>CM056578.1:6335812-6935812 GCA_029721435.1 Gymnothorax reevesii | reverse complement strand
AGGTCTCAAAAAAGTTGGGTCAGGGCCCTGTTTACCATGGTTTAGCATCCCCTCTTCTTTTTAACACAGAGTGGAGGCGTCTGGGCATTGAGGAGACAAGTTTGTTGAGTTTAGCCAATAGAATTAGATCCCACTCGTGTTTAATACAGGCTTCCAGCTGTTGGAGAGTTTTGGGTCTCCTTTGATGAACTTTTTGTTTAATTCTGAGCCAAATGTTCTCAATTGGTGAAAGATCAGGGCTGCAGGCAGGCCAGTTCAGCACTCGAACTCTTCTCCTATGAATCCATGCTTTTGTAATAGCTGCAGTATGTGGTTTTGCATTGTCCTGCTGAAATACAGCAGATGTTGCTCTAAAACCTTTACATACCTTTCAGCATTCATGGTGCTTTTAAAAACATCCAAGTGTCCCACACCATATGCACTAATGCATCCCCATACCATCAGAGATGCTGGCTTTTGAACTGAATGCTAATAACAGGGGGGGTGGTCTTTCTCCTCTGTAGCCCGGAGGACACAATGCCCATGATTTCCAACAAGAATGTCAAATTTGTCCTTGTCTGACCACAGGACACTTTGCCACTTTGCTACAGTCCATTTTAAATCAGCCTTGGCCCACAGAACACGATGGCACATCTGCATCATGCTCAACAATGGCTTCCTTTTTGCATGATAGAGTTTTAGGTAGCATCTGTGGATGGCACGGCGGACTGTGTTTACAGACAGTGGTTTCTTGAAGTATTCCTGGGCCCATTTATTAAGGTCAATGACAGAATCATGCCAGTGAGAGATGCAGTGGCGTCTGAGGGCCCGAAGATCACGGGCATCCAGTAAAGGTCTTCGGCCTTGTTCCTTACGCACAGAGATTTTTCCAGTTTCTCTGAATCTTTTGATGATGTTATGCACTCTCGATGATGAGACCTTCAAAGACTTTGCAATTTGACGTTGAGGAGTCTATATTATGATAGCCGAGTGGACTGTGTGTTTGTGTGTGTATGTCCGGCCAATCAGGGCGAGATTCCACTGGGCGCGTATCTGCAGCATAGCGCGAGCGACGCCATTTTGCTCCATCTTGCAGGCGACTTCAACCGGGCACGTATCTGCAGCATAGCGCAAGCGACGCTATTTTTCTCTGTCTTGAAGGCGGCTGAGTGCAGACTGTCAGCGCAGCGTAGCGTTTATGGAAACACCATTGCAACGTGATGACATCATAGAGGTGCATGTGATGACGTCATAATGGTGCATTTTTCACTATAATGTAAAAATGAAGTTACATAAAAAAATAAAATTTAATCTTGGGCTGAAAATTGGGCTTTGAATCTAGAACCCATGGATCCGCACGGGCAAAATGCTAGTATTATTTTTAAAGTATTCCACAATTTTTTTTTATGCAAGCCTTCGCAGGTTGGAGAGCCTCTGGCCATCTTTACTTCTGAGAGACTCAGCCTCTCTAAGACATCCCTTTAATAGCCAATCATGTTACACACCTGATGCCAGTTAACTTAATTACTTACTAAATATTCTTTCAGCTTATTCTCTTCTATATTAATAGCTTTTTCAGCCCTTTTTTTTGCCTGTGTCCCAACTTTTTTGAGACCTGTTGCTGGCAGAAAATTTGAAATAAGCTCATTTTGTGGAGAAAAATGTAAAATGTCTCAGTTTCGACATTTGAAATGCTATCTATGTTCTATAGTAAATAACATATTGGCTCATGTGACTTGAAAGTCATTGCATTTCGATTTTATTCACAAATTAGTTTGTCCCAACTATTTCGGAATTGGGGTTGTATATACACACATATATATCCAAGTATATATATGCATTGTAGATTGCTGTACCGAGTCCTACTGGACATCTTGGTGTCTGCGAATTGCTCTTTGACCAAGCTCATAAGTGGTGTTGCGATCTCTTGAGCCTCAGGCACTTGGCCAAATCTAACGCTCTCATGCCATGCGAACAATTTCTCACTGTCAGCAAGAGAGTGTTTTCACCACTTTATTTAACTGTACTGTCAATAGAATGTGATGAGTGTGCACTACTCATCTGGTACTTAAGGACAGGGGAAATCATTTAACTTCTGAGGTGCAAGATCATAGACGCATGATTAAAATGTGCCTAAATGTGCCTTCTAATGCCAATGTAACTACCAGATGACAGTATGCAATGGCGTTTGTATAGCCCACTGATCTAGAACATTCCAAAATATCAACCCCTCAAAGTTAATGAGTATTACAGATATTTCAAAGTTAATGATAGTTGAATACAGTTGAGGCAATATTCATCATTATACTGTATTGAAGTGAAAAATGAGAATGCACAACATACAGATTTGGTTTCACACTCACAGATTTTTATTAATTTTTTTCCCTTCGAGGCATGCTGTATAAAATCAGACAATTATTCTTATTGGCATATGAAATTAAATGGCAAATGACACAGCAATATATGTGTAAACATATAAAGAAAAACAAAAGCACAAAGTAAAACCTTGAATGGAAATGCTGCTTAATTACTGCTTAAATGCTGCTTAATTGTTAAATAAGACAAAGCACAAAGTAAGATTATGCACACTGAACTTGGTCTTCCTTTGAAAAATACAATGAAGTAAAATGAAATTGGATTATAATGTACAGAGCTTAACAAATTTATTAGGCCACCTAACATAAAAAGGAGAAAACAGAAATATTTTAGAAATTTGTCAAAAACATGTTTCAAACTAAAAAAATTATATTTCTTTGGTAAAAACAAGCTGAAAGAACTAAAAAGTCCTTATTCACCCATAAAAACCAAAAAAACTTATTGAAATTACAAACTTATTAAAACTTATATTTTGTATGGCCTCCTTTGGACTTGATTACAGCTTGCATTCTTGCATTCAACCACTAAAACAAATTTTTATGTTCAGGAATGCAAGTAAATGACTATTATTTGGCGTCTTTATCAAAAAATAATAATGTGCTTAAACTTTTTTTTTTTTTTTTTGGCTTTTTTGTAAAACAGTAAATTTGGAAGTTCATGAATGACAACAATGACTATATTTTAGCATTAAAGATATTTAAATTAAAGGGCTTGTGCATACTGGTGGATTAATCATTACAGAAACATAAAAAATATTTTGGTAATTACCAGTACTGTTCATTTATGGCAGCTGTGGCATAAAACTTGGGGTGGTGGTCTAATGAATTTGTTAAGCACTGTAAATAAGTACAATAAAACTGGACCAAACAGTGGATCTTCAAAATATTTAATTCAAGAAGAGTGCAAATGAAAAAGAAAAACAAGTAAATATTGAACTACATATCATGATGGGCACCGACATTCAAAACTGAGATATTCAAGTTGGTGCATGTATTCAGCATGTGACTGAAACACACAAAAAACAATGAGTCACTGAAAATCATGATTATGTGCACAAACGATGTAGAATGAGTCATTCCATTACTTTATTGCTACAGTCTGTAAGTTACACTCTAGGCCACGGAATCCTAGACTTTTTAAAAGTCAAAATGAATTTTAACACCATTCTGTGAAATATACATAATAGTAGTACATATTTCGAACTCTTCAGCATTTAATCAAACAATTGCGTAAATACTGAGTAAAAACATTCAGAAGACAGTCAAGTTGATGCATGTGCATGAGTCACAGAAACTCAGAGGAAATTATGGTTAATATGCAAGCAGGAAGAACATGACAGTGATTTTTTATGATTGAATCACAGTGAAAATCTTGTCTACGCAGACCTGAGATTTCATGGAGACGGGTTCCATTGTAATCCAGTTCAATATTTTTAACAACAGACCCCACATTAAGTACTTTTTCACTATAATGTGAAATTTAGAAACTTTCAGGAACTTGTCAAATACAAATACTGGTTAAGCAGCGTTCTAGGTAAGAATCATTCTAGAACCCTACTTATGTTGTTTCCTGGCCCTTTATTACAATAAAAAAAATCTACTCGACAGTAATATGGCTAAGTTGGACATACTGCACCGTACTTCACATCAGAAGGCTTGGATGTCTTGATTTCCAGTCTGAGTAAGACCTGTGTAAAAGAGACACAAAGTGTGTGTTATACAGTGCTGTTGTTTGTGTGTGTGTGTGTGTGTGTGTGTGTGTGTGTGCCAGAGAGTGAGAAACACAGTGCAAGTGTGTTTGCGTGTGTGTAATAGAGTATGTGTGTGTTATGGGGGGGTGCCGCTTTTCACGATTCACCAGCTTGTGGGCTTTTATTACCCCTCAAGACCTGCACTTCTCCTCTATAAGAGCTTATTCCCAGAACCCACTTTCACTACCAGTGCTTGAGGGACAATGTCTAGCTAACTGCACACAACCACTGAACAACATGGTGAAAAAAAACAGGCCAAGATTTACAAGAACAATGTCACATTGCAAAGCAAAACCTATGCTGTGTTTCCGCCATCTCAGTATTGTCTGGTTATTCACCATACTGTTGTTTGTAATGAGAGCTATATCAAATATTTAACTACCGTCACCTGACCGCGTTCCCAGGTTGTGCCAAAGTTATCAACTCACTTCGAGTTCTAATATAGCATTTAATAATCTGAAGGCTACTGATAAAACGTTTTATGCTAAAAAAAAAAAAACATTTGTAACTTCAAATATGTTTATAGATATGCAAAAATAAAACTAAATGAAATGTAAGCAGTGTAAGTATACTTATGCGTTCGTGAAATGTTTTTCTAGGTTTCTAGACACATTTATTATCCGCTGCTTGACTGAGGACAACACAGGATCATAACTTTTTCAAGTGTCTTAAGTGTTCCTCTTTGGGTACATTTCCGTTCCCCGCTAGGGGCATTACACCGATTACCCTTTTGTCGATACTTAAAATTCTTTAAAAAAAAAAAAAAAAGGTGTATTTGGCCTTAGTTAAATAAACATAATTTGAATTTCCAAAAAAAGTGACAATATGGAAAATGCTGAAAATAATTCAATGAAAGCAGTACATGTAATTTCTAAATCATCATGGACCTGTAGTAAATTTAAAATAGAGCAGAGACAAGAAAATGTGTTCTGGACTTGATAGTTCGTTTGTTTTTTCCTTTTTTAAAAAATAAATAGTCACTCCGAATTCAATGTCTACAACAGGTTCCAGAAATTTTCAACCTCATCCTTTACGAATCCCTGAAAATTTTGATGATATTATATACAGTAAACCACGAAACCTTATTACATCACACAGAGACATTTTATTTTTGAATATGCTGAATTATTCAAACGCACCGTTTTTCATAAAGCAGTGAGCCTTGACCATGCACTACTCAAAAACAACCAGCACTGGGTTGCACCAGCTGTACCTAAGTTCAAACGTAGCCTAGTCTGAATGTAACTTACAACTTAGGTGGGAGTTTATGCGCTACTAACATTTTATGGGTTGCACCAGCTGATTTATTTTTAACGTAGACATAAGTTACAACTTAAATCTTACACCTAACCCTTATTTGGTGTAAAGTTCTCCGCAGAAAAACGGTTGGCATAGCGCATCGTATTGACAGGTGGGATAATCTGGAGGATGAGGGGGATTCCGAAATTCTGAAATAGTTGGGACGTAGAGTAAATTTTGAATAAAATCTAAATGCAATGACTTTCAGATCACGTGAGCCAATATGTTATTTACAACAGGACATAGATAACATTTCAAATGATAAAACTGAGACATATTACATTTTTATCCAAATTTATCATTATTATTCATATCAAATTTTCTGGCAGCAACGGGTCTCAATTCAGTTGGGACATAGGCAAAAAAGGGCTGAAAAAGCAATTAATATAAAAGAGAATCAGCTGAAAGAACATTTAGCAAGTAATTACATTGCCTGGCATCAGGTGTATAACATGATTAGTTATAGAAGGGATGTCTTAAAGAGCCGGAGTAACTCAGAAGTAAAGATGGCCAGAGGCTCTCCAACCTGTGAAGGCTTGCGTACATAATATTGTGTAATACTTTAAAAACAATGTTCCTCAACGTCAAAGTGCAAAGGCTTTGAAGCTCTCATCATCGATACTGCATAACATCATCAAAAGATTCAGAGAAAATGGAAAAATCTGTGTGTGTAAGGGACAAGGCCAAGCACCTTTACTGGATGCCCGTGATCTTCGGGCCCTCAGATGCCACTGCATCACTCACCGGCATGATTTTGTCATTGACATTACTAAATGGGCCCAGGAATACTTCAAGGATCCATTGTCTGTAAACACAGTCCTCTGTGCCATCCACAGATGCCACCTAAAACTATCATGCAAAAAGGAAGCCATTGATGAGCATGATCCAGAAGCGCAGCTGTGTTCTATTGGCTAAGACTCAATTAAATGGACAGTAGCAAAGTGGCAAAGTGTCCTGTGGTCAGAGGAGTCCAAATTTGACATTCTTGTTAGAAATCATGGGCGTTGTGTCCTCCGGTCTACAGAGGAGAAACATATGCTCTACTCCAGACGACATCTATTCCAAACAAGGAAGGCCTTGTGTATTTCAGCAGGACAATGCATGGCTTCATGGTTGAAGAGTTCTTGTGCTGAACTGGCCTGCCTGCAGACCTGATCTTTCACCTATTGATAACATTTGGCACAGAATTAAACAAAAAGTCTGTCAAAGGAGACCAAAAACTTTACAGCAGCTGAAAGCCTGTATTAAACAAGAGTGGGATCAAATTCCAATGGCTAAACTCAAGAAACTTGTCTCCTCAATGCCCAGACACCTCCACTTGTGTTAAAAAGAAAAGGGGATGCTACACCATGGTAAACAGGCCCCTGTACCAACTTTTTTGAGACCTGTAGCAGCCATCAAATTTGAAATGAGCTCATTTTGTGGATGAAATTGAAAAAATTCTCAGTTTCAACATTTGCTTTGTTATCTCTGTTCTATTGTAAATAAAATACTGGCTGGTGTGATATGAAAGTCATTGCATTTTGATTTTATTCACAATTTACACTTTGTCCCAACTATTTCAGAATTGGGGTTGTAATATACTGTAGTCAACAGCTCTGAAGAACAACCACAATATACCGCAGCAAACTACCACGAACAAGATAAAACTAGAGGCTCTAGAGGGCCCGAATCGCTGACATGGATCTGTATGAAAATTAACTAATTCTTAAAATGACAGAAGCATAATCTGCAACATACAAGTAAGAACATACAGGATCTTAATGAAATATCAAATGACATGATTACGATTCCGACCTCGTCTCATAATTTTGCAAAATCGATTTTTAAATGGAAAAGAAATTTAAAATATGAGTTTGATTCATACGAAAATTCCAGGGGATTCATTTCAGGAATGAAATGAGAAAATTGAATGTGATGGTTTATTCAGATACTATGGTGAAATACAACAACAATCATATTTGATGCTTTAAGGCAACTTCTACAAAGAGCCATTGTACAATTGAAGTACCTATTACTAAAACCCCAGAAGTCACACTTGACTTGACTTGTGGGGTTTTAGTAATCAGTGCTTCAATTTCAGTGTAATAAAGATTTTTGTAGAGCTTTATTTGCTGATCATTTTAACCATTGAAAGTTTTTCTCTCTCTTTCATAGCTTTCGTTATATAGGCCAAAAAAACGTAGTATGGTGAAAAAAATAGTATGGTGAAAAAAATTGTGAAATTTGACATTTCAAAGCCGATAACTCCCACAAGGAGGCATTGTATGATTTTGATCCGGGGGAGACTTTTGGAGAGTGTCATCTCTGAATCATTTTGAGGTCACGGTTTTCTCTCTGGCTGCTTTAGTTCCTGAGATATAGCTGAAAGTTTTACCCCTATAATCTATTTAGTAACAGCAGCCATGTTATTCAGCCAGCGGGCATAATCAACACAATTTTTAAAGTAGACATCCTAAGGACGCTTGTAGCTAATTTTAGTCTGGAGCTGTTCAGTAGTTTCAGAGGAGAAGATTTTTGAAAAATGTTAACGACAGACGACAACGACGACGACAGACGACGTTGGACACCAAGTTATGGCAATAGCTCAGGTGAGCTGAAAACCAAACCTCAGGAAACAGCCAAACATCATTGGAACTATGACCACAAAAAAGTGCTACGTTCAAATGAGGCCAAAAACTTTGGGCCATACAAGCAATTGGTATGTTAAGCAGCAAAAGATGAATACACACAAGGACACATACCTCATAGCGACCATCAAATATAGATGAGGGTCCTTGATATTTTAATTGTTTGTTTTGTTTTTTTCTCCAACCCTACTTCAGCACACCTGATTTGGTTTATTAGCAGCCCATCAGGATCTCTAACTGGAAAATAAGCTGTGTTTTGCTTTGGTTGGAGTGAAATCCTTCAGGATGGTAGGTGGCCAGGAACAGCGTTTACGTTCACTGCTTTAGACATGTAAACTATAATAATTGATTGAGAAATCTTAGCTTTACTGTTTGCAGTGGGTAGCACTGCTGCCTCAGAGGAAGAAGGTTGTGGGTTCAAATTCGGCCTGGAACCTTAGGGTGTGGAGTTTGCCTGCTCTCCTGTGTTTGTGCGGGTTTCTTCCAGTTACTCTGGCTTCCTCCCACAGTCCAAAGACATGCATATCAGGCTAGGTGGAGGCATGAGTGTGAGAGTGAATGGAGTGTGAAGGTGTGTGCGTCCTGTGATGGATTGGCGAGGCATCTGAGGTGTGTCCCTGCCTTTTTCCCATAGTCAGCTGGGATAGACTCCAGCTCCCCTGCAGCCCTAGTGAAGAAGAGGTGGTACAGATAAAGAACAGAGGGATGGGAGGCTACAGTCTTGGCTCAAAAGAATATTTTTCCACGTTTGATTTTGAATGAGTCACAGAACAATGATGGCAATGACCTAAAAATTACTGTGGGGTAAAGAGGCCTTCCCTGCCTGTACAAACTTGCCCTAGAGGGATTCGACTTCCAGAGTACTGTGATTCACGTTTCCAGAGGGAGCTGAGCTTGAGGTCTGCAATGTGCAGGAGAGGGCAAAATCAAAGCTGGGATTAAACAGATAAGATCGCTCAGACTGCTGTGCCCAGGCCACCCACATCATAGTGCAGATAAGGGACTGGCTTTGGCAAAGATACAGTCTCCTGTGACTTCTAAGTAGTCTTTATTTTGACCCTAATCCTGTGCCAAAGTGGGGCTGCCAGGGGTGCCAATCCCACACAACAAAGGCAGTCACACCCAGCTGACTGACTGGCTGCAGTGCCAACACTGACCGACTTTATGCTGCAAAGTGCAAGTTCACAAATATGCGATTACAATGTTTTTATCTTCAACGTTCCAATGCTGACTGTCCTGGAATTTGTGTGTGTGTGTGTGTGTGTGTGTGTGTTGGAGGAAGGGTAAACTTACTCTTCAAAGTCAAATCCTGACTTGTCATGTAGCGACACTACCTGACCACGTGTCGACATATAAAAAAGGAGGCTTTTTGCATCCTTATTTGACACCTGATAAAAACAAACCCTACCCCCAACCCTTCACCCTTCACCCTAACCATAAATATCAAATAAGGACACCAAAAGGCTCCTTTTTCTATATTAATGCTTGGTCAGGCAGCGTCACTATATGACAAGTTGGGATGAGAATGAGCTGTCTCAAAAAGAGAGAGAGAGCAGGACAGCGACCGGAGTACCACTTAATAAAACACAAAACCTTACTCCTCAACTCTTCAACAAAGACGATTAACCTCTTGAGACCCTGCGTTCTCATATGAGGACATTAAATTTTGGGTTTGCAGCACATCATACTTAATTCTAACCCACTTAGACCTGTTGCCCTCATAAGTAGACACTTTTTGCTGCCATCTGGTGGTTAAAAAAGCAAAATTCACCAATCAGTGTTGAAACAAGATGGCTGCCATGTCTACTGAAATGTTCTTTGGCCGAGACATATATAGAAGTGCAAAAGGTGCAATCCTGCCTCAAATTTTATGGTTGAAATGAGATTATTTATGTTTATTAAAGCTTGTAGTTTGATATGGCATACAAATTCAAAAAGCTTCAGCAACAGTAACAAGTTAGGACGCTGGTAAGTAGAATGTACTTGTTTGAGGACATTGGGACTTTGTTCATGCAAAGTGAAAGTGTAAAAGTAAGGAAAGCTTGAGAAGATTTGAAAAGAAACCAACTGTTTACAAGAGTATAAAGACTTTTTCCATGTACAAATTAATCCATATTGTTTTTATTTTTGTATGATACATTTCTTGGGCATGTTCTTCTGTCAAGAGCAGAACGGTTACTGACTGCAATAATAGGAGAGAACTCTGAGGTGGAAAATTTGTCTGATTGTGATGACGCTGATCCTGGTGGAAATGATGAGGATTATACTCCATGTGAAAAATCAGAATCTGATCAGTGGAGCAGTGATGATAATGACAATGAACCTCAGCTCTATTTACATGCAAGTAAAGATAATGACAGTCACCAGGTTCATCAATTCAGAGGAGGACTGCATAAACGTCAATGTAGTAGAAGTGTTTGCACTCCCAATGAGCCAACAAGAACTTAGAAAAGATGCATGAGAACACTGCAAGTCTGCTGTATTTACTCCAGACTTAGTTCAGTTTGAGGCTGAAGATGAAAGTCTGCTAGACCAACATGGTCAGCAGCCACTGCACTGTGTGGGGCAGTGCGATGATGCAGACCAGGAGCCTGTCCATTTTGAAAGAATGTGCGACTAAAGTCCAAACTATTCGGCATGAAGAATTTGTGCTGGCTTCAGTTGGTGGCCTAGAGCTGGACTTAGTATATTTGCACCTTGGTGCATTTCAGAGTTCAGAAGTTATATACTGTGTTACGCACTGGTGACTTTATTGCATAATGGGGGCCGCCAAGCCAATGTTGACATGGAGATTAAAAAAAAAATTTTGAAGTATGTATTATGATTGGTCATTTTAAGTGGAAAACTCATTGTAATATATTGCTAAACTGTAAAAATGTAAATAATTATGTATATATGTATAATATATTGAAATAAATACATTGAAACTAATTAATACTATTGTTGTCATTCCGTGACAATTTGCCACTTGTAATTCCGTGACATTGACTTTTTGAAATTTCTTGCCCATAAAGCAGGGTTAAAGTCAATATTTGTTTCTATAACATACAGTATTAACAAAAAACACCTTAAATATGAACATATTGAAGTTTCATAACTTAACTATGACAGGAGCATCACTTTCTGGATAGTTAAACACAACATTAAAAAAACCACGTCAATTTTGTGTAATTCCGTGACAGAGTAGTTTTTGCTTGTTTCTTCTATGAAAATTTCTCAAAAAATATATTTTCACTTAATATTATTAAAGAACAAGTTAATACCTTCAATATGACATATGATACTTGATTTTATCTTATTTAGTTGTAGAGTTACAACCCAAAATGTAATGGGACTGTAATTCCGTGACAGCTTGGCAGCCCCCTAATGCAGTAAAATAAACCCATTGTCCCCATATGAGGACATCATTTTTTTCAAAAACTACTTCCTGTTCAAAGACAATATTTAGTTTTTATACTTACAAGGTCCAACTAATTCCAAACAGCTTGGAGAAATCAAAAATGCAAAAATATTCAAAGCTCGGGTCTCAGGAGGATAATCATAATAGCAAAGTAAGTGCACACAATTAATGACTAAAGTGAATCACTCGTGTGGAAGCACACCAAACATGAGCAGACATTGTGGCCCCCAGGACAGGGGCATAACAGCGCTGCCCTCAGGGAAACGTTTTCCCACTTCTGACCTGCACTTGCAGAACATCTGACAACATATTCCAATATATTTTAAAGCTTTCAAGGACTTCATTAGTCACTTTTGATGGATTAAGTCACTAAGGGAGTCTGGAAAATCGCCAGATCTAGCGACAAAGTCACCAAGTTGGCAATAGTGCGACTAAACAGTAACAAAGACGGGCGGCAACTGGGCAGGGAAAATTTCATTGGTCAACACGAAAGCTGGCATTCTATTGGTTGGGGATATCTAACAGAAAGGTGTCATAAAAAATCCAACCACGAGCAGAAAAGTTCCGGGCACACAGAGGCAGTTTGAGCGCGAGGAGAAAAGGCTGAAGTTCGTATGCAAAAAAATCCGTCCAAGCAGCAGCAGAGCAGATCCAAGCACAAGCAGGACTATTTGGGTGTTAGAGCAGAATTTTGGGGAAAAATCTGTGCAAGAAATTGATATGTCGACTCTCGAGTTGTAAATACCTCGCTCTTGAATAGAGATAGGAATTTACCTCCATACATGACTTTTGATTATGTTAGTGACAGCGGTGTTTGCTTACAGCAGCATGTGAATGCCAATCATAGTTTACATCTCTTCTATTTTATGAAAGGCCTCTGTGAAAGGTAATTTTATTTTTTACTGTTCATTTTATAGAATTATATCCTTCTGCTTACGGCATAGTTAGCCAGCCTGCATTTGAAAGTATGTTACGCTTATCAACTGCCAACAGCAGTCATATTGCACTTTTTCATTGTTTTTGTTGTCTTTAGCTGCCATGTGAGCCAGGGATTATCACCGTGTACTGCAGGCCAATTCAACGGGCAGCCTGGGGTTCAGCTCTGGCCCTATGGCAAACTCAATCAGACCCGGTGATCATTTATAGATACACAGAAAAAAAAAGGCATAAGTGAGTGATTTATCAAAATGAAAGAGTAAAATTGGCCTATTTATTGGTAGTAATTGTTGTTAAGCCCAAGCACAGTAAAGCTTTGTTCACACTAGGCCCTGAATCCGCACAGGGGCACCGACCAAATTCGGGAATAAATTTGTGACAAATGGCTCTAGTGTTAAAGTGCACAGCAGTTCACATTTACCGGGATGGATTCTGTACCGGACATCGAATCAGTTCAGATAGGTTGCAGACCCATTTTGTCAGGCCCGGCGAGGAAATCCTGGACAGATTTCTACTTTTGAGCAATCAGCGTCAATCAAAATACTAACCCAAACAAACATGGCGGAAAGTGTCGAACAACTTATCATTGAGGTGGAAAAAACTGTGTCTTTATGCAATTTACCCCACTGTCGCCGTCTTCTCTTTCTGACATTTTGTGCCGCAGTACATAAAAGCAGCAGGTCCTCCTCGCTCCTGCTTGCGTCTGCCACATTGTTGTTGTCGGTATCCAAGCTTTCTGACACGTGACGTCTTTGGAACGTTCCGATTGGTTATCCATCTTGACCTAGACGCCTGATAGCGTCACGGTAAACAAGAGTGTGAACACAGCGCATCCGATCAGTCGTCTGTCCTGAATTTGGTCCGGGTCCCTGAGCGGATTCAGGGTCTAGTGTGAACGCAGCCTTAAGCTTATTTCATTCAAAGGGTTTTAACTGTTGTTGCTGCTAATTAAACAGAGGGGATTGTCTAATATGTTGTCTAATTTATTTCAACATCTATGCCTTCTAACAAACTAATGGGCTGATGTACTGTCACTGCACTTCAAACTTCAGACAGATAGAACATTTATGTTTTTTTGGTTAATAAATAATCAAACTCATTGCATTGCATAGTATCATTCCTTTGCATGGAGTTGAATCGCATGGCATCGTATTGCATTATGGTGAATCAAATCCCGTTGAATCGCACTGCATCAGAATTGGCGCTGAAGTGTATCGCATCGGTAGGTAATTACTGCATGTGAATTGTATTAAATGTATCAGATCACTGGCAGCTATTGGGATTCACACTGTATCGATCTCAGAGCAGAGATGCACATCCCTACTCAGTAGACATGCTGTTCCAGGCAGATCTACACAACTGTGGATTATTTATGCATTTTATTTAGAGAAAATACTCATTCTTTATTACTAAATACCTTCCTGACGGAAATGTATGGGCAAAGCAACTTAAGGGGAGGGAAATCCCAATGTAATTTTTTGGTTCCTGAAAAAAGGTTAATATTTTATATGGACAACACCCTTATTTTTATACCATCATGAGAGGCAGTTGGAGTGTTTTTTGGCATGTTATGCATAACAAGTTTTATCACTCATAAGTACGTAAGGTCACCAAAATTACTGTTCGATATTGGAACCAAATATCATCAAAAATAAACTGAATTTTCTGTTTTGAACTCAAGTTTTCTATGACCCCCAGACTCACAGTCAAGAACAGAGGTGTCCAACCTCAACCAAACTGAAGTGATGCAGGCTTTTGTTTCAGCCTGGCACTGTGGTGCCTGATTCAATTTTTGAGCCAATCATGGCTTTCAATTAAAAGCTTTTCAGGAGGAGCCAGCTGTCAATGTTGGGCTTGAACAAAACCTTCCATTCACAGAGACCCAAAATGGCTATGATTAGACACCTCTGTTCTGGGACTCACTCATGTGCTATTATTCAACAGTACCTGTCACATGAGAGGTTCATGTAGTATCAAGCCAAAAATGTGTGGACTCTCCACTGAAACCTCATTGGCACGCAAAGAAAACCATCAGCTCATACTGACCAAATCATTTCAAATTCAGTTAAACTGCTGCTATTTAATATTTGAAATTGTCTCTTTTCTATGCGTCAATGAGATTTTAGTGAAGTGTCCACGCTATTTTGACTGTATAAGGGCACAAAGAATCATGCTGAATTGATATTGTTTGCGACCTTCAAGCAGTACACAAGTGCATTGCTGTCTGACTGTTATACCACAGATGGAGAAGTGCAGTCATTTGTCCGACAGAACTGGATATTCCCTCAAAATCTGCTCAAGTGACTGAATCCCTGACTTCGCTGTGAGCCATAAATTAAACCATATAAACAAAGCAGCGTGCTTCTTCATGCGAGGGAAACACAACAGGTACTTTCCAAAGCTATGAAGCTGGGAAAGGCCTTTACGAGCTAAAAGCACAGAAAATGTTGCTTAAGACATCAGAACATATGGGCATGGTGATTTCTTTGCGACAGTAAATTCACGTTTAAGAGTAACTGCACACCCTTATTTTATTGCCAACCCTTTTTTATGGCAATACATTTGCACGTAATGCATTTCCGTGGAACTGAATAATGTGTTGGAACTGATCTTAACCTCGCAAAACCAAGATTCACATGCACTTATTGGTTGAAATGAGCAGAATGTGTTTGATTGGAGATGCTTATGTGTACAAGGACAGTTATCCATCGACACATCACCCAGTCCGTGTACACTTCACCTGGAGTATGAAAGCTAGGTTTGAGAAGGTGTGGACCTTCACTGTGCAGCGCTGCACGCTCAGGAGTCTGGGTATTTTTCTCCATGTCCTGAGCATTTAATTAATTTATTTAATATGTACTCAATTATTTGCTCATACATCTAGTTTAGTGATACATTTAGTTTTGCTCACACATTTAGTTTAGTAGTGCAGTTGGCCAAGTGAGGCCAAAACCCACCGCAAAAATTTTTTTTTTTTTAGATTTTATTTACTATTTTATTAATTATTAAAAAAAAGAGTTTTTTTTTTTTATTTAATTTCTTTTTTAACTGTCCACAAATAGTAATTTCAGAGTAAGTGAAGACAAAGACACACAAACAGCCTTAAATGAAAAATATAAGGTACAAAAACAGTAATAAATAAGTCCTAAAACATAAAGGTATGCACTAACAGGGGCAAAGATGGGAAAAAAACAAAGAGAGTGGTGTGTGTGTGTGTGTGTGTGCGTGTGTGTGTGTGTGTGTGTGTGTGAGGAGAGAGGGAGATAGAGTATGTGAGAGAATAATGTGAAGGATGAATGTATAGTATAAATATATATATATGATGTGATATCTCATACTTATTTAAATATTAATGCTATATTTATTAATACTATATTCATATATATATATATAGTATAGTGATGCTTAAATACTGTATATTAAAAGTATGGAAAAGGGAGAAAGAAATAATTATAGAAGTGATAATTACAATGATCACTATTACTATTTTAAAGTGGTGATCAAAAATAAAATAACGATAATAATAAAAAAATTTAGAAAAATTAAATAAAGAAAGAATATATGAAAACATAAAAAAACACATGCATGTTTTCAACGAAGAAATCACTGCAACCTATTATGTGTTTATTACAAATAATAAATTTACAAGAAAAATCCACAAAGAATCCAGGTGATTGAAATTATCAGCTCACTGTCAGCCCCCTGAAGCTGCTTGATAATGAGCAGATAATTTGAATCACCTGGGCTGGAGCAGGGAGAGATCTAACACATGCAGGACAGATGGTCCTCCAGGACAGGTGTGAGAATCACTGGATTTGACTGATCGTTACTGATCTGCATAAATATTGACAAAGGGACTAATCCTGCTGGTTTTTCTTCATTTGTTCTGTTATATAATACATGGTGTATACATTGGGTTTCAGTTTTCCTACCTTTATGTTATACAACCAATATGAGACTATTACACAAGAACAAAATATAAAAAAATTGTAACGATTACAGAGAATATTGGGGCGTGCAAAAATAATGATGATTCATTATGGCCATTAACACCCCAGAGTTGGAAATTAATTAGAGCTGGAAGAGAGGGAAACAGTAACAAAAATTATATTCATCATACAGTATGTCACGAAAGTTAGTACACCCCTCACATCTCGACAATTAATTGATTATATCTTTTCAAGGGACAACGTTACAGAAATGAAACTTGACCATATTCTAGAGCAGTCATTGTACAATATGTGTAGCAGTGTAGATTTACTGCACTGTCCAAATAACTGAACAATCATTATTTCCAAAATGGGTGGCAACAAAGGTGAGTGCAGAGCCCAATTGGTAATGGTCAACCAAGCAATGAAACGTGTCTGATTCATTGTGTTCATACTTTTGTCTGTTTGACTGGGCCATATAATGTTGTGTAATGCGTTGAACATTTAAATTGTGGTGCTTTGGGTGCAATGCTCTCATTCTGGTCACTGGATGGTCAACATGGCACCTCATGGGAAATAACTCTCTGAGGATCTGAAAAAGACTATTTTTAAAAAGACAACTGTTACTGTCCACAAAGTAGGTCCAAGCTACAAGATCTTCAAAACCGTGAAACTGAGCTACTGCATGGCAGCCAAGGTTATCCAGCGGTTTTCCAAGACAGATTCTGCTCGGAACAGGCCTTGTCAGGATCAACCGAAGAGGTTGAGTCCTCATGCTCTGCGTCAGGTGGACAAGTTGGCTTCAGAAAACAGATACAGGAGTGCTGGCAGCATTGCTAAGAAGGCTGCAGCAGTGAGAGAACAGCCTGCCAGTGCTCAGACCATACGTCAGTCTGCATGGCATGCGGCTAAGACGGAAGCCTCTTCTGAAGCTAGACCACAAAAAAGCCGAAAACAGTTCGCCGAAGACAACCTCGCCCGGTGAGAAGTACCAAGACAAGTGTGTACTGCCTACAGTCAAACATGGTGGTGGCAGCATCATGGTCTGGGGCTGCATGACTGCTTCTGGTCCTGGGGAGCTGCACTTCATTGATGATATAATTTATTCCAACAGATACTGATATTCTGAAGAACATGATGCCCTCGTTTCGGATATGGCAGTTTTCCAACATGAGAACGGCCCGAAACACACCTCCAAGATGACAACTGCCTTTCTGAAGATGCTGAGATGAACGTGATAGTGTGGCCAAGTATGTCTCCAGACCTGAATCCCACTGAGCCCCAGTGGGGCATCTTCAGGAGGAAGGTGGAGGAGCAGCAGGTGTCCAACATCCACCAGCTCCGTGATGTTGACATGGAGGAGTGGAGGATCCCAGCAACAACCTGTGCAGCTCTGGTGAATTCTATGCCTCAGAGAATCAAGGCAGTGCTGGACAACAATGGTGGTCACACTAAATATTGACACTATGGACACAATTTAGCATGTTGACGGTGAGGTGTACTCACTTTTGTTGCCACCCATTTTGGAAATATTGACTGTTTGTTCAGTTATTTGGACAGTGCAGTAAATCTACACTACTACACCTATTGTATAAGGACTACTGTAGAATCTTTTCAGGTTTCATTTCTGCAATGTTGCACCTTGAAAAGATAGAATAAATTAATTGTCAAAATGTGATGGGTGTACTCACTTTTCTGAGATACTGTATATAAAGTCGGAAATCATCAGGGTGGGTGGATGAGCTCTGAGCATCATTGTAATAAAAATGGTTCATGTGAAAGAGACTGAGCGGGGATTGAGAGATTAAAAAAAAGACTAGGGAAAGTTGGTTTGGAAGAAGGGGGAGGTTCTGAGTGTGTAAGAACAAAGAGTTCACAAAAAATATATGAAAAATAAATTAACGCTGTCATTATTATTGCTACCATGTTGCTGTGATGATAATGGATTATATTCCATTTGTATTATGTTTCTAGAGTTTCCTTCTCTCTTAAATGAGTGAGTGATGGTAAATATAAATTGGGGGATCTGTGTGCATACTTAATGGCAATTATGTTTAGCGGGTTTGATTTGCAGGGAAAAAGAGGTGGTGAGTGCAGTAGTTGAGTTAAATGTGTTCATGAATGGATTCCGGATTGTGTCAAAATTGGCAATTTTTTAATATATTGATATGTATTAGATCAGGAGATATTTCTGATGTGTAATATTATTTTTTCCCTTACTTTCCAGTTCATGAGGATCTCGCGACTAAACCTCAGAGGAAGCACATGATCACAACATGCTGCTTGCTGACCATGAAGAAATGATAGCAATTTTAATAGGGTACAGCCACCATGCAGTAAGTTTGGCTTGTATACATTTACATAAGGAAGTGGCGACTCGCTAGGCAGCCTTGAGTCTAATTTCCAATTGAAGCACTGATTACTAAAACCCCACAAGTCAGGTCAAGTCAAGTCAAGTGTGACTTATGGGGTTTTAGTAATAGGTGCTTCAATTGGCTTTTCGAAGGCAAAACCCTGGCGGCATAACTGGGAAGTACACTGCCATAAACATGCTAAACGGTCAAAGAGTGACCCCATCAGTTTACAAACTCAATGTACTCTTCAAAATTGTCTGATTTGAGTATACTTGGTGTAATTTTAAAACTCTCAACCCCTTGCGCAGAGTCCAGATAATACCAATTTTTTCCTGTTTTGCATGAGCTTATTTTGGCTTTATAACTCAGTATTTGGGTCAGAGAGACCCTAAATGAGCGTGATGACATGTAAATGTAAATGCAATAGGCTGGGGATGCTGTTTTGCACATTGCATTTCAATATTGTCCACTGTCTTGCGGAGTATGACTTTGAAAATTAAATGTCAAACAGCTTTTCATTATCATTTTAATATAGTCATAGATTTCCCATATGTGTATATGAAAATGCATTTTCAATTTAATATTTTCTCAAATAACTCATTCATAAGTGGAAATTTATGATCATCCAGCCTGGAGTAAGTGTAGGGCCTCTGTGCTGCAGGAAGTGGATGGAGGGGTGTTGCCTGTTTCCTGACCAGTCAGCTCCTAAATTCTCACTAGGCACATGACACAGGACTGTATTTTTATTAATACGCAGTAGTTTTATCCAGTGCCTCACCCCACTTTTTTCAGTCTCTTTCCGAGGATCTTTCCCTCCACTACCCTGAGTCCTGGATCATCCGAGCCCTGTCCCTCCCCATGAGCGCTGGCTGCTGCTGTCCTGATCCAGTTCTGTGCCATCCTCGGCATGCTACCTCCTCAAGCAACTGATGCCACTGTTTAGATGGACTTAAATGGAACTGTATTGCCATTATCCTATTTTGCTTTATCTTGTTATTAACTAGCTAGCCCGCGGAGGATGGGCTTCCCCACTATAGCCGGGTTCCTCCTGAGATTTCTTCCCACTGAGGAGTTTTTTCTCACCACTGTTTGAGGATTTTTCTCCATACTGGGAGTTTTTTTTGCCTCATTTGCTGTAGTGGGGAATAGGCTGGGCACTGCCCTTTCAGTAACTCATCTCTGACTGTAAAGCGTCTTTGTGACAGTTTATCTATGAAAAGCGCTATACAAATAAATTGAAATTGAAATTAATGCAATAATGGGATTACATTTTCATTTGAATATTGTCCACTATGGGCTTCCATAGAGATTCATACATGGAGAAGCATACCCATGATGAATTATTATGGTGGGTCAGTCTTATTTTGGAGCTGTTTTAATTCAAGAGGTCCAGGGGCACTGGTTGAGATCAATGGCATCATGAGTTCCACCAAGTATCAGGAAACTTAGGCTGGCAGTCTGGTTGTCTCCACCGGTAGGCTGGGACTTAGTTGTAGGACGACTCTCCAACAAGACGATAATGCAAAGCATACCTCAATACCCACCCAGAAACGTTTCTGAAATAACAAAATTGACGTTCTGCAATGGCCATACCAATCGCCCGACCTCAATCCAATTGAAAGCCTGTGGGCTGAGTTGAAGAGGGTAGTTGATGAACGCAAACACAAGAATGTGACGGATCTTGAAAGGATCTGCTGGGGGGACTGGTCCTAAATCCCCAAAATGTGTGCCTTAACCTTCTCAAAATTTACAGGAAAGACTCCATTCTGTTATCCTTGTCAGAGGTGGTTGCACTAAGTAATAAATTTAGGGTGCCGATAATTATGAAACCTTGATTTTGTTTAAATTTATTTTGCATTAAATGATTATGATGATTTTGGTTGTCTCTGTCGAAACATTAAAGTATTACACACTCGTTGATATATTCCGTTTCTCTATAAATGTTTATATTTTTGTATTGTTTGTGCATTGCTAGTTGGGGTGCCCGCAATTTTGGAGCTCACCGTAGAATTTCAAGAAAAATGAAGTCAGCATCTTGTAAGTTTTATCAAACATAGCCCAACTGCTTTTTTTTTTCTCTTACTCTTGTTGACAAACTGCGTGACCACGGGCATTTCCCTGTAGTTTATCTCTTGCAAGCATTGCTCAGAGAAGAGTTAGGTACTTCCCAAACTTTGACCCAGCATGACGAAGGCAACGGCTCCACTCTGGCTTTATTTGCACATGCGCGCACACAGTGCTAAGAAATCAGCAGCAACTTTTCAAAACATTCCAGCTTCTTTGTAGTTCCTGAGCACCAATCAGAAATGCAGAAAACACCCCATTGACTTTTTCCCCCATCATTCAACAGCACACAGCGGTAGAGTAGTGTTTTGTTGGCCACCGCACACAGTGGAAAGGAAGCGGGCGGGCGATGCCAATGATAAGCTCTCTGGAGTGGTGTGATAGCATGGCTCCTATCGCTGGAGTTGACGCTTGTTGTCTATTATCATTTTATGCTATTCGTGTTTTTTTTTTTTTTTTTTAGCTCATTAGGCTATTCTAGATTAATAATCTACTCTTAAAATAATTGTTACTGGGAGCTGCTTATCCCACACTATTACTGGAAGATTACTCCATGGTTGTCAAAACATAACTTAGTCATCAGACTTTATTCTACTTTTGTATGTAAACAGTGGTTAAACGGAAAAACCTATCACAGCAGTAGACTCCAGGAACGTTAAAATGTACGCACTGTCTACAGATACGGCAGTTTTTATTGGTACGGCAGTCGATTTGAAGGGATTAGGATAAGGATTCGGGATTATGGTTAGGGGAAGGGTTAGGGATTAGGGTTAGGTTAGAGGTCAGGGTTAGAGTTAAGGTCAGTGTTTGAAATTGGGACTGCCGTACCTCTATACATGGAAATGCATTGGAAAACTGCCGTACCCGTAGCAACAGCCTAAACTTTAATCATATATTTAAATTTGGTTTGGACAAAACTAGGACACTGACATGCAACACAGGACAGATACCATAACTTTAATTACCTTCGCCAGCGACTTCGCTGACGAAGGTAATGTTTTGATCCCCGTGTATTTATTTGTTTGTGTGTCTGTCTGTCTGTGTGTATGTATGTGTATCGAATAACTCAAAATGTACCAAACGGAATTTCATAAAATTTGGTGGGTTGATTTGGCATGACCTGAGGATCAATCGATTAGATTTTGGGAGTGATCGGGTCAAAGGTCAAGGTCAAGGCCACGAAAAGGTCAAAACCGACTTTCAGCCATATCTCGATCAATTTTTATCCGATCGGCATGAAACCAACGCCAGTGGCGAGGGATTCAGTGGCGTCGGCGAAGGTATGCGCTCTACCGAGTGCCCGTTCTAGTTGTAATTGCTTTAGTTTTATTTTGACTGTAGCGACAGCTTATCTGTACTTGATTAGCATTCCGCTGTAGCATTAGGTTGTAATTAACACAAGGCATGCTACTGCTACTTCAAGGCATTTGAAATTTCCAGATACTGGAGATAAAAGCAAATTTAATCTTTTCAGCCATGTGCCATACCATTGGTGTCGTGAAAGTTAGACACTGAAGAGTAAAAGAGCATTCCAAAGGTGAAACACTGAGGTGAGATGCAATATTAAAGTTTTCAGATATACAGGGGAACAAGCAGGTGCTTGAGCCTATCCTAGCTTGCCTTTGAGATGCAGGAATACTAGCGGGACAGAATACTGATCAATTGCACGGCCTTGCTGCATAACACTGCCAAATACAGGCCTCAAGACCACAAATACTTTTGTAAATGGTGAAAAAATTACACAGCCTTTTGTAACAGATATCAAGCAGACACTGATATACAACCTAACCCATCGACCCTAGCAACATTTATAGTTTATAGATATCCCCCACAAAAACAAAAAAAATCTCACGGACCAAAACTTTTGAAATAACAGCAAGACGAAGCAATTGGTGAACACTCTTCTAAAATTATGGGTACAGTGGAAAAGGAGTAACCGAATATGAATAATTTTCTATCAATAAAATTAAAATAATCGTAAAACAAAAGTGAAAAAATGTACTTCAACTTTTGCCATTCATATTTCAATTTGTGATTAAAAAAGACATCCAACACACACACACGAACACACACACACACACACACACACACACACACACACACACACACACACTCGATCCCCGTAAAGGACGGAGGCCACAGCAGTAGGTAGGTGGCATGTCAGAATAAATATGCGGAGGATATGCGGCCCTCCCCTGGCAGCATTGAGCTGCTTATTACAGAATTTATTACATTTTTTAAATAATTAAATAATTGTGTTTATATTCGGTGAGATATGTGCTGCCTAGGATGACTTCACATCGTTCGGAAGTATTTAAACTCATCATTCTAACTGCGTTTGCTTTTGGACACAATTGCAGTCTCTCCCAAAATCAAAATCCAGGCCGGAAAAATAATAGTTGGTAGAACTAATTTTTTAGTAAATTTTTTAAAATTTACTTTCACCAACATTACATTGGGCAGTATTTACTTCAGGGCAGCATTTAACTGACAGCGATGTCATTACAAATTCTGAAGAGCCCATAAGTGGTTAAACCAAGGGGAACAAAGTGTATGCAGGCGTGGACGTGTCATGCCAGTGTAAATGTGCCATATTGGCAGCTATTTTTAGAAGTTCTCCTCTAAACTTAGTTAACGCAAATCAGCTTCCTAACCTGCAGAGTCCTGGTTTGGGAAAAGTTAACCTAGTTCAAGTCAGTTCCTCTGTCCAGTTTAATAGGAACAAGCTCTCAAGCCTAACCAGGGACTAGGATTTGGATCACGCCCTTTTAATTAAATTCCTCTCAAACTACTGCATCATCTTGTGACAAACGTTGGCTCTGGCGATGTGTGCCCTCCACGTGGCAGTTATCCCGGAAGCCACCAGCTGGCGATTGACAGCTCAGCTTCATCATAACCTCTATATTGAACTGTACATTTATTCTCAAGGGCTCTGCCCCCAAGTCCTCTGGAGTCCATCCCTTAAACATACCATAAAATTGTCAATAAACCAGTCTACTCTTCCTCCACACTCAATCCCTGATCTGAAACATAACAATGGCTCCGTTACTACCCTTATTGAGGAGTTTTGCGCTTAGTTACCCCTCTGAAAACAAGACACAATAGATAAGGACTCAACTGCCGCCTCCAGGTCTCCACAGCAACAACCTGAAACAACTCTACTCTAGTGCTGATCCTGTAAGATACCTCCATCACAAGAGGTTTGTAGCAAACCTGCATTCATAGGGTGCACTAGACCTAGAGACTAATTTGGGACTACTCCAAAATCTGAAACAGATGAAGGGTTCATGTTTGAGGAACTGCCCTTTTTGAAGGACTGGAGGTTTCATTCCACGGTTGTGAATAAAAAAACACCACAATGGAGAACGATTTCTGTTGTTCACTTTCAAATAGAGATAAAGAACTGTATTTGGCCATTGCATAATATCAGACAGGCAAAGGTATCTGCCATACAGGTAGAAAAGTACTACTATTACTAAAAGTGGAATAATTATTATGTTTATTTAATCCAGTGCACCATAGCACACAAATTTTGATGCCTGTAATGTTAAAATGAAAACTTAAGATTTTGCACTCTATTATTGCCATAAATCATTAAATTATGCCCCAGTCACACTAATTCAAAATAAGCACGAATCAAGCAGAACCAGTCGGAATGAAGAATTCGCGCAACATTTGAATTTCAGCATTGGGAATTTCAAATAGACCAAAATTCTTAAAGCTTTGAAAGAATGCCTTTCGAATACTTAGAATGTGCTTTGAACCCGCCTCAAATGATTCTTGCACATTCTGTGTGTATTTGCTCTCGAATGCAGCTTGAATGTAGTTGAAACGCAGTAGGAATATTTAGAATGTCGTTAGAATGCAGTCAGAATATTTAGAATACACTTCGCATACCGTACGAGTGCAGTTAAATTGCTGTCTGAACACCACCCGAAGTCTGGTTGGAAGGTGCCTCGAGTGATGAGCGAATTCACCTGAATGCAGTCAAAACGCTTCCAGATTGGCCGCCGAATATGGTTGGAATGTCCAAGAATTCAAACAAAATGCAGCTTGAATACTCAGAATGTACTTTGAATGTAACACAAGTGTCCCATGCGTTGATTGAGTAATTGATGACTACAGCAGGGGAACATAAATATGCCACAACGGACGCCGAATGCATAATTCAGACCTGAGTTATATTCCAAGGTTGTGAAAAATATAGCAATCCCTTTTTTCCAAACTATATGCAACCAGAAATGAGAATCAATCATTATTTTGTTTTTATCAACAATCTTTAATTATGACATATGACAATGACATAGTTTCAGACCCACTGTCCATTCAAACGGACAGCAACATTTGAAAAAATCCTGAGTAAAAGCTTGCTGTTAAACATTTGATATCATGCTTTAATTCAAACATTCCATCTGTCAATATTGTTTTAAAAGCAAGATATCTTGCCAAAATATCTATAAATGTGAATAAAACTGTTGAAAATAGTCCTTACTTCGTCGTGCGGAGTGAGGTCCTGCCATGCCTCTCTTCAGTGTGTTGTATTTTTAAAAAATGGCCACAAGGATACCTATACTGCTGTTTAATTGGTTGCTAGACGTCAACTCAAATGGTCTTGAGGACTTAGGTGGTGTTAAATGTTGCAAAAAATAATAATAAAAAAAAAACAGTTGTCATGTGACGTCCATTGTAATGGACGCAGGGTCTGAAGGGGTTAAAACTGGCTGCACCTGATAATGAGAGTTTTCAGAGTTTCTTTAATGGTAATTTAAATGAGTGATTGACAACAGATCATGAGTCATCATTATTTTTAAGGGGTGGGTTTCAGCCTTCCCTATCGCCAGTTCACCAGCCGCCACTGATTCCAGCGGCAATCGAAAGATTCCAACAGCATTGCTACAGGACACCTTCAGAGGTCTTGCGTTATCTTGCATTGAATGCTACATTGGTTCTCAACATCAGTCCTGCGGCCCCTTGCATAAGCTGGTTTTTGTTCCAACCACAATGATAATCTTAGGATTTTATCAAGCTGCCTTGATTAGATGTATTTTGTGATCTACCATCTTATTCTACAGCGCACATTTCGACAAGAAAATAAATAAATAAAAATATCAATGCATGCCATGAGGAATAAAAATTACATTTTCACATTGTAACATATTGGGAACAACGGCACGGAAGAAAATATTTAACACCAAATTAAAGAATCAATAGATTCCCAGTAGGTGAAACCGTTCCTACATGGTTGTGAAAACTAACCATTTACATTTTGTGCTGCAAGTGATTGAATTTTTTGTAATCTTTCAGATGGTTGGGATTGGTGGCCAGGTGTACATACGAGTTAAGAGCTTGCTGATTGACCTCAGTCTTTAATTTCATCAGTTATAGATAATTTACCTCATCATCCATGCTGAAAATAACTGAAATTGAATCCAGTACATGCTACAAGCCCACAGTAGATACATTTTTCATCACATGCATAGCTATTTCTGGCACTAAGTTTAATAAATCCCATTGTAGAAGCTCATAATTTTACAATTTAATAGTTTTTTTTTATTTATTTTGGGATTGCCAGTGCGGTTGGATCAAAAACCAGAATACGCAGCGGTGCCCTAGGACTGACTCGTTGGACAAATTTTAAATGACTAAATGAAGCATAATAGGGGACCTTAAAAATAAAAATGACAACTCTGCTAACTTAAATGAACACATTCATTCCAAACAGGTGAAAGGCTCTGGTGGATCAAAGTACATCTTAACACATTACACAGCATTTTTCATACTACTATTGTCCTGGACTGACATTGCGGGACAGTCCCACATTGGGAATTTGTCACACGAATTGAAATCCAATCCTGATTGAACATCTGAGAAAAATTATGATACCAGTTAGTACTAGCATCAGTTCATCTTAGTAGCAAATGGTCTTATAAAACAAAGAACCTCAATTATGTATCTTGAAATGCAATAAAAATTGTAGAAAGAATTGTTTTTGGCTTCAAAATTTCATCAATCCCAGCTGCTTTATGAACATCAACACATTTTAAGAAATTGCAAAATGTGCTGCTGGAGTGCTGCCCCAGCCAATTTATCATATATATAAAGAAATCAGTAAAAGTGTCCACAAGTACAAATTTTTGCAATGATTGTACATGTAGATGGATTTTTGACGGACGGTCATTGTGGGACCCTTGCATTTCCTGGATCCGTCAATTCAATTGGCAGCTGATCGACTGCAATTACATGACATTTAAAAGTGGAGAATATCTGATTCTGATTCTCTGACACACTTGAGTTGATCAGTAGGGTATAAGTTTGATTAACTAGGGCATAAATCACTGCTGATCATCTGATACAAGGAGGTGGGAGGTGAACGTGATTGTCTGCACAATGCTCATTTTACTCCAACTATTAATGAATTTATCCTAAAACCTCTTTTAACCATTAGGGAATAATATTAGTACCCAGAGATGTTGCATAAAAATAAGGTATATCAGCACAAGTGAAAAGGTCCCACAATAGATCGTGATGAACGGACATTTTGTCGGATGGAAACAGTAAAACTTCTGTGGTTCAGGGTCCAGACAGAGTTTCGGGGGCAAACCTTGTGTACACATTCCTTATGAGCAGACATTTCTTCCACTACGGTAATAATTACGATAGCACTCTCCAATAAGGAGAAATTTGCACTTTTATGGACGGACACTGTGGGATGGAAAAATTAAGCCGTTATCTTCAGGTTGGTTTCAAAGACAACAAGACATGATAATGAGATAATGTACAATTCTACAAACTCTATGGTGAACAAAGTGGTATTCTAAGCAATTTTAAGCAGGTATTTTGGTTAATTTAATTGAATTGAATGCTCGGTTCCCAAGGTCGGGTCAAATCTTGTAATTATTTCAGATTAGTATATTGTCATTCAAGCATCCTGAGTACTTGAAATCTCAACATCGATGTAAAATATTATATATCACTGGAAAGTAGACTTCATTACAGATCCACTGGTATCCAAATTAACACTATTCCTCACTTGCAGATAAGGTTTTTTTCCAGTTAAACTGATGCTCTTTTTCAAATGTTTCATTTTTTTGCCAGAAAATAGTCATATTTTGGACAATAAATGGTTGCTGTAGGTACACAGAAATGCACTGTACCTAGAATTGTCTTTACTGCTTGATGGTATTGGGTGCAAAATAAATTGACCCATATCTGTCACCAGAAGTGGATTTTAACTTCTCTAAAGCTTCAAAAGGTTGTAAACTGGAATTGTTGACCAGCACTGTGAACACGCACATGAGTGCATTCAGCTTGGTGAAATGTAAAGAGATCCGTTGGGATTGGCACGCATGTAAAACCACAAATTAATTGAAAAATGTAATTGTCAATGCGAGATACAGTTTAAGTGCTGCATACTTTTTCACGACAGACATGCCATTGGGTAGCCTAAATTTTAACCATGACCATGGCAAAAATACCACGACCAACTTTCGATCAATGGAGAAAATGGACAAAATACGACATTGTAATTGTAACATTCCCCAGTCTAAATTACTATTAGTGCATCTGGGTTGCCGGCTTTTTCCAGTTAATAGACGGTCAATGGTTAAATCTAAAGTGTTTTTCTCTGCTGTCGTAACGTATAAGAAAACAGTACAGCACGAAGAATAGACACGATTGCGAACTGGCTAGCAACAGTTTCTAACTTAGCTATATCCATGCAAGTAGTTACACTGTCTACCAGAACTGAACAGGTTTCATTAGTGCGTAAATGTGATTAGCTGCAGTCAGTGAATGTTGCGGAAAGTGAACAAATTTCGTACAGCTGATGTCGAAAAACTCGGCCAGTAGAGCTGGGAACACTGAGGGTGCTGAGCCTGCGTGTGCTGGGTTTTCGTGGTTCAATTGCATTCAAGGCTGTGGTGAAATGATCAGCACAGTTGTCTAATCTTTATGATAAAAATGTAGTTATTATCAGAGTAGCCTGGACTCCGTACTAATCAAGTGCTGGTCTCTCCCAACAGTCACTGACTGATCAGTCTGGCCTCAGTCATATTGCCAGCATTTAGCCCTGACGTCACTAATAAAGTGAATATATGAATATTTATGTTTTCTGCTCTTGGCTAATTGGGCGACCTTTTGGCGAGAACCACCAATCGAATATGAGATAGCTGGCCAGCAACGGCATTCGTAAATGCTATTTGACATGAGCTAAAAAATTAGATTGTGGCTTGCTTGCGTTTACTCTAGGAGTGGTTTTCAGGTTTTGAAAACTGTAAACTGTCGGTGTACACCCCTGAAATTCCTAAGACAACAGTGAACACCATCGTTATAGCCTTGAGACCTCCAACAAGATAAGAACATTTTTCTTTAATTTTAATTTAATTTAATTTTTCTTTTTATCTTTTTTCTTTCAGTTTTTTTTTTTTTTTTTTTTTTGGTTTGTACCCCTGAATACTGCCCTAGATTTTCCCAAATCACGTATGTTTTTAGGAGCAGAAGTAAAACATTTCAGAGGTATTTAATAAGTGAGCTCCATTACCTCCAACAATACTCATGTTTGGGCTCAATAGAAAGAGACTGAATCCCTCTTTATAAACATTCCATTGTGCTCAGCTCTGCTTCTAACAACATAAGGGCATTTTCATACATGAATGGCCAGTTTCACTAGAGACAATTTACCTTTTCTCACACCTTCAGGCATCCTCTGCTCCACCAATCAGCACAGTCTGGTTTGATCACTAAGAGGGGGGATTTCTCTGCACTGGTTTTTATTTGCATCATTACTTTGAAAAATCTAAATTTTTTTTTTTTTTTTCAAATTTCTGCTGAACACAATACAGGCTATAGGCTTCCGCTTTTAGACCAGTCAAGCTTGTAAACACAAATTTGTGTTGTTTCATGAGAATTTCATGAACGCAGTTATGCAAACTTAAAGGAGCAGCATAACTACTTTTTTAGTAGTGTATAATCACGTGAAAACAATAATCTTTGAGTTTCATTTAGCTTAGAATAAGCCCTTTAAACATACATGGGAGCGGGTCCACCACCGTGGAGGCCAACATGTTGCGCCGCCATTTTTTCTACAGTAGTCCACAAAGGGAAAAAGTTAATGAATAAAGCACTGACACAAGAGAGCGCCTTTCACGCGTTCGCAAGTTTTGCGGCCGCCGTAGGTTTTCTGAGAAAAGGAATGTTCAGTTGGTTGCAATCTATAATCTGACCACTAAATGAATCTAAATCTTACACACTGATCCTTTAAAGGTCTACTCAGTTCGAAAAAAGAAAAAAAAAAAAAAAACGCTGTAGACTTGTATTATTGCCTGTAATTTACGAATCCAGCATTTAACTTTCGTAATTGAATGTCATATTGGCAAAAAAATGAAGAAACTAGACACTTTGAGACCTCTCCTTAAAACTTGCGAGCGATTGGCTAATCGTCTGCCACGTATGAGAAGTAAGTTGCACCGGAGCTAGTGCAGAAAATGACTTATTTCACTCCCTATTCAACAGCCAATTTGTGAAAGAAAGACAAGTTATAGTTATCTTATTTGGGACAAATATTCTTATCGATACATTTTCTACATACCCAATGAAATGATTTACACAAACTGCCCAGATTTTGTGGGTTTTTAACTTTTCCGCGAACAAAGCTCTGATCTCATCTGGGATTGCAAAACGAAAAAGTTTGCACTGATCGTAAACGCGCATACAATCGTTTTACGCGTTCTTGCATTATATACTACACAAAATGAGTGCTAATTTTGGACTTTGAACATTGTAAGCAACTGAGGAACTTGCGACTTAATACTCGCATGGACTGGTTGCTTTTTATGTTTGGGTTTCGCTTTCGGTTATGTGCCGTACTAAAGTCTTGGTCGTCCCCGGTGACTACAATCACAATATGGCCAGTGCTTCAGAAACAAACACAAATGCAAAATTTGAATGTCATCATCAACAACAACAATGATCAATGATATAATGATGTTACTAACAAAGCAAGGTAAACACAAGCTCACTTGTCAGCTCGTCTTCACAGCACTCTTACATAGACATTAACACTGAAGCTGTACAGCGGGGCTTGGCCGTGGGCTACCCGCGCTGGCAGTGGCGCAGATAGAACTGGGAACTGGGGGGGACACAGACATTTCCTTTATGACAGCATTTAGTCCTGGCTAGCTCTCAATAATTTTCCTTTATTGACACGTTTTCCAATTATCGTAACTGGCAACTGAAGACTCGGTTTCTCTCCATATGCGATCTAACAGCAATGAAATCGTGGGTGAAATTCAGTACAGAAATGGGCTACTTGCACGAGTGTCGACAGGTTTGCAATTTTGAATAACGTTGATTTAAATACAGCAAATACGCGTCACAACTTCTCTCTTCATGCAATCAGTTGGTGACTAAATAATTGGCTAAATTCAGAGCAGAAAAATATTTTAGGCAACTCAAAAATAAGCCTATATTTTACAAAAGACAAATTGCTTTGAAACCTCTGCGCTACCTTTTTCGCACATCAGGCCATTTAACTTGTGTTTCACGATTGTTTAAATTATTTAAATGAAATAAAAGACCATTTGAAACATCTTTTTTTTTTTTTTTTCTTTTCTATCCCGCCACCACCCCCCCACTTTGGAGGACAACTTTATTAATTTAATCATTAAATTAATAAATCACCATTTGAAACATCTTTATGAAATTTCAGAGCTTTGTAAAAACCCCACAAAACAATACCAAGGACAGACATTGCAGGGTGCGAAGGGTTTTACGTGTTCTTTTTGCTAGCGTTAATTCAAGCAACTTCCCTGGCTGGTGTAAATCACAATAAAATGGATATTTTTCTCCGTCCAAAGACGGGACACAAAAGCACAACGGTTACAATTAATCTGACTCCAGAATGCATTTAGAATACAAATTTTAGTCATATCCTCATTAAATATCTGACTCCAAATTAGAATTAAAATTAATAATCTAGGGAAAACATGCGTAGATCTCGAAGTTGATTCTCAAAAGACAACCGCCGTCACTTCCATGAATGTTCCCGGGTTTTAACACCATGTCTGGATCCTAGGTTCGTTGGTTAGATTAGAGGTTGGAAGTCAGCCATCACTGCAACAGCATATTTTGGCATAAATACAGTGAACCCAGATTTTATGCACGCCCATGGGTTCCTTCGGGGAATTTTTATGGATAACCGACTTTTCGTCCATGGGTTTCCTTAAGGCTAAAATCCCAAAACCAGCAATACAAATATACCATTTATGTAAGTAGATTATGATTGTCTCTCCAACTTAATAAAAACCAATTCCCATACCAGGCCAGTCGTTCCCCTGTTGGGATTAAACCCCTAGGTATCCGCCGCCATGGGGCTAGAAAGAATGTACATGTGTCAAGAGTCACTGAAACCACGCAAGCTTAAAGGAATAACAATAATTTATTCACCAGGTTGGCACGAGCTTAGATCAAGCAAATCAATGTTATGCCAATCATAAGTTACACACAATTTAGAAAGAGAGGATAAAGTCATACCTGGAGGAAAAGCCACACGTGCGAGGGGAGAGCCCGGACACGACTCTCCCCGACCACACTGACCGGCCACTTACACACGCACTCACGTACCCGGGGAAAGATTGAATACGATTCTCCCCGAACAGCTCATTTCTCATTCCTATAAATCAAACCAGCTACCCCCTCCTCCAACCAGAGAGCCCCATAAATTGACCAGTTGGGATATCGGGTTACAGGTATCAAAACTGAGACAGAGTCAGGCCATTTGATTAAGAGGGAGGGGTTATTCAGACAAAAGGAATGAAACTTCATTACCCGAGAGCAGATATTACCTTACCCAAATTTAGGGAGTTTCTAATAGTGAATGGATTATAATTTCATTGGATATGAAATATATGCCATTCAACTCCTCGAATTATTACAAAAATATACATACTAAACAAGCCAGGAAAATGTATGCAGTTGTCATGAAAAAATCTTAAGCTGAGTTATTATACAGGTAAATTGTGTTATAAGTTCAGAAGTGATTTCTTAGCAGTATATTGAACATATGAGCATATTGTGAAGTTCCCAGAGGTTTAGATTATTTAAAACAGACAAGTTAGGGTCCAGTCTTTCTCAGATGACTGAGGGCAATATGGAGCACTGGGTAAGCCAAAGGCCTCCCATGCAGGGTGACATCAAAGGCGCAGAAACCATGTAAACCCTCCCCCCACTCCGAGCTCAGGTTTATTGCCTCCTCCGGTCCTGCATTCACAGATATTTTGCTCACACTTTGCATCCCCCAGTTCTGGTCTCCAGTCTCTTACAGGCATAAACCTCCCCCACTTCCTTTCACACAAACCCCAGCAAACAACAAGCTGCTTGTCATCAGGAACTCAACAATTTGTTATATTGCATGGCGTTGAAGTCTTTTGATGCTCAGAAGGCCCGCAAGTCTGGCTGCAGTGTCACAGATGCACTCATCAGCGCCAGTGGTGCTCCAACCCCCCTTTTCCCCTCTTACAGCTTCCAATCCCTAAGAAAGGAAAGCGGGAGAAGTCCAGAGTCATAATCGGTCTCAATGTTACTAAGTCGTGAAATCTACCGCAGTGCATGTGAATCTGAAAAAACTTCCATGCAGAAGTACTTCAATTCTGTGAGAGAGTCTCTGAAATACACATTGATTGTATCATAACCGATCTGCGTTCCAATGAAATATCACCTTTCACTCACGGCAAACCATCGGTTGATTAAAAAATGGGACTCAATAAGTAAATATGATATTGTTTGCCAAATTAAGATTTTCAACCTTTTTCTCGCTGTTCTTTTTGCGAGCACAATTGCTGACTACGGCATGAGAACGTGACATGCCACTAAAAAGTGTGAGACTCACGCCATGTGCATGAGAGAGTTGACAGGTGTGCAATTTTGAATAACGCCGATTTAAATGCCGATTTTAATTTGAATTTAATGGAATGAACTCATCTCGAAAAAGCTGGGACAGGGCCATGTTTGCCATTGGGTAGCATCCCCCCTTCTGTTAAAAACATTCTGTAAACTTCTGGAAAGTGGGGAGACCAATTGCTGGAGTTTTGGAAGAGGGATGTTGTCCCACTCTAGTCTGATATAGGATTCTAGCTGCTCAACAGTCCTGGGTCTTCTTAGCCAGAATTTTCATTTTATGATGCGCCAAATGGTTTCTATTGGTGAAAGCTCTGGATTGCAGGCAGACCATTCCAGCACCCGGACTCTTCTATTATGAAACCATGCTGTTGTGATGGATGCAGTATGTTGATTAGCATTGTCTTGCTGAAATATGCAAGGCCTTCCTTGAAAGAGAGGCTGTGGTGGAACCTCTGTATACTTTTCAGCATTGATAGAGCATTTCCAGATGTGTAAGCTGCCCTTGCCTTAGGCGCTAATATAATCCCATTCTATCAGAGGAGCAAGCTTTTGAACTGAGCGCTGATAACAAGCTGGATGATCTCTCTCAACTTTAGTCAGCACGACACAGTGTACGTGGTTTCCAAAAGAATTTCAAATTTTGATTCATCTGACCCTAGCACAGTTTTCCATTTTGCCTCAGTTCATTTTAAATGAGCTTTGGCCCAGAGAAGACAGAGGCATTTCTAGATTTAGATCATATGGCTTCTTCTTTGCGTGATACAGCTTTAACTCGCATTTGTGGATTTCATGGCAAACTGTGTCCAAACTCAACCTCTGCAAAGTTTCTAAACATAAGATACAGGGGTTTTGCTGTTATCCGAGTACGTGATTCCCGGAAACTTGATTTCCTCTCTGAACAGCTTGTAGGCCAAACCGCAATCTTCACAAGATCTGGGCAAAACCTGACGTCAGGTTGTTGCATCCAATCAGGACAGACCTGACCAGAGCCAGTCACGACGCTGGACCTGCCACCCCTGAATTTATTCTATCAGACACAAATGAGCTCAAATCATTTAACGTGTAGATTTATCAGTATGTCTCCCAAAGATATTCGTAGATGTTTTTTGGATGCGAAAAAAAGCACAACTAGTTTCTCTTCCAAAAGATGATGACATCAGAAATCAGTGGGTAGCTTTTTTGTTCGCTGGCGGCAAACAGCCACACTCAAAGGGAAATGCTTGGCATTTCACCGACGACAGCTTTGTCAATAAAGGATAATTTGACGCTGGATATGCGTCTCAGCTGCTTCTAAAACCTGGAGCAGTTGCATCGATGAAGCGCACGGTGCCACAAGCTGTGAGTAACGATATAACAGCAAATAATGTAAGTGAAGCTAACCTGTCACGGGTGGCTAGCAAGGCCGCTAAGGATAGTTATCACTAACAACTGGCCTCAATCGCAGGCTTTGTAAAATATTTGAAGATATCTGGATCGGTAGCAAATGTCCATGACTCACAGACGTGGAAGCAGTCAGTTTTACCATTTTGTGTTGCTTTACTGCAGAAGCCTACCTAATGCCGGGCATACACTGTGTGATTTCTTCAATCGCGGTAATAAGCTGCTGTTCATACTGTACGAGTGAATCGCAGGGGTTTAAACTTTGCAGCTCACGATCCCTGTTCTCACACTATACGGTCCGATGGTCTGGTGTGATGTGATTGCTCACACTGCCCGACACGTCGGACACAGTCGGAGTATTGTGTCCAAAATTGAAGAAGAAGAAAAAGAAGTAGAAGAAGAAGAAGCCAGAAGCCGTATCAATGTTTGCGCATGCGCAGCTTGACAGATTGGGGTAAATCGGCTCGTGCAGCTGCTTCAACAGTGCGAGAGCCTCACATAGGGCGACCTGGATTTCAAACAAGTTTGATTTTCTCCCGATCGATCAGGAGGTGGTCGGGAGGTGTTAATCGCTTCTCGTTACCCCATATACACCGCACGATGACAGACGCAAGATTGAACCAAAATACGGCCCAACTTCCAAAAAAGTCGCACGACTGAAAAATCGTGGCAAAAAGGGCCAAAAATCGCACAGTGTATGCCTGGCTTAACATGATAGCCTGTTGAATGTGGCTGTGGCACTGCGAAAAACGTAGCTAAGTTACTGTTGCTAATGTTTGTGTCCTGCAAAATTATTATCAGGGGACATTCAACAGAAGTTTTGAACATAAACCTCATTTGAAGATAACTTTTTATACTTGTTTGTAATTTGATGCTTGGAGGATCTGTTCACGGTAACGGAACTTACTGTCTGTAAAACGTGTATTGCAGGATAACATTTGTCTCTGTCGTTATGATGACTGCTTGGTTACTGCCGTATGTTTTTTTTTTTTTTTTAATTTAAATTTGGCATCTCTAATCCCACCTGAATCTGGAATGCCCAATTGGGGAACTATGTACAAAGCTTGCTCGTATGCGACCCCTTGCTGCCAACTCAGGATAGTGAGACAGTTCACGGCTCTCCTCCGAAGCACGTGCCTGTCAGCCACTGATTCTTATACACTCATTGGTTGAATCGTCGTAAGTTCAGAACGAGGGCGGAGGATACCCGAACATAAACAAACCCAGAGTCTTCCTGACGAGCGCCCGTCTGGCCAGCAGGAGGCGCTGGAGCAACGAACAAAGCTACTATTGTGTCCCCAAATCCGGCAGTCCCTTCCCAATTTGGAACCCTGTAGCGCAATGGCCAATTGTGCGCTACTCTGAAAAAGCTGCCGACCTCTACCGGTGGGTACGCCGGGGCTCGAACCCGCGACGTGATAGTCACCTCTGCACTGCAGCGCAGTGCCTTAACCGAGTGAGCTATCTGGCAGCTCATTACTGCCGTATGTTAGTTTGCATTCCATGCACCTTAAAAAATACTCCTGGTTAATTTATAGTGAGGGTTTGGAGCACATGGGTTATATGTCCAAAATTTGGAATTTGAGATTTATTTACTAAAACAAGTGGTTTCTGATGGTTTTCCTTGGGGCACAATCGTGATCTCAAATTCAAAATTTTGGACATATAACCATTGTGCTTCAAACCCTCAATATGCAGTAAGTCAGACTGGTATGCTTGTGCTACTTTGGTTCGCATCAAGATGGTCGTTTCATCATATCGTTACCTGACCGTAGCCGCGACAGTTGAAGATAACTGGAGAGGTGCTGTACGTGTCTGCAAAGTTGAGCTGATAACTCTGCAGTTAGACCAGACGTAGGCTTTGCTGAGCTTAGGGTGCGTGTTTGGGTTTGTTTACCACTGCTGTGAAACGATCGTTTTACTCATCCATCACCAGGGTCAGGCGGGTACTTTGCAGTGGTGTTGGCTAGCTTTCTGATCCAACTGCAGTGAAAGCAATCGTGAAACGTGTCTGGTATAACAAACAATTTCTCTGTATTGCTGTGGCGGATTTTCATCCACCTTTGAAATTTGTTCTGGTCAATAAATAGCCGAAAAAGAAGCGGAGGATATGGATTTTCGGTAGAAGTTATCGATTCGCTAGCTCCACATAAGCAACGCTTGCACAGTTGGTGTGTTTTTGCTATGAACTCATTTAGTTGCTTGGTGTCGGAATTGTGCTTTGTTTTGATAGAAATGGTTAACAGGAGCTTTTAGCGAAGTTTCCGCTAGATAGCTAAGTGGGTATATAACATGACTATTTACCAGTACAGCTACAATCACATGCATGCAAGGCGAGGCAGTACGGGAAAAACACAAAAATTTCAAATTGCCACTCATTGACATCTTGCTGTTAACATCGCTGCAATACTTCAATTGCTTCCTCCTCCCGTTTGGGGAAAGATTTGGGATCAATCAAGTATGGTCTAACAGCAATAGATGCTGCAGAGAGCTGTCCTGACATACCTGCCATCTTGGTTTCCTGGTTTTTAGGGTCTGCACCCACCCACGGAATTGCAGCGGCCAGGCAGCCAATCAGAGCAGGGTTTCATTAGCATAGCCTACCCGCCCACTCAAAACAGCTCGTGTTTCAGGCTGGCACAGACAGGTGATAGAAGAGGTCTCACAAGGCCCGGATGTGTGTTTTTTTAGGCCGGCCCTTATAAACGCGAATGTCGCTGTCTGAGTTACTGCGTGAGTGACTGACTGACTGCCTGAGTGATCGAGTTCAACGATTGGCGGGCTAGCGGGTAAGAAGTTCAGCGATTGGTCGGCTGGCAGGAAAAGCCCAGCCATATACTAGGTGCAATTGCTCTTGTGCTTGCCGATTGTTCTTGAGCTAGCCAGGTAATGAGCTATCCATTTAAATCTCCCAGAAATATGATAGTACTGTTGGGATATACAAAAGTGCTGCCAAACATATCAAAGAAGTTCATACTACAGCGGTTAAGTAAGCAAGTGAGGAACATCGTTTTCAGCCAGTCAGAGTCATCAAAACTTCTATTGCTAGGTGGCTTGGGAATTGCGATTAAACCAGGAACAGCGGCAGCCTGACTGCTGGCTGTTTATCGGACCATTCTGCATGATTCATACATTGTACATGCTTCAGAAGAGGCCAGTGGTGAACTTGCAACTCAGCAAGCAGAAGAGCTAGCCAGCTAGCTAGCTAGTGAAGCTAGGGAAAAAACCCAATCACATTGATTAAGTATAAAAATGATGACAAACATTTCCCTCAACTAGCGTCAGCAGGGTGGGAAGACGGATAGCGTTTTATCTGGAGTAATGTATTACGCTATAGCATGCATGGAAGGATTATGCTGCTTTAACTAGCTATGAAATAACATGTCTTAGTCTGAAATGTAAGTTTGTTCTTAAGGTAAAAGAAGCTGCTAATGAATGGTGGAAGAGGTTGTGTGTGAGATGGCGTTGAAAGTGACAAATCAGAGCTCTCAGAGCTTCTAGAGTCGGCATCATAGCTAGCTAGCTGTCCCTAAGCAATTGCTTTTAGACTCACTAGCAAGCTAGCTAACGTCTCTGAAATCTGCAAGCACACTTGGGCTGCAGTTGCACAACACTGCCACGAAGCCTTGGATAAGTTCATGCATGTTACAGCTAGCTCAGTTAATAGAGTTGGGGCAAAAATCAAATCATATCGCTTAAATGTTATCATCATTTACAAAGATTTTCCTTAGTTAACATAAGCTAGCATACAAGCTGCCAAGATGGCTACATCCAAAGGGAAACGTAGCCTAATGCGCGATGGCACACAATACATAGCAGCCTAGCCATCATGACATTATCTGTAAGCCTCCGTGCATACAAGCACTGCCCAGAAGCTGATTCGCACCCCTAATGAGAGATGTCCTAGCGTAAGACTCGTCTTGATGAGATGCTAACAGATTGCATTTTAATTTTCATTGTGTCCCAAAAAGAGCGTGGTGACATGTATTTGAAAATGCAATGGAATGAGAGGCGCTGTTTCCCTTCCCTTACAATTTGAATATTGTCCCATGTATTACAGGATAAGTCTTTGAAAATGAAAAGTCAAATGTCATCATTATTATTATATCATTATTATTTTGAAGTGATTAGAAAACAACATTTTCATTATCATGTTGACACTAAAAGAGCGTGATGACATATACATGTAAACTATGCAATAGACTGGGACAGCTGTTTATCTTATTGCATTTGGATTGTCCTCAGTCGAGAAAGTTAAGTCTTTGCAAATTAAATGTTGAATGCCGTTTTCAATATCATTCTCAAATAGTCAGAAAATAGCATTTACATTTTCATGTTGACCCTAAAAGAGCGTGTTGACATGTAAATGTAAATGCAATAGGCTGGGGGTGCTGTTTAGCTTATTGCATTTGAATATTGTCCACTGTCCATTGCGGAGCATAACTTTGAAAATAAAATGTCAAACAGCTTTTCATTATCATTTGAATATAGTCATAGATTTCCCATATGTGTGTGTGAGTGTGTGTGTGTGTGAAAATAAAAGTGATAATTGGATTAATATATTTTCAATTTAATATTATCTCAAATAACTCATTCATACGTGGAAAATTATAATGCAATAGTGGGATTACATTTTCATTTGAATATTGTCCGCTATGGGCTTCCATGGTTAAGTGCTCGTGGAGCCAGGGCCGACGTCAGACGTCAGATGATTTGTAAGAAAAGCTGAGCACTTCTTAGAAGCACCCAGAGCTCTGGAATGCAGTGAACACATAGCGCTGCCGGTCGCTCTGTTGTGTGGGCGGTTAGGTTGGATTGCTGCAATTGACCGCCGTACTTCGAGGGGTAAAAAAACCGCATGACAAAATGCCGACGTAAACAAACATACCTTTGATTAGATTGCAATGCAGTTTGACTGTCAGAAGCAGAGCCAAAAAATGTGGTTTGATATTAAACGTATTATGTCGTGCTACTGGATTACAAATTCTGCATAGAAAGCCGAGCGGATGAAATCAAGCACTGTACCCAGAAACACAGGGGTTTACAGGAAGCGCAAGTCTTTGCAAGAAAGACAGTTTTCTGTAAAAGGATTGCTGAAGGAGTCACCTGCGCGTGCGCGCCTGTTAGTCAGCAGTTAAAATGAATAGTTCGCCCATGAGAGAAAGTTTGCTCATGGTGTAGCTCCAACAGGCACATGGTACATTATTGATTGATCCAAGTGTACAGTATTGACAAAATATTGCATATTGCATTGTATAAAAACACATCTTCATGCTTGGTTTCCGAGAAGGCAGTGTATCCCGCTGATTTATTACGAATTATTCGCACAGAGCGTTTAATCAAGGGCTCCCTATCCTTTCCATTATTTTTATTACATGTTTTCTCTCAACGCTAAGGTATCATGGTGGGTTCATGAAGCAGTTTCTTGTTGATTTCGAGGCAGAACTCATGAACAAGGCGCATTTGAACATTTTTTGGTGACCTACTGACGAGCGATACGCTATAAATACGCACAGTTAAGATGCTTGATCAAACCTTAATTTGTTACGGTGGTTCTCGGGGCAGCTCGCAGCACGTTCGCCACTTTCCTGTAAATCACGTGACCTCCGTGCATTGAACTTCAACTCGCGCTGGATTTCGGCAGCTGGTCTTGGCCGATACTCAGCTGCTGGAAAGAAAGTGGGCGTCCATAAAACATTTCTGCTTTTGGAATTCGACCTCTATGGACTTCCCACAAAATACTGTGCTTTATCACAGGCAACAGAGCGACCTCTGCCATGTGCTTTACAGTTAACACCAGAGGTGCTCAACCTTATCCATAAAGGGCTGTTGTGGGCGCAGGCTTTGTGTGCGTGTTATGTTTTATGTGTTATATGTGCGTTAGGCTGTGTGCTTTATGTTGTGTGTTATGATAGCATGTTATGCTCTGTGTTCTGCAGTGTTTTTATGTTGTGTGTGTGTGTGTGTGTGTGTGTGTGAGATGCTTTGTGTTACACTGTGTGTTCTACAGTGTGTCTTATTCTGTGTCTTTAATGTAGTGTTTGTTGTGCTTTATGTTACACTGTGTGTTGTTCTCTGTGTTATGCTGTGTGTGTTTTTTGTATATTATGTGGTGAATGTGTGTTGTGTGTGTTACTTTGTGTTTGTTTTAAGTTGTGCATGTTATGCTCTGTGTGTTATGTTGTGTATTCTCTGAGGCTTGTTGTATGTGTTATTTTGCATTTGTTTTATCTTGTGGGTGTTGTGCTTTGTTGTGTGACTATGCTGTGTATGTTTTGTTGGGTGTGTTATACTCTGTTTGCTATGTTGTATATGTATGCTTTTTGTGTTTTGCTATGCGTGTTATTATCTGTGTGCCATGTTGTGTGTTATGCTGTGTTTGTTATGTTGCATGTTATGTGTTATGACATATGTGCATTTTTTTGGTTTGTTTTATGTTGTGTGTGTTATGCTCCGTGTGTTATGTTGTGTTAGGTTTTGTGTCTTTTGCAGTGTGTGTTATCCATTTTGTTATGCTGTGTTATTTTGAGCACTATGATCTGTGTGCTATGTTGTGTGATTATGCTGTGTGTGTGTGTTATATTGGGCATGTTATGATCTGAGAGCAATGTTCTGTGTATCGTGATTTTTGTGTTTTGCTGTGTGTTATAACCTATGTGCTATGTTGTGTTATATCGTGTGCGTTGATATGCTGTTTTTCTTTGTGTTATATTGTGAGCGTTGTGTGCGTTATGCTCTATCTTACGTGGTGTTTGTTCTGTTTTCTGCTACGCGGTGTATGTCTTATGTTGTGTGTGTTACTTTGTGTTTGTTTCATATCGTGTGTGTTGCTTGGTATGATCTGTGTGCTATGTTGTATGTGTTATGTTCTGTGTAATGCTGTGTGTTATGTTGTGTGTGTTATGCTGTATATTCTATGCTGTGTGTTATGCTTTCCGTGTTATGCTGTATATGCTGTGTTGTGTGTGTTGTGCTTTGTGTGTTATGCTGCATGTGTTGCTGTGTGCACTCTGCTCACTACTATGCTTTGTATTCTGAGTGTCAGGCCTTGTGTGTCATGTTCTGTGTGTTATGCAGTGTTATGCTTTGTGTGCTATTCTGTGTGTGTTATATTCTGTTATAAGCTCTGTGTATTTTATTGTGTGTAATGTTATGCACCCTGGCGCTTGAGAAAAACGTAATAAAACTGAGTGTGATCTTGAGCGTTTAACTCTGACATTCTCCGGAAATTTTGGGCACATGCCAATAGCCTGATAGCTATGACCGCTCAGAGGTATTATGACTGTACATAGCTAAGGGTATTCAGCACATTTTTCTTTATTTTTAAAAATAAATGATTGAGTGAAATATTTTTTTTCCAACCTTCAGCTGCATGAACTTGACTTATTTTCTGTGAAGCCCCATGCAGAGGAAGACATCATCGATCACTCATTCAATGTCCTCCACCCCCTTCACATTTCTCTTGAAGAAGTCGAGAGGCCACATGGTTAACTATGCGGGGGCATGAAATATAGGTGCAGACAATAGAATTCCATCTCTTGGATTCTAACCCAGAGGCCTTTGCTTGGTAATTACCACATTTCTTCGCCAATAAGGTGCTCTACTCATTGTAATGAGCCAGCTGTGTTCAAGAGAGGTGGAAACATATGACCTCACTTTCACTGTCTGACCCTCGAACTTTACACTCGTCAGAGTGAATTTCATAACACCATTCAGGTGCATGCATGCGCCTCAGGATATGACCTCGGAAACGGCCTTCCGCAGGAATCCTGTGAGATTCACGCACTCTGTCTCACGCAACCAAACACAGCCTGTGCCAGGCAGATGACCTCAAATAAACAAGGCCACTCTCTGAGCACAAAATGCAAACATCTCCATATCCTCAAGCATTAGGTACCCATCTATTTGACCTCATTCCCCTTTTTCTGACGATGTGCTCAACACATTCTCATCCAGAGTCGTCATATAGTGATGCTAATTTACCAAGTGTTAAAATACAATGCAAAAGGCAGCTTTTGTCATCCGTATTTGACACTTAAGGTTAGGGTTCGGTTTAATGTTTAGGGGTTAGGGAGTAGGGATCATTTTAAACTAGCCCCCCCCCCCCACAGCTCAAGACCCCACTGCCCAAACTCTTTGATTCTATGGTGTAATGAGTAACAATGCCCCATATTCCCTGTTAGCATGCAGACAGATGATTCTGAAAGGAATTCCCAGTCTACTTCCACAGACAATACATAAACATTTCATTATTTAGCATCGACAAATTATGTGACATCTTGTGGAATAGGACCATCTCGGAAACAAAACAAAACTGGTGCTTCGTGATTAGCAGGTAAAGTAACCCAGTGACCTTGGAGCTCCGTCATGGGGGAACTCGCTTGAAAACAACCAGTTGAACTGGCAGGATGACTCACTTTGTGTACTCCAGCTCACTGCTGCCAAGCCAAAGTAAACAGCCTTTAAGTGCACCTGGCTGTACACTCTCCAATGCCACCGTCACTATCACCCCTGATTTCTCTGAACATTTGTCAATGCCTCAGTCACCCCTGATCTCTCTGAACATTTATCGACGCCACAGTCACCCCTGATCTCTCTGAACATTTATCGATGCCACCATCACCCCTGATCTCTCTGCACATTTATCGATGCCACCGTCACCCCTGATCTCTCTGCACATTTATCGATGCCAGAGTCACCCCCGATCTCTCTGAACATTTATTGATGCCACAATCACCCCTGATCTCTCTGAATATTATCGATGCCATAGTCACCCCTGATCCCTCTGAACATTTATCGATGCCACAGTCACTCCTGATCTCTCCGCACATTTATCAATGACAGTGTTTACATGATGTTTGAGAAAATGACTTTGTCCGATTTAATCCGGTCTTTTAAAATGCATGCTAACATGTTAGTCCGACTGGGATCATTGTAGATCAAATTTCTTATTGTACTAGCAAACCTAGATAATGCGGTTACATTATTTATCCATGTATACGCTTAAATTGAACCGAACAGGACTGCAGAATTTCTTGTACAGGGCTTTGGCCTTGAAGTCTTGTGGACTTGTAATTACCAGATTGAATAGAAAGAGCGATGTGCTCTGCCTATCTGGCAAGTTTGCGCAGAATAGTAACAATCCTCGTCTGCAAGGGTATTCATGATTGAACAGTCATGTCTTGGGGAATTGTAACTTCTTCCATTTGTCCGCATAATTTATCTAATGACTTGCATGTCATCTGAAAATTTTCCTTCCACTCGCCATTGGAAAACACAAAACGACTCTCTGATTAGTCTTTACTCCTGACCCGCGTCCAATACGCACAGGAAGCCCAGGGGTGCATTTACCGAAAACACAGATGCTAACTTACATTGGAACCACAGACTGTGAGTCAGTGGCAGGACCTATACAATTTTACATGGGGTAGTAAAGGGGTGGCAAGAGGTCTGGGATGTGACATCCTCAGTGCGGTATTAGGAAATCCCCAATTCCAATGAAGTTGGGGCATTGCGTAAAACGTGCATTAAAACAGAATACGATTTGCAAATGTGGTGGAATTTCCGCCAAGTTGGATACTGATCCTGCCGCGAGTACTTATGAGCTACGTCAAGAAACGGAATTGCTAGATCTTTACAAACATATATACGGTAAAATAACAACAGTTATATTTCACGTTTCAATGGAATTTAAGAAATTTTGTCTGATTCGGCTGACACATGCTAAATTCATTAGGACATACTAGCCGTATGTTTGCAACAAGGGCTAATGGTAGTCGGTACGGACTAGCCCGTATCTTTACCTGTGATGGAATGAGACGAGAGGGTAATAATACCGCTGCCTTACCTTTAGCATACAGGCTAGAGATACGGGTCCGAGCCCGTAGCCACTGCCCTGACAGTAAGAACCTGGTTTTATTATACAGCCTCATTGCTGTGATATTGAATACATAACACTGAAACTTAACTGCGACCCTCTGGATTCAAACATTCCTGTTTTTTTTTAATATCTAGCTAAATGCTTCATAAACTCTTCTCGTTTTTACTATAATCAAAACTAACTTCAGAGAAAAATGCTCCAACAAATCACACGGGAGTGAGTCAATTTTGACCAGCGATTAATAAATGCATCGAAGCATCGCCTTTAAGCGTAACGTACATTCCATCTATTACAAATTTAACTTCACTTTATTCACCGGGGGAAACTGAATTTACTTGGAGAAAGTTGCGCGGCTTAGCGGCTCCACTCTGCTGCGCTGCGCGCAGACTCCAACATGGGTTCATGCCAACTGATCCACGCCAGCGCGGAGCGGAGGCCCGTCATGCAGACTCCGTGCGTTTGATGCAGGACTGCAGCTAAGTATTTGAGGAGCCCTGGGGTAGTAGAAAGGGTACAAAGTGGAGCATAGCGGAGGTCATGCTGTAGGAGCAGTCCAAGAGCATACAGCGTTGATGCCTGCCTTCAACTAATATCATAAGGATCGGGGTAGTGTGCATCTCAACTGTACGAAAAATATAGTGCAGGGCATGTACAAAATGGACACAGCCGTAAGGTTGCCCGTGTTCTCGCCTCACGGCATGCTATCAGCTAGTCGCCAGCTAACTTGTTCGTCAATTTTTTTGATTTGTGACATTATAGGTCAACTTGGCAAAGGTCCAACATGAACAAGTTGAAAGGGGGCATATTGTTACCTATCGTATCAGAGACAGACATGCTTCGGTCAATAAATCGGGTTTCCGCCGTGCATGTAAACTGGGACAAGGACTGTAGTCCGATTAAATGACCTAATCAAGCTATTGCCATAAGTTTACTTAACTGTGCATGTAAGCGTTCTGACTGCCACAGTCAATTCTGATCCCTCCGCACATTTATTGATGTAACAGTCACTCCTGATCTCTCCTCACATTCACCAATGCCACAGTCAACCCTGTTCTCTTTGGAAGGAAATCAGACTAAAATTAGTGCCTCAGGAGCCTCAGAAAGCCAGAGAGGACGGCTCTGCTGATGCTTTCACTCAAAATATTTTCTAAAGGAAATCAAGCCACAGATACATCTGACAAGGCCACAGTGGCACCAGTCATCAGCGAACATTTGGCGATAATGGAAAGAGGCATGGCGAAGTCATGTTCACCGTTCAACAAAGCACTACCTGGCACTATAGGCAGAAACATTACATTTCTGTGGAAGCCAATGCAGCGCTTAAAAACAATTTCACGAGTTAATGCAACAAAGCACCATTATGCGGCCACACAATGACCACACAGCGACAACAAATTATGAGGAATAGCGCTAGACTGACAAAAACACTGACAGTTTTGTACATTTCTAAAGTGTCACGATACATCAGCAAACTACGGGAAACTACTGTGAATCATCTGAGAAATCCCACCAAACATTAAACACAGTAACACCACATAAGACGAATATTACAATGAAGTTAGGGAAAAACTTCATGATTTTTTGTCATTATTTTTTAGACATTATTCTCCTTTGTGACCGCCGCTTAAGGCGCGACAAACCCCTGTTATGAAAAAAAAAAAAAAAAACACTATTCCGGTGCCCACGCAGAAGTCACATGCAATGCTGCAAGTTTGGATGGAAGGGGAGCTAAACCTCAATCACACGGCCAAAGGTCATATTCACAGAGCGAGACTGAAGTTGACAACTGAAGTCCAAACCCTTAAGCAGTATTATGAGCAAACACTTCCTTTAAAATCCACATCAAACGCCAACACGAAAAGGAAACAGGTGCTTTTGAGATCTCTTTTTGAAAGTGCTTTAGTGACATCTTGTGGATACAATAAGTACAAAAGTATTTTTTGCCATAGAGCTTTTAATAGGCTTCCGTGAAAAGCAACATACAGGGTGCATCTTTTGTTATTCACCTCCGCCAAGAAGGTGTATGTTTTTGCCGGCGTTTATCAGTTTGTCTGTCTGTTAGCAGGATATCTCAAAAATGGCCGCATAGATTTTAACCAAACTTCACAGGATCTTAGAGTAGCAGAAGAGGAACATGTGATTAAATTTTGGTATATCTCGGCCAAGGTACAGCTGATACATAGGCCAAAGTTCAAATCCAGCTATGCTGACAGAGAATTGAAGTCTTTCCAATGGACCAGATTTCCAATCGGCGTGCTTTTGGGTTTTGCTGCCACGTGGCAGTGGAATGCAACAACATCCTACATCAGCCAACAAAAATAACTAATGCACAGAGTTGCCTTGGCGTGGCGGAGGTGCTGCGCTCTGTGAGTGCTCTTGTTTACTGTGTCAATGAAGTAGAGAAAAATCTAGACCGTGGAGTCTCTATTCTTGGTGTATTCCGCCATGGTCAATGGGCGCCAGCTTCCAGTCAAGACAAAATGCATAGTAAACATCATAAACACCCCTGTTCAGAAATAAATTCTCTAGAAAAAAATATGATTGCAAGAGCACTTTTTTAAATAAGGACATCCTTGTAAGGAAAAGCTTTTAGAATATAACCTCCAGGGCTCTCAAAATCCGGCCCTCGAATCCAATTACAGTCCTGGTTTTTCCTTCCTCCCGCAATTAAGTGAACAATTAATGCTGCTGATTGGCCAGACTGTCATCTCACCTGACTCCCAGGTAAAGGGAGGACTGAACGCCAGCAGTTCTCGGCCCTGAGAAGACAATCTGGCCAATCAGCAGCATTGATTGTTCACTTAATTGCCTGGAAAACCAGGACTGTATTTGGATTCGAGTGCCAGATTTGGAGAGCCCTGGTTTATATATATAGATCGCGATTGCAGAAAGGGGAGCACAACAGCTCTGGCGTAGGGCTTTACGAGACAGCAAAGAGCTATTGTGCGGCTTTGGTTTAAATAGCCGCTGTGGGAGCTCAACAGCACATGAGACACAGGTGCAAGTGGTGGATTGATGAGCGAAGCAGCTGTTTCAGGTCATATTCGGCCGGCAAGCTGGCCCTGGGAAGGCGAGACCTGACACAGTCTTAATTTCGATGATTTAAAACTTACTTCTGCCTTTGCTTGGCTTCCTTACTCGGAATGTCACAAAAAAGCACAATATAAACATTGGGCTTTTAAACATCATGGAACGCATAGCCATTTTTGTCAAAAGGATTTAAGAGGGTAAATTATTTCTCCAGCCTGAAATGCAATTACTTAAAAAAAAAAAATTAGCTGCTCGTTGATTCTGGGATTATAAGTGAGGTTGGAACAAAAACCAGCATACATAGTGGGTCCCCAGAACTGAGTTTGGGAGTCACTGCTCAATTGAAGCGGAAGTTTTTAAGTGTCTCTCTCCTCACTGGCTGTCTGAATGCGCTATTTTGTGCTGGGCAACAGAGGAGAGAGGAGGGAAGATGGAGCTGTGACCCCCCATTGAGTGAGGACACATGGGAACAGCCGCCCAGAACACTTTCAGGTGAAAGTCATGACCTCAATCGATATGACATAAGCTGGAAGTAAAATAGGGTGCAATGGATCAGAGAAATTACAGATTAGATCATATCACTTTTGTGTCTGAAAATGGACCATTTTTCAGTACAACAAAATAAATTGAAATGGGGGAGCCAATTCTGTCTTTGCTTTCCATTGAATCTGTCGAAACATAAATGAAGCCATTTCTGCATAGGGTCTTTATTGATGATGTTCACAATTTCCGGAAAATCTTAAAATAACCTGAATAAAATGTTCAAAATTCAATTGATTAAATAAAGTACAATATGATGCCCGCTACTCCATTCCTTTAACCCCTTTGCACAGAAGACAAGTCTGGCTATTTATGTGTTACCCTATTTAAGGCTAAGATCTCTCTCCAAGTGGCCCCCCACGCTGTCAGAGTCCTCAAAAGTGCGCATTGTCAAATCATAAAATAATCATATATTTAACAAAAATCAATTTTTGACTCATGAAGTTCATTAAGAATTACGATTTAGAATGAATTTATCAATATAGGTGCAGATGGACATCAAATGGTCACCAGTAACCTCTCAAAACCAGAAACATGCCATTTCTCCATGATAATATTGAGAATTTTGTCCATTTATCTTCAGAGCCCAATCAGCCAGCACACGTATGATTAAAGAAACTGCTTATTAAATGGTCAGAACATTCATTCTGCAACAGAAAGCTAGCAGCTCGGAGCACCCAAAGAAAAACGTAATTTTGTAGGTATAAACACTTTCCACACCCTATAAGGAGCAAGTATATCTCTCTAACATGGTGATATCTGGAATATACCTTATTTTAACATAACAGACATACCACTATCTGGAAAAAGCATGCAATATACCACTCTCAGATTGAACCTAACTGGTGCAACAAACGTAGCAGGGTCTTCAAGCTGTTTGAATTTTAAACAAGCAAAAAGGTAACATTAGGCATTCTATTTCATTGAATGCAATATAAATTTTAAAACAAATAGCCATATTGGGCAAAATGCCATCACATGCACTATTATTAGCAAAGGCTAACATTTACAGTTTTCAACCAATGTGCCAGACAACCTCTGTGATCATCATGGCTATGGTAAACCAAAAATATAAAACAGCTAGTCAGCTAGCTGGCTACCTAGTCATCAGTGCGCTATACTCCTCCATTGTACTCACTCCTAAGGAAGAAAAACTCGCAATCATTGAATTCCTCCTCCGCAGAATAACAGCTATTCTGTACAACCAACCCCCAAGTCCTGTTCCGTTTGGAGTAACTCCCATTGTCCAAATCTGTATCACATTTCCATCTTGTACTTGTAACCTAAGCACTTCTGAAGTGGTTTTAAGTCTTTGTTTATGCATTTATGTCATTCAGCCGCTCTCAGCTGATATAATATAACCTAACTAGCTGTTACACAAGGGTTTAAATACTTATCTGAGTTCCAATCAATGCTTTGCAATTACTGTGGAATATTTATACTGGAATTTATGGCTGGAATTGCATTTTAAAAAATGTGCCAATCAATAGATAATTACAAGGAAAGTTCTTGTGGGCATGAACTATAACTCTGCTTTACATAGATAAGCTTGAGCAAGCATTAAAGTGACTGGATTTTAGTGAGAGACCTTATGAGGATATAAGTGATCACTGAGTTCTATGAGGGACGAATCTACATGTAAATCAATGGTAGGTAATCACACGTTTTTGATATCTGATGACTATAATAGATAGTAGAATGACATAGTATCAATGCCATGTAGAATTTTCGCTTCAGAAAACTTTTTTTTCTCTACTTAATAGGGATACCTTTGGCCTATTATAGCTGAAATGGTTGCAACAAACGATGATTACTGGTGGCACGGTGGTTAGCACTGCTCACAGCAAGAAGGTTGTGGGTGCGAATTCGGCCTGGGGCCTTTCTGTGTGGAGTTTGCATGTTCTCCCTGTGTTCGCGTGGGTTTTCTCCGGGTACTCCGGTTTCCCCCATCCACAACACATGCAATATAGGATCACTCCTGTATGGCTGTGTGCAAATGTTTGGTGGTGGTCGGAGGGGCCGTAGGTGCATACTGGCAGCCACGCTTCCGTCAGTCTGCCCCAGGGCAGCTGTGGCTACAAAAACGTAGTTTACTACCATCAGAGTGTGAATGTGTGAGTGAATGAATAATGTATCCTTGTGAAGCGTCTTTGAGTGCCCAGAAAGCAGAAAAGCGCTATATAAAATTGATGCAATTTTATTATTATACTGTTTCAGTTACTATTTTGGGTGTATGACCTATTGATAGTATTGCGTAAATGTCTGCATAAATAGAGCAGCTCCATGTCCGCAGGCTTCTAAATCTGCTCAAGGAGGTTAAACGTGGGAGAACTAAAGATTGTTTTATAGGCAAAAAAAAAAAAAAAATGTACCCACCCCAACGCGGCCGCCTCTCATTAATGTTCATAGAAAACTAGAAAAGTTAATAACCTTAAAATAGCAAAAGGGACATCTGCACGACCTGAGTTACTGAGTTCTGGTCCAGATATGGTGGGAATGTTGACGCCGATGCAAACGGGAAACCATACAAAAACAATATGTCCCCCCTCCATTTGGACATAACATAACATAACATGAATGGCGAGAACAGGCCGTTCAGCCCAACTACGCTCGCCAGTTTCTTTATACTATCATGTATATATCCCTTCAGATACTCAATGACTCAATGATATCTAGCTTTAAGTCAAGTCTGCTCTTGAAAACCCCCAAGGTCTCTGCCTCAACAATATGGTCAGGCAAGCTGTTCCACATTGAAATTACTCTTTGGGTGAAGAAATAATTCCGAACATCAGTGCTAAATTTACCTTTGGTCAACTTCCATTTGTGACCCCAAGTTCTACTCCCAACACTTGGTCAAAGGAATCCTATATAATTCACTTTGTTAGTCCCTTTAACATATTTAAAGACCTCAATCAGATCACCCCTGAGTCTCCTTTTCCTTAGATGAAAGAGATTAAGGATCTTCAGCCTCTTCTCATAGCTTTCAACTTTTATTCCTGGAATTAACTTAGTGGCTCTTCTCTGAACTTTCTCAAGAGCCTCTATGCCTTTCTAAATGTATGGTCCCCAGAACTGTACACAATACTCCAGATACTATAGTATATCGATAGTAATTCCGCAAAAATACCATAGTGACTATAAAAAACTATGGTATTTTTACCGTAGTATTTTGTGGTAATTTTTCACAAGGGTTATCTTATTCCAGGGGGCCATTTAAGATTGTACTACTTGATTTTCAATCTTATATTTTATGCATTGCAAGATGCATGTGTAGCTCATGAACAAGTACAATATGGACATGGTTCTCGTTGAAACCAAGCCCAAGGCCAGAGTTTGTTTACTAAGTAGTGTGCATCATGTCTGCATTAAATGTACTCAGATAAACTTGAACTGGTTATAGAGATAGCAGCAATTGACACTGAACACCCTCGAGACTTCATAGCTCATTTCAGCGTTACAAGGTTTATTGCCCATTTATTTTCAGACAGGACACGGCTGCCCATTTTCTGTGATTATTATTGTCTAATGCTCTGGTTTTCTTTCAAATTCTGTAATACACCTTTTACCATGAACATGTAATTTGCAGATTTGGGTGGAGTCACATTGTTGTGTTCTTTTTTTAAAAAACACAAGGCAAGACAAAACTTTGTGGCTAAACATTTATGGAAATACAAGGAGCTATCTAGGAGACAGAACTATATGCCAACAAAATTTATGACATTTTGAAGGTCGATCTTCATTTACATTTTCCTTGATCCCCTATCTAAAATCATTCGACTAAAGGTTTAACAGCATGATATTATACCTTTCAGTCCAAATAACTCCCCTTAATATAAATATCTGAAACGTATACTTAGAGTGGGAAATTAGGATGCAACGAAATTTCACATCCCATTTTCTTCGTTTTGTAAAAAGTGGAGAAAGGTCCAGATAATTCTCAGCCCACGAGTTGTTACCCTGATCTTGTTCTTAACAGTTGAGTTTCACTTTCATATTCAAAATGATAGATATTCCCTCGTGTGTCCTATACGACATGAAGATACATCTAAATAAAAAACAATGTTTGAACTGTAGTGAAGGTTTATTGAATCCTGCTGTAAGAAGGTGCATGGCATATCTACTTTATTCTCATTTTGTTCAACATAATATGAAACATAACTCAAAAACAATAGGCTACTGTGAACAGACACAGCAGGCAAACCTGACAAAGCACAGTCTTGAACACAGGTGAAATATGTACTTACCTCAAAAAGAACATCATATTTTTCATATGTAATTCATCCCTAATCTTGCCACTTAAATCTCATCGGCTAATCTAGTAGAAAAAAATGAAAAGCAACCAAGTTTGTTGGGTTGTTAGCCCGAGTACAGATGCAATCCTGATTTCTTCCACAACAGTTTTGGTTTCAATTTGGTGTGACATTCAATATGATGCCAAGAAGGGGAGGAGTTATTTAAAATGCAAAAGACTGACTTACGGTTGTGATTTAAAATTGTACAGTTTTACTAGTAAGACAAAAAGTCATAAAATGTGTAGGCTATATCGTAAATGCGTATTGGCGGGAGTGGGGTGGCGTAGAAGAATTCTATATACATGAAAACAATTGAAGACCACTATGGAAAAATGACCCGTCACATTTTCATGTTGTGGAGAAATGATGAATTAAAAATGAAAAATGATCTTAGAAACAAAGCACTGAAAAAAATATGCAAAATTTTCTTCGTGCTCTTCGATTGTGTTAAAAAAATATCAGTACATTGAAAAATGTGAATAAAGTGCTAATATGTTTTTTGATTGCCTTCAGTTCCATATTCCAAATGTAGCGGAAACATTACACATTCAATTCCAAATCAAAGCACAAACAAATTTGATCAAGTCTGTGTTATTGTTTTTTTTTTTTTTTAAGAAAAGGAGCCAGATCGGCACATCCAGGTACTTTGCAAAGCGTCAAGGCCGTGACCCTTTTTGGGGATGGAGAACATCAGATCCCAATGATCTTAACTTAATTTGATGTGTATTTAGGTGTGAAATTTAACAGATTTGTTTCACTTGATTTCCTGTCAACATTGACTTCATGATTTATAGATATGTCCAGCAGTTACATTGCTCCCTTGCACAGCCTGAGCGTTCGCACGTACCGTAATAAATGGAGTGTTTACCACACACCTAAACATGGGAAGACGCTGCATCCCACAGCTTCCCCTCCTTATCTTCTCTCCAGATAGCTTGAAGCCACAAAGCTCTCCTTTTTGGATCCTTTTCTTTTCCAGGTAGAATGGGGAAGCTGAAATCTGGACTGGTCTTTTTATTTGATGTACAACTCGGTACACAAAAGCTTTTTGGCATTTTCCTGCTTGATTTTCGCGCTTGTGAGCAATTGATTGAACCGTTTAAGTGCGATCATTTCCACACACATTATTTAGACATGTGGCCATTCAAAATCTCCACTTTGTAGGAAAATATTAATCTATGTAACCCTATAATCAACTCGTTTCTAAAATGCATGACCATTGAAATGTACTATCAATGTATTAATATAAGCATTATCATATTCAGTTATTACCCGATTGTTGTATTGATTATATATCTGAATATATTATTAATCAAGTGTATTAATCATTAAGCTTATGCTGATATTAACTGAAACATTGTATTCATCTAAAACAAAGTGAACATGAGTGTATGGTGCTTAAAGGGATTCTCAGTATTCAAAAGAACTTAAGGAGGGGGCCCGCATTCTACTCCAGACTATCTGTACCTTTGAAAACACCAGTTGCGGCATTAATTTATTGGCCTGACTAAAAAGACTACAGTGGAAACCTCCTGCTTGGTCTTAATTCTTACAGGAGGACAGATATCATAAGGGTCAGACATGGGTTATGTTCCTGGGTAAAATATGTGTGGCGTGGGAGCCGCGTGGGGCTCATGAGTTTGGAAGTCCGCGGTTGGATAGAGTTCATGCGTATCTTTATCTGAGGGAGTTTTGCAGCTGGACATCATTAAAAGTCGGAAGATTGACAACAAAGGGACAACGAGCTATAAAGATGGGGACTTGGAAGAGCTCTGGGCTGCTGCTCTCTCTCTCAGCCCACTGGTCCTCTATACGGCCAGTGCTTCTGTTTATCTGACTATTCTTCTGTCTGTATCTGTGCACATGAATTTAACTTATTGTATTGTTTTTACCTTCTGTTTCGTCCCGTGGTTTGATTATTATTGTCTTTGATGTATATTACCCTTATTTGATTACATGCATATGATTTCTCTTGATTATGTATTGACTTACTTTCTGATTAAACGATGAAAATATAATTGCAAATATAAACAGTGTTTTGGGTCCTTCATTTAAGGTGAATTTCAACCAGTCCGAAAATTCCCACAATTTTGGCACCCCAGATGGGACTGGTTGTCTGACACCGCATGAAGGACAGAATTTGATCCCGTCCAGGAGCGACATCAAAGGCCTGGACAACAGACACGGTACACCGTCGATTGCCGAACACCTATTGGCCTCAGAACAATTGGGAAGGTAAGCAGAGCTTATTTTTCAGGCCTGCTGAAATTAGAACTTAGAATAGGTGTCTGCAATCGAAAGGTTCATGTCTGTGTAAAATATTTATATATGCATTATATCCAATTTTTGTACATAATCATTGATGTCATGTGTATTAAGTTGATTTCTATTCTACTCTTTGAATTAATTTTAAGATTCCTTTAAAAATGTTGTGTTTTCAGTCAATTTTGAGATAATTTTAAGCTTTTGCGCTGCTTGTATGCCTTTATATTCATTCTATATCTTTATATGCCTTTTGAAGTCATGTGTGTAGTGTGAACAGGATTTTGTGATTGACCACGGCAGGGGTACGAATAAGTCCTAGATTATACCTGAATTAAAAGAAAATTCAGCCAAAGGAAGAAGGAAAATTTGGGGATCTAGGCTACTCTCACTAGGAGGGTATTAGTAAGTCCTATTGTATCTTCAAGAAAGGTCTGGAACATAGGCTATTCCCTTGTCAAGGAGAATATAGAAAGTCCTATTATACCAAGAAAGGTCTGGATATTAGGCAGTTAGAAGTCCTGTCATACTAAGAAAGGTCTGGGAGATAGGCTATTCTCATTTAAAAAGCAGAATATAGAAGTCCTGTCATACCACTAGAAAGGTCAGGGTAACAGGCTATTCTTAATAGGAGAATATAGAATTAGAAGTCCCCACTTGTGCCTAGAAAGGTCAGGACAGGGAGGGCAATTCCTCAAAATATAGGAATTTAGAAGACCTCAATTGAGGCACGGCATCAGGCTCGTACAAGTCCTATTAAATTATAGGCAGTCTTCTTTAGGAAGGCTTGCGTGCAGTCTATCTGGCCGCCCCTATAACCTTCACGTTTCAGATGCGTTATATAACACCTCTTCGCCCCGATCAAGCGGGGAGGTGAAACGGGTCAGTGCGTGAAAAAGGTAGGGAACGACAACTACAGATATTCAGCCGCATAGGGCTTAGGATAGGGATAAATAGGAGTTATAGGTGTTGTTGCTGTTTTAGGGTTGGTTAGGGAAATAAAGTTTGTCCCCCTGCTCTGGTCATCACATTTGTTACTGGTAGAAATATTTGGAGAGATTGAAGTATTAATCTTTGGGTCGATACATGCACAAGATTCTAAGAAAATATTTCCTCGGAGGTGAAGTTTTTGGTCTCTATTGGGATGTCTCTGGCCGATCCTCACTTTCTCCGAACTGTTTTTTGGTAAGCTGTGACCCATCGAAGCAGGTCGTAAGAAAATTTGAACCTTGAAGCTTTTCCAATGTGAATGAATGTGAGAGCGGAAAGTGCACTGAGGTGTGTGTGCGTATGTGTGTCCTGAGCTCAGACTGCGTGTGTAGAAATCAATGTGAATGAACCTAACGGCATGGCTGGCATATTTGTTAGTCCTGTCTTTGTTAGATTGAATACTGTTGTTATATCATTCCATGAAGTGCCTTTGTAGATGTTGTATTGTAGATGTCAACAATAATATTAGCATTAATCAAGTGACTAATAATTTGTTTAAGAATAATTTAAGGTGCCAGTTGATAGCTTATGTTTATAGTATTTTTTGGAATTTTTATTATAATTGCGGGATTGTTTAAAAAAAAAAAAGGTAATACAAAAAGGAACTAATCAAGAGATATCAATGAGTGGACAAGTAGATAGATATAAACATAAAGAGAATACTGGTTTAGGAATGCGTAATAAAATACAATCTGTTGACAGTGAGGCATTTCCCAAGGGGGGAGAAAAGAACGAGTGAAACAGACTAGAGAGAGCTGGGAAAGTGTTGAAGTGTCTGAGGTTTGATGATGGGGGAATCATGTTATGATTCTGCATATTTGGATTATTATTTCTGCTTTGCCTGACTATGCCTTGTATTGTGTATTGTGATTTGGTTGCCTGGTTATGTTCATGCTTTGTCTTGGTTTAGTTTTGCCATGTTCTTGTGATTGACTGGTTTTCATTCCAGTCCATGTCTTTGTTTTTGCCCATGCATTGAATCTGGTGATTTAAGTGGTATTGTTTTACATGGTTTCTCAGAGAGGCAAGAATGATGGTTTTGTTCGTAAGAACTTTAGCTGGTTATTGTCATCAGAGTGGATTTGGCAGTTGGTAAGCAGGTCATGTAAGTGCGAGATGACAGATGGAGGTATTAAATCTGCATTGTGCAACATGGAGATGGTTAGTTAAAGTAAGTGGAATTAATTTAGGTGGTAAACAGAGCAAGAGGTTAGCCTTTTTAATGGGTGTGGAGCTGTAAAGGGACAAACTTGATTTGCAAAATTGTGTGTTCATTATTATTGTTAATTGTATGTCTTTGTCATTGGAGTAGTGGACTGGAAAATGGATTAAAAGGAGACACTAAGGTGATCTTGATATTAAAATTTTGGTTTAAAGTAATGAAATTAGTTTGGGTGTAATAACATTGCTCTTATTTATTAACTAAACAAACATATGCTCCCTTAAATGGTCAGCTGGCACAGAATTGAAAAATTTAGAAGAGAACAATTATTGAATGTTCATTGTACCGTGGCGTATTATTGTTCCCAATCTGTGTTAAACAGCATATATGTGTTCCTAATTTTTTGGACAGTAGTATTTTTTGGTAACAGCCAATGAGTGGAATTTAAAGGTGGGAGGTAGAGAATATTAACTGCCTACTATTAGAATACTACACTACATGATTAATAAGGACAATTTCAAGAAATGTTTTTATAGAAAGACAATAATGATACAACTAGAAAGAATAAGTGACAAAAACAATAGAAAATTTTAAAGGAAAACAGAGAAGATATATATGTGATGCAATAAAATAGTATTGCTGATTAAACATTCAGATTGCTGATGGAAAATGAACTGTTAGTCCTTTTATTGAATAAGTACCATTGTGGTGTACGGAGTTAAAAATTGAAAAGTATCTTGGAAATGTAATTGTTAACTCATTCGGGAGCAAAGTGGGTAACCTCAAAAAGGTTTTAAGGTCCTATTAATATTTTTTAAGTAATGCTTGAAGGAAAAGCGAGAATAGGTGACCGAGTTCTCAATACCGTCAAATAAACATCAGTGCAAAGACGAATAGTTAATTGTATCATGTTGCTCCAGTTGTTATAATAGCGATCTGATGGGTGGATGTGTGAGGGGCACTTTGAGTGCAGAGGAATAAGCGGCATATTTTTAATCGATTGTCGTGCTGTTTTGGAATATAAGTGGATAACAAAGAAAACATTTTTTTGAGTATATATTGTGTATTGAGCATGACCAGAACACTGTGTGAAGTTACTTGCAGTGAGAACAGAATACCCGGATAGTAGGATACTGGAGTAATCTTTTACTGTATGTAATATAGATTGAGCAATTCGTATTTATAAATATTGGTTTAATAAATCTTTCAAAGTATTATTGTAGCTGTGATCTTAAATAATTTGCATTTATAAATACTGATGTAATAAACTTGTAGTAATGATTTTGTACACGTTGTTAAGTGATGAAAGATTGGAAACATTTTAAAGCATAAACACATTTTGAGTGGGTCTAAGAATTATTATTTCATGTGGAATTCTCTTCATTTGTTTGACAAGAATAAGTTTTGCCCAGTGTAGGAGTCATGTGAAGGATCAGTTTTATAACAAATGATGCATTGTGATTAAAAATGATTGAAAGCTTCACTGACCAAAGAAATATATTGAATGTATAATGATAGTTTTTTCTCTGTTTTTTGGACAGGATCAAAGTGCTACAATTCAAGGAAAGTATTTGACTAATAAACTTTCTCCGATTTCTTTATTTTTATAGGAAAGGATCCAAGTGAGTGGGAAAGCAGCGAAATTATGTTGATGGAAGTTTTTGTTCATTGTCGTATGCATCTAAACTCATTCTATTGAAACTTTTTCACAGAGTGCGCACTGCTGAAGAGAAGATATGACAATAACCCTCTGTGGAAGTGATTAGCTGGCCAGCTGGGGAACTAACTGGGGATTTTAAACTTACAAGTTTACCTTCTGAAATAGATTTGGGGAAAAGCCAATTTAAAGTATTAATACTAAACTAAATTCAAAAGGTGGTACCACAACATAATTGAAAAAGTCGAGTAATAACGTGATCACATATTATTTTTCTTCCTGGTCCAAATTTATTTTTGATTAAGTGGACAAAATCTCTTCACCGTCTATAGTAGTGAGAGAGACGGGAACTGTGACGGGGACAGCAACTTGCGTGACAGTGACAACTTGAGTCTTGAGTGTTCAAATAACGGAAACGGACTGAGCTGACCAAATTTGGGATGATTATTTACCTTTTGCGTGTTGAGATCCCTATGAAAATACTGTATCACGATTGAGTATTTATCCATGTTTTTGAAAAAAAAAAAAGAAGAAGAAAAAAATATATAAATTTGCATATTTTAATACAGTCTAAAGCAACTTCACCCGGTTCTGCTGATGATGTGGTGAGTTGTCTCAAGCTGGGGCTAATAAGCCCTGACTGTGCAGCTCCTCCATGCTTTTAGCGGAACCCTAGACTGAGGTGGATTGCTCAATCATAATTCATTGAAAAACTCCTTGAAAAGATATTATTGTCTCTGTTCCATTTTGACCCAGAATATAATAAAGCACAAAAATTATGAGAGCACCGCTCAAAATTATTGATTTAAAATTGACAGGGGCCCAGATGTGAGGATGAGTAATGTGGTAATTATGAATTTTTAAATTATATTAATTGCTCGAGGTGGCACATGCACTGTGGTTAAGAAGGCATTTTATTCTGAATAATTAAGGTGAAATTAATGATTTTGTAAAGCACATCCAGAGTGAGGGGAGAAAAATAAGCAAATAAAGTTTTTCGAATTGGGACTTAATTGGTTGGTGTCAGAACCAGAATTCAAAACTCTTTTTGCTGAGTCAAATTGTTATTGATGAAGTGTATCTGAGTGTTTCATCTACTATTCCCACAGTTGGGATTGTTGGGATTGGGCAAAAATTCATAGACCGGAACAACCGAATTTGGCTGTCATAGTAGCACAAGATCCATACTTCCTGCCTGAATTCATTGGTCCTTCTCTGGGTGTGAACTCTTCTGAGGCGGATCAAGAATATATCTCTATGCAATTTCTAAATCTTCTCTCTCTCAAATCGCATGTAGACCTAAAGTAAAACTTCTATTTTATGATAATCATGTTGCTTTGTAGTGCCTTGAAGTGCCTTCTTGATAGTGGGAATGTATTTAGCAATTCTCTTATAGCCTAGGACAACTATGTGAGGTATTCTCAAAGGCCATGTGGCGGACGCCTGCTCACGCTGAAATTGAGGCAATGATGGCAGAGATCTGAAATTTCCAGATCTTGGTTTACTCTTTGGAGTTTCCCATCATACATGGACTGGAGAGATACCTAGTCTTACATAAACATTTTTGCCAGCTATATTACTGACAATATCCTGCTTCTTTCTTTATAAGGCTAAACTGCATTGCTTTCGTACTTCTTAGGACTTGTACAACATAATGCAAATCGAGGGAAAATACGAGTAAACTTGCTACAGTACTAAAATTGCTTAACTGGTGTCAGAGTGACAGTTTCTGCATCCGATCACAGTCACACTTGGTTTACTGTCTTCCTCACAACCCCCATGTAACGCTCAAGGCCTTCTGCTGCCTGAGTCTCTCTCTCTCTCACCGACAGGAATCAACTGAAGAAGACCTTCCACCTCCCTGTGTTAATAAAATACATCAAGAAGTACCTGTGTGTTGTGATTCACTCCAGAGACGGGTAAGATCACCTACAGCTGTGACAACCTAAAGGCAGGAGTGTGTCGAATCACAGATTGGAAAGGAAGCTCCTGAAAATATCAGGCAGCTAAAACAATTATAAGTGCTGCTACATCGGACAATGAAGCACATGGGGAAGATCTACTCGCCCTTAGCATACTCTGACACCGACTGGTTTGTATTTGGACTTCACCAAAGTCTGCTATTCACATTTTGACAAGAAGTATACCCTCGCTTTGTATATGTTACTAAACATTTTTGCTTGCAATTATAGAAAAAAAAAAAAAAAAGGGGAGAACTAAAACATTGAAGCTTTTCTGTGGTTTACATAATGTGTCTTGGTATGAGTGTAATTGCACACCTCAGAAGTTTGATAAGCGTCTTGCAGCAACTGTACAAGGCGTAAGGACATTTGGACCCCCTATAAGATGTCTTCTTTTTGTTTTAATGTATTAATATTTTCTGGTTTGTTGACACCATTGAATGGTGTCAAAGGAAGGAATTGTAGGAAAATATTAATCTATGTAACCCTATAATCAACTCGTTTCTAAAATGCATGACCATTGAAATGTACTATCAATGTATTAATATAAGCATTATCATATTCAGTTATTACCCAATTGTTGTATTGATTATATATCTGAATATATTATTAATCAAGTGTATTAATCATTAAGCTTATGCTGATATTAACTGAAACATTGTATTCATCTAAAACAAAGCGAACATGAGTGTATGGTGCTTAAAGGGATTCTCAGTATTCATAAGAACATTAGGAGGGGGGCCCGCATTCTACTTCAGACTATCTGTACCTTTGAAAACACCAGTTGCGGCATTAATTTATTGGCCTGACTAAAAAGACTACAGTGGAAACCTCCTGCTGGGTCTTAATTCTTACAGGAGGACAGATATCATAAGGGTCAGACATGGGTTATGTTCCTGGGTAAAATATGTGTGGCGTGGGAGCCGCGTGGGGCTCATGAGTTTGGAAGTCCCCGGTTGGATAGAGTTCATGCGTATCTTTATCTGAGGGAGTGTTGCAGCTGGAGATCATAAAAAGTCGGAAGATTGACAACAAAGGGACAACGAGCTATAAAGATGGGGACTTGGAAGAGCTCTGGGCTGCTGCTCTCTCTCTCAGCCCACTGGTCCTCCATACGGCCAGTGCTTCGGTTTATCTGACTATTCTTCTGTCTGTATCTGTGCACATGAATTTAACTTATTGTATTGTTTTTACCTTCTGTTTCGTCCCGTGGTTTGATTATTATTGTCTTTGATGTATATTACCCTTATTTGATTACATGCATATGATTTCTCTTGATTATGTATTGACTTACTTTCTGATTAAACGATGAAAATATAATTGCAAATATAAACAGTGTTTTGGGTCCTTCATTTAAGGTGAATTTCAACCAGTCCAAAAATTCCCACAATTTTGGCACCCCAGATGGGACTGGTTGTCTGACACCGCATGACGGACAGAATTTGATCCCGTCCAGGAGCGACATCAGAGGCCCCGGACAACAGACACGGTACACCGTCGATTGCCGAACACCTATTGGCCACAGAACAATTGGGAAGGTAAGCAGAGCTTATTTTTCAGGCCTGCTGAAATTAGAATTTAGAATAGGTGTCTGCAATCGAAAGGTTCATGTCTGTGTAAAATATTTATATATGCATTATATCCAATTTTTGTACATAATCATTGATATCATGTGTATTAAGTTGATTTCTATTCTACTCTTTGAATTAATTTTAAGATTCCTTTAAAAATTTTGTGTTTTCAGTCAATTTTGAGATAATTTTAAGCTTTTGCGCTGCTTGTATGCCTTTATATTCATTCTATATCTTTATATGCCTTTTGAAGTCGTGTGTAGTGTGAACAGGATTTTGTGATTGACCACGGCAGGGGTACGAATAAGTCCTAGATTATACCTGAATTAAAAGAAAATTCGGCCAAAGGAAGAAGGAAAATTTGGGGATCTAGGCTACTCTCACTAGGAGGGTATTAGTAAGTCCTATTGTATCTTCAAGAAAGGTCTGGAACATAGGCTATTCCCTTGTCAAGGAGAATATAGAAAGTCCTATTATACCAAGAAAGGTCTGGATATTAGGCAGTTAGAAGTCCTGTCATACTAAGAAAGGTCTGGGAGATAGGCCATTCTCATTTAAAAAGCAGAATATAGAAGTCCTGTCATACCACTAGAAAGGTCAGGGTAACAGGCTATTCTTAATAGGAGAATATAGAATTAGAAGTCCCCACTTGTACCTAGAAAGGTCAGGACAGGGAGGGCAATTCCTCAAAATATAGGAATTTAGAAGACCTCAATTGAGGCACGGCATCAGGCTCGTACAAGTCCTATTAAATTATAGGCAGTCTTCTTTAGGAAGGCTTGCGTGCAGTCTATCTGGCCGCCCCTATAACCTTCACGTTTCAGATGCGTTATATAACACCTCTTCGCCCCGTCAAGCGGGGAGGTGAAACGGGTCAGTGCGTGAATAAGGTAGGGAACGACAACTACAGATATTCAGCCGCATAGGGCTTAGGATAGGGATAAATAGGAGTTATAGGTGTTGTTGCTGTTTTAGGGTTGGTTAGGGAAATAAAGTTTGTCCCCCTGCTCTGGTCATCACATTTGTTGCTGGTATAAATACTTCGAGAGATTGAAGTATTAATCTTTGGGTCGATACATGCACAAGATTCTAAGAAAATATTTCCTTGGAGGTGAAGTTTTTGGTCTCTATTGGGATGTCTCTGGCCGATCCTCAGTTTCTCCGAACTGTTTTTTGGTAAGCTGTGACCCATCGAAGCAGGTCATAAGAAAATTTGAACCTTGGAGCTTTTCCAATATGAATGAATGTGCGAGCGGAAAGTGCACTGAGGTGTGTGTGCGTATGTGTGTCCTGAGCTCAGACTGCGTGTGTAGAAATCAATGTGAATGAACCTAACGGCATGGCTGGCATATTTGTTAGTCCTGTCTTTGTTAGATTGAATACCGTTGTTATATCATTCCATGAAGTGCCTTTGTAGATGTTGTATTGTAGATGTCTACAATAATATTAGCATTAATCAAGTGACTAATTATCTGTTTAAGAATAATTTAAGGTGCCAGTTGATAGCTTATGTTTATAGTATTTTTTGGAATTATTATTATAATTGCGGGATTGTTTAAAAAAAAAAAAGGTAATACAAAAAGGAACTAATCAAGAGATATCAATGAGTGGACAAGTAGATAGATATAAACATAAAGAGAATACTGGTTTAGGAATGCGTAATAAAATACAATCTGTTGACAGTGAGGCATTTCCCAAGGGGGGAGAAAAGAACGAGTGAAACAGACTAGAGAGAGCTGGGAAAGTGTTGAAGTGTCTGAGGTTTGATGATGGGGGAATCATGTTATGATTCTGCATATTTGGATTATTATTTCTGCTTTGCCTGACTATGCCTTGTATTGTGTATTGTGATTTGGTTGCCTGGTTATGTTCATGCTTTGTCTTGGTTTAGTTTTGCCATGTTCTTGTGATTGACTGGTTTTCATTCCAGTCCATGTCTTTGTTTTTGCCCATGCATTGAATATGGTGATTTAAGTGGTATTGTTTTACATGGTTTCTCAGAGAGGCGAGAATTATGGTTTTGTTCGTAAGAACTTTAGCTGGTTATTGTCATCAGAGTGGATTTGGCAGTTGGTAAGCAGGTCATGTAAGTGCGAGATGACAGATGGAGGTATTAAATCTGCATTGTGCAACATGGAGATGGTTAGTTAAAGTAAGTGGAATTAATTTAGGTGGTAAACAGAGCAAGAGGTTAGCCTTTTTAATGGGTGTGGAGCTGTAAAGGGACAAACTTGATTTGCAAAATTTTGTCTTCAATATTATTGTTAATTGTATGTCTTTGTCATTGGAGTAGTGGACTGGAAAATGGATTAAAAGGAGACACTAAGGTGATCTTGATATTAAAATTTTGGTTTAAAGTAATGAAATTAGTTTGGGTGTAATAACATTGTTCTTATTTATTAACTAAACAAACATATGCTCCCTTAAATGGTCAGCTGGCACAGAATTGAAAAATTTAGAAGAGAACAATTATTGAATGTTCATTGTACCGTGGCGTATTATTGTTCCCAATCTGTGTTAAACAGCATATATGTGTTCCTAATTTTTTGGACAGTAGTATTTTTTGGTAACAGCCAATGAGTGGAATTTAAAGGTGGGAGGTAGAGAATATTAACTGCCTACTATTAGAATACTACACTACATGATTAATAAGGACAATTTCAAGAAATGTTTTTATAGAAAGACAATAATGATACAACTAGAAAGAATAAGTGACAAAAACAATAGAAAATTTTAAAGGAAAACAGAGAAGATATATATGTGATGCAATAAAATATTATTGCTGATTAAACATTCAGATTGCTGATGGAAAATGAACTGTTAGTCCTTTTATTGAATAAGTACCATTGTGGTGTACTGAGTTAAAAATTGAAAAGTATCTTGGAAATGTAATTGTTAACTCATTCGGGAGCAAAGTGGGTAACCTCAAAAAGGTTTTAAGGTCCTATTAATATTTTTTAAGTAATGCTTGAAGGAAAAGCGAGAATAGGTGACCGAGTTCTCAATACCGTCAAATAAACATCAGTGCAAAGACGAATAGTTAATTGTATCATGTTGCTCCAGTTGTTATAATAGCGATCTGATGGGTGGATGTGTGAGGGCCACTTTGAGTGCAGAGGAATAAGCGGCATATTTTTAATCGATTGTCGTGCTGTTTTGGAATATAAGTGGATAACAAAGAAAACATTTTTTTGAGTATATATTGTGTATTGAGCATGACCAGAACACTGTGTGAAGTTATTTGCAGTGAGAACAGAATACCCGGATAGTAGGATACTGGAGTAATCTTTTACTGTATGTAATATAGATTGAGCAATTCGTATTTATAAATATTGGTTTAATAAATCTTTCAAAATATTATTGTAGCTGTGATCTTAAATAATTTGCATTTATAAATACTGATGTAATAAACTTGTAGTAATGATTTTGTACACGTTGTTAAGTGATGAAAGATTGGAAACATTTTAAAGGATAAACACATTTTGAGTGGGTCTAAGAATTATTATTTCATGTGGAATTCTCTTCATTTGTTTGACAAGAATAAGTTTTGCCCAGTGAAGGAGTCATGTGAAGGATCAGTTTTATAACAAATGATGCATTGTGATTAAAAATGATTGAAAGCTTCACTGACCAAAGAAATATATTGAATGTATAATGAAAGTTTTTTCTCTGTTTTTTGGACAGGATCAAAGTGCTACAATTCAAGGAAAGTATTTGACTAATAAACTTTCTCCGATTTCTTTATTTTTATAGGAAAGGATCCAAGTGAGTGGGAAAGCAGCAAAATGATGTTGATGGAAGTTTTTGTTCATTGTCTTATGCATCTAAACTCATTCTATTGAAACTTTTTCGCAGAGTGCGCACTGTTGAAGAGAAGATATGACAATAACCCTCTGTGGAAGTGATTAGCTGGCCAGCTGGGGAACTAACTGGGGATTTTAAACTTACAAGTTTACCTTCTGAAATAGATTTGGGGAAAAGCCAATTTAAAGTATTAATACTAAACTAAATTCAAAAGGTGGTACCACAACATAATTGAAAAAGTCGAGTAATAACGTGATCACATATTATTTTTCTTCCTGGTCCAAATTTATTTTTGATTAAGTGGACAAAATCTCTTCACCGTCTATAGTAGTGAGAGAGACGGGAACTGTGACGGGGACAGCAACTTGCGTGACAGTGACAACTTGAGTCTTGAGTGTTCAAATAACGGAAACGGACTGAGCTGACCAAATTTGGGATGATTATTTACCTTTTGCGTGTTGAGATCCCTATGAAAATACTGTATCACGATTGAGTATTTATCTATGTTTTTGAAAAAAAAAAAAGAAGAAGAAAAAAATATATAAATTTGCATATTTTAATACAGTCTAAAGCAACTTCACCCGGTTCTGCTGATGATGTGGTGAGTTGTCTCAAGCTGGGGCTAATAAGCCCTGACTGTGCAGCTCCTCCATGCTTTTAGCGGAACCCTAGACTGAGGTGGATTGCTCAATCATAATTCATTGAAAAACTCCTTGAAAAGATATTATTGTCTCTGTTCCATTTTGACCCAGAATATAATAAAGCACAAAAATTATGAGAGCACCGCTCAAAATTATTGATTTAAAATTGACAGGGGCCCAGATGTGAGGATGAGTAATGTGGTAATTATGAATTTTTAAATTATATTAATTTCTCGAGGTGGCACATGCACTGTGGTTAAGAAGGCATTTTATTCTGAATAATTAAGGTGAAATTAATGATTTTGTAAAGCACATCCAGAGTGAGGGGAGAAAAATAAGCAAATAAAGTTTTTCGAATTGGGACTTAATTGGTTGGTGTCAGAACCAGAATTCAAAACTCTTTTTGCTGAGTCAAATTGTTATTGATGAATTGTATCTGAGTGTTTCATCTACTATTCCCACAGTTGGGATTGTTGGGATTGGGCAAAAATTCAAAGACCGGAACAACCGAATTTGGCTGTCATAGTAGCACAAGATCCATACTTCCTGCCTGAATTCATTGGTCCTTCTCTGGGTGTGAACTCTTCTGAGGCGGATCAAGAATATATCTCTATGCAATTTCTAAATCTTCTCACTCTCAAATCGCTTGTAGACCTAAAGTAAAACTTCTATTTTATGATAATCATGTTGCTTTGTAGTGCCTTGTAGTGCCTTCTTGATAGTGGGAATGTATTTAGCAATTCTCTTATAGCCTAGGACAACTATGTGAGGTATTCTCAAAGGCCATGTGGCGGATGCCTGCTCACGCTGAAATTGAGGCAATGATGGCAGAGATCTGAAATTTCCAGATCTTGGTTTACTCTTTGGAGTTTCCCATCATACATGGACTGGAGAGATACCTAGTCTTACATAAACATTTTTGCCAGCTATATTACTGACAATATCCTGCTTCTTTCTTTATAAGGCTAAACTGCATTGCTTTCGTACTTCTTAGGACTTGTACAACATAATGCAAATCGAGGGAAAATGCGAGTAAACTTGCTACAGTACTAAAATTGCTTAACTGGTGTCAGAGTGACAGTTTCTGCATCCGATCACAGTCACACTTGGTTTACTGTCTTCCTCACAACCCCCATGTAACGCTCAAGGCCTTCTGCTGCCTGAGTCTCTCTCTCTCTCACCGACAGGAATCAACTGAAGAAGACCTTCCACCTCCCTGTGTTAATAAAATACATCAAGAAGTACCTGTGTGTTGTGATTCACTCCAGAGACGGGTAAGATCACCTACAGCTGTGACAACCTAAGGCAGGAGTGTGTCGACTCACAGATTGGAAAGGAAGCTCCTGAAAATATCAGGCAGCTAAAACAATTATAAGTGCTGCTACATCGGACAATGAAGCACATGGGGAAGATCTACTCGCCCTTAGCATACTCTGACACCGACTGGTTTGTATTTGGACTTCACCAAAGTCTGCTATTCACATTTTGACAAGAAGTATACCCTCGCTTTGTATATGTTACTAAACATTTTTGCTTGCAATTATAGAAAAAAAAAAAAAAAAAAAGGGGAGAACTAAAACATTGAAGCTTTTCTGTGGTTTACATAATGTGTCTTGGTATGAGTGTAATTGCACACCTCAGAAGTTTGATAAGCGTCTTGCAGCAACTGTACAAGGCGTAAGGACATTTGGACCCCCTATAAGATGTCTTCTTTTTGTTTTAATGTATTAATATTTTCTGGTTTGTTGACACCATTGAATGGTGTCAAAGGAGGGAATTGTAGGAAAATATTAATCTATGTAACCCTATAATCAACTCGTTTCTAAAATGCATGACCATTGAAATGTACTATCAATGTATTAATATAAGCATTATCATATTCAGTTATTACCCAATTGTTGTATTGATTATATATCTGAATATATTATTAATCAAGTGTATTAATCATGAAGCTTATGCTGATATTAACTGAAACATTGTATTCATCTAAAACAAAGCGAACATGGGTGTATGGTGCTTAAAGGGATTCTCAGTATTCATAAGAACATTAGGAGGGGAGCCCGCATTCTACTCCACACTATCTGTACCTTTGAAAACACCAGTTGCGGCATTAATTTATTGGCCTGACTAAAAAGACTACAGTGGAAACCTCCTGCTGGGTCTTAATTCTTACAGGAGGACTGACATCATAAGGGTCAGACATGGGTTATGTTCCTGGGTAAAATATGTGTGGCATGGGAGCCGTGTGGGGCTCATGAGTTTGGAAGTCCCCGGTTGGATGGAGTTCATGCGTATCTTTATCTGAGGGAGTGTTGCAGCTGGAGATCATAAAAAGTCGGAAGATTGACAACAAAGGGACAACGAGCTATAAAGATGGGGACTTGGAAGAGCTCTGGGCTGCTGCTCTCTCACTCAGCCCACTGGTCCTCCATACGGCCAGTGCTTCTGTTTATCTGACTATTCTTCTGTCTGTATCTGTGCACATGAATTTAACTTATTGTATTGTTTTTACCTTCTGTTTCGTCCCGTGGTTTGATTATTATTGTCTTTGATGTATATTACCCTTATTTGATTACATGCATATGATTTCTCTTGATTATGTATTGACTTACTTTCTGATTAAATGATGAAAATATAATTGCAAATATAAACAGTGTTTTGGGTCCTTCATTTAAGGTGAATTTCAACCAGTCCGAAAATTCCCACAATTTCAATTAGAAAAATTCTATTTCAAATTACTTTTAATTGTTACTTGCGAATCCAAAATAATCCGCTTGACTACTGAGAAATGCAGACAATAAAAATACAGGATGTAATTCCTGAAATGTAGCCTATGTTGCACCAAATCCATGCAGCTCAGCCAAACATTTAAAAAAACTGTCAATTCCACCAAACCCCATAATTATTTTAAGCAAGGCCTAGAGGGTATACAATTTCTCATCACAGTTAACAAACCAGTGAGCTTAAAATAGTAAACAATTGTTTTCATGTACATTGGGCAGGTGGAGTGTTTGGGTGAACATTAACATGCGTATGCTCTTGAAATTAACATGTCCATACTCTCCATCCTGGCCACCCCTCAGTGCTCAAATCATTGAACAATGATACTCCCCTGAGCAATGGTAGCTCATACCATTGGTTTGGTCTGCTGCCAGTGAATCTCACTGGTTAGCATTTTCATGTTATAACATACAGTATGATGAAATTTACCATCCAACACTTCAAATCCTTCTTTGCCTTAGCAGATAACATTTTAGCATACCATCATTATTCAGTTCTACCGTTCAGTCTCTGACATAATTTGCATGTTACCATTCAGTACCACAGCATATGACTAAATTTACCACTAAATGGTAAATGGTTCATATCCATTCATTTAGTGAATTAGTACCATTGGAAATACCATTAGCTTACCACAGCCTTACCAAATGCCATCTCTCACTACCATTGGATACCATTCAGTTACCGTTGAGAATTTTTGTAAGGGCAGCTCCGATATTTTGCACGGACCATACACACTTGTCTGTTCCATTGAATCGAGAGCTGCAATGAGTCTCAGAACGACGTCACATGCGTGTAATTAATACGCGATTACGGTAGTTTTTCGGAAATCGAGGAAATGGCATTACAGCTGCGCTGTTTTTTTTTAATCTTCTTTTTCCATCCCAAATAGGACTATTAAGCTCAAATACAAATTTTATTGAGGAAAGAGTAATAGTGTCAGGTGAGTGTCATGATAAGGTATGAAAGGAGCATCCCCAATAGGCTCTGTCGGTCACAAGCAAGGATGGGGCGAGTTTCACCACTTTGCGAACAACTGCGTGAGCAAATAATCCTACAGTTTAAGAATGTTCCTCAAGCAGCAATTGCAAGGAATTAAGGGATTTAATCATCTACAGTCCATAATATCCTCAAAAGATTCAGAGAATTTGGAGAAATCCCTACACATAAGCGGCAAGACCGAAAACCAACATTAAATGCCTGTGACCGTCGGTCCCTCAGGCGGCACTGAATTAAAAACCAACATCATTCTATAAAGGATATTACCATGTGGGCTCAGGAAAACCATTATCAGTTAACACAGTTTGTCGGTACATCTTCAAGTACAAGTTACAACTCTACCATGCAAAGCGAAAGCCATACATCAACAACACCCAGAAATGACGCCTGCTTCTCGGGGACCGAGCTCATCTGAGATGGACTGACGCAAAGTGGAAAAGTGTGCTGTGGTCTGAAGGGTCCACATTTCAAATTGTTTTTACAAATCATGGAGGTTGTGTTCTCCGGGCTTAAGAGGAAAAAGACCATCCAGATTGTTATCAGTGCAAAGTTCAAAAGCCAGCATCTGTGATGGTTTGGGGATGTGTTAGTGCCCATAGCATGGGTAACTTGCACATCTGTGAAGACACCATTAATGCTGAAAAGTACATACAGGTTTTGGAGCAACATATGCTGCCATCCAAGCGACTTCTTTTTCAGGGATGTCCCTGCTTATTTCAGCAAGACAATGCCAAGCCACATTCTGCACGTGTTACAACAGCGTGGCTTCATTGTAAAAGAGTGCAGGTAATAGACTGGTCTGCAGTCCAGACCCGTCTCCCATTGAAAATGTGTGGCATATTATTAAGCGCAAAATACGATAACAAAGACCCCGGACTGTTGAGCTACTGAAGTCGTACACTACCGCTCAAAAGTTTGGGATCACTTGGAAATTTTCTTGTTTTCCATGGAAACACACATGAAATTAGTCTGAATAGGAAATTAAGCAAATGAACAGTCTGAGTAAGAAATAATGATTTTAATGGAAAATGATGAAGATGTACTTCAAACTTCACATTCATCAAAAAAAAAAACAAAAAAAAAAACACCTTCACTGTTGATACTGAAAATGGTGTTTGACGGGAACTATTTAGCACAGCTGCTCGTTGACAACCTGTGAGGAGTCTTTGTGTTAAACTACACACTCTCAGATATTTGTCTTCTTGCACAGTTGTGCATCGGGGCCTCCCACTCCTTTTTTCTGTCCTTGTTAGTGCCAGTTTGTGCTGCTCTCTGAAGGGAGTAGTTGACAGCATGGTAAGAGATTTTAAGTTTTCAATTTCTCGCATTGAATAGCCTTCTTTTCTAAGCACAACAATTACCTGACGGGTCTCACAAGGAGGTTCTTTCTTTCTGGCCATTTCGAGCCTGTAAACAAACAAACAACTGCTGATACTTCAGGTACTAAACCAACCTCAAGAATGCCATGCTCCATTTTGCGCTTCCTTATTAGTTCAACAGTTTTCAGCTGTGCAACACGTTTGCTGAAGGGTTTTCTAATTATCAATTAGCTTTATAAAATGCTTAACTTGAATTAGCAGCCATACCAGGAGATTGATGCAGAGGACTGACAGTTGCTGATAATAGGCCTCTATGCAAAAATGTAGATCATTCTTTGAAAATCATCTGATTAATTGCGATTGTTTGTGAAATGGATAAAAATGTTTGTGAAATGCATGAAAATGTATTTTTCGTTGGAAAACAAAAAAATTTGCAAGTGATCCCAAACATTTGAGCGGTAGTGTACATCAAGCAAGAATGGGAAAGAATTCAACCTACAAAGCTTCAAGAATTAGTGTCCTTAGTTCCAAAACGCTTATTGAGTGTTGATAAAAGGAAAGGTGATGTAACACAGTGGTAAACATGCCTCTGTCCCAACTTTTTTGGAATGTGTTTGTGAATATATCCAATAGAACAATAAAGTTTATCAGTTTGAACATTAAATATCTTGTCTTTGTTGTGTGTTCAATTGAATATAGGTCGAAAAGGATTTGCAAAGCATTCTATTCGGTTTTCATCCTAGCTTCATTGTAATTGGGGTTTTTAAACTGTGAAATGCTGCATAAAACTTAAAAAAAAAAAAAACCTACTCATGTCACAATAGCTCGCTCACTGCTGCCATCCACTACACATTGAGCTGAGGCAGAGCTGAAGACATCGCCTCCCTTGTTACATACAATGACAGGATGTCGAAAGGCGAGGTGTTTTTGGCAGTTTACTCAAAACAATAACTTTTTCCCTCTGAATCTGTGCCCTTATGGTTTGCCAAACACATCAAATCCTGCATTAAATTTTGCAATGGTGATTTTGAGTCAAGGTTAAGTTTCAATCTTGGAAAAAAAAAATTTTACCGGCTAGTTGCTCAGTAATATCTGATAAAGACACAAACAAGTAAGATAGTAGCTGAAACTAAGCAGTTGCTTTGCCAAATGAATATTAAATTTGCATGATCTTGCCCCAATTAGTGATTTTTTCAACGCCACAAGTCAAGTATGCAAGAAATAAATTTGAGAGGATAATTATTGCTTACTCTCGGCTTGCACAATTCCTCTTCTCTCGAACAGAAAATTTGTTATGCGCGCTCAGATTTGGCCAGCTTCCAGGCACGTTAATTCTTTTTCCACTGAAAACTTGATGCACCCTGATTTTGTGAGCTCATACACAAATTCTTCCTACTGCAACATTGTTGCTGAAAGTCACACCAATAAGTACAAGTGACAAATACATAGACATTTGGGTGTCAGGGCAGTCCACTGAACTCAGATTCAAAATGAGATTCATATTTTAACTGACTTACACTGACATGTAACATCAAAAAAAAAATAAAAAAATCTTTCAATCTTTTCTGAAAATGTGGGAAGGTCACTGGCATTTATGACTGTATTAACTCATTGTTCAATTAATGAAACAGTTCCTCAACAACTAAAGTGGTTGTTTTGCCGCAAGTCCAGATTACCTTGTTATTTTAAGAGGTATGAGGAGAATGCCTGTTCATTACTGACCAAGGAATCCGGCCCACTTCCGAGAAAACCGAGCTTTTCTTTGAAAATCCTTCCTCATTTTTTTAATCAGTGACTGCCATCTACTGGTAAAATACTGCATTGTCGTTGAGGACAAATTATCTGTAGTGTTGAGAGGTACGAATTACACAGCATGCAGAATTTAAAATGTCGCCAAATTTTGTCATTTTTTTCTGTTCATTCATGATTCCAGAAGTTTGTGCCACGCAGATGCACATTTCTATCCAAATTAAAATTAGACAACTATTCTTGATCTGTAAACCTCCTCACTGCTTCATATCAATTTGGTTTGGTTAAAAATGAATCAGAATGTCTCTTATGATATCTTGTCATGGTGTGGAGGCTTTGAGAATTTTCTTTGTTGCTCTCGTTCAGGACGATATCGTTTTGCTCTCAATCAGATTCCTGGGCCAGCTGGCATTAATTGGGGGCGTCGCCTGGATAAGCCCTAGTTCCGCTTCACTTCCCTTGCCAGAGTGTCAGTGTTATGTTTGCACTTTAGCTGGTCAGGTCTCTAGTAAGAAAGTTGTTGAGGGTTTTAGCTGCATATTTGAGAAGTTCTAGATAGCAAGGGAATATTTGTTTTTTCCCTTTGTTTTCGTCCTGTTGAGCTCGCCTTGCTTCCTTACCTCGGACGACATCTAGGTCCATTGGCAGCGCGAGTCTCGCTCTCTTATTTTATTTACGTGTCTCTCTCATCTGCGGTTCCCCCTTTTATTCTGGCCGCTGGTGTCTCAAACTCATCAGCCATCACATATCTATGCAATTGTGGTGACCAGTGATCGGTTATTAAAGCAAATCTGTTGAAATCTTTATGCCAGTTCCCAAACTAAATCCAGGTTACCATGGGAAGTGAGTTTGCTGAGCAGAATGAAATGATTAAGTGTAAGAGCATGGATGTTGACCACTATTGTAAAGAATGCATGGCAGAGTTTTAAAAATGAGGCCTTGCGCAGGTTGACCCAAAATCCCCCCAATGGCATCTCTCTCAGGGTTGGGTGGAGGAGGCAGAGGCCATTTTGAGAGGTAATGCCATTAAAAGCAGTCACAGCCCCAGACCTTTTCTTCACCCAAACAGAGGTATGTAGCCTGCCCATCCATACAATGAGATGACTGGAGATGTCGATCTCAACTAAATGAAATATGGATTTGATGCAAAATGAAAGTTCAAAAAGAGATTTGCACTATTTTCTAAATGGCGAACAGAAACACTCAAACAGAGAGGAGATCTGTGATGTTTCTGAGCGCCTGGAGACCATTACATCACACGAATCATGTGTCAACTCTGGTAAGTATCCCTGCAAGCACAAGGCACTGAAAGAGGTCTTCATCCTCAGCCTAGAGGGGTGCACTGTGTATACTGTTTTGCGTTCCTAGTACAATTGCAATCATCGGATTTTAAAGAATATTAATTTGTCTCAGTCAGGTGCATTTCATGTTTAGAGAATAAATAGCACCCAACTGAGACAAATTAAGCTACATTGTGACAGAAATGTCCGTGCGTGCCAGGACAAGTATGAATTCTTGAAAATATCACATTTTTTCCTACTGTGACAGAAATTATAGGTTGCAACATTTTCAAACAGACCAAATTAGACACTGGGAAATTTAGCAAGCTCAAAATTGAGTGACTGTACACTAGCTTTCAAGTTTTTTTCATAATTGTTATGTTTCAGACCAGGAGTCAAGTGTGTAGGCAAAGTACTATCCAATAGGAAGGTTTATTGACAGGACCACTGTATTACGAATACGGTATCGCTGGGGGCGGAACCCCAGAGGAAGAGGCGGGGGTGGAACCCAAAAGGAGGAGAGAGTTCAAGACAGATGTAACAGGTGAAACTGAGCTGTCAATCACCAGCCACTGACTGCCAAGATAACAGACAGGTGAAGTGCACACTTGGTCAGAGCCGAACTACTCCAATGGAGGATGGAGTTGCGCGAGTGGAACTAGGTTCTAATCAGTGGCGTGGCCAGAAATGAAAATTAGGTGGGCACAGAACATCCGTTTATAATGTTTATTAATGTTATGTTCACATCAGATATGGGAACTACTTTTAGTTATATTACAGGGACTACTTTATATTAGGCGCATTGATATTTAACCTACAGGTTACCTAGAGTAATAAGACCATTAAAATATAGTGGCGACATGCCAAACAATGACTATGCATTGTAATGTTCCCAAGTACCCAGTAAAGGCAACATTTACTTTACTTCAGTGTCCTGTGGATGACGTATGTTGTGAAAGTGACAAACACAACAATTAGTTCTGACTTGTTCACAATCATCTTTTCGAATGGACGAAACATACACTCCGAAAACACTCTACACTATCGGGCGTTGCTAATTTGCCTCTTGAAGGTAAGATGACATTGATTCATTTAGGCGTACTTGAACAGTTATTACTCCTGACTTGTTCTCAATCATTTTCCTTGATTAAAACGTTTTTACAATAAACTATTGGCAATTATAGGTGTAAACACCATGCAACTAGGCCAAGGAGGCTCCTAGCTGAGGCGGAAGGTCTCAGCGTGTTTGCCTTAACAGCCAGCTAGAAGATGGTCCTCTCAGTCTCCATTATAATAATGGGGTCTGGCTACAGCGTCAGCACTAGACCCCTGCCCCAGGCCTCACGTGATGACGTCTTTCACGTTCTGCTTTGAAATGGCCTGAGACGTGCCTAGCGGATGCTGCAGCCCTAATATCTTAGCGGTTACTATATATCTGACTCCATATCAAATTTAGGATACAAATTTGTAGTTGCAATCTTTTGCGGTTATCATGCGTTTGCATTAATATGATCGGATTTTAATTAGTCAATTTATTACTCAATTTGGAGCTCCGTTGTGCATCTGACTCATAACAGGTCTATACCTTACTCTGCCGGACCAAAACCATCTGAACAGCCCAATCCAGAGAAAGAACTCAGAGGCTGGCGGCCTATTAAGCGCAGTAATTTGACATGGGAATACATTATGACGAGGGATCACCGGGGCCCACCGCGAGCAACAACAAGGCATAACAGAATTACATCGTTCAGAGGCCTTGCGTCTTTTAAGATTACCGCCTAAAAATATAAACGGAGTCTTGCTCAAAGCCAATATTAATAGCACCATACACAGCATGGAAAATCCACCTTATAACGCAGATGCCAAGCGTGTTGATCAGGCACGCAATTACGGACTACGTTACTCAATTGAGAGCCAGGAGTCCGAACCGGTAGGTATACATTTGTCCAAAGTCAGAAACACACCACAGATGCGAATATCAATTTATTTCGCCAGGCAGGTACAAGCTTAAATCACAAGACCTAATTACATTGTTACAGAAAAGAAGTCAATTCATACCTGGCGCAGCCCAAAACTACACATATACACAAAGTATATGAGGGAAGGATGAATGCAAGCTTCCCCGACTTCTCTGTTTCCCCCTCTTTCATGCCCAATCTCCAGACTGCGTCCAATGGCGGGGTCATAGGTCGTTTTGGGTCATTTGAGCCAAGAAGGCTCCATCATTCCGGAGGGGCTTTGGGAGGAGACATGACCACAAGGAAAACTGAAGCATATTTTTCCCTTAAAGTTATTGAAGGAGGGTATGGCACAAGTCCAATTCCGTCTAAATATTCCCTATGAGATTTCAGAAATTACAAGGATTAAAATGATACCAAACACAACCTACTTGCGTTAGAGTTGGTCATGAAACGTCCGACACAATACCGAATTACAAGAATAATCTGCGTTAAGGCTATTATTCCTCTCTTAACCTTCAATATAGCAAAATACACATTATTCTGTGACATTGTGAGTGAGATTAGTGTTTTACTCAGGAAATTAAAAGTCTTTAAAAATATTTATCTAAACTGTAATGTATTGAAATTGTACGGGTGCAGTTATGTCAGAGTCCATTGAATGGCACTGTGGAGTTGTCCGGCATGAGTCTCGCTGGCCAAAGGTTTGCGGCCAGCAGTTTTTTGGTAGATTCCTAGACATCTGCATTAACCATTACCCCTGTGGCAAGATGAGATTAACGCCAGAGAGTCTGGTTGAGTCCATTCCCATGACCCTGGGGTCATCTGCTAAATGTTGGGGCACTTATTTCAACAAGGGTCAAACTGTTGGAGTAATGATTATGGCGCCAGATAATCCAGCCAGATAATCCTCTCTGTTTTTTCCGCTTACAAAGGCACAGCGTCTTTCTTAATGTGATGAAAGGGGGAAAAATTAATAGGCCAAACTCAGCTCAGGAAAATAATTTACTCGTAGGAGTATGCTTTAGGAAACTGCTCTGAATCTTCCGCACTACATTTTTGGTACAACAGGCGATCAAACCTGCTCTTTATGGTTGCTTAAATTGTTGAAATTAAATCAAAGACGAAGATTAGAAACACCTAGATGCAATTTTGAGTAAGGCTGATTGAAATGCAATATGTTAATAAACCAACAAGAGAGAAGGCAATTGTAAATTTTGTGCTCTATAATGACCCTGATAGAATTTGCAATGTATTGGAGCCACTTGGGGCTATTGATCATTCTACTGTTAGTTTTGATGTTTCATGGCAAATTAAAAAGTTATCTTTGAAAACTAAAATTTTCTATTTTAGGTGAGCAAACTTTGACAGGATGCGCTCATATCTAAGCAAAATAAAATGGGAGACGCTGGTCGATTGCAAGTCTGTAAATGAGATGTGGGATAGATTCAAGGGGGTCTTACTTGATGCGCTATGCAAATGAATGCCAAAGGTGTCCAAAAGTAGAATCCTCAGGCACAACTATTTGTAAAAGTTTGAGGGAATAGAGGAACCTTTATAAGATGTACATCAAGGACAGCACTGAGAACGCTAAGGCTGAATACTGTAAAATGCCGGCTGTGGTAAAAAAAAAAAAAAAAAAAGCTGAGGAATGCAAGAAGACTGTATAAAAGGCAAATTACGAAAGGGCAAAAACTAATCCTAAGTGCTTTTTTCAAAGAGGAGGTTAAGTGTATAAAGAATAAAAATGGCTGCTGTTAGAGAATAAGGATATTGCTGATTCCTCGACTAGTTACTTTGTTGAGAATTGGAGCGGATTTTTATGAGGGCAAAGGGCATTTCCAATGCTCAAGATTATTTAGCAGGAATTGAGTTGGGGATAATGAAGCATTAGACAAGTTGTATTAACTTAAGACAGATAAGGTGGCGAGTCCTGATGGCTTATACCCTAGAGTGAAATTATAAAAAAGGTCGCACTTTGCATTAACACATTTATTGTAATAAGCGTGTCCGCACAAACACGTTTCGGCGTAGTGCCTTCTTTCGTGAGCACACTGAACAAGGCTCTACGCCAAAACACCTTTGTGCGGAGATGCTTTTTACAATAAATGTGTTAATGCAAAGTGAGACCATTTTTCTAATTTCATTATTGCTGATTTTGGTCCTGCACTCTTAAAGTCTGGGAGTGAAGCCCGTTTGTGCATTTGTAGTTTATACCCTAGAGTGCTCAGGGAAGTTAGTGAGATCATCTCTGAACTGCTCTCAGCTATCTTCAGACAGTCGTTAGAAATAAGAAAAATACCAAATGATTGGAAGCAGGGCCATATAAAACCAATATCTAAGAAAGGGGATGGTACTGAGCCAGGAAATTACAGGCCAGTCAGCTCAACTTGCATTGCATGCAAAATATTAGACAAGCTGGAATCATTTCTTGGAAGTAATAATTTCTTGAGGGATAGCCAACATGGTTTTTGCAGGGGAAGGTCATGCCTGACAAACTGTCTGGAATTCTTTGAAGAGGCCACCAAGACTTATGATCAGAGCGGGGCTTATGACATCACTGTCATGGTTTGTTAGGTGTGCGTGTTGCTTGGACCTTCCTTTGCGGTTCTCATCCCGGGACGATATTGAATTCCTGGGCCATCAATTTCTTCACCCAGCTGGTTAATTGAGCTGGGGCGGCGCTTCACCAGAATCTATATAAGCAGGATGTCCGGCACGCCTCCTTCACTAGAGTGTCTGTTTTTAGCTTCGCACTATAGCCGAAGATATCTGTAGTCAGGTTTTGTATGACTTTCTATCTTATTGTTGGAGTTTCTTCTCACTTTCTCTATTTCGCTTTCCTTCCGTAGTTCGAACTATTATAGAGAAAGTTGTGGCTAACCAACAGGCTGCTCTCTCGCTTAAGGCAAGGGTCTTGTTTGCCTGAACAAACAACAGGCAGAGTTGGCGGAAGGAATCCGCCTTCAGGCGAATGCCATGGAGAGACAGAAGAACGTTCTGTTCTCTCACTGAGAGTATTAGATCCCTGTCCACGCAAATTACACAAAATGTTGCACAAGCACAGTCCGTACATCTTCCCCTAGAGCCAAAGCTTCAATTACCCCCAAGATATGGAGGCGAGGCAGGAAGAAGTCTTGGGTTTCATTTATTTTATCCCTGTTAACCGACACTGCACTCACTTGGGTCGGCCAACTTATTCGATCTAATTCACCGGTAAGGAATACTGTGGAAACACTCGTTAGAGAAATGGTATCGGTAGTTGATCAGGATGTTTATGGCTACACGTTTAATGCATCTAAGGCAGGGCTCTGAGAGTGTCGCTGCATTTTAAATCACATTTCGCTCCTTGGCTACAGAGACAGGCTGGCCAGAAGCACCTCTTATGACAGTGTTCGTTCACCCTTTGGCAGTGGAGGTTAAGGATGCCCTGGCTACATTGGAGCCTTGTTTTTCTCTAGATTCGTTGGTTTGCACTGCGGTGCAAATTGATAATCACATCCGCGAACATAACAGGGAGAAATGTACTGCATTATCTCTTGATGGCAACGGGGCTAATGTTATTAGCAGCATGCATAAAGTTCCCATTTCGCCCACTGAAAATTCCACTCCTGGCGAGCCTATGCAGGTAGTTGGCTCATATGAGAACAGGGCTCGTAAGCCCGTTTGGAAACGTATAGTCTGCTATAATTGGAACAAACCAGGACATATCCACATCCATGCTGCCCTGAGCTTCTGGGGAATGGGAAGTCCCTCTAGCGGTATGGGGGGGTGCTAGAGGGACAGACACAATTTCCCTTCCAAACTTTAATCCCTGTAGAATTGACTGTGTGGAGACAGAGAAAATTTATTGATGCTTTTGTGGACTCTTGCTTTGCTTTGCTTACGCCTGTTATCCTGGAAGGGACATAGGCCGCCGACAAGTGACCTCCAGGCATCACGATCCTGGGCAAGTCTCTCCAGTTGTCCCCAGGTCAGGCCCATCTTTGTTGTATCTGCCTCCAGGTCTCTGCGCCAGGTGTTTTTTGGCCTTCCTCTTTTCCTTTTCCCCTGAGGGTTCCAGGTAAGTGCTTGTCTTGTGATGTTGGTAGTAGGTTTCCGGAGGGTGTGGCCGATCCATCGCCATCGTCGCTGGAGGATCTCTTTCCGTGCGGGCTGCTGCTTGGTACGTTGCCACAGTTCCTCTTTGCTGATGGTATCTGGCCAACGTATCTTTAGGATCCGTCTGAGATAGGTTTTGATGAATGTCTGGATCCTCTTCATGGTAGTGTCGGTGCTTCCCCAGGTCTCAGCTCCAGAGAGTAACACAGGCTTCACAATTGTGTTGAAGATTCTAATCTTTGTGTTGATGGTCAGGTCAGTGGATGCCCATACATTTTTCAGTTGCTGAAAGGCTCCTCTTGCTTCGCCAATCCGTAGTCTCACATCGGCATCTGTTCCACCTTGCTTTTCGACTATACTGCCCAGGTCGGTGAAGCTCTCCACCTCTTCTAGTGCTTCCCCTTCCAATTTGATTGGAGCTGTGTTAGCTGCATTGACCTTCAAGACTTTGCTTTTTCCTCTGTGGATATTGCGCCTAATATGTGCAGAGTTCTCTGCAATTATGATGGTCTTCTCTTGCATCTGTGCCTGGGTATGGGAGAGGAGGGCCAGGTCATCGGCAAAGTCGAGATTTTCCAGTTGTGTCCACAGAGTCCACTGGATGCCATTTCATTTCTGTGCTGTGGATGTCTTCATGATCCAATCTATGGCCAAAAGGAACAGGAAAGGTGAAAGGAGGCATCCCTGTCTTACTCCTGTCCGCACTTGGAAGGCATTGCTGGTTTTTCCACCATGAACAACCCTGCAGGTCATCCCGTTGTAGGAGTTCCGGATGATGTCTGTAATCTTCCTTGGCACCCCGTAGTGTCGTAACAATTTCCAAAGAGTCTGCCTGTCCACACTGTCAAACGCTTTTTGGTAATCAATGAAGTTTGCATAGAGAGGTGAGTTCCACTCCAGCGACTGCTCCAAGATGATGCGAAGCGTAGCAATCTGGTCTATACAGGATCTATCCTTCCGAAAACTGGCTTGCTGGTCTCTAAGCTGGGGATCGATGGCCTCTTTCAGTCTGTTCAGGATGACCCGGTTGAAGATTTTGCCGGGAATGGACAGCAGGGTTATCCCTCTGTAATTGGAGCAGGAGCCTAGGTCACCTTTCTTCGGGAGCCCTCTTTCCATTCTGATGGGACTTGCTCGTCTTTCCAGATCTTTTAAAGAGGGGTTAGAGTATTTCCATGCTGGTCTCAATGTCTGCTGTAATGTGAATAGAGGCCACTAGATGGCAGTATTCACCTTTTTTTTGTTAAGCTCAGACTGGGGTTATGTTTGGACATGTTTCAGACATGTCTGGGGCAAGTCCCCGAAAATAAAAAAAAGAGGTCTAAATGTGGGTGGGGTCTGCAAAAGAGTATATAAGGAAAAGAATTGAGACAGTAGTAGTAGGAGAAATTGCAAGAAGAAGGATACGTGTGACCAGACCTGTCATTTCTGTTCAAGACCTGTGAAGTTTCTTTTGTGGATTTTTGCCTGTGTTTGAGCTTTTTTTTTCCTCACCCAGCACATCACCAGGAAACTGTAAATATTTCTGTTTTTTGTATTCAATCTTGGTCAGAATATTAGTTTAGTCGTTATTGTCTTTGTTAAAAATTAAATGTGTTTAAGTTTTTAAAACTGTGTCTGTCATCCCTTGCTGTTGCTGTTGTGTTGTAAATTGTAATAACAAATTGGGGCCATAACAAATTGGGGGCTCAAGGTCCGGGATAGACCATTTTGTGAGTAATTTATTAAAAATCTAACATTTCCGATTGTAAAATTGTTTTTGTGAATTTTCCTATATAAATATATTGACAACAGCAATGGATGATTTCTTGGCATCACCAACCGTAGGGGTTTTGAAGTCTTTTAAAAAGACTGAACTGTTGGAAATATGCAGACATTTGGAGCTGACAGAGGTAAAACCAGCCGTGCGAAAAGCAAGACTGGCTAGAGAGATAGTTGAATATTACATTGATGAAAATGTGTTTGCACCAGGAGATCTGGAACAGTTTCCAGTGGAAAATCCAAATATAGAAATGGAACTTAAATTAAAAATGCTAGAGATTGAAAGGGAAGAAAAAGAAAAACAAAGGCAGTTTGAGTTGGAAAAATTAGCTAGAGAAGAGAATAAAGAAAGGGAACAAAGAGAATTTGAGTTAGAAAAATTTGCAAGACAGAGAGATTTTGAATTAGAGAAATTCGAAAGAGAAGAAAGACTCCAAATGGAGCATCTAAAAATTAAAATTCAAACTGAAAATAAATTTCGGGCTAGCCAGGAGGTAAAATTGGTGCCTCCATTTTCGGAAAAGGATGTTGACAACTATTTCCAGTGTTTTGAAAAGGTAGCAAAGAGTTGCCAGTGGCTAAAGGAACACTGGCCTCTGATGTTGCAAACTGTCCTCAAGGGTAAAGCTCAACAAGCCTATTCGGCTTTGTCTGCAGATGATTCCTCTGATTATGAGGTTGTCAAAAAGGTTATTTTGAGAGCTTATGAGTTGGTTCCAGAGGCTTACCGACAGAAATTCAGAGGTTTGAAGAAATCTGAAAATCAGACTTATGTTGAATTTGCTAATGAGAAGCAGGTTTGCTTTGAGCGCTGGTGTACTTCTATGGAGGTCAAGGATGATTTCAACTCACTAAAAGAGATGGTGTTAGTTGAAGAATTCAAGAACTGTGTTAAGGATGATGTTAAGACCTACCTTAATGAGAAGCAAGCACTGAATTTGCAGTCAGCTGCCAAATTTGCAGATGAATATGTTCTCACACATAAGTCTAAATTTCAGTCTAGCAGTAACAGTAGATGGTCCCAATTTCAGAAAAAGGGTTATGGTGATACCCAAGATTCCTCACCCAAAGACAAAGACAAATCTGGTGATGGTGCTCAGAAATCCAGTAACAGGTCTGATCAAAGTGTGAAAGCTGACAGTGACAAAAGTGGTCTAGTTTGCAGTTATTGCAAGAAATCTGGTCATGTTACAACTAACTGTTGGTTCCTTAAAGCTAAAAAAGAAAAAGAAAAGGATACCAAACCAAATGCCTTTGTGAAAACAAGGTTAGAAACTCCTGTAGTAGATAACCGATCTGCTAAATTGCCTGCTTCTTGTGGGGCTAAAAAGCCTGATACAGCTGACTTCGTGAGGGAGGAATTTCTTCCATTTGTGTCAGAGGGATTTGTGGCTCTGAATGAGCATACTACTCCTGTCCCCATATATATCCTAAGGGATACCGGAGCTTCTCAGTCACTTTTGTTGATGGACTCCTTGGAGTTACGTGATGAGACCGCTTCAGGGTATTTCATACTTGTACAAGGTATTGAAGGGAGGACTGTATCTGTACCCCTGCGCTCTATATTCTTGAAGTCAGATTTAGTTACAGGACAGGTAAAGGTGGGACTTATGTCAAGTCCACCTATAAAGGGTGTTTCTGTGTTGCTAGGCAATGACCTGGCTGGGGGCAATGTAGTTCCCCCTGTACATCTTACTTCACAGCCGAGCACTGAAGATGGCGATGGAGACCCATCTTTGTATCCTTCCTGTGCAGTGAATCGTGCTATGTCTAAGAAGGCTAAAGAAGAAGATGATGTGGTGCCGTCCTGCACATTGAATAGTCAGGACTCAGGTGGTTCGCCTCATGACTCTGTTCAGCCTACTATGGTTTCTCCGTTTGAGGACTTATCAGATACTTTTATCAGTTCTTTGTTCAGCCAGCCAGATGGGTCTGGTGATTCTGATGTGTCTGGAGACTTGTCTCTGTCCAGAAAGCGGTTGATTGAGGAGCAAACTAATGATCCTGAAATTTGTGTGCTAAAGAGGAGAGAAATAGACGCAGCTCCAGTTGGGTATTATCTCAAGGATGGTGTGTTGATGCGGAAGTGGCGCCCTCCTGATATCCCTGCCAATGCAGATTGGGCATTGGTTAGGCAAATTGTTGTTCCGAAGGTCTACAGGGATGAGATCTTAACAATAGCTCATAGTTTACCCTTAGGAGGTCATCTTAGTGCTAACAAGACTGTTGATAAGATCTTCAAACACTTCTTCTGGCCCGGGCTTTGGAAAGACGTTTCCAACTTTTGCAAAACCTGTCACACTTGTCAGGTAGTTGGAAAACACCATTTAGACCCACCTGTAGCTCCATTGCAGCCTATCCCAGCATTTGGGGAGCCCTTCTCCAAGGTCATTGTTGATTGTGTTAGTCCATTACCCAAGACTAGATCTGAAAATCAGTACTCGTTGACAATCGTGTGCATCTACCAGATTCCCTGAAGCCATACCTCTTCGTAACATCAAGGCAACTGCAATTTCAAAGGCTTTGATAAAGTTCTTCATGTTGTTTGGCCTTCCCAGGGAAATTGAGTCAGAGCAAGGTAGCAATTTCACTTCCGGATTGTTTCAGCAGGTTGTGTATGAACTAGGTGCGAAGCAGATTCTTTCCAGTGCCTATCATCCAGAGTCAGGATACCTTAGAGCGGTTTCATTCCACTCTCAAGACAATGATGAGGACTTATTGTTATGACCATGAGAAAAACTGGGAGGAAGGTGTTCATTTACTGTTGTTTGCAGCTAGAGAAGCAGTGCAGGAGTCTACTGGATTCAGTCCGTTTGAGCTAGTGTTTGGTCATGAAGTGAGAGTACCTTTGCTATTGTTGAGTGAGAAATGGCAAGAGAAAGAGCCACATATCAGTCTGCTAGACTATATTAGCAAGTTCAAGGAAAGATTGCGTGCAGCTCGTGACCTAGCCAAAGAGAACTTGAAATCAAGTCAGCGGAAAATGAAAACTTGGTATGATCATAAGGCTAGAAGCCGTGAGTTTAAACCAGGAGACAAGGTCCTTGTGTTATTTCCCTTGCAGTCCAATCCATTGCAGGCTAGATTTCATGGTCCGTATGAAATCCTGGCAAAACTCAATGATCTCAATTACATTGTTAAGACTCCAGATAGGAGAAAGCCGAAACAGTTGTGTCACATTAACATGCTGAAGCCTTATCATGATAGGAATGCTAGGGTTGCAGCTGTCACTTCATATCCTCCTATGTAAACAATAATGTAAATTAACAAATTCTGAAGTGTTGCAAAATCTTGATGTAAAACGCCAGCACTTAGAGCCCTCACAGAAAGATCAGTTTGAGAGGTTGACCAAGAAATATAAAGATCTATTTCCTGATGTTCCATAGAGAGTTTCTATAGCTTATCATGATGTAGATCTTAGTGATGCCAAACCAATAAAACAGCATCCATACCGGATGAATCCTGAAAAGAGAAAGAGGTTGAGTACATGTTAGAACACGATTTTATCAGACCCTCCAACTCAGATTAGAGTTCACCCTGTGTGCTAGTTCCAAAACCTGATGGAAGTACTAGATTCTGTACAGATTATCTCAAAGTCAATGCTGTAACTAGAACCTCGCCAAGTTTATCAAGATTATTATTTTGAATTTCCCTTAATTGTATGGCAAATCTGGTAATCAGTTTTTCAAATATGTGTACATTAGGGTTAATTTGTCTCTTGTGCTCTGTAAAACAGCTAATTGCGTTTTTTCTTTTTTTCCCTTTTTCTTTGCAAAATCATTTTTATCATGTCTCATTCTTTTATTTGTTTAATGTAAGTTATAACGGCTCTCATACCCCAGGTGGGGTCGTAGAGGTAAATAAATAAATAAATAAAAGAACTGATGTGTTTCCAATACTTAGGATTGATGATTGTATCGATAGAGTACGGCAAGAAAAGTTTCTGACCAAGATTGATTTAATGAAGGGTTATTAGTGTGTGCCTTTAACTGAGAGGGCCAAGAGCATCTCTGCTTTCGCCACACCATCTGGGTTGTACCAGTATGAAGTCCTACCCTTTGGCATGAAAACTGGCCCAGCCACGTTCCAAAGGATGATACAGTCTACAATCGCCGGATTGCCACACATGGGTGCATACATCGACGACCTGATCACATGGAGTGACGTCTGGTAGGAACATCTGAAAGATGAAGAGACATTGTTCCAGCGCCTAACCCAGGCTAACCTGACTGTTAACCTGAACAAGAGTGACTTTAGTTGTGCTACTGTCACCTATCTTGGCTACGTCATAGGCCAGGGTAAGGTGGCACCCATGAATGCTAAAGTCCAAGCCATCATGGACTTTCCAGTTCCTGACAACAAAAAAGCTTTGCGCCGCGTCCTTGGAATGATTTGGTACTACCGCAAGTTCTGCAAGAACTGTGCTGAGATTGCTCTCAGTCTCACCAACCAACTGAAGAAAGGCGTAAAGTTCGCTTGGGATGATGTATGCCAGAGAGCCTTCGATCGCCTGAAGTCTCTGCTGTGTCACTTCCCCGTGCTCAAATCTCCAGACTTCAACAAACCGTTCTCCATTGCAGTCGATGCTAGCGACCAAGCTTGTGGATCTGTGCTCCAACAGAGAAGTGACTCTGATGACATTGAGCATCCCGTGGCATACTTCTCCAGGAAGTTCAATCGCCACCAAAGGAACTATTCCACAATAGAGAAGGAGCTGTTGGCTCTGGTTCTTTCTTTACAACACTTTGAGGTTTATGTTTGTACAGGGCAAAAGCCAATGATTGTGTACACTGACCACAATCCGTTAATGTTTTTGAGTAAGATGAAAAACAAGAATCGGAGATTGTTGCATTGGAGTTTGATTTTACAGGAGTTTGACTTGGAAATTAAGCATGTAAAGGGGACTGACAATGTAATTGCTGATTGCTTATCCCGTGTTTGAGTATGTGTATATATCACACGTGTTTATTAACATGTTGCATTCTATGTATATATATTTGAGTATGTGTATATATCACGTTTATTAGCATATTGTGTTTTATATATATATATACATACAAGTGTCTACTTAACCATTTTTGTATTGAAAAGAAAAATTTTGCCTTTATGAGTCAAAATTTTTCCCTTCTGGAATGGAGGTGTAATGTGAATAGAAGCCACTAGATGGCAGTATTGACCTTTCTTGTGTTGGGCCCAGACTGGAGCTAGGTTTGCGCATGTCTTGGGCATGTCTGGGGCAAGTCCCAGAGAATAAAAAAAAAAGAGGTCTAAATGTGGGAGGGGTCTGCAAAAGAGTATATAAGGAGGAAAATTGCAAGGAGAAGGATACATTTGACCAGACCTGTCCCCTAGGCCCCTATAAACGCGAATGTAGCTGAGTATCTGAGTGGCTCACTGACTGACTGACTGACTGACTGACTGCCTGAGTGATCAAGTTCAACGATTGGCTAGCCGGCGGGAAAGAAGTTCAGCGATTGGTCGGCCAGCGGGGAAGAACTTCAAAGATTGGTTGGCTGACGATTTGCTGGCTGGCTGGCCGGGCGTTTCTGACTCGTATCTCCTGGGGGGTAGCCTATACTACGAAACAAGTTCAACATAGTCAGGCTATATTTGAGTGAGCCGGCTCACCAAACCCTTAACTCGCAATCAGAGTTAACCGGTACCACAACGATGGTTGTATCTTTCTTTGTTAAACTCCTTTTTGTGTTTTCAGCACTATGTGCTCTCAATAAAAAAAGCATTGCATACGTTGATTGACCCTATTTCTGTTCACGAAATAACCGCCTGCGTGCTGTACGTTCCCTGAGGACATTATCCCTGATCCAGAATCAGTAACAGTGCGGGTTCTCTCCCCCCCGTGGAACCAAGGTGCTCTGCTTGCTGTTTTATGGGAGATACACATAGACAGGCTGTATTTCCGTGAGCCGGCTCAACAAACCCTGACCTCGCAATCAGAGATAATTGGTACCACAACGGTGGTTGTAATCTTTCTTTGTTAATTTTGGTTTTGTGCTTTCAACACTGTACATGCTCTCAGCAAAAGAGCATTTCATGTGGCAATTGACCCTGTTTCCTTTCATAAAATGACTGATTGCGTACTGTATATTCCGTGAGGACATTTTCCCTGATCCAGAATCAGTAACGCTGTGGGTTGTCTCCCCCCAAGCCACCAGGGGGCACCGCCAGCAGCTTAATGGGAGACCCATATGAAGTTTTACTCTCATTGGTTGGACACTTGAAAGACTGTATGATTATGCATGCGCATACTCAGGCAGACACTTGGGAAATTATAATTGAGATTTATGTTAGTGCATTCGTGTTGGTTGCAATACTACATCCCCGCAGGCCTGGAGGCTGCACTTTCAGGACCGCAGTTCGAAGACCCTGGTGTTTTTGCCACAGCGCCCCCTCCCGCTGGAGGCTGGTTTCAGGACAGCAGTTGTAGGACCGCAATTTCAGGACTCTGGCTTTTTTGCCACAGCGCCACCTACTGACTTAAATGATTGCCGCAACCAAATACTTTTTGTTGTGGGTTTCAAAATGTATTCCTCCAAATACTCTTACTTATCATGTATATTTGTAAAGTTGGATTACACCCAGATACATTGATTCAATTTTTATATTTTTAAAGGTTGATTCTACCTAAAAAAAATTTGTTCTTTATCATTTTAAAGGTTGATTCCAGCCAAGTAATATTTTGATTAATTATTCGCCATTTTAAAGGTTGATTCCACCCAATTAATACTTTCTTCCAAAGACTGAAATACGTATTCCATACAAACACTACTTTGCCATGAAATTGACCTTAGTTGCAAAGACTTGAAAATTGTATTATTAGCAGAATTAGCTAATGATACTCAGGGAAAAAATGAAAGCACATACAGACCTCCATGTAAAAATGTGCCTTAAAAGACACAGTCTTCTGTTATGATTTGGTGTGAGATAAACAGAACTGACCTATCTATATTTTAACCATATTTCAATATATCGAGGGATATATTCACACTATCAGATTACACTACCCCCATGAGCATATTTTTCTAGGGGGTGATCTGAACTCTAGGATGAAGGACTTTCTCGATTATATTCCAGATGATAATGTACACTATGTTTATGACGCTGACGATTATCCTAGTGATGTATTTGATATTCCTAGAGTATGTAAGGATTCTATTCATAATAACTATGGCATTAAGTTATCAGAATTATGCCGTACATTTGGTATTCATACTCTAAATGGTCGTTTGTATGACGATAAAGCTGGTGAATTTACATGTATTACACATGACGGTTCTAGTGTTGTTGATTATATGATGGCAACTTCATTACTGTTTCCTAATATTAATAATTTTGGCGTTGGTACATTTGATCTGTCATGCCATTTCCCACTCTATTATTCACTAGCTGTATGTGTCCCAGGTAACTCTGATAGCCACGCCCAGGACATCTTGCTGGAAGAAAGGCCTGATAGGCTAGAGGCGGGCACTGAACAGTGGACCAAGTATGTCTGGTCTAAAGATACTGACAATAAGTTTATTCACAATTTTCATTGTGTTTACCCTGTGAAACGTACTGTACTTGTTGAACAGGATCAACAGCCTCCATGGTGGGACCAGGAACTGGAAAACTTGAAACACCAGAAATATAGAGCTCTTAGAGCACATAGAGATGCAAACCTTGATTTGAATGTATTTAGACATTTTAGAAATTTATTCAAGCATACATTTAGGACTAAGAAAGAAGAGCATTTGAATAAGCAGAAGGATAAATTAATAGCAGCTTGGAATGACTCAAAACTGTTTTGGAAAATTCTGAAACAATGTAATATGTCAAGTGGTTTATCACAGAAAATATCTTGTCAGCAGTGGATTGACCACTTTATGTCACTTTTGTGTGTAGAACATATAAATATATCTTCTCCTGCAGTTGATCATTCTAATGATGCACTTTTTTCCACAAACAGGTCTATTAGAGGATTGGATCAGCCAATCACAGAGAAAGAAGTTTTGTATCATATATTAACTGCTGCAAATAATAAATCACCAGGTCCTGATGGTATAGCTGCTGAATTTCTTAAGACATCTAGGCAAGTTATTGTACCATACCTTACACTACTTTTTAATCATGTATTTGATAGTGGTAATTTTCCCAGTTGCTGGGGGAAAAGTATCATTTGCCCTTTATTTAAGTCTGGTTGTAAAAATGACCCCAATAACTATAGGGGCATTTCTCTGATAGATTCTACTTGTAAATTGTTTACTTCTATACTGAACAGTCGCTTGCAGCATTGGTGTGATGCCCATGATATCATCAGTGAATCTCAAGCTGGATTTAGGGCAAACTACTCCACTACTGATCATATTTTCTCCTTGCAGGCATTAATCCAGAAATATATTGGCAAGAAAAGAGGTAGATTTTATTGCCTCCTCATTGATTTTGCTAAGGCTTTTGATACTTTAAGACATGATGTTTTGTTACAGTCACTGTATGATGTCGGCATTACTGGTAAATTTTTCTATTTAGTTAAATCAATGTACAATAATTTAACGGCATGTGTTAGAACTTCTGAAGGTTTATCCAAGAATTTCTCTTGCAACATTGGCACCCGTCAAGGATGCGTTTTAAGCCCTCAGATATTTCTTATATTTATTAACAAACTATGTATTCTTATGGAGAGAGAGGGCGGTCGAGGTATTACTGTTTCATCATCTTTTAATAATTTATGTTCCTTGATGTTTGCTGATGACGTCTCAGCTATTTCTGACACATGCATGCAGCTACAGAAAAAGATAAATGTACTTGAAAAGTTTTGTGAACAAACTGGGATGGTTGTGAATTTGAAGAAAACTAAAGTTTTAGTTTTTCGAAATAGTGGTCCCTTGCGTTCTTATGAAAAATGGTATTATGAAGGGAAACCTGTTGAAATTGTATCATTTTATAAATATCTAGGCCTTGTATTTACTCCAAAGTTATTATGGAGCAAAGCTCAAACATGTATTGTATCTCAAGCCAAGAAGGCTATATTTTCTATAAATAATTTCCAAAGAAAACTTGGTACTATTTGTTGTACTGACTTATTTAAAATCTTTGATTGCATGGTGACACCTATTCTATGTTATGGTTCTGAAATATGGGGTACATCTTATTGTAATACCATTGAATCAGTGCAGATAAATTTTTGTAAATCTGTACTGAAAGTTGGAAAATCAACATGTAATAACATGGCTCATGGTGAATGTGGGAGAGTACTGCTGCAGCTTGTATATATGACCAAAGCTGTCAAATACTGGTGTCGATTGTTACATTTACCAGACAGTAGATTACCAAAGCAGTGTTACATAATGCTAAAAGCTTTGGATGATGTAGGCCGCAGCACGTGGGCAAGTAAAATTAAGATTATTTTGTTTCAATTTGGTTTTGGCTTTGTCTGGATAAGTCAGGATGTTGGGGATATTAATGTATTTATTTCACTTTTCAAACAAAGATTGCGTGACAATCTTGTACAATTATGGCAGGCATCCTTGCATACAACTCGCAAGTGTTTATATTATAATCAGTTTAAATCCCTCTTAAATGTTGAAAGGTATTTGTGTATGGATGAACTACCCCAACACCTGAAAGTAATTTATTCTAAATTTAGATGCTGCAATTTTAATCTAGCTGTCGAAACTGGCAGGTATGAAAATGTTAGCTATAATGAAAGGCACTGTATATTTTGTAAATCTAAGGGGCATCTTACTGTGGAAGATGAATGGCATGTTCTATTTGTCTGTGATTCTTACTCAGATTTTAGAAACAAGTATATTGTAAAATATTTGAGTAAATATCCTACAATTAACAACTTCATTTCTATTATGCAAAGTAACAACCCTCATATTGTCAAAAATGTATGTTTGTTTTTGTCTAATGTTAGAAGCAAACTGAAAAATTGAATGTGTATATAAACGTCTACATGTATATATGTATATATGCGCTACGTACATACGTTTGACGATGTATGTATTTTGGGCCGGTGGCCTATTACTGAAAATAAACTCTGACACTGACTGACATTAAAGAACATTATCGTCATGGCGTCCAGTCTTCTACATTTTCCCGCCTCACACCTCAACGACTCCTGAGAGAGACAGTCAGAGACGGAGAGAGAGAGAGACAGAGAGAGCGAGACAACCAAATACATTTTTTTGAACTGAATACTGAACATTCAATCCTCTGATTGGGAAGTAGGTAAAAGCACTACTTACGAGCTGAATGTTCGTCCTTCTCTTTTTAGCTGTTTCGCAATACGTCTGCTAAATTCCTCGACTTCACTAAATTGGTAAAACAGACAACATAATCATTGCTGACAAAAATGCTGTTTTCACTTTATACATTTACAAATAATACTGTCCGACCTTACCTCTGATCATAAACTGGACCAGAGAGATAGACCTGTTCAGCCTCCTGCAGGGACAGACACTGCAGCCCAGCCAGGCCATATATTATGGCCTACCAAAAGAAAATTGATACATTTTTAAACATTTTAATATATACACAATTCAACCAATACAGAAAAGCAAGCCACTCTGCGGTGCGAAAAAAATAAAAGTAAACATAATAATCAAAAAATATTGATAAAAGGGCATTCTCAAATACATTACATTGTCAGTCTTACCTCTGGAAAAAGAACACCACAGATAAACTGGACTTCATCCGTGAAGCTCAGATGTGTTGGTGTTCTATATAGTATTGCCTTAAGTATTTGCCTTGAGGCAAAAAGTGAGTCCTGTTGCTCCTCACTGTCAAGGTAGATAGTCACCTGGTAAGAAGGCTTCTGAGGAAACCACTTAGAAGGCTTCCCATTGAGTACATCCTATGAGCAAATGAAGGCACAGAGACATTTTGTGAGAAATTGATTTTTCAGACATGGTATTAACATATGTCCCAAGTGATCCAATCAGAAGTGTGAAGCTCAAAGTGCAAAGTGCTGAGTCAAAACACTCAGGACGCATCTAAGATCTGATCACTCAGAAGTCAGACCACATTCAGAGATTAGCTGGTCTGCATGTAACCACATTCCTTTACTAGTGTATGTGGACCTGTGTCCTGGGCCACACTGAAAGACTGCCGGAACAGCAAAGATACTAGAAAATTAGCTATGCGCAGTAAAATAATTTATCTGTTGATTTATATTCTAACTAAGGCCCAGGGTGTATGTTTTCTGTGATTTAATCTGGAATGATAAAACTGTGAACATTTTTAAAGTTCCGTCAAATGCTGCTCAGCTCACTGTGACTTTACAATGAAGTGGACCAGTCTTTTTTCCTCTGAAGTGCGGTCATTAACTGCCTGCATGTGGGCTGGAACTTCCTTAGTGGTGGCTCTCTGTCTTGGCACTCTGTATACTGGCTGAAGGGTCCCCTGGAGCAAGGTTCTGGCCTCCTCAGTCCAGAAGGCAAACCTCTGGCCATGCCTTTCAAATGGCAAAATTGATGCAGTGTATTACATAGATCAAGTTATTATTGCACTATTAACATTCATTAACACTCTCAGCTGACACTGCCATCCAGACGTAATTACGACATAATTCAATAAAATAAATATAGACATTGTTTTGGTGTGTCATACTCTTCCATTTCAAAATGCTCCATGAGCAGAAGACACCACCACTTCCGGATCAAAGGCATGTCCATCTAAAAAGAAATGAGACATTGATGAAGTGAAAGTTCTTAATATATCCTTTCCCCTTAAGACTAATGATATGTTGCAACATTTTAATTTGGCAATTTCTTCTTTGGTTAAATGCTTTATAAACTAACCTCCTGGAAGTCAAACCCCATTTCGAGAACAATGGAAAGGGTATACTGGAACCGAGCAAATAAAAGTTTTTAGGTATGTTTGTGAAGTTTCTGGATGACCAAATAAATGAGCATTTGAAGAGTCAGAGTTAGTGTTTGTTTTCATTGTAATACTGATGTAAGATTTACTTTCTTCAGAGCTTTGGAAGATTAAGTCATCCATCTTTACTCACTTCATCAGAGCCCTGCCGATCCTTGGATTTGCATGAACTACATGTTATATGAAGTTATTTTTAAAATAAAAAAATTGTAAAATAATCGGCTGGCTTACTGGTATGGGCTATGATCAGGCAAGAAATTAGCTCATATTAGTATTCACTAACAAATACCCATTTCATGCAGACACTTTGTAACTTAATTTGCATTTCCTGTGACAATGTTCTCAAATGTTACCTTCATGGAGAATAGCTCTGTTGAAATGGCTCTCCAAATGAGCTTTCACTTTGCTTAACTTCGTTGGGTGGAACACAGTTGAGCGACAGAATGGGCAATGAAATTGTCTGCAGCATGTAGTGCATCTTGAGATTTCCGGCAATGTTCTGCCTTCCTGGATAGTTATATGCATCTTTAAAAGAAAGAGATCACATCATTAGTCCAAAAAAATTTCCGATAATTTCATAGATAATCTAGAAAATCGTATTTCCTGTGAAAATACAGTGAGAATGCTGACTACTGGAATGCACTTAAATACATTGCTGAAAATTTAGAAAAGCAAATGCAAACTACGTAAGATTAAAGTTCATGGCACAAATGTTGATTAAGAGCCGAAACTTCAAAAAGCTTGTACATAAATGCTAAATATAGTATTGTAAAAAGAGGGATATTTGAAAAAGCATAAAATGAAGAAAAACGTAGATTACAAAGCAGATAAGTTACAATGCAGGTGGTTTTTTTGACAAGAAAGAGAAGAGAGAGGTTTTTATCATCCTTTTATGTTGACTAGAATTAATTATAGAAATATGATTAGTCACTGACAATTAGGGCACAGTTGGGCTTTCCAAATCACGCCTTGGTGTCACAACACAAATGTTAATATACAGTCAGCATTATACGGCTGAGGTTAACTATAAGTGACCACAACCAGCTGCATAGTTTTAAGTAATCCTACCTGTTGATTGTGAAATGACAGGTGTCCAAAAGCTAAATAAAATAGTAGTATCAAACAATAGTCTTGGCCGAAAGGACGATATGGCGATATTAAATAGTTAGCGTTAGCTAAATACGTTATGTTAAACATGCTAACACAGTTGCAACAACCTCTCATAAACTTATTAATGTTGCACTAAGCTAAACTTGTGCAAACTTATTACATACTTTGTAAAGCCGACGTTTATTTTCCAGTTAAATTCATGCAAAGGACTTAATTTTTAATGACAAACAAATAAAACTTTCTCAGTACTCACTTCTCAGTTTGTTGCTCGTCGTCATACTCCTTGTCATCTCTTTGTACAAGTGATGCAGCCTCCTAAGGTGAGTGGCGCTGTTTGGAGAAACCAGGGGTCCTGAATGTGCGATCCTGAAACTGCGGTCCTGAAACTGTGGTCTCCGAGGCTGCAGCTATACCCTACTCATTGGTTGATGCATGCACTTGTTCGTTGGATGTAATGTAAGCGGTTGCTGGGTGATTAATAAAATCTCTAAAAAAATTAAAGAAAATGTCCTTGGAGGAGTGGGTCGTCATAATGGACAGTTACGAAGAATGTAAATATATGAAAAACAGCAAAAGGCAACAATGTTGCTAATGCTGCTAATAACATGTTTACTTAGCAGTTTTACTCAAAACTGTGGATTCTTTTCCATAACATGCCCAAAGATGAAACATGGGGAAAAAAGGAATCTTGTTGTGATTCTGCTTTCTGCTTGTCATGTTTAAGTTCTTTGCCTGGCCTAGCCATGTTTAGGATTTCTGTGTTTAGTGACCACTGCCTGTCCTTTGACTATTCTTAGGATTGTGTATTGTGTTTTGGTTATTTAGATTTCTTGTTTATTATTTTTCATGTTTAGATCATTTAAGTTTCCATGCCATGTTTTCATTTCCATGCATTGCACTTCGTCTACCCTGTCTTGTCTTGTGTAGGTCTTTGCCCACGGTCCCTAGTCTTGCGTGCCACTCATTCGGGTGATTTATTAGTTTCTGGGTTTTCAATCTTCCTTCATTATCTCGTGTGCTTCCTTCCTCTCTCTTTTACTATCTACTAACCGTACTAACAGTTTATTGTTTTTGATAATAACTAACCCTTATTAACGTTGTATATTTTTACTAACTTACTAACATGCACTCGGGATTGTATAGCTGCACATACTAATTGACTAACGATCTCTCAGCAGTCGCCCAATTCTAATCTCCGCCCTCCTTGCCTATCCCTAATTATCTCTGCTGCAGTTTTCCACTTATATCTCATGCTCTCCTTTTCTTTAGACTGTACACTTTAGCACTCCCTAATCAGAGCTGTTGTTTGTTCATAGGATTGTCTTGTGATCCCTGTCTGCGTTTTGGCTACAGCCAAATTCATGTAATTAGATTATTCCTCATGTGTCTCTCCCTGATCATTGTTACCATTGATTGCACCTGTTCTCCCTGGTCATGCGTTTACCCCGGGTGTGTATATAAGATGTCTGTTTGGTTCACTTTCTTGTCAGATTGTTCTCCCTAGTTTTCTCGTGCCACGTTTCTCGCCTTGATTTCTCAGTGTTTATCTTTCTGACTGGATTGCCCGACTTTTGATTTTTGCCTTTGTGATTTTGGATTACTGTTGCGTCTGTGTGTTTTGACCATTTTTCTGCCCGACTACGAGATCGCTGTTTGCTGCCCTGGTAACGATTCGGATTACGTCCTGTGGATTCTGGCTTGTCTCTCTGATAGTACTATTCCTGTGTACCAGACCCATTTCTGTCCGACTACGATTACTGTGATTGCTGCCCTGGTTTTTGATACTATTTTTGCCCAACTGGATTTCGACTTTTGGATTGTGGACTCTGTACTGTTGCCTTTTGCTCTGCGGGGGTCACCCCCCTTTACCAATAATACAAGCTCTACTGCACTTCCTGGTTCTCGCATCTGGTTCCTGATCGCAATAAAACATTACGATCTGACCAGCATGGAACCAGCGAGCTCCAAGCCTCTGCAGGCTGCAGTGGAAGAGCAGGGCGCCCAGTTTGAGATGCAGCAACGGCAGCTACGGGCTTTGATGCAACATATGCAGGTCATGAGCAATCAGATGGCGGATATCGCTCACTCACTGAGGAGTGCACCGAACATCCAGACACCACAGCCTCCGGTCGCTCCCATGCCTGCACCCAGTCCAGCTCCTGCACCACCCGCTCCACTCCACGAGCCACGCCTTCCTCCCCCGGAGAAATACGATGGCGATCCAGGATCCTGCCGGTCATTCCTCACTCAGTGCAAGCTGATATTCAACCTACAGCCCTCTACTTTTCCATCCGAGCAAGCTCGAGTGGCGTATGTCATTACGCAGCTGACCAGCAGAGCGAAGCAGTGGGCTTCGACTACCTGGGAAGCAGGATTACCCTGTGTGCGGTCATTCATCAGCTTCGGAGAGGAGATGAAGAGGGCGTTCGACCGCTCCAGACACGGGCACGAGGCCGGAGGGGAGATCCTCCGTATTCGCCAGGGAGGTTGCACAGTGTCCGATTACGCCATTGACTTCCAAACCCTGGCTACCAACAGAGGATGGCAAGAAAGGGCACTCTACGACGCGTTCATCGCTGGCCTTTCCGAAAGGATTAAAGATAAATTGCTTCCATGTGACCTACCCGAGAGCCTGGAGAGTGTCATTAATATAGCCATTCGTATCGACTCCCGGCTGGAGGAGAAGAGGCGATCTACTTTCCAGTCCAGACCTTCTGTGACACCATTACCACTGATCTCCAACCCTGTCAAGCCACCCCCTGAGGCTGAACCCATGCTAGTAGGGCGAACAAGGGTTTCCAATGAGGAGAGGGAACGCAGACGTCGGGAACGTAAATGCTTCTACTGTGGCCAAGGGGGGCACTTCATCTCACGGTGTCCAGAGAAGAGGCGACGCCCACTAACGAGGAGAGGAGCGGTAGTGGGCGTTAGTCCTGTGGATCACTCCTCTAGGAACCGGACCTGCTTTCCTGTTTCCCTGGAATGGGCTGGGGGTGGAAGGAGGACCACCGCCCTGATAGACTCTGGTGCTGAGGAAAACTTCATTGACCTAGATCTAGCCCAGAAGTGGGGCATTCCAGTGGAAACGGTCTTTCCAGATCGAGCGGTCAATTCCCTCAGCGGCCAGAAGATCGGTGAGATCTCTCAAGTTACCAGCCCTATCAAGCTTAGCATTTCCGGTAACCACCATGAGAACATCAAGCTGTTCCTGATCAAGTCTCCCCATGCCCCAGTCGTCCTCGGCCATCCCTGGATGGCGAAACATGTGCCTGTAATAGACTGGGGGAAACACAAGATTAAGGAATGGAGTCCCAGCTGTGCCCAGACCTGCCTCAGCGATGCCCAGAGTTATGTCACGCCTACTACTACTGATGAGATTCCGAACCTGGAGAAGGTTCCTATGGAATACCAAGATCTCAAGCAAGTATTTTCTAAGTCTCGGGCTACCAGTTTACCTCCGCACCGACCTTACGACTGCGCCATCGAGCTCAGGCCAGGAACCATGCCACCTAGGGGGCGCCTTTTCTCTCTGTCACGCCCCGAATCTCAAGCCATGGAAAAATCTCTCAGAATCACTCGCTTCTGGAATCATTCGCCCGTCCTCATCGCCAGCTGGAGCTAGATTCTTCTTTGTGGGCAAGAAAGATGGCTCTCTTCGTTCCTGTATTGACTACCGAGGCCTCAACGACATCACGGTGAAGAACAGGTACCCTCTCCCCCTCATGAACTCAGCCTTTGACCTGCTACAAGGAGCTAAGGAGTTTACCAAACTGGATTTACGCAATGCCTATCATCTGGTGCGTATTCGTGAGGGGGATGAGTGGAAAACGGCCTTTAACACGCCCACAGGGCACTGGGAGTACCTGGTTCTTCCATTCGGGCTCACCAACGCTCCAGCAGTGTTTCAAAATCTAGTGAATGATGTTTTACGAGATATGATAAACAAATTTGTGTTTGTTTACCTTGATGACATACTGATTTTCTCCAAGTCACAGGAAGAACATACCCAGCATGTCAGACGAGTTCTTGGCCGGTTGCTAGAGAATCGCCTGTTCGTCAAGGCCGAGAAGTGCAAGTTCTCAGTCCAGACCACCTCATTCCTGGGATACATCATTAGCCCTGACTCTATCCAAATGGACCCTGCTAAGGTTGAAGCTGTCACCAGCTGGCCCACCCCTCATGACCGTAAGTCCCTCCAACGTTTCCTGGGTTTTGCCAACTTTTACCGCCGGTTCATCAGAAATTACAGTTCAGTTGCCGCTCCTCTCACTGCCCTCACCTCACCCAAGATAAAGTTCCAATGGACTAAGTTAGCTGAAGAAACCTTTTGTTCACTTAAGTCACGATTCACCTCTGCACCTATATTAACCATTCCTGACCCCAAGCTCCAGTTCGTGGGGGAGGTAGACGCCTCTAATATTGGAGTAGGAGCGGTCCTTTCCCAGAGATCTACCAAAGACGACAAGATTCATCCATGTGCCTATTTCTCCAGACGTTTAAGCTCAGCCGAACAGAACTACGACATCGGGAACTGGGAATTACTGGCGGTAAAGTTGGCACTTGAGGAGTGGAGGCAGTGGCTAGAGGGAGCCGAGCTTCCATTTTTGGTTTGGACTGACCACAAGAATTTAGAGTATCTCCAGACGGCCAAGCGACTGAACCCCAGACAGGCCAGGTGGGCCCTGTTTTTCTCACGTTTCAATTTTCATCTCGCCCACCGTCCTGGTAGTAAAAATGTCAAACCTGATGTCCTATCACGATGTTTTGAGACTGAAAAAGACCAAGCTGATCCTGACACCATTCTCCCTAGGGAGACATTCATCAATGCTGTCCTGTTGGACACTGAAAATGAGGTTTTGAATGCTAATAATGATTCTGCCGCCCCAAGTGCCTGTCCAGCCCAGTGTCTGTTTGTTCCTGCTAACCTGTGCCCCCGAGTCCTGGATTGGGGACATGCGTCCAGTCTATCGTGCCATCCTGGAAGTAAGCGAACACTGGATTTCATCATGCAACGGTTTTGGTGGCCTGAAATCAGGAACGATGTCCAGAAATAGGTATCTGCCTGCTCGGTCTGCGCCCAAGCCAAGGTATCACACCAACCCCCTCACGGTCTATTGCAACCACTACCCACTCCACATCGCCCCTGGTCACACATAGCTCTTGATTTCATTACTAGTTTACCCCCTTCCAATCACTTCACCACCATCCTTACCATAGTTGACCGATTTTCCAAAGCTGTTCACTTTGTCCCCCTCACTAAGTTACCATCTGCACAAGAAACTGTTAGCCTTATCATACAGCACGTAATCAGGTTACACGGCATCCCTGTACTGTACTCTGTACTGTTGCCTTTTGCTCTGCGGGGGTCACCCCCCTTTACCAATAAAACAAGCTCAACTGCACTTCCTGGTTCTCGCATTTGGTTCCTGATCGCAATACAACAAATCTTTGAAGTTCATTGTTACACACTCACTATTTTGGAACTGCCATGCGTTCAAAAAAGTGACGTCACGTTCGATTAGCACAACTGTAAGAATAACTTCATTGTTTTATTCCGATTCAGGAGCATCATACATGCTTTATCTGCCATCTACATCTGTTGCTGCTGTCTCTCTCAAATTCACATTCACAAAATCAATTACTGCTACCCTTTCTCGAGCTCTTTGACTAATCAAATGTATAATTTGCTTTTGATTTGTTTTCCTTATTCAAGGTGCCCCCACCTCCCACTCCCACTACCTCACACACTCTCACTCACTCCCACTCCCTCACTCACACTCTCACACTCTCTCCACCCTCTTTGTAAATAATTTATCAGGTCCAGCTCATTACTAAACTTTCACTTCATATAATTGCATGAGCTTTGCCCCATTTAGCACCCTATTCTTGAACCCACAAGAAAACAGCACTTGGCGGCCCAGCTATATACTAGGTTGCACCTAGTCTTGTTTTTAGCTTTTTATGTCGCACACAAATAAATCCCTCAATCTTTAGCAATACGTGTAAATAGAATATTGATGCAATTTTGTAAAAAAAAAAAAAAAAAGATTGCGTGGGAGCAAAGTAGTTTTTTTTTTTTTTTTAAATCGACAGTGTATTTTCTGGCGGCATTAAAATAGGCAAAGCATTGATTTATCTCAAATAAATATGGAATAGTTTTGACGTGTCGTAACTTTGCGTCTTGGGGTGGTCTTCCCTTTTGCATGTGTGTGTGCTTTCTTTTTCTGTTGTATATATGTTTCTCTGTTGCTTTACTTTATTGTGAAGTGATGTGTAATGCAAACGAATAAAATGCATAATAATAATAATAATAATAATAATAAGCGCTTTCCTTCGTAAACGGCCAAGAAATTCAGTTTATGCCTCCCCTCAGTCAGGTGTAGATTTTTTCTCGTCGTTAAAAATGTGGTTGACCCCTCAACGATCTCCAATTGCTGTCATTCTGATCACAAAAATCCCTTCATTAGTTTCATTTTCAACTCCCCTCTCCACATCCATCCTTTCACATATCGAAGCTTATAGCTATCAATATTAAAATGAATATGTATTCTCAGATATGCATTTTCATTTCCAAGAGGCAAGCACATTATTTGTATCATAATGAAAATGAAAACGGAATCCTCCATTTTGCACTTTTATTTTCAAGTCCATATACGCAATTTTTATAAGAAATTGAAAATTAAAATACATTCCTTATTTGCGTTGCCCTTTTTTGAAAAAAATACTCGGCAATATCACTAACAAAGTGAAAACGCTCATCTTATAATGCAAATACCTTCTTGGAAATGCTTTTTCTTTTTCGAGAGGAAAGTGTGTTATCTGTATCATAATGAAAATGATAACATAACAATCCACTTTACGTTTTAATTTTCAAGTCAAGATGCGCACATTTCATAACAAATTGAAAGTAAAATACATTCCACATTTCGGTTCTCATTTGCAAGAAGTGCACCACCATATAGCGAAAAACAAGACTAGGTCAACCAAGTTCAGTGCCTAGAAAAAGTATTTGCCCCCTTCTTGATTTCTTACTTTTTTGCATATTTTTCACACTTAAATGTTTCAGATCTGTTGTGTTCCAGGGTCCTGGGCCTTTGGCCAGGACTGTTTTTGGGTTTTAACAGTTTCATGTTCCAGGTTTCATTCATAGCCATTTCTAATATCTCAGTTTTTACAGTTTCTTGTATCAGGATATAACATTTCATAGTTCACATTTATTGTTCATGTTTTTACTTTCCCATGTTTTATGTTTCACCAAGTCTGCCCAGCCACTCCACCGCTTGTCTGCGTTCCGCCCCATGTCTTCGTCTTCGCACAATTCAGAGCTCTGGTTGGCTTTGGTATTTCCCCCTTCCTTCAGTGCTGTGTTGGATTCAGGGCTGTCTAAGCTTAATTGGCAATTAACTGTTTTAAAGTTACTAACATTTACTAACAGTCACGGGAGGTGTGATTCTTAGACAGGCACATTACTAATACTACTAATTTAGGTAGGGAGTTTATTGTCATGATTCCTGCTTTGCTATTTCAAGTCTTGCTGTGCTTTTCTGTTCTAACATTCATGCTTCCTTCAATCTGCATGCCTCATTGGTACTTAAGCTGAGCCGCTCATTCTCTTAATGAGCAAGTCATGTCAACCAATCTCTGTCCATGTCACATGATCTTGGCCTGCCCATTGTTTCTCTTCCAGGTGTTGCCCCTCATGTGTCCTGATTTCTTAGCCTTTATCTGGAGGCGGTGGAAGGTGGCTGGCAGACAGAGTCTCGAGTTTTTCCATGTTCAGTGCATTTCATGTTTTCATTTCATGTAGTATTTATGTATTGCTCCTTAGCCAAGCCAAGTCTTGTGTAAATTCTTAGTCTAATTCTTTTCTGTTCACGGTTTGCTGCCTGGAGGTTCCAGTGATTTTGTTTTTGTCGTTTTTGGATTTTTTAGTTACAGCTCTGTGATGCTCTTCTTAGTTTTTTGCAACCCTTTGGGCCAAGTTATTTGTTGGCCCTTGAGCCTGTTTTTCTTTATTTTAATAAAACTCCCAGTTTCCCCCCATCTCGCGTCTGGTGTCGCTGATCTCGTATCACAGATCACCAAACAAATTTTAATATTAGACAAAGATAACCTGAGTAAATACAAAATGCCATTTTAGAAAAAGCTATCCAAACCAACATGGCCATATGTGAAAAAGTAATCCCCCCCCCTCCCCCCTTCTTCTCTCATGAATTTACTGTGATTACCCACATTTTTTTAGTCCAATTTCACTTTAATAGAACCTGTCTGACAAAGTGAAGTAGGTTAAAAAAAACTAAAAAAGCAACATGTCATGCCGGGAACTAAAGAAATTCAAGAACAGATGAGAAACAAAGAAATTGACATCTATCAGTCTGGAAAAGGTTGCAAAGCCATTTCTAAGGCTTTGGGACTCAGCGAATCATGGTGAGAGCCATGATCCACAAATGGAGAAAACTTGGATCAGTTGTGAACCTTCCCAGGAGTGGCTGGCCTCCCAAGATTACTCCAAGAGCTACGAAGGTTTCTCCGTTTGAGGACATATCAGAAACTTTTAACAGTTCTCTGTTCAGCCAGCCAGATGGGTCTGGTGATTCTGATGTGTCTGGGGACTTGTCTCTGTCCAGATAGCGGTTGATTCAGGAGCAAACTAATGATCCTGAAATTTGTGTACTAAAGAGGAGAGCCCTTCCGGATAAAGAAATAGACGCAGTTCCAGTTGGATATTATCTCAAGGATGCAGTGTTGATGCAGGAGTGGCGCCCTCCTGATATTCCTGCCAATGTAGATTGGGCAGTGGTTAGGCAAATTGTTGTTCTGAAGGTCTACAGGGATGAGATCTTAAAAATGGCTCATAGTTTACCTTAAGGAGGTCATCTTGGTGTTAACAAGACTGTTGATGAGATCATGAAACATTTCTTCTGGCCTGGGCTTCGGAAAGATGTTTACAACTTTTGCAAAACCTGTCACACTTGTCAGGTAGTTGGAAAACACAAGTTAGACCTGCCTGTAGTTCCATTGCAGCTTATCCCAGCATTTGGGGAGCCCTTCTCCAAGGTCATTGTTGATTGTGTTGGTCCATTACCCAAGACTAGATATGGAAATCAGTACTTGTTAACAATCATGTGTGCATCTACCCGATTCCCTGAAGCCATACCTCTACGTAACATCAAGGCCAGTGCAATCTCAAAGGCTTTGATAAAGTTCTTCACGTTGTTTGGCCTTCCCAGGGAAATTCAGACTAAGGTAGCAATTTCACTTCCGGATTGTTTCAGCAGGTTGTGTATGAACTAGGTGCGAAGCAGTTCTTTCTAGTGCCTATCATCCAGAGAGTCAGGGTGCCTTAGAGCGGTTTCATTCCACTCTTCCACGCTGTTGTTTGCAGCCAGAGAAGCAGTGCAGGAGTCTACTGGATTCAGTCCATTTGAGCTAGTGATTGGTGTAATGTGAATATAGGCCACTAGATAGCAGTATTTACCTTTTTTTTTGTTAAGCTCAGACTGGAGTCATGTTTAGACATGTCCTGAACATGTCTGGGGCAAGTCTCAGAAAGTTAAAAAAAAGAGGTCTAAATGTGGGTGGGGTCTGCAAAAGAGTATATAAGGAAAAGAATTGAGACAGTAAAGTAGTAGGAGAAATTGCAAGAAGATGACCAGACCTGCCATTCTGTTCAAGACCTGTGAAGTTTCTTTTGTGGATTTCTTTGCCTGTGTTTGAGCATTTTCATTATCCAGGACATCACCAAGCCACCCCACAAAAAGGGACAGTAAATATTTCTGTTTTTTTTTTATTCAATCTTGGTCATTAGTTGTTAGTTAGTTGTTATTGTCTTTGTCTGTTGATTAAATGTGTTTAAGTTTTTAAAACAGTTTCTGTCATCCCTTGCTGTTGCTGTTGCTGTTTGTGTTGTAAATGTAATAACAAATTGGGGCCATAACAAATTGGGGGCTCAAGGTCCGGGGTAGACCATTTTGAGAGTCATTTATTAAAAATCTAACATTTCAAATTGTAAAATAGATTTTTTTTTTAATTGAATACATATATATTGACAACAGCAATGGACGATTTCTTGGCATCACCAACCATAGGGGTTTTGAAGTCTTTTAAAAAGACAGAACTGCTAGAAATTTGCAGACATTTAGAGCTGACAGAGGTAAAACCAGCCATGCGAAAAGCAAGACTGGCTAGAGAGATAGTTGAATATTACATTGATGAAAATGTGTTTGCACCAGGAGATCTGGAACAGTTTCCAGTGGAAAATCCAAATATAGAAATGGAACTTAAATTAAAAATGCTAGAGATTGAAAGGGAAGAAAAAGAAAAACAAAGGCAGTTTGAGTTGGAAAAATTAGCTAGAGAAGAGAAGAAAGAAAGGGAAGAAAGAGAGAAAGAAAGTGAGGAAAAAGAGAAACAAAAAGAATTTGAGAGGGAAGAAAAAGAAAAACAAAGAGAATTTGAGAGAGAGAAAGAGGAAAGAGCAGAAAGAGAGAGACAGAGACAGAGAGATTTTGAATTAGAGAAATTCGATAGAGAAGAAAGACTCCAAATGGAGCAACTAAAAATAAAAATTCAAACTGAAAATAAATTTCGGGCTAGCCAGGAGGTAAAACTGGTGCCTCCATTTTCGGAAAAGGATGTTGACAACTATTTCCAGTGTTTTGAAAAGGTAGCAAAGAGTTGCCAGTGGCCAAAGGAACACTGGCCTCTGATGTTGCAAACTGTCCTCAAGGGTAAAGCTCAACAAGCCTATTCGGCTTTGTCTGCAGATGATTCCTCTGATTATGAGGTTGTCAAAAAGGTTATTTTGAGAGCTTATGAGTTGGTTCCAGAGGCTTACCGACAGAAATTCAGAGGTCTGAAGAAATCTGAAAATCAGACTTATGTTGAATTTGCTAATGAGAAGCAGGTTTGCTTTGAGCGCTGGTGTACTTCTATGGAGGTCAAGGATAATGTCAACTCACTAAAAGAGATGGTGTTAGTTGAAGAATTCAAGAACTGTGTTAAAGATGATGTTAAGACCTACCTTAATGAGAAGCAAGCACTGAATTTGCAATCAGCTGCCAAATTTGCAGATGAATATGTTCTCACACATAAGTCCAAATTTCAGTCTAGCAGTAATAATAGATGGTCCCAATTTCAGAAAAAGGGTTATGGTGATACCCAAGATTCCTCACCCAAAGACAAAGACAAATCTGGTGATGGTGCTCAGAAATCCAGTAACAGGTCTGATCAAAGTGTGAAAGCTGACAGTGACAAAAGTGGTCTAGTTTGCAGTTATTGCAAGAAATCTGGTCATGTTACAACTAACTGTTGGTTCCTTAAAGCTAAGAAAGAAAAAGAAAAGGATACCAAACCAAATGCCTTTGTGAAAACAAGGTTAGAAACCCCTGTAGTAGATGACCGATCTGCTAAATTGCCTGCTTCTTGTGGGGCTAAAAAGCCTGATACAGCTGACTTTGTGAGGGAGGAATTTCTTCCATTTGTGTCAGAGGGATTTGTGGCTCTGAATGAGCATACTACTCCTGTCCCCATATATATCCTAAGGGATACCGGAGCTTCTCAGTCACTTTTGTTGATGGACTCCTTGGAGTTACGTGATGAGACCGCTTCAGGGGATTTCATACTTGTACAAGGTATTGAAGGGAGGACTGTATCTGTACCCCTGCGCTCTATATTCTTGAAGTCAGATTTAGTTACAGGACAGGTAAAGGTGGGACTTATGTCAAGTCTACCTATAAAGGGTGTTTCTGTGTTGCTAGGCAATGACCTGGCTGGGGGCAATGTAGTTCCCCCTGTACATCTTACTTCACAGCCGAGCACTGAAGATGGGGATGAGGACCCATCTCTGTATCCTTCTTGCGCAGTGACTCGTGCTATGGCCAAGAAGGCTAAAGAAGAAGATGATGTGGTGCCGTCCAGTACATTGAATAGTCAGGACTCAGGTGGTTCGCCTCATGACTCTGATTGGCCTACTATGGTTTCTCCGTTTGAGGACTTATCAGATACTTTTATCAGTTCTCTATTCAGCCAGCCGGATGTGTCTGGAGACTTGTCTCTGTCCAGAAAGCGGTTGATTGAGGAGCAAACTAATGATCCTGAAATTTGTGTACTAAAGAGGAGAGCCCTTCCTGATAAAGAAATAGACGCAGTTCCAGTTGGGTATTATCTCAAGGATGGTGTGTTGATGCGGAAGTGGCGCCCTCCTGATATCCCTGCCAATGCAGATTGGGCAGTGGTCAGGCAAATTGTTGTTCCGAAGGTCTACAGGAATGAGATCTTAACAATGGCTCATAGTTTACCTTTAGGAGGTCATCTTGGTGTTAACAAGACTGTTGATAAGATCATGAAACACTTCTTTTGGCCTGGGCTTCGGAAAGACGTTTCCAACTTTTGCAAAACCTGTCACACTTGTCAGGTAGTTGGAAAACACCAGTTAGACCCACCTGTAGCTCCATTGCAGCCTATCCCAGCATTTGGGGAGCCATTCTCTAGGGTCATTGTTGATTGCGTTGGTCCATTACCCAAGACTAGATCTGGAAATCAGTACTTGTTGACAATCATGTGCGCATCTACCAGATTCCCCGAAGCCATACCTCTACGTAACATCAAGGCAACTGCAATCTCAAAGGCTTTGATAAAGTTCTTCACGTTGTTTGGCCTTCCCAGGGAAATTCAGTCAGACCAGGGTAGCAATTTCACTTCAGGATTGTTTCAGCAGGTTGTGTATGAACTAGGTGCAAAGCAAATTCTTTCTAGTGCCTATCATCCAGAAAGTCAGGATGTCTTAGAGCGGTTTCATTCCACTCTCAAGACAATGATGAGGACTTATTGTTATGACCATGAGAAAGACTGGGATGAAGGGGTTCATTTGCTGTTGTTTGCAGCTAGAGAAGCAGTGCAGGAGTCTACTGGATTCAGTCCATTTGAGCTAGTGTTTGGTCATGAAGTGAGAGTACCTTTGCTATTATTGAGTGAACAATGGCAAGAGAAAGAGCCGCACATTAGTCTGTTAGACTATGTTAGCAAGTTCAAGGAAAGATTGCGTGCAGCTTGTGACCTTGCCAAAGAGAACTTGAAATCAAGTCAGGGAAAAATGAAAACTTGGTATGATCATAAGGCTAGAAGCCGTGAGTTTAAACCAGGAGAAAAGGTCCTTGTGTTGTTTCCCTTGCAGTCCAATCCATTGCAGGCTAGATTTCATGGTCCTTATGAAATTCTGACAAAACTCAATGATCTCAATTACATTGTGAAGACTCCAGATAGGAGAAAACCAAAACAATTGTGTCACATTAACATGCTGAAGCCTTATCATGACAGAAATGCTAGGGTTGCAGCTGTCCCTTCAGATTCTCCAATGGTCGAAACGTGTGAAGATGAGGGGGAGTTTCAAGATGATGAACCAAGAATTAAAGCTGAAGTTCTTTCATGTAAATTGTCAAACACTGAAGTGTTGCAAAATCTTGATGTAAAACTCCAGCACTTAGAACCCTCACAGAGAGATCAGTTTGAAAGGTTGATCAAGAAATATGAGGATTTGTTTCCTGATGTTCCAAAAAGAGTTTCTATAGCCTCTCATGATGTAGATGTTGGTGATGCCAAACCAATAAAACAGCATCCATACCGGATGAATCCTGAAAAGAGAAAGATTGCTGAGAAAGAGGTTGAGTACATGTTAAAACATGATATTATCAGACCCTCCAACTCAGATTGGAGTTCACCCTGTGTGCTAGTTCCAAAACCTGATGGAAGTACTAGATTCTGTACAGATTATCGCAAAGTCAATGCTGTAACTAGAACTGATGTGTTTCCAATACCTAGGATTGATGATTGTATTGTTAGAGTAGGGCAAGCAAAGTTTCTGACCAAGATTGATTTATTGAAGGGTTATTGGTGTGTGCCTTTAACTGAGAGGGCCAAGAGCATCTCTGCTTTTGCCACACCATCTGGATTGTACCAGTATGAAGTCCTACCCTTTGGCATGAAAAATGCCCCAGCCACGTTCCAAAGGATGATACAGTCTACAATCGCCGGATTGCCACACACGGGTGCATACATCGATGACCTGATCACATGGAGTGACTCCTGGGAAGAACATCTAAAAGATGTAGAGACGTTGTTCCAGCGCCTGACCCAGGCTAACCTGACTGTTAACCTGAGCAAGAGTGACTTTGGTTGTGCTACTGTCACCTATCTTGGCTACGTCATAGGCCAGGGTAAGGTGGCACCCATAAATGCTAAAGTCCAAGCCATCATGGACTTTCCAGTTCCTGACAACAAAAAAGCTTTGCGCCGCTTCCTTGGAATGATCGGGTACTACCGCAAGTTCTGCAAGAACTTTGCTGAGATTGCTCTCAGTCTAACTAACCAACTGAAGAAAGGCGTAAAGTTCACCTGGGATGATGCATGCCAGAGAGCCTTCAATCACCTGAAGTCTCTGCTGTGTCACTTCCCCGTGCTCAAATCTCCTGACTTCAACAAACCGTTCTCCATCGCGGTCGATGCTAGCGACCAAGCTTGTGGATCTGTGCTCCTACAGAGAAGTAACTCTGATGACATTGAGCATCCCGTGGCATACTTCTCCAGGAAGTTCAGTCGCCACCAAAGGAACTATTCCACTATAGAGAAGGAACTGTTGGCTCTGGTCCTTTCTTTACAACACTTTGAGGTTTGTGTTTGTACAGGACAAAAGCCAATGATTGTATATACTGAGCACAATCAGTTAATGTTTTTGAGTAAGATGAAAAACCAGAATCGGAGATTGTTGAATTGGAGTTTGATTGAAAAGGAGTTTGACTTGGAAATGAAGCATGTAAAGGGTACTGACAATGTAATTGCTGATTATTTACCTTTCTTATTTTAAGCCCAGACTAGAGCTAGGTTTGGGCATGTCTGGGACAAGTCCCAGAGAATTAAAAAAAAGAGGTCTAAATGTGGGAGGGGTTTACAAAAGAGTATATAAGGAGGAAAATTGAGGGAGTGTAGTAGTAGGAGAAATTGCAAGGAGAAGGATACATTTGTCCAGACCTGTCACTCTTTTCAAGACCTGTAAGATTTGTGGATTTTTGCCAGTGTTGCAGCATTTTCCTCACCAGGAACATCACCAAGCAACCCAACCAAAGGGACTGTAAATATTTTTTTTTCTGTATATAGGGGTCTATTCTCCCATGCGCTTAAGTCGAAAAAAGCGCGGAGCTACGCGCTTTTCAGCCTACGCTTATTCTCCCCTCGACTTAAGTCTGTGCATTACGCGTCTTGAAGGCAGTTACGCGCTTGGGACAGAGCAAGGCCAAAATCAGGGCGTTTCCGGGCGTTTCTCATGCAAATAACACTTACGCGTATTCTCCCCCTGGCTTACACGCTTTTTCTGTTAAGCGCTTTTGAGGGCTGTATTAAGGTCAAGCGCCAACATTAGGCGAAATTGAATATTGCGTTTGATGTCGGTTAGAGGCCGAATTTTAACATTACTTTTATTTAATTTAACATGGTAAAGGTTGAGACATTTAATATTCGATTGTTCTTCCTTATTTCTAAACTACATTTCTCAAAGCCATGATAATTTATCAAACAAAATCATCACATGATATTAGGCATCAGCCTCTTCTCCAATCAGTTAAATTACAAATGCAAAACAATTAATTAATACGAGTATACATAAGACCATCATTCTACCATGCCCTCAAAATTTAAAGCTAAAATGCCAGTCCTGCATTTGCTTGCACTCTTGCGTGATTGGGAAAGAGTAAGAGGAGCGCGCCGAGCTCGAAGACGAACACGCATATATCGGCTTCGTTTGGATATCCTGGGACAAACAAACATCGAGTGCATTCAGCGCTTTCGCCTGGACCGTGCATGAGGCAATCATCTATCCTTGCCGACTGAACAGCTATACAGCCGCAGCAATTATCCACAAAACATACCCGAGATCATCAACGTCAGAACTGCGCTGTCGCTCCTGGCATCTGGGTCGTTTCAGAGAGTGGCTGGTGATGTCATTCACATCACAGGCGTCTGTGTCATGGTGTCTGACGCAGTTCGTTGGCGCTTCAAGTTCTTCTCCATACACTTCCACTGCAGAAAGAGTGGATGCCATCCCCTCCTCCTGTGCAGAGAAATGCACAGGAGATGATGGTTGCCCACCACCTGTTGCGTGTACACTTCTCCGGTGTGCAGAGAACCTGGTTTTTACAGCGCCCCGCAGATCTCTCCATTTATGCTTTAAATCGGGGATACTGCGCTTACATCTCCCCACCGAAGCCACATCCAGAACGATTCGCAGCTTAATTCCTCGGATCAGCCTTCATTGCTTGCTTGCCATACAACACCAACATCTGTGAAATTTGGTTTTCGGCTTTGGCTTGACGTCGCCATCATTGTCTTCCATGTTCTATTAATAAATGCGACTGCCCTGTATGTTCGTGATAATCTAAAAAGTTGTGATATTCTCACGAGTGAGGGGATTGATTTTCTAATTGAGGATATCTGTATTAACTAACTCGAGTCCTAGTAATTTTTTACTATTGGTAATACTGTGTAATTTAATGTGTGAATAAAGATATTATTAAATAGGCTACTCTAGATTGAGCCCTACCCTGACAAATACCAAAGCACTTTCCATTTGTTAATCAATTTTAGCCTTTAAAGAATAGCCAACATGGGAAGAATCATTATCAGTAAATGGGATAATTGATTATAGGCCTAATAAAGTATTAGGCACAAGTTCAAGTGAATGTGTCGCTCAAATCAAATAGGATGATAGGCTATGGATATGGAATTCCGTCATAACTGAGGCGGTTTCGGGGCAGGGAGATGACCGCGTGCGGGGTAAGAATCCTTGTTAAAGCGTTTCCATGTCCTTTAGTTGCAAACCTGACATCGGAGTAGTTTTCAAGTGCGCAATTTCTAAATGAGATCATATAAACTTTCTTTGATTGTCTTTGTGTGACTAGAATGCTTCCTTTGTCTTCTTCCCTGTCTTCCACGGAACAAACAGGCTGGTGTAGGAGGGGCACATTTTCAATGATCTGATTGCGCTGATTGAGAAGCGCTAAATTCTTTATTTATTATTTCATTATCACAGCAATTAGTTTGTATGCATAGCTTTAATGCCATGGTGGCTAGAGTAAGAAATAACAAGTGTTTGTCACTAACATATCCCCCGCCGCCGCAATTTTATGTGTCCGTACCGACGGAGCCCAATGCTATATATATATATATATATATATATATATATATATATATATATATAAAATGTCACAAGATACTCCTTCAGTGGTTCGGTACAAGATCGCTGTACGCAAATGAGTTTCTGTTGGGGTCTGGAACTCAAGTGGTAATAAAAATTTCGCTTCCCGCTCCCGTCTGCTCCCGTTAACTTTTTACTCCCGTACCGTCCCAATCACGTGATTAATAGTAAAGTTGACTCCCATCCCGCGGAAATCCTGTGGGAATCCCGTGACCCGTGGGATTCCCGAACAAATGTCAGCCTCTGATACACTTAATAGACACACAAGCTGCTGAATTATGAAGAGACACACAACTAATTAACATGAAGGTTGAGAGAAATACAGTTTATGGAATTGTGCTAAAATGAAGAGCAAGCAACATTGTCCACAGAAGATTCAAAGATCAGGTCCGCTAATATGATAAACAATCTTCAACCCAAAATACAATGATTTCATCAAAACATAAAACAGCGAGTTGCATTATATATATATATATATATATATATATATATATATATATATATATATATATATACAGCGCCCTCCATACTTATTGGCACTGTTATGGCCCCAATTTGTTATTACATTACAACACAACAGCAACAGCAAGGGATGACAGACACAGTTTTTAAAACTCAAACACATTTAATTAACAAAGACTAAACTACTATTTACAACTTAGACCAAGATTGAATATATATATATAAAAAAAGAAATATTTACAGTCCCTTGTTTTGGTGGGGTGGCTTGGTGATGTCCTGGGTGAGGAAAATGCTGAAACAAAGGCAAACATCCACAAAAGAAACTTCACAGGTCCTGAACAGAAATAACAGGTCTGGTCACATGTATCCTTCTTCTTGAAATTTCTCCTACTACTTTACTGTCTCAATTCTTTTCCTTATATACTCTTTTGCAGACCCCACCCACATTTAGACCTCTTTTTTTTAATTTTCTGAGACTTGCCCCAGACATGTCCAGGACATGTCTAAACATGACTCCAGTCTGAGCTTAACAAAAAAAAGGTAAATTCTGCCATCTAGGGGCCTATATTCACATTACACCTCCATTCCAAAAGGGAAAAATTTTGACTCATAAAGGCAAAATTTTTCTTTTCAATACAAAATGGTTAAGTGAACACTTGTCTATATATACATATCATACAATATTCAAACACATGATATATAAATACACATTCAAACATGGGATAAGCAATCAGCAATTACATTGCCTGTACCCTTCACATGCTTAATTTCCAAGTCAAACTCCTGTAAAATCAAACTCCAATTCAACAATCTCCGATTCTTGTTTTTCATCTTACTCAAAAACATTAACGGATTGTGGTCAGTGTACACAATCATTAGCTTTTGCCCTGTACAAACATAAACCTCAAAATGTTGTAAAGAAAGAACCAGAGCCAACAGCTCCTTCTCTATTGTGGAATAGTTCCTTTGGTGGCGATTGAACTTCCTGGAGAAGTATGCCACGGGATGCTCAATGTCATCAGAGTCACTTCTCTGTAGGAGCACAGATCCACAAGCTTGGTCGCTAGCATCGACCGCGATGGAGAACGGTTTGTTGAAGTCAGGAGATTTGAGCACGGGGAAGTGACACAGCAGAGACTTCAGGTGATCGAAGGCTCTCTGGCATGCATCATCCCAGGTGAACTTTACGCCTTTCTTCAGTTGGTTAGTTAGACTGAGAGCAATCTCAGCAAAGTTCTTGCAGAACTTGCGGTAGTACCCGATCATTCCAAGGAAGCGGCGCAAAGCTTTTTTGTTGTCAGGAACTGGAAAGTCCATGATGGCTTGGACTTTAGCATTTATGGGTGCCACCTTACCCTGGCCTATGACGTAGCCAAGATAGGTGACAGTAGCACAACCAAAGTCACTCTTGCTCAGGTTAACAGTCAGGTTAGCCTGGGTCAGGCGCTGGAACAACGTCTCTACATCTTTTAGATGTTCTTCCCAGGAGTCACTCCATGTGATCAGGTCATCGATGTATGCACCCGTGTGTGGCAATCCGGCGATTGTAGACTGTATCATCCTTTGGAACGTGGCTGGGGCATTTTTCATGCCAAAGGGTAGGACTTCATACTGGTACAATCCAGATGGTGTGGCAAAAGCAGAGATGCTCTTGGCCCTCTCAGTTAAAGGCACACACCAATAACCCTTCAATAAATCAATCTTGGTCAGAAACTTTGCTTGCCCTACTCTAACAATACAATCATCAATCCTAGGTATTGGAAACACATCAGTTCTAGTTACAGCATTGACTTTGCGATAATCTGTACAGAATCTAGTACTTCCATCAGGTTTTGGAACTAGCACACAGGGTGAACTCCAATCTGAGTTGGAGGGTCTGATAATATCATGTTTTAACATGTACTCAACCTCTTTCTCAGCAATCTTTCTCTTTTCAGGATTCATCCGGTATGGATGCTGTTTTATTGGTTTGGCATCACCAACATCTACATCATGAGAGGCTATAGAAACTCTTTTTGGAACATCAGGAAACAAATCCTCATATTTCTTGATCAACCTTTCAAACTGATCTCTCTGTGAGGGTTCTAAGTGCTGGAGTTTTACATCAAGATTTTGCAACACTTCAGTGTTTGACAATTTACATGAAAGAACTTCAGCTTTAATTCTTGGTTCATCATCTTGAAACTCCCCCTCATCTTCACACGTTTCGACCATTGGAGAATCTGAAGGGACAGCTGCAACCCTAGCATTTCTGTCATGATAAGGCTTCAGCATGTTAATGTGACACAATTGTTTTGGTTTTCTCCTATCTGGAGTCTTCACAATGTAATTGAGATTATTGAGTTTTGTCAGAATTTCATAAGGACCATGAAATCTAGCCTGCAATGGATTGGACTGCAAGGGAAACAACACAAGGACCTTTTCTCCTGGTTTAAACTCACGGCTTCTAGCCTTATGATCATTCCAAGTTTTCATTTTTCCCTGACTTGATTTCAAGTTCTCTTTGGCAAGGTCACAAGCTGCACGCAATCTTTCCTTGAACTTGCTAACATAGTCTAACAGACTAATGTGCGGCTCTTTCTCTTGCCATTGTTCACTCAATAATAGCAAAGGTACTCTCACTTCATGACCAAACACTAGCTCAAATGGACTGAATCCAGTAGACTCCTGCACTGCTTCTCTAGCTGCAAACAACAGCAAATGAACCCCTTCATCCCAGTCTTTCTCATGGTCATAACAATAAGTCCTCATCATTGTCTTGAGAGTGGAATGAAACCGCTCTAAGACATCCTGACTTTCTGGATGATAGGCACTAGAAAGAATCTGCTTTGCACCTAGTTCATACACAACCTGCTGAAACAATCCTGAAGTGAAATTGCTACCCTGGTCTGACTGAATTTCCCTGGGAAGGCCAAACAACGTGAAGAACTTTATCAAAGCCTTTGAGATTGCAGTTGCCTTGATGTTACGTAGAGGTATGGCTTCGGGGAATCTGGTAGATGCACACATGATTGTCAACAAGTACTGATTTCCAGATCTAGTCTTGGGTAATGGACCAACGCAATCAACAATGACCCTAGAGAATGGCTCCCCAAATGCTGGGATAGGCTGCAATGGAGCTACAGGTGGGTCTAACTGGTGTTTTCCAACTACCTGACAAGTGTGACAGGTTTTGCAAAAGTTGGAAACGTCTTTCCGAAGCCCAGGCCAAAAGAAGTGTTTCATGATCTTATCAACAGTCTTGTTAACACCAAGATGACCTCCTAAAGGTAAACTATGAGCCATTGTTAAGATCTCATTCCTGTAGACCTTCGGAACAACAATTTGCCTGACCACTGCCCAATCTGCATTGGCAGGGATATCAGGAGGGCGCCACTTCCGCATCAACACACCATCCTTGAGATAATACCCAACTGGAACTGCGTCTATTTCTTTATCAGGAAGGGCTCTCCTCCTTAGTGCACAAATTTCAGGATCATTAGTTTGCTCCTCAATCAACTGCTTTCTGGACAGAGACAAGTCTCCAGACACATCAAAATCACCAGACCCATCCGGCTGGCTGAATAGTGAACTGATAAAAGTATCTGATAAGTCCTCAAACGGAGAAACCATAGTAGGCCAATCAGAGTCATGAGGCGAACCACCTGAATCCTGACTATTCAATGTGCTGGATGGTACCACAACATCTTCTTCTTTAGCCTTCTTAGCCATAGCACGAGTCACTGCGCAAGAAGGATACAGAGATGGGTCCTCATCCCCATCTTCAGTGCTCGGCTGTGAAGTAAGATGAACAGAGGGAACTACTTTGCCCCCAGCCAGGTCATTGCCTAGCAACAGAGAAACACCCTTTATAGGTAGACTTGACATAAGTCCCACCTTTACTTGTCCTGTAACTAAATCTGACTTCAAGAATATAGAGCGCAGGGGTACAGATACAGTCCTCCCTTCAATACCTTGTACAAGTATGAAATCCCCTGAAGCGGTCTCATCACGTAACTCCAAAGAGTCCATCAACAAAAGTGACTGAGAAGCTCCGGTATCCCTTAAGATATATATGGGGACAGGAGTAGTATGCTCATTCAGAGCCACAAATCCCTCTGACACAAATGGATGAAATTCCTCCCTCAAGAAGTCAGCTGTATCAGGCTTTTTAGCCCCACAAGAAGCAGGTAATTTAGCAGATCGGTAATCTACTACAGGGGTTTCTAACATTGTTTTCACAAAGGCATTTGGTTTGGTATCCTTTTCTTTTTCCTCCCTTTCTTTCTCTTTTTCCTCCCTTTCTTTTTTCTCTTCTCTTGCTAATTTTTCCAACTCAAACTGCCTTTGTTTTCCTTTTTCTTCCATTTCAATCTCTAGCATTTTTAATTTAAGTTCCATTTCTATATTTGGATTTTCCACTGGAAACTGTTCCAGATCTCCTGGTGCAAACACATTTTCATCAATGTAATATTCAACTATCTCTCTAGCCAGTCTTGCTTTTCACATGGCTGGTTTTACCTCAGTCAGCTCCAACTGTCTGCAAATTTCTAGCAGTTCTGTCTTTTTAAAAGACTTCAAAACCCCTACGGTTGGTGATGCCAAGAAATCATCCATTGCTGTTGTCAATATATATGTATTCAATTAAAAAAAATCAATTTTACAATTTAGATTTTCAATAAATTACTCACAAAATGGTCTATCCCGGACCTTGAGCCCCCAATTTGTTATGGCCCCAATTTGTTATTACATTACAACACAACAGCAACAGCAAGGGATGACAGACACAGTTTTTAAAACTCAAACACATTTAATTAACAAAGACTAAACTACTATTTACAACTTAGACCAAGATTGAATATATATATATAAAAAAAGAAATATTTACAGTCCCTTGTTTTGGTGGGGTGGCTTGGTGATGTCCTGGGTGAGGAAAATGTTGTCACAAAGGCAAAAATCCACAAAAGAAACTTCACAGGTCCTGAACAGAAATGACAGGTCTGGTCACATGTATCCTTCTTCTTGCAATTTCTCCTACTACTTTACTGTCTCAATTCTTTTCCTTATATACTCTTTTGCAGACCCCACCCACATTTAGACCTCTTTTTTTTAATTTTCTGAGACTTGCCCCAGACATGTCCAGGACATGTCTAAACATGACTCCAGTCTGAGCTTAACAAAAAAAGGTAAATACTGCCATCTAGTGGCCTATATTCACATTACAGCACCCCTAGTTAAGATGTTTTCTTTAGCTTCTAAGTAATTCTGTTTTTTTCTTGATAATATAGGACTACAATGAAAAGAAGAGGAAAATCCAACCTTTAATTCAAGTGCATTTATTCAGTGCGAAAAAAATCCCACATTAAGAAATAATTCTTTTACATCAAATCATGGTGCCACAATTATTAGCACCCCTGATGTTAATACTTTGTAAAACCCCCTTTTGCCAACAAAACGGCACCTAATCTTCTCCTATAATGTTTCACAAGATGGGAGAATACAGAGAGGGATCTTCCACCATTCGTCTTTGCACAATCTCTCAAAATCATCCAGCGACCTGGGTCCTCTCCTCTGCACTCTCCTCTTCAGCTCACTCCACAGGTTTTCAATGGGGTTGAGGTCTGGGGACTGAGATGGCCATGGGAGCAGCTTGATTCTGTGTCTGGTGAACCATTTCTGTGTAGATTTGGCCACATGTTTAGGGTCATTTTCTTGCTGAAAGACCCAGTGACGACTCAGTGCCCAGCTTTCAGGCAGAGACCAACATATTTTGATTTAAAATGTCCTGGAATTTCAAAGCGTTCATGATACCATGCACCCTAACAAGGTTCCCAGGGCCTCTGGAAGAGAAACAGGCCCACAGTATCACCAATCCTCCCCCATACTTCACAGTGGGCATGAAGTGCTTTTCTGCATACTCATCTTTTGTGTTCCGCCAGACCCACTGAGAGTGTTTGTTGCCAAAAAGCTCTATCTTGGTCTCATCCAACCAGAGCACATAGTCCCAGTTACCGCATAGCGAACTCCAGACGTTTGCGTTTATGATTGTGAGTGAGAAAAGGTTTTTTCCGTGCATGCCTCCCAAACAGCTTGTTGGCATGTAGATAGCGCCTGATGGTTGTTTTGGAGACTTTGTGACCCCAAGATGCTACCACTTGTTGCAATTTTTTAACAGTGAGCTTTGGGGAACTCTTTATTTCTCTTACCATCCTCCTCACTCTGCGTGGTGGCAAAACAACCTTGCGTCCTCGTACAGGCTTGCTTACCACTGTTTCAGTTGTTTTAAACTTCTTGATGATTACTCTGACCGTGGATATGGGCAGGTGCAGGCGAGTGGCTATTTTCTTGTAGCCATTGCCTGACTTGTGAAGGTCGACACACATCTGCCTTACTTGAATGGTGTGTTCCTTTGTCTTTCCCATGTTGAAGAGTGGATAAGAGAAATGGCCTCTGTGCCACGTCATATTTATACCCCAGGGACACAGGAAGTGATGAATTACTAATTAAATGTTTCTAGATACTCTGATCAACTTTGTAAACTACTGTAGAAATGACAGAATTACTTCAATTACATTTATTTTCCTAGGTATTGTAAGATGTGCCAATAATTGTGGAACATGTGATTTTATGAAAAATAATTATTTCTTAGTCAGGGATTTTTTTTCCCCCTTAAAATTCACTTGAGTTGAAGGTTACATTTTTCTACAATTTTCAGTTTGAGAGTATGCTTCTGCAATAAAAAATGAATTTATCCAGGGGTGCCAATAATTACGGAGGGCGCTGTGTATATATATATGCCTGTCTGATGGTTTGACCTTTTGTGAAATGCCCACTTTTAATCACGTGGCAGGAGTTGATTTTGCCCATAAAGCTTCATAAACTTGTATCTTATGTAAATGATTACAGATCTTTGTGTTTTGTATAACCTTGAACTGTCGGGAGACTCATTACTTATCTGCCAATAGGGATTTTTGCTGTTTTTTTTACATTTTATGTAACAAAGGACAGTTCCAAAGAGGGCATTGTTTTTTTTCCCAAGAATGCCCCAGGAGAAATTCCAGATAGAACAGTTGTTGAGGGGTAAACAGACAAACACTGGGTAAGCCCCTGCAACAATTTTGGGGTTAATGGTCATGCTCAAGGGCCAAAAAACAGTTCTTCTTAACTTCACCTCTCCGAAGCCCCACCAGGGCTCAAACCAGCAACTCCTTAGGTACCATTCAAGCAGCGCGCCACTTGGCTCCCCCTCACCCTCATAACAAAAGGAGCTTAAAACAAAAAGGAACTGTGGAAACAGAACATTTCTAGGATGTGCGTTGCTTCCTCAAACCCGAAAGGTGATAAAAAGCATAGAATCAAGACTCAATATTGAGAGCTGAATGTTTCTGGCAATAAAAAGAGTTACCAAGAAGTTACATACCTGACTCTGCAAATCAAGTTTTTAACTCAAAAACTATCGAGGTAGGTTAGTAGAATCGGGTGAGTTATTATTTAGCTGGAAAGAAAGCCTGCATCCACAAATGCCCCTTCTGGATAGGATTGAGTACCCCTGAGATAAAGGCTCAGAAAGGATGACTCACTATTTAACCCTCCTATTATCCTCAAATATTTCTAACACATTTTACCCTTGGGGTCAATTTGACCCCGGGCGTATTTGCCTCCATGATTTACATAAAACTGTTGACCAAGTTTTTGTGTCAGGCACTTAGTTTATTTGTTGAATACATAAATAACCCCTTGATAATGAAACTTACCAGTGAGTTGACCTGTCCTCTAGCGGCACCATCAGGCCAAACTTTAAAATTAGAATTTATGTATCTCGAAAAGTTTTCATACAAATCTTCTCAAATTTACTGACAACATTGTTGACCACAAGAGGATGAAGTCTATTGGTTTTAGTGATGATATCACTTTTCCTTTACACCATCAGGTCAAACTTTCACTTTTAGAGCTAATGTATCTTGAAAATCTTTCATCAAAATCTTTTCTAATTTGCGGTGCACATTCATGAACCTCACAGAATGAACTATATTGAACGATCTTGGTGACCCCCTGCACCCCTTTCTTCTCATAAACATATTTATTGTTATGACTTCAAAAAATCACAACAAAGAAAACCAGTAAAGAAAACTAAAACAAATTTATTCTTCAATAAAAAAGTTCTTCAAAAAACATTCACTATTTAATTCCTAATAACACTCTAATGCCACTAATTAACTCTGTTGCCAAATCAAAACTCTGCTCTCCTCTGCTATGCTTAAAATCACATCATTTATATAGACTAGCAACATTCTGGAAAGATCCACAGGATTCCTGGGTAATCCCGCCCCTTCCAGGCCAGAAGGTGCCAGAAGCTTCTAGAAAGCTAGTCCTTTACATAAAAGTAAGACATTACATCAGATTATGTTTTACAGACACACCACCAGAGGGTGCCAAATGAACAAAATAAATATAGCTGACCAGCAACGCAGCAAAACAACATGTAATAAATCTCCATTTACAAATAATATACAGTGCCGTCTCTGCATTTGGGGCCAGGCCCCACCAGATGTCGCTGTGGAGCAATATGCTGCCTTGAAATAATTGTAACAGGATCTGTCTTTGTCGCAAATGTAATTATATAACGATCAATTCTCATACAAAGACAATTCTGTTTTATATATTTGTGTGTGTGTGTCTGTGTGTTTATAGTCAAAGATATTTGTCAGAATGCTGACAGGCTTAGTAGCCTAAGCCTATTCCTCTCAAAGCACCTGAAAATGGGTCCGGCCCTCTGGCGCTTCTTTAAGTAATTAACCGCTGAAATCTCAGTGCGCATGTCCAACACGGTCTCAATAGATCGCTGTGGGGCACGATCACGACGGCCCCACACTGAGACGATCCAATTAAAATATTGGGATGACTTACCGTCAGTGCGTAATGTGCAGTAGTTCAACCACAGCTAGCTTGATTGGCAATTTTTGTTAGTTATCAACTTACCAAGACGAAATAATGAACGAAGTAGACTTTTTAATCAAATTGAAATTTAGCACTTTGCCACTTGAGCAAAAATTAGAAATAAAACGTTAAGGACCTCACCAGCCAGCAGATGTTAACATCATCCAAGCTGGAAAGGGCAAACCCGGTCCTTCACCCTCCGAGTGCAGTTTTTGCAGTTTTATTTTTTTAACCAGCTGATGCCAGAAGTGGACATTCTATAACACACAGCAAAAACGAAACATTGATGCAGCTACGGTCAACCGCGCCATGGGGAGGTTCAGAGAGGGCGTGGGCTGATTTCGAGAGAAAATGGATGACATTGCACAAGTGAGAGACGACTACAACGAAATGAATGAAAAAAAAAAAAACACTGCTCCTGTTATGAGAAGGGCTTGTGATACTGTATTAGTTCAGGTGGAGGTGAGATTTCACAAGTGATCAACTTATAGCAGCAAAGCTTGTGGACTGTACACTTAAGTTCAGCGATTCATTTTCAAGTGCTGAATTTGAATGTGCTATCAAAATGTGGCCAATTCGAAATAAAGTTAAGCTTGAAACTGAACTGAAATCACTGTACAGTCACTCAGAGTTGCACGCAGGGAATAATCTGTCACTGCTGCAGTTGATTAATGACAACAACCTCCAGGATGCCTTATCTGAGACTGTCACTGCTAGAAATCATCACAACACCAATGACCACTGCTGAGTCGGAGAGAAACTTTTCAAAATTGAAAGGAATCAAAACATTTACAAGAAACGCAATGGGGCAGCAGAGGTTAAATGCACTGGCTATGCTGTCCATTGAAAATGAATTCATCCATGGATTACGGGACTTTGACAGTAGGGTCATTGAGAAGTTTTCTCAGATGAAAGATCGACATGCATCTTTTCTTTTCAAGAAATGAGCAACATGGTGAGTGACCATTTTTAGTAACCCATTAATATTTGTTATGTTATGTTGTGCCTTTTGGGGGTTTCAGTTCCATGCTGCCCATAAATTTGGAAATTTCCACCAAAAACAGCCCTAAAATTGCACTTTGTCTCGTTTCCGGGACAGAACTCAAAAACTATGCCACTTAAAAAACTTCACATTTGTAATGGAACTTACCCTTATGGTGTAGTTGTGCCTTTTGGGGGTTTCAGTTCCACGCTGCTCATAATTTTGGAAATTTTCACCAAAAACAGCCCTAAAATTGGACTTTGTCTCGTTTCCGGGACAGAACTCAAAAACTATGCCACTTACACACTTCACATTTGCTACGGAACTTACCCTTATGGTGTAGTTGTGCCTTTCGGGGGTTTCAGGTCCATGCTACGCATAATTTTGGAAATTTTCACCAAAAACAGTCCTAAAATTGGACTTTGTCTCGTTTCCGGGACAGAACTCAAAAACTATGCCACTTAGAAAATTCAAATTTGGTATGGAACTTACTCTTATGGTGTAGTTGTGCCTTTTGGGGGTTTCAGTTCCATTCTGCCCAAAATTTTTTATTTCTACACCAAAAACAGCCCTAAAATTGGACTTTGTCCCTTTTCTAGAGCAAAATTCAAAAACTCTGCCACTTACAAACTTCATATTTTGTACTCATGTTATTCTAGTGATCCCGTTGTGCCTTTTGGCCATTTTCAAATCATGGTGCCCAACATTTATCCGTCCATCCATCTGCAATCATTTTCATTTCCGGAGCAGAACTCAAAAAATATACCACTTACAAACTTCAAATTTGCTATGGAACTTACTCTTATGGCGTAGTTGTGCCTTTTGGAGGTTTCAGTTCCATGCTGCCCATAATTTCGGAAATGTTCACCAAAAACAGCCCTAAAATTGGACTTTGTCTCATTTCCGGGACAGATCTCAAAAACTATGCCACTTAGAAACTTCAAATTCGGTAAAGAACTTTCCCTAATGCTGTAGTTGTGCCTTTTGGGGGTTTCAAAATTTTTCATTTCTATTCCAAAAACAGCCCAAAAATTGAACTTTGTCCCTTTTCTACAGCAGAATTCAAAAACTCTGCCACAAATCACGAATTATGTGGAACCGGTGGGATATGTCATCTTCTGATGACTCTTGTTAAAATTAGGAGATAAGAGAACTGGTGCATTTTTGAGGATAGCTTTCACCTGGTCAAATGAAATTTGACAGTTTTCATCCCAAACAAAATGCATTTTTCTTCAGTAAATTGATCAAAGGTTCAGAGATGAAAGAGAAATTTTTACAGAATTTTTTGTAGTAGCCAGTCATCCCTAGAAATCTCATCAGTTGTCTTTTAGTTCTAGGCTCAGGAAATTCAGTGATAACCTTAACTTTCCCATCAATTGGTTTGACTTCTTATTTCTGCTTCTCTGGATTCATTCTGTCAGGATGCTGTTTTACAGGCTTGGCATCATCTTGAAGGATGACATCATGGAAAACCATATCAGTCCTTTTTTTTTGTTTTTATTTCGGCATGATTGTATAGTCGTTTCATGACAATTTCAACACAACACAACATATATCATGTATCATGACCGAAAGGGTCGCGGGAGAAGCGAAATCGCTTGTCAAAGTCCCGCCCCCAACTTCGAGAAAAACAGTTACAAGATATCATAGGGATTATAAATCACAGCAGAGCTAGTGTCCATGTACGCTACGATTTAAACGTCAGAAAATAAGATCGTAAGATTTATGAATATCATGAGAATTATAATTACAGAATAGGTGAGTGTCCATATAACTTAAGATTCAAATGCCACTCTTGATCCAATGCGACATTGCCCCGAAACCCCTTTCTTAATTATTTGGTTTGCTGCGGCTAATTTGGAGTAGATGAGAGGTATAATAATACCGGATCTTTGCTTTGATCTCTTTTCAAAGTTTTCTTTATCCTATGGTCAATCAAAAACAGACGAAAACAGACCAGACAGTCCATAATGGAACGTCAGGGAATATATGACTATATATTATATATATATGAGCTGCTTTAGCTGCTGTTGTCGAAAAGGATCCAGGTGGGACAACTTGCTGTCAATATTTTGAAGAATGTCTGAGTTTTCAAGTTTGACTGGACCACGTTCATTTTCTAAGGGGCAGTCACAATCTTCTTTGGAATTTTCCAACTGTATTTACCACATTGACTGGTTTTTGCTGAGGGTCTCTGTCAATGTATTCTTTCAGCATGTTGATGTGACGCATTTGTTTTTGTTTCCTCCTTCCAGGAGTTAAAATTATGTAATTTAGATCACTGACCTTTCTGAGGACAGTATAAGGGCCAAAATATCAGGCTCTTAGAGGGGTTCCAGGAACTGGCAAAAGTGCAAGGACTTTGTCACCAGTTTTAAAACTTCTGTCTTTTGAATGAAGGTCATATCTGGCTTTCATTTTACCCTGAGCTTCTTTAAGATTAGACTGAGCAAAGTCACAAGCCTTAGAGAGTCGATTACGGAAGTCAGAGACATACTGAAGCAAGTTAATTGGGACATCATCTTCGGCAAGCAACTTTTCCTTCAGAAGCTTTAAAGGTCCACAGACTGTATACCCAAAAACGAGCTCAGGAGGACTGACTCAAAGAGACTCCTGAACAGCTTTACGGGCAGCAAACAGAAGGAGATGGACACCTTCATCCCAATCTTTCTCTGTGTCAAGGCAGTAGGTCCTTATCATGTTCTTCAGGGTTTGATGAAACCTCTCCAAAGCACCTTGACCTTCAGGATGGTAAGCTGAAGACCTGTATTGCTTAATACGGAGCTCATGCATAACTTGTTGAAATATGCCAGACATGAAATTTGACCCTTGATCAGAGTGTATAGACTTAGGAAGACCAACAAAGCAGAAAAACTTAGTAAGAGCCTTGATGATAGTCTTCACCTTGATATTACGAAGTGGAATTGCCTCAGGAAACCAGGTGGAAGCACACATGATAGTCAGTAAGTACTCACAACCAGATCTAGTTTTCGGCAATGGTCCAACACAGTCAATGATAATCCGACTGAAAGGTTCTTCAAAAGCGGGAATGGGATTAAATCGAGCCTTTGGAATATTCTGGTTCGGCGTCCCGAATATTTGACTAGTATGACAGGATTTGCAGTACTCCTGTACATCAGACCTCATAGAGGGCCAGAAGAAGTGGTTCCTGACACGTTGAAGGGTCTTCTTGATACCCAAATGACCTGAGATAGGATTGTCATGGGCCAGACTAAGAGTTTCTTGACGATTAGGCTTTGGAAGAACTATTTGATGGGTGATCATCCACTCTTCATCTGTAGAAACATCAGGTGGACGCCACTTTCTCATAAGCACACCATTTTTGTAGTAAAAACAGACAGGAACTTGAGTAGCCTCTTGTTCACTTGCAGCCTGTGGTAGAAGATGTGCTAGATCACGAGCTTGGTGTTGCTCATGAATAAGTTGTTTCCTAGACAAAATGTCATTAGAATGACCTGACAAGGACAAGTCTGAAGATTTCTCAGACATCTCTGGACTGGAAGGTTCTTAGTGAAAAGACTGCCCAATGAAGGTGTCAGCCAGACTGAAGTCCAGGTCAGCATCATCTTGAATAGCCTTTTTAGCCATAGAACAAGTAACTGCACATGAAGGAAAGAAGTCTGGAATTTCTTCCTCTATAGAGTCAGATTCTTGATCAATCAAGGGAGTGTCAGTTACAACAGGGAAGGGCACAACCTTATCCCCAGCAAGATCATTACCAAGAAGCAAATGAACACCTTTGAAAGGAAGAGAAGACCTAACACCAACAGTAACAGGTCCAGAGACCAAGTCTGATTTGATATGAACATTATGGAGAGGTACACTTGTAAAACCACATTGTACTCCTTGAATAAGGACATTAGCCTGAGTAGACGATTTGTCCGAAAAAAGCAGAATATCTGCAAGAATAAGAGATTGGGAAGACCCGGTATCCCTTAGAATTCGAACAGGAGCAGATGAGGAAAAATCATGTGAAAGTGAGACAAAACCATTGGTGATGAATGGCTCAAAACCCTCCATAACAGAATCAGACACAGAAGGTAGAAGATCAGGTGAACTGACCATTGATACAAGAGATTCTCTCTTAGTGAAAGCAGTTGGCTTGGTTTCTTCTCGTTGTTGTTTTTTCTTGAGAGCATAACACTCAGAAATAAGGTGACCTTGCTTTTTGCAGTATTGGCAAGACACAGAGGGTAAAGAATCAGAGGATTGCTTCTCACTGGAAGGTTTCCTCTCAGAAGTGACCTTAGAATCATTAGAAGTGTTATTAGAAGAAGTCTTGGGCTGAAACTTGCTTTGAAATTTCGAAAAATTTGATTTTTCGGCAAAAGAAGACTTACGAGTCAACACATAACTATCAGCCAGGGTGGAAACATCTTGCAAAATACTTGGTTGTTTTTCCTCAAGGAAAATCTAAATATCAGGCTGGACACACCTTTTGAATTCCTCAACCAAAATAAGTTGCCTCATTCGGTCAAAATCTTTCTAAACTTTCATGGAATTACACCACTGATCAAACAGCTGTTCCTTCAACCTGCCAAATTCAACATGAGTTTGACTGGCTTCCTTGCGAGAATTCCTAAATTTTTGTCTGTAAGCTCCGGGGCCAATTCATAACCCTTCAGAATGGCAGATTTGACAAAATCATAAACAGAACACTGTTGGACAGATAATTGGTCATAGATTTATCTGGCTTTACCAGTAAGAACACTTTGTATCATCATTGTCCAATGCTCTTTTGGCCATTTCAAATATTCAGCAATTTTTTCAAAATGGGTAAAGTATTGATCAACATCATTTTCTAAGAAAGGAGGAACAAGTCTGATGTGTTTAACCACATCAAAATGATCAGAAAGTCCAAAAGATTTTTTTTTTTTAATTTCGGCATGATTGTATAGTCGTTTCAAGACAATTTCAACACAACACAACATGTATCATGTATCATGACCGAAAGGGTCGCGGGAGAAGCGAAATCGCTTGTCAAAGTCCCGCCCCCAACTTCCAGAAAAACAGTTTGATTATGGTTAAGATATCATAGGGATTATAAATCACAGCAGAGCTAGTGTCCATGTACGCTACGATTTAAACGTCAGAAAATAAGATTGTAAGATTTATGAATATCATGAGAATTACAAAACCCAAAACCAGTGAAGTTGGCACGTTATGTAAATCGTAGAAAAAAACAGAATACAATGATTTGCAAATCCTTTTCAACTTATATTCAATTGAATACACTGCAAAGACAAGATGTTTAATGTTCAAACTGAGAAACTTTTTTTTTTTTTTTTGCAAATAATCATTAACTTAGAATTTAAAGGCAGCAACACATTGCAAAAAAGTTGGCACAGGGGCCTTTTTACCACTGTGTTACATCGCCTTTCCTTTTAACGACACTCAGTAAACGTTTGGGAACTGAGGAGACCAATTTTTTAAGCTTTTCAGGTGGAACTCTTTCCCATACTTGCTTGATGTACAGCTTAAGTTGTTCTACAGTCCGGGGTCTCCATTGTCGTATTTTACTCTTCATAATGCGCCACACATTTTCAACGGGAGACAGGTCTGGACTACAGGCAGGCCAGTCTAGTACCAGCACTCTTTTACTACGGAGCCATGCTGTTGTAACACGTGCAGAATGTGGCTTGGCATTGTCTTCCTGAAATAAGCAGGGGCGTCCATGAAAAAGACCTGTATGTACCTTTCAGCATTAATGGTGCCTTCACATATGTGTAAGTTGCCCATGCCTTGGGCACTAATACACCCCCATACCATCATAGATGTTGGCTTTTGAACTTTGCGCTTATAACAGTCCGGATGGTTCTTTTCCTCTTTGGTCCGGAGGACACGACGTCCACAGTTTCCAAAAACAATTTGAAATGTGGACTCGTCAGACCACAGAACACTTTTCTACTTTGCATCAGTCCATCTTAGATGAGCTTGGGCCCAGCGAAGCCGGCGGCGTTTCTGGGTGCTGTTGATAAATGGTTTTCGCTTTGCATTGCAGAGTTTTAACTTGCACTTGCAGATGTAGCGACGAACTGTAGTTACTGACAGCCGTTTTCTGAAGTGTTCCTGAGCCCATGTGGCCCATGATGTCCTCCTCAACACAATCCTCTGTCTGAGACACATTCTCTTCTATGTCACTTTCACCGTCAAAGAGTTGTTCCAAAACCTCATGGACAGTAACCTTTTCCCAGAAGATATTTTCAAGTGAGAGAGCGTGCAGATTGCAGTATACACAGAGCACAATGAGGAATGATTTGGATAGAGGGCTACCATGCAAGCTTTTAAATATTTGCTCCTCCCTCATTTCTTATTTTGCACGAACTACCAATGTCTTTGCAGGAATACCCACCCTCCACAGCGCAGGACATATCAGTTCTACTTTGGCAGGTGTGAGTACAGTAGGTCACACATACACACACATACACACACACCTTCATGTGAATACTGTTTCCCCCATGCCATGATGGCACGGGTGGCATGGTGGCATAGTGGTGCCACAGCAAGAATGACTGCTGCCTCACAGCAAGAAGGTCGTGGGTTCAAATCCGACCTGGGGCCTTTCTGTGTGGAGTTTGCATGTTTTCCCCGTGCTCGCGTGGGTTTCCTCCAGGTATTCCAGTTTCCCCCACCCACAAAAACATGCATTATAGGAACACTCCAACCAGTACCCCTGGAGTTGGTCCCTGGGCACTGCTCTGTGGCTGCCCACTGCTCCTGACTATAGGATGGGTCAAATGCGGAGGACAAATTACCCCATGGGGTTCAATAAAGTATATCTTACAGGGTTCCCACAGCTTAGGGCAAGTTAAATTCAAGACTTTTTAAGACTTTTTTAATGCCATTTGATACTAAATTTAAGACCTACTTCATAATAAACACAAATGGAAAAATAACACCTCATAATAGGATTCGGGACAATTTTGCCCAAATGTTTATTTGAACATGAAATATGACCTTTTGATCAAATGAAAACGTTTTATTTAAAAACATTAATACTAGGGATGGACGATATTAGATTTTTGGCCGATATGCCAATATTTTACAACTCATTTGGCCGATATCCGATACTGATACCGATATTTTTTCCCCCACATCTAATTGCAGTGATCATCTAGTTTCTGCAGGGGAATTAACAGACAGAATTATTCTGCAGACTCTTCATCATGTCGGCCTGCTGGCAAATGCAGACATAAGACAAAGCTGAAAATGATGTAACATCAGTAATCACTCCTTGTGCAAAATAAGAAAAATACCTCAATTTATGTTATTTAAAACATGTCATATTTATTCATTACAATTGTTTTTAAACAAAACAAAAATAAGATACTTGCAGCCTGTCCTACTTAAAACAGACTTATGACAACACCCACAACCAATTTCACCTCTATTCACAAGGAACATGTATGAAGTGCATTGTACAACTGTACAGCAATGCCCGTGACCTTTGACCCCTCAAGCGATACTGCATTAAAAACCAACATCAGTGTGTAAAGGACATCGCCACACGGGCTCAGGAACACTTCAGAAAACCACTGTCAGTAACTACAGTTCGTTGCTACATCTGCAAGTGCAAGTTAAAACTCTACAATGCCAAGTGAAAGCCATTTATCAACAGCACCCAGAAACGCCACCGGCTTTGCTGGGCCCGAGCTCATCTAAGATGGACTGATGGAAAGTGGAAGTGTTCTGTGGTCTGACGAGTCCACATTTCAAATTGTTTTTGGAAACTGTGGACGTCGTGTCCTCCGGACCAAAGAGGAAAAGAACCATCCGGACTGTTATAGGCGCAAAGTTCAAAAGCCAGCATCTGTGATGGTATGGAGGTGTATTAGTGCCCAAGGCATGGGCAACTTACACATATGTGAAGGCTCCATTAATGCTGAAAGGTGCATACAGGTTTTGGAGCAACATATGTTGCCATCCAAGCAACGTCTTTTTCATGGACGCCCCTGCTTATTCCAGCAAGACAATGCCAAGCTACATTCTGCACGTGTTATAACAGCATGGCTCCGTAGTAAAAGAGTCTGGGTACTAGACTGGCCTGCCTGTAGTCCAGACCTGTCTCCTATTGAAAATGTGTGGTGCATTATATACAACAACAGAGACCCCGGACTGTTGAACAACTTAAGCTGTACATCAAGCAAGAATGGGAAAGAGTTTCACCTGAAAAACTTCAAAATTGGTCTCCTCAGTTCCCAACCATTTACTGAGTGTCGTTAAAAGGAAAGGCAATGTAACACAGTGATAAAAAGGCCCCTGTGCCAACTTTTTTGCAATGTGTTGCTGCCTTTAAATTCTAAGTTAATGATTATTTTCAACAACAAAAAAAGTTTCTCAGTTTGAACATTAAACATCTTGTCTTTGCAGTGTATTCAATTGAATATAAGTTGAAAAGGATTTGCAAATCATTGTATTCTGTTTTTATCTACAATTTACACAACGTGCCAACTTCACTGGTTTTGGGGATGTATATCGGCAGATATCAGCAGAATGGCCGATGTCCGATATTTAATTTTAAAGCCGATATCGTTCACTGATATGGCACTGCTTTTTTCAGTTCCTCCTCCACCTCTGCCAATTCTGCCATTTTTTCTTTGAGGCGCTTTCTCAGTGTGTTCACTAATTCATCACGAGTTCACATTTTTAAGACTTTTGAAAGATTTATTTAAGACATTTTAATGCCAATTAAGGCCTTATTTTTAGATTTGTGAATTTAATGCCTTTTAAGACTTTTTAAGGATCCGTGAGAACCCTGTCTTATCTTAAAAATGGAAAATTATGGTCCCTCTAGTCACTTCAACAAGGTAGACGTGCTGCTATTAGTGTCCCACCAGACACACAGTCAGACATGTTGAAGACATAGTCATTATTCGAGCTCTTCATAAAACCATTGTTTGCTAATATTGTACTTGAGATGATAATTTTAGAGGGAAGGCATGTGTAGTTAGAAAGACTTGGATGTGAGCAACTCAAAAGCCAACACTGGCTTGCTCATTTTGGCAGGGGTTCACAGATCAAGTTGTTTCCTACATGCCCACACCACGAGAAGTATCAAAGTTCTCAAGGGAATAGCTGTTTTCCCCTCCCCCCCGTCATGAATCACCTCAAAAGTATAAACTCTGCACCTGCAGATATGAGGTCACACAAACAGACAAGTTTTACACAACTAAAACAGCTTGGGGTCAAATTGACCCCAGAGGAACACCAATGCGTGAAATATGCGTTCAGCACATTGAAAAAATATCATCATGATAATTTTATGCTTTATCAGTTGTTCCCATCAAATTAGTTAAAGTCATGAAATATGAAGCAGAAAAATAAAAGTCAACTATTATTTTTTGAATGATTAACATTGAATGGGGTCAAATTGACCCCAAAGATAATAGGAGGGTATTTAAGCAATAAAGATCAGACGAAGATAAATATCTTAGTCTCTGACCTGTTAATTATTAATGCGAAGAAGTAAATGAGTGGCTGCATATATTCACTCAGAGAAAACTCCATAGTAGAAGCCATTTGTCACTGCTAGGCACTAGAGATAGTTTCCTGACAGTTGTACATTTCCGAAACAGGAAGCCCTGAGCTGGCTAGAGTTTAGAGTATGCAAGACTATGACAAAGACACGGCCTTCCTCGGTGACTGGGGCAGATTTCAGCAGGTTGTATTTTTTCTGCTCTGCGCCAGTGCAGTCCCAAATGGCTTCAACGCACTCTCCATTGTTTTCCTGGGAGACAGTCCACCCCATCACTGTCAGATCCCAGTGGGAATCAACCTCACTGAGGAGTGGAGACAGGTCAGCATTCCCACTCAGCTGCTGAACGGAGAGACAGTGTATGACAGGTGCAGGAGATACAAGCTGGACCTGATCTCAAACTTCTCAGCCCAGGGCCTATCCCCTGGTAAGGATGTCAACCTCTCTCAAGTGCCACTTGAGGGATGTTCTGATGGATGGTCCTTCAGTAAAGAGATCTACCAGTCCACCATAGTCACAGAGGTGAGTGGTCCTTGTTCAGAGCTGATGGGTGTCCTAATACTACAGCGTGCATGAAGGTGGTGGAGTAACACGCTCCCCTGGGTAAGGTGTTCACCCAGGCACGTATACTCTCCTAACTCGTACATATGAAAGCACTTATTCAAAAGGCTATGCTCTTTACTTTGAAATTCAATTTGAACAACCGCATTAGTATGGAGGGTGATTTGTGCCATAATTAAATACAATACACACATTGAAATACAATGCACTTATTGAAATACAATACACATTGCAAAAATACTATACATGAGAAGCATAAATACAGTACAAAAATGCTTAAATACAATACACATATTGAAAGTACAATACATATATTGAAAATACAATACATGTGTAACAGTAAATACAATACAAAAATGCTTTGTTTTTCAATGTGAGTCAGGAATTTGTGTGCCAAAATTAAAATAAAACTGTATTGTATTTCAAGATGTGTATCGTATTTTCAATATGTGTATTGTATTTCAATGTGTGTATTTTATTTAATTTTGTCATGAATAATCCTGACCGACATTGAAAAACAAATTATGCTTGTATTGTATAATTTACTGTTACTCATGTATTGTATTTTCGAGGCATGTATTATATTTCGAGCTCTGTGCCAAATACCTCGCAATGAAATACAATACACCTTGTATTGTATTTCGATATGCAGTTTTGGCACGATGTAGGCTGATTCTTGGCTTGATACTCCCTGCATGGCCAGGACTGGCCAGGCGCCCAACCTACAAAAATAAAATATGGTTTCCGTAGAGATGGCGAGCTGAAATCAGTCTGTTGTCAGAGCACGTAGTCAGCGAACTGTCCGCAGTCGCTGACACATGAAGGGGACATGTTAGCTTCCTTCGTAACTGTACACAGTTACTATCGTTTAATGAATAAAGGGTGATTACTTCGCTACTTTAAGTTTTACGGTCATTATCGCTGCAGCACCTATTGTTAACCGCCCCGCGGGAGGATCTCGTGTCTTTGCATTGACTTTGAATAATTTGTCGTGCGAATTGTCGTGGAGTTTTCGTCCAGTGTGAAAGAAGCTTAACTCAATTCTGTAAAATGAGCGATTGTGACGATAGGAATGTTTTAATGTCTTTTGTGCGTTGAATTGCTTTGTTTTGTTGCCAATCGAAGTTTTAGTACAGAGTGCACAGTGAGCAAAGACTGCTTTTAATTAGCTTGACTGTATTCAGTTAACAGCCTACTGAAAACGATACTTACGTGACATCGTACAGCGATGTGCGTCGTCAATTTATGTCTGAATAGAAGTTAATGATCTACCAAATCAAAATTGGGGTTTTTCTTCTTTTTTCATTTAACGTTCATTTATTTCGAATACTTGAACGTCAAATAGCGAAACAGTACATCGCTGAGGTGTAAATTCTCACACTACTTAGAACGAACAGTGATGAACCGTCGGACCATAGTCGGACATCCTACTTTCGTTTGAAACACCTGACGGACGGACCGACTTTTCACTCGACAGATGGTCTGACTCGGTCGGACATGTAAAGTTTATTGAAACAGTCCCCTGGAGATAAAGTATCTAGGTTTCGGTTATACCTAGCCAAATGCCGGTGCTCTTACGTTGCTATGGTTATAGGTTGACAAGCGGATGAATTTCGCACTTCGAACTGTGAAACTAACGTAGCCGAACTATCCCCCCCGCGCCAACCTACCGTACCTAAGGTTTCTACAAAGGTTTCTTTCTGCTCTTCCTTCTTGCAAAGTCGTCCACTAACTCGTCAAAGTTGAGCTGTCAAACAAACTCTGATTTTATTGCTAGAAGGGAGAGTGAATTCAACCGATTTTAGCTCATTTTCATCCTGAGCTCATTTTTAATTCGAGCCAGTCTGGAGAATGACCGTTCCCCTTCACAGTTTGTTATTGGCAGGGTCAAAAACAGTCTGAGTGCTATGTAAACATTTGGGAAAGTGGACTGTAAATCCAAATTTACCATGGTCTTTACTTTAGCGTTGTATTTCGGCATTTTTGTTCTTCTGAAAATAATGATTTGTACTGAACAAGTTCATCTGCCAAGCTCAAGGTCAGATCACTGGGATATGCTGCAGCAAGAGATTAAAGTGAGCTCACTGTTGGACATATTATCAGGCATGAAAAGAACATGAAAAAGATTGGTCAAGTGTGTGGTTGCAGTTAACCGATGGTTAAGACAGGACACAAGTTTGTCAATTAGAACATTGAACGTTTCAATCCGAAACTTTTCTTTTCCACTAAATTCAACACCTGGCTCTGCACTTTCATCAGCCATATATTTGCGCTTCTTTGTGCGCTGGAGGTCAAGTCTGTAGTCTTGGGAGACTGAATCGGAAACATTTAAAGCTAACCCTTCAAAAAAGGCAAAATTGTCTCTCTGTGCTGCCACAAAGTCATGAAGTGAAAGGAGAAGCAGTGTAGTTTTGTGTATATCAATGTCAATTGCCCTTACAATGGTTTTAAGTCTTCAGGTACACTATTATTACAATACAATACAATACAATATAATGTAAATGTCAATGACCTTTTTAATAGGGTGTTGGATGCTAAATCTGATAGTCTAGGAAAGGTTTTAATGTAAGAATGTTGTTAGGAGTTTCGATAAATGGGTTTAACAATATTGGATTTTCACTTAAACTTCCAAAATTTCTGCCATGTGAGGAGTTTCGATAAAAGCAATGCCAAGTGTAATGTGGGAGTGTTGTATTGATATTGGATTTTCACTTGGTCTTCTCTTTGTTGGCATTGGTGAGTACAGTACACCCCTTTACGGTGGGGACATATGGAAGCGAAATCTGCAAAGTGAAGCAGGGCGAAACTCTGTGTTCTGAAGGTGAATATCTACCAGTCTACTACTCTCCTCGAAGATAACTATAGGTTATAATGACACGTGAATCTGCTGTGTATCGTGACTGGACCACTGTACAGCCCGCCCCTGAGTCTACCTCGGCTATTGGACACTTGCTTCACGATATGGTATCGACGTGCGATAAATTTGCATGGAAATAGAGATTTCTGAACTTTTGGACGTGTCGCAATGACAGATTCGATGCACTCCGAGGACCATGTCGTATTGTGTACACACAATACTGTGCGGGAGCGAAATCACTTCTCATAGAAAATAGGTCCAGTTTCTACTAGCTGTCTACTGGGGCCAGCGTTAGGCCCAGGATTTGCTTGCCATGTGCACATTTTATCCCCGAATGCGTTGCCGTGCGTGTTTTATGTCGATGTTACGCGTGGTAGCACACCTGAACACAAGGTACGTAGACGTGCGCATGTAGCAATATTGACACAACCGCGAGGGGCGATCTTCCGAACTTCCATGTTGAGCTCGTGGTAGAGTCAAACAATGGTGGAAAATATTAATGAGAGCCCGGTTGGCTATCTGCTCCCTACATGATACCGCCAGTATCCAATGTTGCCAATTTAGCAACTTTGTCGCTAGATTTAGCGACTTTTGGCCTTCTCTGGCAACTAAAACCTCATCTAGCGACTTAGCGGCTTTTTAGGTTAATCTGGCGACTTTAAAAAAACACATCCCTCGAGTGTCAAAATCATTGTTTTTCAATGTAACTTCAGCTCTGCACCGCCACCGGAAGCTTATTTCATGGTTAAGCAGCACTGCATATTATCCTTGGGGGTAAGGATCCCTGGGGGGTAATACCTCTCTGGTGGCCAAACCATCTAGGTGTCCCAGATTGGCCCTCTCACATCCAGCGGCATGGGACGCGTAAAACATGGCCAACTCGTCACCAGCAAGTGACCACTCCATCTAGCCTCTCCCATGCCGAAGACCGTCCGTAGTGGCTCCACGTGCCGCCCCTGGTTTTTCCCCTTTGCAGAACTCGGCGGATCTAGGGGAGAAAACCCAGACAAAATATTCCACCATGCTGGTGGTAGTGCTGCAGAGACTGGATCTACCGATCGTCGGGGTTCTCCCTGCCATTGGACTTCGGACCTCTCCCTGCACAGGCACCGTGTGTTTGCTGCTGTGCAACAGTACTCCCACGTTAAAAGATTTCACACACAAGGCGTCTATCAACGGTCTCTTTGCAAGCCCATACAAGCCCTTCGGCGATCGGCGAGAGGCGACGGGGACAGGATTAGTGAGATCTGGAAGTCCCTAGTCTCAAACCGGCACGTTAGGCGGCAGAGTTCTGATTCAGTCGTCTCACTCTTGGATAGGAACAGAAGAGTGTCCCGGCAGCGCTCTCTGCGACTGAGCAGCCCTTTTTTAGGATCCACTCTGCTCACCCCACAATTGGGAGGGGGCTAGAAAAGGTGCCCTAAAAATAGCCTGTTCCACCCACTCCTGGCTGGAAAACCGCACCCAGCAGGATCACCATCTTAGCGGTCGAAATACCTATAAATTACAATTTGCAACTTGGAATGTACGCACGCTCCTTGATAACCACGAACATACTGACCGTCCTGAAAGAAGAACCGCCTTGGTATCCCTAGAACTGAAGCGTTTTCAGGTCGATATTGCTGCCCTTCAAGAAACTCGAAGAGCAGGAACCGGACAGCTAAGTGAGCACGGGGGAGGATATACCTTCTACTGGCAAGAGAGACCAGCGGGCCAGCAACGAATGCACGGTGTTGGATTCGCTATCAGGAGTGAACTGACCAAGTATGTTACCTCCCTCCTTCATGGCGTCAACGAGCGCATTATGAAAATGCGCCTCTCTCTTGATAAGAACCAATATGCTACTGTCATCTGTGCATATGCACTAACCCTAGACGCTGAAGAGGAGACGAAGGAAGCCTTCTACTCTACACTTGATAACATCTTAGCGAGCATCCATAAAGAAGACAAGATCATTATTCTCGGCGATTTTAATGCAAGGGTCGGAAGAGATCACGTTCTCTGAAAGGGGATTATCGGCAAAGAAGGGGTAGGGAGTTGTAACTCCAATTGTGTTCTTCTGCTTACGTTCTGTGCGGAGCACCAACTAGTTATCACAAACACCTTGTTCCACCAAAAGAACAAATTTAAAACCACTTGGCAACACCTAAGATCTAAGCATTGGCATCTGATTGACTTTGTCATTGTTCGAGCACGCGACCAGGGAGATGCCCAAATCACGAAATCAATCACTAGCGCAGACGACTGCTGGACAGATCATCGCCTTGTATGCTCAACCTTTGCTCTAAAACTTCATCACAAGAAACGGCAAATAGCAAAACAACTGAAAAAGAGACTAGATGTTGAGAGGCTGAAAGATTTGGTGCTGCTTGAAGAACTGCAGCTTGCTCTCCGTCAGTCTCTTCAGTCTGTTCATGGCAATAACGTTGAGAAATACTGGCAGGCTTTGAAAGCAGCCATTCTTTCGAGTAGCGAAGCTACAATTGGCTACAGCGCTAAGAAACACCAGGATTCGTTTGACGAAAACGACCATGCCATTGAAGAACTCATAGACGGGAAGAGGAAGGCTGTCTGTACCTGGCAAAATGACCCTATGAATGAAGCTAAACGCACTGCCTATCACAATATACGGGCTGAGGTTCAAAGGCGGATTCGCCAAATGAAAGATCAGTGGTGGGCCACTAAGGCGGAACATCTTTAGGGTCTTGCGGACAAAGGAGATACTCGTGGCTTTTTCAGTGCTACCAGAACCATCTTTGGACCCAGCACACGTGGGGAGATGCCCATTAAAGAAAAATACGGTATTCTTCTGAAAGATACAGTGAGCATCAATCAGCGCTGGAAAGATCATTTTCAAGAACTTCTAAACCGCGACTCTTCGGTTGATGAATCCATTTTCGATAAGATCCCGCAGTCGCCAGTCAATGTTGAGCTAGGAGCAGAACCGACCCTCAGCAAGACAAAATCGTCCATCATGCAAATGAAAAACGGCAAGGCCCCAGGTGTCGATGGAATACCAGCAGAGATATTCAAACATGGCGGCGACGACCTGGCTTTATGCCTTCACCAACTCATTCTTCTTATCTGGCAGACGGAGGAAATAACATCGGACCTTCAGGACGCGGACATTGTTAAGATCTTCAAAAAAGGAGATAAATCCGATTGTGGTAATTACCGTGGCATTTCTCTTCTTGCTATTGCCGGAAAGATCATCGCTCGAATCCTCGCCAATCGTCTAGTTCCGCATGCTGAAGGCTTCCTACCAGAGTCTCAATGTGGCTTCCGCCCAAATAGAGGAACAACTGACATGATCTTCACTGCTCGGCAGTTGCAAGAAAAATGTCGGGAGCAGCGTCAGCCACTATATATGGCCTTTATAGATCTCACAAAGGCGTTCGACTGTGTTAATCGAGAAGCCCTATGGAGAATCCTGGCTAAATACGGTTGCCCGGAGAAGTTCATTTCTATCCTGAGACTCCTTCATGATGGCATGTCTGCCAGGGTTCTCGGCAGCAGAGGTGATAACGAGGCCTTCGAGGTACGAACTGGCGTTAAACAAGGGTGCGTAATCGCACCCACCCTATTCTCCATCTTCATCTCGGCCATCTTCCATCTAATTCAAGACAGACTGCCTGACGGTGTTGAGATCGTCTATAGAATGGACGGAGGGCTGTTTAATTTGCGAAGGCTGAAGGCGAGAACGAAGACCGATATTACTTCACTGATCGAGCTTCAGTATGCGGATGATAATTGCGTCTGCGCCACGTCAGAGCGGCAACTCCAGGCCATTCTAGATGCGTTTACGTACGCTTACGAGAGGCTTGGTCTCTCGGTGAACGCGGAAAAGACAGAAGTCCTTTTCCAACCCGCTCCAGGCCAGCAGTCCTCACCCCCTGCCATCTTGGCAGTGCCCTCTCAGCAAAGGCTGACATCGAGGCTTAGATTCTACATCGCTTTAAGGCTGCAAGCTGTGCCTTTGGAAGGCTTCGTGAGAGAGTGTTCGAAGAGAAGGGACTAAAGACAGACACCAAACTCTCGGTATACAAGGCTGTTGTGCTACCCTCCCTCCTTTACAGCTCGGAGTCCTGCACGACCTATAGGAGACACCTTAATGCCCTCGAAAAGTATCATCAGCGTTGTCTAAGACGCATCCTTGGTGTGACTTGGCAGGATCGTCGAACTAATTGTAGCATCCTTGACGAAGCACAGTGCACCAGTATCGAGGCCATGATAATTGAAAATCAACTGCGATGGACTGGCCATGTTGTCAGATTGAAGGACTCACGCCTTCCAAAGCAGATCCTCTTCAGGGAGCTGGGATCTGGCACCAGAGCACAAGGGGGGCAGCGAAAGCATTTCAAAGACAACCTTAAAGTAAATATTAGGGCCTGCCACATAGGTCTAACAGCCTGGGAGAATCTGGCGCGCGACAGACCTAGATGGAGAAGTGCAGTCCGGGAGGGTGTGTCGCTATTTGAGGAAGAGCACCGTCGGAAAGCGGCGGAAAAACATCAACGCCGTAAAGAACTCGATGCCACCCCTGCCTTGCCACAGCCTGCTTCCTACACCTGTCCCACCTGTGGCAAAGTGTGCGTCTCACAAATAGGACTTTTCAGCCACTAACGGGTGCACAAGAGATGATAAGACAATCTTACTCGATTACGAGGGATCCCCATGAATATTAGCCCCGATCTTGAAACTGTACCCTTTAGAATTGCCAACATAGCCATGTAGACACATTTTCTTGAGATCAGTGAGTTGTGCGTGACGTTATGACATCATAGTAACATCATGACGTAAACTAGCGACTTTTCAGATAGCCAAAAGCGACTTTTGGTGATTTGTTTTTGGCAACACTACCAGTATTGTGCATAGTGCTCTGATCGTTCTGCTGCAAGTATGTGCGGTTGCGCACGTAAATTACGTCACACAGCTAGCATATCCTGGGCCTTAGCGCTCGCGGAAAGGACGTTCATTCAAAACCCTTGGTAAATCAGAGGCCCTTTGTAAGAACATTTGTAATCACCAGGCCTCTCTTAACAGTATGCTCTCCCATTAGGGCTCTCCCTAGGGCTCCCAAATAGCCAGAAGTCGCGACCCCTAGCAGGGGCTTTCAGAATCATAGGGCCCTCTGAAACTATTCCCCCCTACTTCCTTGAACCCTTAGTTGGTAAACATTAGGGCTCCCCTAGGAGTATTCACACGAGGCACTACAGCAGGGCCAGCCCAGGGGCCCTCTGACTGCCGTCCCCCATAGCCCAGGGGCCCTCTGGCTGCCGTACCCCATAGCCCAGGGGCCCTCTGACTGCCGTCCCCCATAGCCCAGGGGCCCTCTGACTGCCGTCCCCCATAGCCCAGGGGCCCTCTGATTGCCGTACCCCATAGCCCAGGGGCCCTCTAATTGCCGTCCCCCGGGGTCCAGGGGCCCTCTAATTGCCGTACCCATAGCCCAGGGGCCCTCTGATTGCCGTTCCTGTCCCCCCCGCCCATTTCATATCACCCTTCTCTCTTGGTTCTCTGCAGATATGCTCTATTGCAGTGTGAGTAGTCATAACATCCTAGAGAATAGAGGCCCTCTGATATCGCAATTGGTATCGGCGTCTGCATCGTTTTGGGTCCCCCCCGGGCCCCTGGGCGCTGGCCCCACTGGCCCGGTCCATAATATGGCCCTGTCAGCAGGCCAACAATATTTCCTCCTTAGTTAATTCTTTCTTCTTTGCCGTCTTTCAAAGAGTCCATGTCGTAAAGTGGGCAGGACTATGCCTCCCGAAGCATGAATTTATAGGGGCGTGTCATGTAAATTACGATGGTTTCTGCTGCCAGATTTATCAACGCCACGCCAGTTCTACACACTGTCGTTTTCCTCTTTGTATGTCTGTCCTGTTACCTGGTCAGTTCTTGTAATAACAGTGAGGAGTCGTCCACCGACTGAGCCGTTTGACTTATGGAGCGCAAACCGAGGCCTGCGCAACTTCTTTGAAACACGAAGAGACGAATTCAACGTCGTGGATATACTTGTGGAATGCAACCTTTTGACTGTAGAAGAGTACGATGACATACGGCTTGCTAGAGAGAGGTCGCTGTTTCTCGCACTGCACGAAATTATGACACGGGCATCTCCGTAACATGTCGCATTTCTGGAATACCTGGAGGGACTGTATCGAGATGTGTGGCCGTCACCAAACACGGAGGTTGTTTCACAGGACGACATACACCAACAGAAAATCGAGAAGACTTTCAATGGACAGGGGAATTATAACATCATACATGTGAACAGTGCCATGACACCTGAGGCCACAGTAGAGGACGTGTGGTGGTGCCCAATTTGTACAATTCACACAGCGGAACACGCTGTGCACGTTGCATTCCACAAGTATATCCACGACGTTGAATTTGTCTCTTCGTGTTTCAAAGAAGTTGCGCAGGCCTCGGTTTGCGCTCCATAAGTCAAACGGCTCAGTCGGTGGACGACCCCTCACTGTTATTACAAGAACAGACCAGGTAACAGGACAGACATACAAAGAGGAAAACGACAGGTAAGTCGACGTAGAATTATTTAGTGAAAAACGGAGGCTGAGGCTAACGATGTTGATACTCAGCAAAAGTTTTTCTAGGGCCGTTTGTTTCCAGGTCGTTGAAAAGGAAAGGATCTTCATCCCTGAGGGCCGATAAGAAGGCCTCAGCAGTACATTCGTTTCTCACAGCATCAGTCAATATGACTCGCATGGCTCTCACCTTATTTGGGTACAACAGTCTAAAAAATCTGTGGACTGATTCACACCTGTCAACCACATTTTCAGCCCAAGAATTCAATTTTTCTGATGCTGTCATATGCCCGACTTACAATACTCTAAACTCTGTCGGACTACTGGATATGGCGTCCATAGTTAAAGACGTTTCTGCACTGAGGTAATTAAGAAAGCAGACAAAATTGAGATAGGTTGCACCCCAACAATGTCACTCATGACACACTCCTGCCTTGATATTTATGTCAGTGGACTCTAACCACGCCTTAAGTCGGACAGAACTGTTCCCACAAGAAAAGTTATCCAATAATCACTGTCTTCTACCCTGTGTACTTCGGTCAGCCATCGATCGAGTCTCATAACTCATAACGCTCTCTCCATCGTCCATTCCCATCTTTCCTTGTCGAAGTAGTCTTGCCTACTCCTTTTCGGAGATCTTGCTCTCAATGCCATGTTATTCAGTGTAAAACACCAGCGCTGACATGAGATCCTTTGCCTGACATGTCTGCCATTTCTTTTGCCGAATCTCAGAATGGGGGGGGGGGACCAACACACACATTCACACACACATTCACACACACATTCACACAAACACACACACGACTCGCAAGCCCTCCCGCTTAAATGAAAAACTTAGTTAAAACCTATATTCAACATAAAATTCTAGGATATACTTTGAAACTCGCATTTACCAGCTTTCTACGCACAATTTTATCATTCATTAAAGTTAAAAAACTTTAAAATGACAGATGAAAAACATGGCTGATACATTGACCTAAAAAGGCCCTGCTTGTTTATTCACACTGGTAGAAAAATTAAATGGTATTTTTTGACTCTTTGACTGTTTTTAAAAAACTAAGACCTTGCTTGGGATTAAACAAACTAACACACACACACACACACACACGCACACGCACACGCACACGCACACGCACACACACAAACATACACAACCCGCAAGCACTCCCACTCAAATGAAAAACTTTGTTGAAACCTATATTCAACATAAAACTCTAGGATATACTTTGAAACTCATATTTTCCAGCTTTCCACACACAATTTCATCATTTCTTAAAGTTAAAAATCTCTGCAGTGATGTCATCAATACAGTCCATGCCCACTTACAAAGTGAGCTCACTGGTGAAGCCTCATGTCTTTGAGTTGAAAACTGTCTGTTCTGGTGCCAAAAACAATTTTTCAGGTAAGAAAGTAAATATTTTCATCACAAATATTTTTGCATAGTGTCCATTGTGTTGTAGATACAATTGTTTCACGTACATAAGCTCAAGCTAAAGTAATTGTTTCTCTAGTTTCATTTGACTTATTACATTAGTGCTAGCTTTGAAGATAAATGTTAAAAACGGTTACCTTTTTAATGGCTGTCTGGCATGGGAAGGGTTGTATCTGTTCTTCAAAAGTGTTACAATCTTCCCCTTATGTTGACATTTTGTACTGGTCCCCTTTTTGCAGCATGCCTAGGCAGTTTGCTAAGTTAATATTTACTTACTAAGTACTTCTGCACCTTGAAAACACAGTGTTCAAAAGTGTTTTGTTTATTGTTCAATAGACAGTTCAACTGTTCATATGCCTTGCAGCACTTATTAAGTACTTAGTGCAGCTTTACACTACACTGTTCAAAAGTAGTTTTGTTGATTGTTCCACAGATCTCCAAGTGTTCAAATGCTTTTTCACATTAACCTGTTTCAGGTTACAAAACACACACACACACACACACACACACACACACACACACACAACACATGCCAGTTTATACTTTATATGTCTTCATATTATATATATTTATTTCTTTTATTGTACTTATTTTTATCGTATTTAACTTATAATTCTTATTTATTTCATTATTATTATTTTGTAGTCTTACAAGTTTATGGTCCCATTCTTTATTATTCATTAAAGTGCTTCCTTACATTTAATAGCGTGTATCTTTTTTAAGGCTATTAATTTCATTGTTACATCCATCCTCAAGTCGTGTTACAACTCACCCCAGTACTGTGGGGGTTGGTAGAAACAACATACCTCTTTCTATTTGACATTAATTCACATAAGCTGTGATAGTGTAGTCGAAGTCCAAGTGTATCATTTATAGCAGACAAATATGGGAACCACATGTAAAAATTTGAGATCTCTATCACAAGGAACCACTGCGTTACACGTGCTCAAGCAAAAAAGTGTTACTATCATTCCCGGTCTCCCCTATTGATACTGAAAGAAAAAATAACGGGTATATTTCGACTCTTTGACTGCTTTTTAAAAACAAAGATCTTGCATATAATTTAAGAAACTAACACGCACACACACACACACACACACGCACACACACAAACACACGCGCGCGCACACAACCGACATACACTCCCGCTTAAATGAAAAACTCAGTTAAAAAACCTACTTTCAACATAAAATTCTACTTTGAAACTCGCATTTTTCAGCTTACTACACACGATTTTATCATTTCTTAAAGTCAAAAGACTTTAATATGATACATGATATAACATGGTTCATACATTGACCTAAAGGGGGCTGATTGTTTATTCATACTGAAAGAAAAAATAACGGGTATATTTCGACTCTTTGACTGTTTTTTAAAAACAAAGAACTTGCATATAATTTGACAAACTCACACACACACACCACACACACACGCACACACACAAACGCGCACACGACCTGCAAGCACTCCTGTTCAAATGAGAAACTTAGTTAAAACCTATACTCAACATAAAATTCCTGGATATACTTTGAAACTCGCATTTTTAGAAACAAATACTTAACAAACTAATGTTGCATTGATATTTGTGAAAATGGTTTATCTGTAATCGAGAATATCGGTATTTATTTATTGTTACTCATTTTCAAGACTGGATGCAATATATTAGGCCTACAAATAAAGTACTTGTGAGTGATAAATACTAAGCATTATCAAATACAAAATACTGAAAATATTTTACACGGCCAGTTAAAAATCCTTAATCAAGAAGTAGATGGTGTTGCACGACTTCAATTCGCCGTTGGTGCGGAACTGCGATTAACCATGTAGCCTATTCAATAAGTGAACCTGGGACAAATAACTAGAAGTAGGCCTGAAATCTTTCACCGGTGATGGTTATTTAAAGATGCGCTTGTGCAGACATTACTCGTACTTCTTTCATCAACTACATTACAACTTTTTGGTAACTTTTCTTTTTCAATGCACATTGCGCCGAAAAACTGGTAAATTTTCTTTCTTTCTTTTTCCTTTACACACACTTATCCACTGCACCGCTTTATGTTACCCATTTTAACACTTCTTGCTCTCATATTTTTTCTGCTTTAAAAAACTCTTTTCTCTCTGAAACTCTCCGAATTTAAACTCTCTTTCGTTTCTTTCGTTACAACACACAATCAACAAAACTCTTGAAATAAAGTTTTACCAATTTTATCACTTGCACTTCCCCCTTCCAACCACGCATATAAAAACCACCAAACTATAACACAAGAAAATAAATGCTTTAAAAGGTTCATCCCCACAAAAAACGTAAAGCGCATTAAAATGTATAAAATTCTCTCCCCGCACCAGAACGTTCAAGGGGGAAGGGGGGTTGGGACGGTGCTGAATCTCACTCACACACAGCCTCCCCGGAGAGGGAGAGAAGATGCGAGGGGGGGGAGCGGGTTAGGAGAAAAGGGCGGGAAATACAAAATGAACCTTTTTTTTCTTTTTTTCTTTTTTCATATGAGTTCAGGTAAACTCTTCAACTCATTAAAAAGCCATCAATCATTTTTTTTGACAGAAGCCACATTCCATTACTCTCTCTCCCCTTCCATAGAACAAAGCCAACAACTACAATGACCTCAAAGAGATGAGACATTGTTCTTAAATGAGCGGTTAGACAAGAAAGAACAGGATTAAAGAATGTTAAAAATGATGGGAGGAGCTGGGGAGGAGGAGGGATGTTAAGCGTACATGCTGCAGAGTCTCTGCTCAGAATGCGAGTTTAAGTAATCTTGCAAATAAATCAAGCAATCATGTGAGGGCAAATCAGGAGACATCCAAGAGCACTCAGGCGATTCAAGCTCGAGAAGCGGCTCCTATAGTTAGCAAGCTTGACTCTGTACCTATCAGAATTTACGACAAGCTCCATTTCTGATAGGACACTTTGTCAAAGAGAATATTTATGAAAACATACAAGCATACATGAGCTGGCTAGAGTTTAGAGTATGCAAGACTACGACAAAGACACGGCCTTCCTCGGTGACTGGGGCAGGTTTCAGCAGGTTGTATTTTTTCTGCTCTGCGCCAGTGCAGCCCCAAATGGCTTCAACGCACTCTCCATTGTTTTCCTGGGAGACAGTCCACCCCATCACTGTCAGATCCCAGTGGGAATCAACCTCACTGAGGAGTGGAGACAGGTCAGCATTCCCACTCAGCTGGTGAACGGAGAGACAGTGTATGACAGGTGCAGGAGATACAAGCTGGACCTGATCTCAAACTTCTCAGCCCAGGGCCTATCCCCTGGTAAGGATGTCAACCTCTCTCAAGTGCCACTTGAGGGCTGTTCTGATGGATGGTCCTTCAGTAAAGAGATCTACCAGTCCACCATAGTCACAGAGGTGAGTGGTCCTTGTTCCAGAGCTGATGGGTGTCCTAATACTACAGCGTGCATGAAGGTGGTGGAGTAACACGCTCCCCTGGGTAAGGTGTTCACCCAGGCAGGTGTACTCTCCTAACCCGTACATATTAAAACACTTATCAAAAGGCTGTGCTCTTTACTTTGAAATTCAATTTGAACAACCGTATTAGTATGGAGGGTGATTTGTGCCATAATTAAATACAATACACACATTGAAATACAATGCACTTATTGAAATACAATACACATTGCGAAAATACAATACATGTGTAGCAATAAATACAATACAAAAATGCTTAAATGCAATACATATATTGAAAATACAATACATGTGTAACAGTAAATACAATACAAAAATGCTTTGTTCTTCAATGTGAGTCAGGAATATTTGTGCCAAAGTTAAAACAATACAGCTGTATTGTATTTTTGAGATTGTATTTCAAGCTGTGTATTGTATTTTCTATGTGTGTAGGCTATTGTGTTTCAATGTGTGTATTGTATTTAATTTTGCTATGAATAATCCTGACGGACATTGAAAAACAAATTATGTTTGTATTGTATTTGTTACTCATGTATTGTATTTTCGAGGCATGTATTGTATTTCGAGCTCTGTGCCAAATACCTCGCAATGAATTACAATACACCTTGTATTATATTTCGATATGCAGTTTTGGCACGATGTAGGCTGATTCTTGGCTTGATACGCCCTGCATGGCCAGGACCTACAAAAACCTACAAAAATAAATGACGGTTTGGTAGCGAACTGAAATCAGTCTGTTATCACAGGACGAAGTCAGCGAACTGTCAGCAGTCGCTGACACATGAAGGGGACATGTCAGCTTCCTTTGTAACTGTACACAGTTACTATCGTTTAATGAATAAAGGGTGATTACTTCGCTACTTTAAGTTTTACGGTCATTATCGCTGCAGCACCTATTGTTAACCCCCCCAGGACGATCTCGCGTCTTTGCATTGACTTAGAATAATTTGTCGTGCGAAAAATTCGTTTTTCGTCCAGTGTGAAAGCAGCTTAACTCAATTCTGTAAAATGAGCGATTGTGACGATAGGAATGTTTTAATGTCTTTTGTGTGTTGAATAGCTTTGTTTTGTTGCCAATCGTAGTTTTAGCACAGAATGCACAGTGAGCAAAGACTGCTTTTAATTAGCTAGACTGTATTCAGTTAATAGCCTACTGAAAATGATACTCACGTGACATCATACAGCGATGTACGCCGTTAATTTATGTCTGAATCACTGATCTAACGTTATAAGAACTGGATCGCTGATGATGTCATAATTTTGAAGTTACTGTGCCGCCATATTGGTATGCCCAACTATAATCTCTCTGAACATTAGACTACTCACATTGGACACGTTGCAGCCAGCGATATAATTAATTGAGAAGATATGTTTTCAGACACAGAAGAGGCAGTATTTTATGTTTCCTCCTCAGATCGACCTGACTGTACGAAAAATGCCTCAGGGTCCGCAGATTTAACTACAGTAGGCAGCAGTTGTAGGCGCCTTTAACATTTTCAATGGACAGTATCAGCATTTGACGGCACGACCCATGAGTGCGGTCCATAGGAAATCTATACGAATTTTTCTACATCTCGCCTAAGTGGGGCAGTGGACGTTAATCCTGCACGTATTATTATTATTCTGTGTGGGGGGATTTAAAACCTTCATGAAAAAATAAAGTAGCCGTCACTTTGTCAACCACTGTCTTTATTTTAGAAACACTGGGCGTGAGATTCAATGGTGCATAACGCATATGTAACTCCCAACGGATGTCTTGGATTGAGTTTTCTCTTGCGCTGTGTTCACTCAGTAGCTGCCGTGAAGCTGTAGGCTAATTTTCCGAAAAGTGGGTTCGCTGAAGAGAACGCAATGTAAACTTATCAAGGTCGCTAAATTTGCCTTCACATGAGAAGTGCAGCGAGTTGTGCGTTGTCGAGATGTATGTACAACTGCCTGCCATTCATTTGTCGAACGTGAATCGTATTATCTATTTTAGAAGCTCTAACGTTACATCCTCATTGATAACCTGGCAAATAAAATTTGTCTGTCTGGTAATTGAGTGTCAGCGGAACATAAGCCTTTTTAGTGCTAGAATAAACTTGCCTTAATTATGAGACCAGTCAACACCTGGTTCAGTTGTCTAGTTAGTCTGGTCTAATATTATACACAGCGTTACACAGCAGTTTCACTGGATAATCTCATTTATGCCGTGTGACATTGATTGATCTGGTTAACATCAGTTCGGTAATCTAGGTAGCTTTAGGCTAACCTGATGGATCACGTTAGCGAACGTTAATTTGAACTGTTACAATAATAACCGTTAGCTGCCCTGCTGAAAATTCCAGCCTAGGATGGTCAGGCTGGTTTAAGCTGTTTTGGACAGTTTTAGCTGGTCAACCAGCCCTTCACCAGCTGACTCCAGCTGAAAATACCAGCTTAACCAGCTTTGACCACCTTCATCAAGCTATAGAGACCAGCTACACCAGCTATGACCAGCTAAGAACACAGCTCAGATTATCTTAAACCAGCTTAGAATTCTTGCAGCTAGAATACTAAGCTGGTTTAAGATGGTCTGAGCTGTGTTCTTAGCTGGTGTAGGTGGTCTCTATAGCTTGATTAAGGTGATCAAAGCTGGTTAAGCTGGTATTTTCAGCTGGAGTCAGCTGTTGAAGGGCTGGTTGACCAGCTAAAATTGTCCAAAACACAGCTTAAACCAGCCTGACCAGCCTAGGCTGGTCAAAGCTGGAATTTTCAGCAGGGTGGGCTAACATTGACACATTATCTGCCGTTAAGGTAGGTCGCCAGTGGCTAATAATAAGCAATATATTAGTTGAAATTCATTTATGTGTATCCGTCTTCACTACAGCAAGTGCATTGTCTCGCCACATACCCCCAAAAATGTCGCTCCGCATTGTAAAGCTGCACACTAGCGCTTCTCTGCCATTGAATACTATATAACGATTGCTTACTACCGGGCATAATAAAATGGCCACCCGACAACTTCCGCTTGCTTCAACCTCTCAACGCAGTTCTGCATCACTTCAGCAATCCAGTTACTCTAAATAGATCAGTGATCTGAATAGAAGTTAATGATCTACTAAATCAAAATTGGGTTTTTTCTTCTTTTTTCATTTAACGTTAATTTATTTAGAATACTTGAATGTCAAATAGTGAAGACATGCATTGCTGAGGAGTAAATTCTCACACAACTTCGAACAAACAGTGATGAACCGTCGGACCATGGTCTGACATCCTACTTTCGTTTTATTGAAACACCTGACGGACATGGTCTGTCGAAGGACCGACTTTTCACTTGACAGATGGTCTGACTCGGTCGGAAAAGTAAAGTTCATTGAAGCAGTCCCCTGGAGATAAATGAGTATCTAGGTTTCTGTCATACCTAGCCAAATGCCAGTGCTCTTACGTTGCTATGGTTACAGGTTGGCAAGCGGATGAATTTCGCACTTCGAACGGTGAAACTAACGTAGCCAAACTATCTGTGCGGTTTCACGGTTTTAATTAACACCTGCCAGCCAATCAGACAAGTGTATTCACCCAGACCATTGTATACATCCGAGTACCAACCGGGCGTGACTTAGGCACTCTATGGAATGCCTCGTCCAATCATATTAATTGGTCGGAGCTAAGACTAAAATTTACATAGAGCCAAAACCGCACATGGAAATACAATGCACACATTGAAATACAATACACAACTTGAAAATACGGTTCCATTGTTTTAATTTTGGCACTGTAATGTGAATGTGGGCCATTAGATGGCAGTATTTGCCTTTTTTTTGTTGGGCTCAGGCTGGAGTCATGTTTGGACATGTCCTGGACATGTCTGGGGCAAGTCTCAGAAAATTAAAAAAAAGAGGTCTAAATGTGGGTGGGGTCTGCAAAAGAGTATATACGGAAAAGAATTGAGACAGTAGAATAGTAGGAGAAATTGCAAGAAGAAGGATACATGTGACCAGACCTGTCATTTCTGTTCAGAACCTGAGAAGTTTCTTTTGTGGATTTTTGCCTGGATTTGAGCATTTTTCCTAACCCAGGACATCACCACGCCACCCCACCAAAACAAGGGACTGTGAATATTTTTTTGTTCTTGTTATTAATCAATCTTGGTTTGTAGTTTAGTTAAAGTCTTTGTTTGTTAATGAAATGTGTTTGAGTTTTAAATTGTGTCTGTCATCCCTTGCTGTTGCTGTTACGTTGTAAATGTAATAACAAATTGGGGCCATAACAAATTGGGGGCTCAAGGTCCGGGATAGACCATTTTGTGAGTCATTTATTAAAAATCTAACATTTCAGATTGTAAAATTGTTTTTGTGAATTTTCCTATATAAATATATTGACAACAGCAATGGATGATTTCTTGGCATCACCAACCGTAGGGGTTTTGAAGTCTTTTAAAAAGACAGAACTGCTAGAAATTTGCAGACAGTTGGAGCTGACAGAGGTAAAACCAGCCATGCGAAGAGCAAGACTGGCTAGAGAGATTGTTGAATATTACATTGATGAAAATGTGTTTGCACCAGGAGATCTGGAACAGTTTCCAGTGGAAAATCCAAATATAGAAATGGAACTTAAATTAAAAATGCTAGAGATTGAAAGGGAAGAAAAAGAAAAACAAAGGCAGTTTGAGTTGGAAAAATTAGCTAGAGAAGAGAAGAAAGAAAGGCAGGAAAAAGAGAAAGAAAGAGAATTTGAGTTAGAAAAATTTGCAAGAGAAGAGAAAAAAGAAAGAGAGAAAGAGGAAAGAGCAGAAAGAAAGAGACAGAGACAGAGAGATTTTGAATTAGAGAGATTCGATTGAGAAGAAAGACTCCAAATGGAGCAACTAAAAATTAAAATAGCAACTGAAAATAAATTTCGGGCTAGCCAGGAGGTAAAATTGGTGCCTCCATTTGCGGAAAAGGATGTTGACAACTATTTCCAGTGTTTTGAAAAGGTAGCAAAGAGTTGCCAGTGGCCAAAGGAACACTGGCCTCTGATGTTGCAAACTGTCCTCAAGGGTAAAGCTCAACAAGCCTATTCGGCTTTGTCTGCCGATGATTCCTCTGATTATGAGGTTGTCAAAAAGGTTATTTTGAGAGCTTATGAGTTGGTTCCAGAGGCTTACCGACAGAAATTCAGAGGTCTGAAGAAATCTGAAAATCAGACTTATGTGGAATTTGCTAATGAAAAGCAGGTTTGCTTTGAGCGCTGGTGTACTTCTATGGAGGTCAAGGATGATTTCAACTCACTAAAAGAGATGGTGTTAGTTGAAGAATTCAAGAACTGTGTTAAAGATGATGTTAAGACCTACCTTAATGAGAAGCAAGCACTGAATTTGCAATCAGCTGCCAAATTTGCAGATGAATATGTTCTCACACATAAGTCCAAATTTCAGTCTAGCAGTAATAATACAGTAGATGGTCCCAATTTCAGAAAAAGGGTTATGGTGATACCCAAGATTCCTCACCCAAAGACAAAGACAAATCTGGTGATGGTGCTCAGAAATCCAGTAACAGGTCTGATCAAAGTGTGAAAGCTGACAGTGACAAAAGTGGTCTAGTTTGCAGTTATTGCAAGAAATCTGGTCATGTTACAACTAACTGTTGGTTCCTTAAAGCTAAGAAAGAAAAAGAAAAGGATACCAAACCAAATGCCTTTGTGAAAACAAGGTTAGAAACCCCTGTAGTAGATAACCGATCTGCTAAATTACCTGCTTCTTGTGGGGCTAAAAAGCCTGATACAGCTGACTTCGTGAGGGAGGAATTTCTTCCATTTGTGTCAGAGGGATTTGTGGCTCTGAATGAGCATACTACTCCTGTCCCCATATATATCCTAAGGGATACCGGAGCTTCTCAGTCACTTTTGTTGATGGACTCTTTGGAGTTACGTGATGAGACCGCTTCAGGGGATTTCATACTTGTACAAGGTATTGAAGGGAGGACTGTATCTGTACCCCTGCGCTCTATATTCTTGAAGTCAGATTTAGTTACAGGACAGGTAAAGGTGGGAGTTATGTCAAGTCTACCTATAAAGGGTGTTTCTCTGTTGCTAGGCAATGACCTGGCTGGGGGCAAAGTAGTTCCCCCTGTACATCTTACTTCACAGCCGAGCACTGAAGATGGGGATGAGGACCCATCTCTGTATCCTTCTTGCGCAGTGACTCGTGCTATGGCCAAGAAGGCTAAAGAAGAAGATGATGTGGTGCCGTCCAATACATTGAATAGTCAGGACTCAGGTGGTTCGCCTCATGACTCTGATTGGCCTACTATGGTTTCTCCGTTTGAGGACTTATCAGATACTTTTATCAGTTCTCTATTCAGCCAGCCGGATGGGTCTGGTGATTCTGATGTGTCTGGAGACTTGTCTCTGTCCAGAAAGCGGTTGATTGAGGAGCAAACTAATGATCCTGAAATTTGTGTACTAAAGAGGAGAGCCCTTCCTGATAAAGAAATAGACGCAGTTCCAGTTGGGTATTATCTCAAGGATGGTGTGTTGATGCGGAAGTGGCGCCCTCCTGATATCCCTGCCAATGCAGATTGGGCAGTGGTCAGGCAAATTGTTGTTCCGAAGGTCTATAGGAATGAGATCTTAACAATGGCTCATAGTTTACCTTTAGGAGGTCATCTTGGTGTTAACAAGACTGTTGATAAGATCATGAAACACTTCTTTTGGCCTGGGCTTCGGAAAGACGTTTCCAACTTTTGCAAAACCTGTCACACTTGTCAGGTAGTTGGAAAACACCAGTTAGACTCACCTGTAGCTCCATTGCAGCCTATCCCAGCATTTGGGGAGCCATTCTCTAGGGTCATTGTTGATTGCGTTGGTCCATTACCCAAGACTAGATCTGGAAATCAGTATTTGTTGACAATCATGTGTGCATCTACCAGATTCCCCGAAGCCATACCTCTACGTAACATCAAGGCAACTGCAATCTCGAAGGCTTTGATAAAGTTCTTCACCTTGTTTGGCCTTCCCAGGGAAATTCAGTCAGACCAAGGTACTAATTTCACTTCTGGTTTGTTTCAGCAGGTTGTGTATGAACTAGGTGCAAAGCAGATTCTTTCTAGTGCCTATCATCCAGAAAGTCAGGGTGCCTTAGAGCGGTTTCATTCCACTCTCAAGACAATGATGAGGACTTATTGTTATGACCATGAGAAAGACTGGGATGAAGGGGTTCATTTGCTGTTGTTTGCAGCTAGAGAAGCAGTGCAGGAGTCTACTGGATTCAGTCCATTTGAGCTAGTGTTTGGTCATGAAGTGAGAGGACCTTTGCTATTATTGAGTGAAAAATGGCAAGAGAAAGAACCGCATATCAGTCTGTTAGACTATGTTAGCAAGTTCAAGGAAAGATTGCGTGCAGCTTGTGACCTAGCCAAAGAGAACTTGAAATCAAGTCAGGGAAAAATGAAAACTTGGTATGATCATAAGGCTAGAAGCCGTGAGTTTAAACCAGGAGATAAGTTCCTTGTGTTGTTTCCCTTGCAGTCCAATCCATTGCAGGCAAGATTTCATGGTCCTTATGAAATTCTGACAAAACTAAATGATCTCAATTACATTGTGAAGACTCCAGATAGGAGAAAACCAAAACAATTGTGTCACATTAACATGCTAAAGCCTTATCATGACAGAAATGCTAGGGTTGCAGCTGTCACTTCAGATTCTCCAATGGTCGAAACGTGTGAAGATGAGGGGGAGTTTCAAGATGATGAACCAAGAATTAAAGCTGAAGTTCTTTCATGTAAATTGTCAAACACTGAAGTGTTGCAAAATCTTGATGTAAAACTCCAGCACTTAGAACCCTCACAGAGAGATCAGTTTGAAAGGTTGATCAAGAAATATGAGGATTTGTTTCCTGATGTTCCAAAGAGAGTTACTATAGCCTCTCATGATGTAGATGTTGGTGATGCCAAACCAATAAAACAGCATCCATACCGGATGAATCCTGAAAAGAGAAAGATTGCCGAGAAAGAGGTTGAGTACATGTTAAAACATGATATTATCAGACCCTCCAACTCCGATTGGAGTTCACCCTGTGTGCTAGTTCCAAAACCTGATGGAAGTACTAGATTCTGTACAGATTATCGCAAAGTCAATGCTGTAACTAGAACTGATGTGTTTCCAATACCTAGGATTGATGATTGTATTGATAGTGTAGGGCAAGCAAAGTTTCTGACCAAGATTGATTTATTGAAGGGTTATTGGTGTGTGCCTTTAACTGAGAGGGCCAAGAGCATCTCTGCTTTTGCCACACCATCTGGATTGTACCAGTATGAAGTCCTACCCTTTGGCATGAAAAATGCCCCAGCCACGTTCCAATGGATGATACAGTCTACAATCGCCGGATTGCCACACACGGGTGCATACATCGATGACCTGATCACATGGAGTGACTCCTGGGAAGAACATCTAAAAGATGTAGAGACGTTGTTCCAGCGCCTGACCCAGGCTAACCTGACTGTTAACCTGAGCAAGAGTGACTTTGGTTGTGCTACTGTCACCTATCTTGGCTACGTCATAGGCCAGGGTAAGGTGGCACCCATAAATGCTAAAGTCCAAGCCATCATGGACTTTCCAGTTCCTGACAACAAAAAAGCTTTGCGCCGCTTCCTTGGAATGATCGGGTACTACCGCAAGTTCTGCAAGAACTTTGCTGAGATTGCTCTCAGTCTAACTAACCAACTGAAGAAAGGCGTAAAGTTCACCTGGGATGATGCATGCCAGAGAGCCTTCGATCACCTGAAGTCTCTGCTGTGTCACTTCCCCGTGCTCAAATCTCCTGACTTCAACAAACCGTTCTCCATCGCGGTCGATGCTAGCGACCAAGCTTGTGGATCTGTGCTCCTACAGAGAAGTGACTCTGATGACATTGAGCATCCCGTGGCATACTTCTCCAGGAAGTTCAATCGCCACCAAAGGAACTATTCCACAATAGAGAAGGAACTGTTGGCTCTGGTCCTTTCTTTACAACACTTTGAGGTTTATGTTTGTACAGGACAAAAGCCAATGATTGTGTACACTGACCACAATCCGTTAATGTTTTTGAGTAAGATGAAAAACAAGAATCGGAGATTGTTGAATTGGAGTTTGATTTTACAGGAGTTTGACTTGGAAATTAAGCATGTGAAGGGTACAGACAATGTAATTGCTGATTGCTTATCCCGTGTTTGAATATGTATATATATATCATGTGTTTATTTGAATATTGTATGATGATATGTATATATATGACAAGTGTTCACTTAACCATTTTGTGTTGAAAAGAAAAATTTTGCCTTTATGAGTCAAAAATTTTTCCCTTTTGGAATGGAGGTGTAATGTGAATGTGGGCCATTAGATGGCAGTATTTGCCTTTTTTTTGTTGGGCTCAGGCTGGAGTCATGTTTGGACATGTCCTGGACATGTCTGGGGCAAGTCTCAGAAAATTAAAAAAAAGAGGTCTAAATGTGGGTGGGGTCTGCAAAAGAGTATATAAGGAAAAGAATTGAGACAGTAGAATAGTAGGAGAAATTGCAAGAAGAAGGATACATGTGACCAGACCTGTCATTTCTGTTCAGAACCTGAGAAGTTTCTTTTGTGGATTTTTGCCTGGATTTGAGCATTTTTCCTAACCCAGGACATCACCACGCCACCCCACCAAAACAAGGGACTGTGAATATTTTTTTGTTCTTGTTATTAATCAATCTTGGTTAGTAGTTTAGTTAAAGTCTTTGTTTGTTAATTAAATGTTTTTGAGTTTTAAATTGTGTCTGTCATCCCTTGCTGTTGCTGTTACGTTGTAAATGTAATAACAAATTGGGGCCATAACAGCACGAATATTCCCTACCGACATTGTAAAACAAAGCATTTTTGTATTGTATTTATTGTTACATTTGTGTTGTATTTTCGAGATGTGTATTGTATTTCAATAAGTGCATTGTACAAAAATATTTCAATGTGTGTATGGTATTTAATTACGGCACAAATCACCCTCCATACATTAGTGAGTTTCATTGAATTACGTTTTGAGGTAGGTTGATTTAAATTTTGTTATATTGATAGTAGTTATTTTAGTATGCATATTACATAGCATTGAAAAGTCTGCATGTATACTTGACTTTGGGAAATTCTTTGGATTTTGCGAAATTTGTTATATTTTTTGATGAGAAAAGCTAATAATTGCAATATACAACCCTAATTCCGAAATAGTTGGGACAAAGTGTAAATTGTGAATGAAATCAAATTACAATGGCCCTCATTTATCAAACTTGCGTACACCAAAAAAATGGGTGTACGCCAAATCTCCTGCAATAATCGGCATTTATCACTCTCAATGTGAGCGAACGGTCTGCAAAAATCTCAAGCCAGCCCTGAGCAGGTGTACGCAAATCTGAAAACAGCGAACAACATGCCGGAACGAGTGCAGCTGTCAAAATGAGTTATAAACCATATGCAGCGATGCAGACATCATGCTGCCTTTATTCTTATGAGTAAAGTAAATAAATAGGCCTAATAAATGAATTAATAGCTAAATAAATGAATAAAAGCAGCAACTATAAGTGTAATTAATTTCTTTACACAGATGTCATTATTTGTTTATTTAAAAAAAAGTATTTAATAAGTAAATAAATTGCACCTGTGTTGAGAAATTAATTACTCTCATTTGAAAACAACCTGCTTGTCAGGCCAGGCGGCTGACAATGACAATCAATTTGATTTAGCGCAATGCGCAGCTTGGCCCAAATGCAATGAATGTCAGATGCTTATTATTTTAGAAAATCAAATTTATTACTAGCGCGTGCACATTTGCACTCGTTTCATCACACTTTTCTTTATTTTACGGTCCTTTCGACTGAGTATCCATAAGCAGGGCCGGATTATGGGGGGTCTGGGCCCCGGGGAAAGGAGTTTGGAATGGGCCCCCCCCAACACTCAAACCCCCCCCCAGCCCCCCTCACCCCCCCACCCCCGCGCCAACCTACCGTACCTCAGGTTTCTACAAAAGTTTCTTTCTGCTCGTCCTTCTTGCAAAGTCGTCCACTAACTTATCAAAGTTGAGCTGTCAAACAAACTCTGATTCTATTGCTAGAAGGGAGAGTGAATTCAACCGATTTTGGCACATTTTCATCCTGAGCTCATTTTAACGGTCACTTTCACAGTTTGTTATTGGCAGGGTCAAAAACAGTCTGAGTGCTGTGTAAACATTTGGGAAAGTGGACTGTAAATCCAAATTTACCATGGTCTTTAGCATTGTACTACGGCATTTTCGTTCTTCTGAAATGAATGATTTATACTGAACAGGTTCATCTGCCAAGCTCATGGTCAGATCAGTGGGATATGCTGCAGCAAGAGATTCGGCCCTTAAAGTGAGCTCACTGTTGGACATCAGGCATGAAAAGAACATGAAAAAGATTGGTCAAGTGTGTGTCCGCAGTTAACCGATGGTTAAGACAGGAATTAGAACATCGAACGTTTCAATCTGAAACTTTTCTTTTCCACTAAATTCAACACCTGGCTCTGCACTTTCATCAGCCATACATTTGCGCTTCTTTGTGCGCTGTAGGTCTTGTCTGTAGTCTTGGGAGACTGAATCGGTAACATTTAAAGCTGACCCTTCAAAAAAGGCAAAATTGTCTCTCTGTGCTGCCACAAAGTCACGAAGTGAAAGGAGAAGCTGTGTAGCTGTGTGTATGTCAATGTCATGTTTCTGCAACTGCAGGCTCGTGGCTTGGAACCGCGGCAGTATTGTATCCCAAAAGTGTGCCATGAAAGCTATCTCTAGGGTGTCCAGCTTGCCACAGAGTGCAGAGGCCTCGCTTCTAGTTTCACGTTTCTCCTGTGAATCTTTGGAAATATTGTTCAATCCCTCAGTCAATTGTGCATAATATTTCCAAAGAGCCTTTGTTGATTCAGCTCTTGAACTCCAGCGAGTACCTGACAAAGATTTCAGTGTGAGTTTCACATCTGTATCACAGAACACCTTTCCCCACCTGTGTGTTGACGAGGCACAAAATGTGTACATTAATTGCAGAAAGTCAAAGAAACGGCCAGCTTCTAGGCTACTGTCAACAGCATTGACACCGAATCAATTCAATGAATGTGCTGCACAGGGGATATGACAAATCAATGGGTTTTTTTGATTCAGATGAGCTTGGACTCTATTCTACTTTCCTGACATATTACTTGCATTGTCATAAGACTGGCCTCAACAGTTAGTTAAGTCTAGGCCCAGGTTCTCCACCATTGCGACAACACACTCAGCCAAACTGTTCCCACTATGATTTTCAATAGGCTCAAAAGCCAGGAAACGCTCAACTACTTCTCCACCATTATTTACAAACCTGAAAATAAAAGTGAGTTGGTCCACATGAGCTAGGTCTGGACTGGAGTCAACGATAACAGAGAAGTATTTGGCCTCTTTAATCTCGCTGATAATTGCTTCCTTTGTTCTTTCTCCCATTAAGTGGATAAATTCCTCACAGATTGTGGATGAGAGGTAGGTCACAGAGCCTTTGCCCTTGCCTCCTAACCTTTGGAGATGGTCAGCTAGAAAAGGGCTAGATTTGGCCAACAGTACGACAATGCCCAAGAAATTGCCATTGTGAGGTGATCACAACAGCTCATCATCTCCCCTAAAAGCAAGGCCCTTCTCCCCCAAAAACTGAATTACAGCAACAAATCTACTTTTCACTTCGATTTTGAAAATCAGCTGCTCCTCTACAAACCAGAATTGACTTGACCTGTTCAGTAATGGCACTTGGCCATAAAGCAGGGTCATTAACCATTTCACACCAGGAGTTTGAGCCCCTTACTCCTAATGTGATACTGGTCTCAGTGTACCCCTCCTGATTTGATAAGACTTTCTCAGGCGATGCCTGGTCTGACAGTGAGTCTCCTGTCCTAAGAGTGCACAAGTCTTTAATAGTTGTAGTATTTAGCCATAAAACAGGGTCAATAAGAGGTTCATGACTGGAGTTGGTGTCCCCAGCTTCTGGTGTGAAACTGGGGTCCGTGCAACCCTCCTCACTCTGAAAGATTTTCTCAGGTGATGCCTGGTCTGAGTGTGGGCCTGAGGCTTGAGCCTGAGAGGCCGGGTCTATGCTTGATTGGGTCTGTGAGGGCTCCGGTGTGATCAAACCAGTGGTGATCTCTTCATTGCTGCAACTCGGGCTACTGATGACATTATCAATATTTGAATCTTGAGGCTTGTCAAAAAAGTTCGATATCAAAGGCACATTTCAAAAAAAATCGGCCTGCTTTGCCACCCTATTTTTTTTGGCTTTTCGTTTTGAAGCCCCACTTTTTTGTTTGCAATCCATACTACTGATGCCAAGGGTAATGTTAGAGTGTTATATCTATTGGATTCTCACGGGGACTTTCACAACTGATTGTAATAATATAACAATAATATAATACAGTATAAACGAGTACCCACAATACAATACAAGGCAACAAGCCTTAAAAAAGGGCGTTGGAAATGCTTAAGCCTTTTACTGAGGCTTTGAGCCTTTGAAGGTGCAGTGTTGTTTCTAATAATATAATATAATATAATATAATATAAATGCATATAAGCCTTTAAAAAAGTTGTTGAATGTAAAACTGCTGAACAAGTCAGGTTGCACAGGTTGAATACAAAGCAAGTTGCCAAGCTGAATGGTCAGGTTGTAAGGAGTAGTGAAGCAGGGGGCTATATGTAGAGAGAGCCCAAGTCTCCGCCCCTTCATTCAGTCCATTGGAAAATCGATATTGGAATTCCAATTAGACTTCCAAATTTGTTCACTGAAAATACAGTAGCCCTTACAATGGCCTTAAGTCTTAAGGTACACTATTATTACAATACAATACAATATAATATAATGTAAATGTCAATGAGCTTTTTAATAGGGTGTTGGATGCTATGCGTGTTATATGTCGATATTACACGTGGTAGCACACCTGAACACAAGGTACGCAGACGTGCGCATGTTGCAATATTGACACAACCGCGAGGAGCGATCTTTCGAACTTCCATGTTGAGCTCGTGGTAGAGTCAAAAAATGGTGGAAAATAATAATGAGAGCCCGATTGGCTATCTGCTCCCTACATGATACCGCCAGTATCCAATGTTGCCAATTTATCAACTTTGTTGCTAGATTTAGCGACTTTTGGCCTTCTCTGGCGACTAAAACCTCATTTAGCGACTTAGCGGCTTTTTAGGTTAATCTGGCGACTTTAAATAAACACATCTCTTGAGTGTAAAATTAATTTTTTTCAATATAACTTCAGCTCTGCACCGCCACCAGAAGCTTATTTCATGGTTAAGCAGCACTGCATATTAGCCCCGATCTTGAAACTGTACCCTTTAGGATTGTCAACATAGCCATGTAGACACATTTTCTTGAGATCAGTGAGTCGTGCGTGACGTTATGACATCATAGTAACGTCATGACGTACTCTAGCGACTTTTCAGATAGCCAATAGCGACTTTTGGTGATTTGTTGTTGGTAACATTACCAGTATTGTGCATAGTGCTCTGATCGTTCTGCTGCAAGTATGTGTGGTTGGGCATGTAAATTAAGTCACACAGCTAGCATATCCTGGGCCTTAGGGCTCTTTGAAAGGACTTTCATTCAAAACCCTTGGAAAATCAGAGGCCCTTTGTAAGAACATTTGTAACCAGAGGGCTCTCTTAACATTATGCTCTCCCATTAGGGCTCTCCCTAGGGCCCCCACATAGCTAGAAGTCACAACGCTTAGCAGGGGCTTTCATAATCATAGGGCCCTCTGAAACCATTCCCCCCTACTTCCTTGAACCCCTAGTTGGTAAATATTAGGGCTCCCTTAGGAGTAATCACGAGAGGCACTACAGCAGGGCCAGCCCAGGGGCCCTCTGACTGCCGTCCCCCATAGCCCAGGGGCCCTCTGGCTGCCGTACCCCATAGCCCAGGGGCCCTCTGACTGGCGTACCCCATAGCCCAGGGGCCCTCTGACTGCCGTTCCCCATAGCCCAGGGGCCCTCTGATTGCCGTCCCCTGTGGTCCAGGGGCCCTCTGATTGCCGTACCCCATAGCTCAGGGGCCCTCTGAATGCCGTCCCCCATAGCCCTGGGGCCCTCTGACTGCCGTCCCCCATAGCCCAGGGGCCCTCTGATTGCCGTACCCCATAGCTCAGGGGCCCTCTGAATGCCGTCCCCCATAGCCCTGGGGCCCTCTGACTGCCGTCCCCCATAGCCCAGGGGCCCTCTGATTGCCGTACCTCACAGCCCAGGGGCCCTCTGATTGCCGTCTTCCGTGGCCCAGGGGCCCTCTAATTGCCGAACCCCATAGCTCAGGGGCCCTCTGAATGCCGTCCCCCATAGCCCTGGGGCCCTCTGACTGGCGTACCCCATAGCCCAGGGGCCCTCTGACTGCCGTTCCCCATAGCCCAGGGGCCCTCTGATTGCCGTCCCCTGTGGTCCAGGGGCCCTCTGACTGCCGTCCCCCATAGCCCAGGGGCCCTCTGATTGCCGTACCTCATAGCCCAGGGGCCCTCTGATTGCCGTCTTCCGTGGCCCAGGGGCCCTCTAATTGCTGTACGCCATAGCCCAGGAGCCTTCTGATTGCCGTCCCTGTCCCCCCCGCCCAATTCATATCACCCTTCTCTCTCGGTTCTCTGCAGATATACTCTATAACAGTGTGAGTAGTCATAAGATCCTAGAGAATAGAGGCTCTCTGACATGGTAATTGGTATCGGCATCGGCATCTGCATTGCTTTGAGCCCCCTCGGGCCCCTGGATCCTTGGGCCCCTGGGCACCAGCCCCACTGGCCCGGTCCGTAATATGGCCCTATCCATAAGAGTACATTACCTAACTAGCTAGCTTGCGTTTCTTTTCTTGCTCAGTATATAGATGCCTACCGACACTTCGACCGTGATCACATTTTGACAATGGCAGATCTTCCATTGTTAGAGGAATAAGCTTCTGTCCGAAGTGAGAGGAACTTTCGGCACAAAGATCTCATCCGGGAAAGTGACGAGTGGCTGCTCGTTTTGTGTGGCACTCAATAAAATGTCATGGAGTAACACTGATAAAAGTACAATGAAGAGTGATCTCTGCAGACTGTATTTTACCAATTACCCTCATGGTGCTCCGATCGAGGTGGGGTGGGGGGGTCTCATCCATATCCCCACCGGCTCATATTCCCACGATGGAGGGGGAGCCTATCAGTGCAGTGACAGCAGGAGGTTCGAGTCTGGTTGGCCTTCACTGGTCCATGCGCTGTTGCAACCTGTTTTTTTGAGGTGATCTTAAAATCGGACCACTTTTTTAACCTACATGTAAAGCATTTGGATTGTCAATTATGTTGGCAATATAACATGAAATATCGTGGATATATGAATTGAATTTATTAAGGCCGATGCTATTTGCACTTATACGTGTGGCCAATGCTAAATTTTTTTCTTGACCACACTTGTAAGAGTGCAAGTTGCTGGCCATTCTCAGTGCCGCTTAGAAAGTACCGCTTAAAATAAGTTTTTAAAATAAATTTTTTAGCTTTGGACACACGTAAAATAAGTGTGGGCAAATTAGAAATGTGCGTCTTGGCCACAATAATAAGTGCGTCTAACAAGAATTTAGGTCATTTAAGTGCGTCCAAGCACAAAAATTAAGTGCGAATAGTCACTTCGATTTATCAATTAATTAAATCAGACCTCTGCTGCTCTCCGGCTTTCCACCCCAACGGTGTTAACTACTGCAGCAGCAATAGTTTTCCAAACTGCAGCCTACTGGGCTCCCTTTATGCCACTCTTAAGGCTTCCAAATAAAATTTTGTTTTTCTCCATCTATCGTCGGCCTGCTGATAAAACCTCGTATCTTCAAAATGATGAACTTTACAGGAGAGCAAAAAAAAAAAAGTTTAATTTTACATGTAAGAATGCAGTTGAGCTGTGTTCGGGTAGGATGACTATTTTTCATCCAAGAATGTATCCAATCAATGACATTTTGTATTTTGCACTGTTTATGCTATTATCATGGACATACGAGTTTTTGTTTCTTATCAAATTGTAGATACGAGGTTTATCAGCAGGCCGACGATATTTCCTCCTCAGATAAGTTCTTTCTTCTTTGCCGTCTTTCCAGAGTCCATGTCGTAAAGTGGGCAGGACTATGCCTCCCGGAGCATGAATTTATAGGGGAGTGTCATGTAAATTACGATGGTTTCTGCCACCAGATTTATCAACACCATGCAGTTCTACACCAAAATCTGCGACGTACACACTTAATAAATCAGAGGTGACGTGCTGATATTTACACAAGAATCTCCACCAGATCCTACGCAAGTTTGATAAATGAGGGCCAATGACTTTCAAATCACACCAGCCAGTATTTTATTCACAATAGAACAGAGATAACATAGCAAATTTTGAAACTGAGAAATTTTACAATTTTATCCACAACATGAGCTCATTTCAAATTTGATGGCTGCTACAGTTTTTAAAAAACTTGGGACAGGGGCCTGTTTACCATGGTGTCGCATCCCCTCTTCTTTTTAACACGGAGTGGAGGTGTCTGGGCATTGAGGAGACAAGTTTCTTGAGTTTAGCCATTGGAGTTTGATCCCACTCTTGTTTAATACAGGCTTTTAATCAATCGGTGAAAGATCAGGACTGCAGGCAGGCCAGTTTAGCACACAGACTCTTCTACCACGAAGCCATGCTGTTGTAATGGCTGCAGTATGTGGTTTTTTCATTGTCCTGCTGAAATACACAAGGCCTTCCCTGGAATAGATATCATCTGGAGGGGAGCATATGTTCCTCTAAAACCTTTATTTACCTTTCAGCATTCATAGTCCTTTTTACAACATGCTAGTGTCTCACTCCATACGCACTAATGCATCCCCAGACCATCAGAAATGCTGGCTTTTGAACTAAAAGCTGATAAGAGGAGGGGTGGTCTTTCTCCTCTTTAGCCCAGAGAATACGACGCCCATGATTTCCAACAAGAATGTCAAATGTGGACTCGTCTGACAAGACACTTTACCACTTTGCTACAGTCCATTTCAAATGAGCCTTGGCCCACAGACCACGGCGGCGCTTCTGGATCATGCTCAACAATGGCTTTCTTTTTACAGGATAGAGTTTTAGGTGGCATCTGCGGATGGCACGGCAGACTGTGTTAACTGACAGTGGTTTCTTGAAGTATTCCTGGGCCCATTTAGTAATGTCAATGACAGAATCATGCCGGTGAGTGATGCAGTGGCGTCTGAAGGACCGAAGATCACAGACATCCAGTAAAGGTCTTCGGCCTTGTCCCTTATGCACAGAGATTTTTCCAGTTTCTCTGAATCTTTTGATGATGTTATGCACTGTTAATGATGAGATCTTCAAACCCTTTGCAATTTCATGTTGAGGAACATTGTTTTTGAAGTATTCACTGGAGGGTTACTGGTGGGTTGCTGTGACGTCACTGACCCTCCCTATGATGACTCTGACCTTGGGGGGCGGAGTTTTGCCATCATGCACGTCACGAATCCCACAGCTCAGCCCTTGTGAGGGCTAGAGACACACTGTCTTCACTGGAGGGTTACTAGTGGAAGGCTGTGATGTCAATGACCTTTCCTATGATGACTCTGACCTTTGGGGGCGGAGTTTCGCCATCATCTATGCCACAAATCCCACTTGTCAGCCTCTGTGTGGGCTAGAGACACACTGTCTTCACTGGACGGTTACTGGTGCGTGGTTGTGACGTCACTGACCTTCCCTGTACTGACTGTGACCTTGGGGGACGAGGTTTTGCCATCATGCACGCCACGAATCCCACAATTTAGCCCTTGTTAGGGCTAGAGACACACTGTCTTCACCAGGGTGTTGCTTGTGGGTGGTTTCTCACCAGTCCCCAATCTGCATTGGTCCAAGGGGGTGCAGTCTGACCTCCATGCCACTATCAATGCCATTATTAGATCATAGTTTGATTGGGGCTTGATTGTGGCATTCATGTTGCGGGTGGCATGGTAGCAAAGCCCCGCCCCCTTGGGTTAAGGGTGGTTGGGGACAGTAAGGTGCGCTCAGGGTTGTCCCTGTGAACCCCCCAATCCACACATCATGTCTCTGGCACACACGATGGCTTGATTGTGGGATTCCTGTTGCATAATGGCGTGGTATCGAAGCCCCGCCCCCTTGGATCAAGGGTGGTTGTGGGACAGTACGGTGCACTCAGGGCTGTCCCTGTGAACCCCCTGGTGCATGCATCATGTCTCTGGCACACACAGGGGCTGGGTTGTAAGATTCGTGTTGCGTAATGGCGTGGTAGCAAAGCCCCGCCCCCTTGGGTCAAGTCCCCCACTCCACCCCCTGTTCAGGTATTCTAGTCTCAGGTAGAAGGAAGGCAGGTAAAGGCATGCAGCAATGTTTTTGGTCCTATTCCAATGCTCACACTCAAGCTGTAGAGTCGTTTACTGCCCTATTGTTTTGCATTGGGGTCCTTTGGACCCAAACACCCTCTGTGTGATGTAAATGTGGAGGGGGGTGTAGAGTTGGGGCTCCCCCCAAAAAAGTTATCCTCCATGTTCTTCACATAAAATAAGCCAAGGACACAGAGTTTCAGGTTGAAAAAAGTATTACTTGTATGATTTTTATTTTAGTAAAGATTGAAAATGGGTCCAAAAGACCCTAACATCACACAAGGGTTAAAAATCTCAGCAGCCCTTTGTAGTGCTACGTGATCGCCATTGGTCCCACATTGCGACATGCTATCCAAGTATGCATCCCAGTCATTTCCATCTACATAGTGAGGCAAAGGTGTTGCATTTACAGTAAACGGGTTAGACCTGAGATCTTGGACAATTTCATCCCTCAGAGTTCCTGCTGATCTGAGTATTCCTAATTCGAGCTGATCTGCCATGGCACTAAACTGTATATTTCCATTAGGTGCTGGGCCAAACCGTACACTTACATGCAAAGAGTTATAGTCCTTCAGTCTGTCTTCATGTGTGTACGGCATCAAAAGTGGCTGTAAGGGTTGCGCTAACTTAGATGATTTAGAGCGCATTTTTTCTTGCTGTTGTGTTGTACTGGTATTTTTCTTGCACATTAGTGTCACCAGGAACCTGAAACTGAATTTTGTATTTTAAAAGATTTACATTACGTTTTACAATCCCACCAGTTAATACCCGATACCCTTTTGAAACTCGATGGGCACCATCTTTCACTTTGACCATTCATTGATATGATAAACAGATGGAGGATTTAGTGTAGATGCACGCCGTACGCCGCTTACTAAAGCGCTCAGTGGCGTACTTTGCCATTTGTCTTTGTCTTCTTCATTTCTCTTCAAATCTAAGCCGCTGTTTCAGGGAGGGTAAATTACTTTGCGGATCATCTGTGGATCATTCACTAATGACATTGGAAGGAGACCCTGACTGGGGATGCATCATCCAGTTACTTTTTCTCCCATAGTACACTTCAAAATGGAGACATCCAGTTTAAAACCTCCTTAGGTCCTCATTTAGCACTCTGGAATATGATGGCAAATGCCTAACCCAGTTAACACCATTCCTCTGAAAATTAAAAAGGCCATACGTGATCTTTTTCCTTAACACTCTATGGGTCCTCTCTACCTTTCCTTGGCTTTGGGGATGGTATGATGAACTTTCAATTATTCTCACTTTCATTGATTCCATCAGCCTTCGCACTGCTCCACTAAATTCTCTGCCTTGATCATGCTGCAGAACTTGAGGTGGGCCGTGTTCAGTGTGGATATCACAAAGATGTTTTGCGATCTCTGAGCTATCTTTACTTTTTAGTGGTTTCAGCCACTTTTATTGACTAATGACATCAATTACAATGCGAACGTATCTACGTATATGTAAAACGGACACTTCCCCATGTCTGGGAGGTCAATCTGATGCTGATCCTATACTTCTTTGGCCCTGATAAGCCTTGGAATGGACTTATTTCCAAATCTGGCCTTGTGGAGTTAGTAGCCCCTAGAGCTGTCCATTGTTCTTTGAACCTCTTTTTCACTAATTCTGAATGAGTACAGCTCATTTAATCGCTTATTCAGCTTCCTTGCACCTGATCCCCTTGTATCATCCAGACCTTTTTTTTTTCCAATGCTGCCAACTTTAGACGTTAAAGTAACTGGCTTCCCGGCACACAGTTAGGTCACAGTCTTAGGTCCATCCTCACTCAGACTGTGGAGATTTCAATTCCTCTACAGCCTCACTAGAGCACTTTGCTGCATTCTCATACGTTCAGCAACAGGAACATTTAACTCTCCATTTAGTTTCCTAACTATTAGCTTGAAGAAATCCTCATTAATTGATTGTTGCTGTCCATATCCCATGCATGAGCCCCAAAGGGCACAGGTGTCATGGTTTTGCGGGGCTGCTGCCTGCTGTGCATTTTCTTCACCACCTGAGGGCGATCCTGCTGTGTGATCAGGTGGTTGATTGCTTATTGCTTGCAGCTATGAAGAGACTATTTAAAAAGCACTTCCAGTGCAGTCTGGTACTTTTCTGTCTCTCTTGCGAGGTCTACAAAGCCCATAGCGTGTAGTCGGAGGACATTGACATTGACATTGACATTACTAAATGGACCCAGGAATACTTCAAGAAACCACTGACTGTAAGCACAGTCCACTGTACGATCCACAGATGCCACCTAAAACTCTATCATGCAAAAAAGAGGCCTTTGTTGAGCATGATCCAGAAGCGCCGCCGTGTTCTGTGAGCCAAGGCTCATTTAAAATGGACTGTAGCAAAGTGGCAAAATTTTCTGTGGTCAGACAAGTCCGAAATTTGATATTCTTGTTGGAAATCATGGGCGTTGTGTCCTCTGGGCTAAAGAGGAGAAGAACTACCCCTCCTGTTATCAGCGTTTAGTTCAAAAGCCAGCATCTCTGATGGTATGGGGATGCATTAGTGCACATGGTGTGGAACACGTTTTAAAAAGTACCATGAATGCTGAAAGGTACGTATAGGTTTTAGAGCAACATATGTTCCCCTCCAGAGGACATCTATTCCAGGGAAGGCCTTGTGTATTTCAGCAGGACAATGCAAAACCACATACTGCAGCTATTACAACAGCATGGCTTTCTAGTAGAAGACTCCGTGTGCTTAACTTGCCTGGCTGCAATGTCCTGATCTTTTAGTGATTGAGAACGTTTGGTGCATAATTAAACGAAAAGTCTGTCAAAGGAGACCCAAAACTCTCCAGCAGCTGGAAGCCTGTACTAAACAAGAGTGGGATGAAATTCCAATGGCTAAACTCAACAAACTTGTCTCCTCAGTGCCCAGACAGATGAGATAAACAGGCCCCCATCCCAACTTTTTTGAGACCTGTAGCAGCCATCAAATGTGAAATGAGGTAATTTTGAGGATAAAATTGTAAAATTTCTTAGTTTCAACATGTGCAATGTTATCTGTGTTCCATTGTAAATAAAATACTGGGTGGTGTGATTTGAGTGATTGCATTTTGATTTTATTCACAATTAACACGTTGTCCCAACTACTTCGGAATTGGGGTTGTGTTTTTGAGGAAGTGGCTATTTGCCCTGCAGTCTTTCAGTGCAAAAGTAACCGGAGTGGGGCAGATTACAAAATTAAATCTCTTCTCAGCCCAGCGGTGGGGCTAACAGCAGAAGTGCTTATCCGCCCTGCTGTGGGGCAGGTAACCGATCTCTTTCCCCAATTCACGCTGCTGCGGGGAAAATGGCCTCTTCCATTTTCAGACTCAGGAAAAAGTTATGTAAAGTACTGAACAAATTGTGACTGGGGATGGCAGTTTCATTTCTTTGTACAAACCCAAAACCAGTGAAGTTGGCACGTTATGTAAATCGTAGATTAAAACAGAATACAATGATTTGCATATCCTTTTCAACTTATATTCAATTGAATACACTGCAAAGACAAGATGTTTAATGTTCAAACTGAGAAACTTTTTTTTTTTTTTGCAAATAATCATTAACTTAGAATTTAAAGGCAGCGACACATTGCAAAAAAGTTGGCACAGGGGCCTTTTTACCACTGTGGTACATCACCTTTCCTTTTAACGACACTCAGTAAACGTTTGGGAACTGAGGAGACCAATTTTTGAAGCTTTTCAGGTGGAACTCTTTCCCATTCTTGCTGGATGTACAGCTTAACTTGTTCAACAGTCCAGGGTCTCCGTTGTCGTATTTTTCGCTTCATAATGCGCCACACATTTGCAATGGGAGACAGGTCTGGACTAGAGGCAGGCCAGTCTAGTACCCACACTCTTACTATGGAGCCATGCTGTTGTAACACGTGCAGAATGTAGCTTGGCATTGTATTGCTGAAATAAGCAGGGGCTCCATGACAAAGACGTTGCTTGGATGGCAACATATGTTGCTCCAAAACCTGTATGTACCTTTCAGCATTAATGGAGCCTTCACATGTGTAAGTTGCCCATGCCTTGGGCACTAATACACCTCCATACCATGACAGATCCTGGCTTTTGAACTTTGCGCCTATAACAGTCCGGATGGTTCTTTTCCTCTTTGGTCCGGAGGACACGACCTCCACAGTTTCCAAAAACAACTTGAAATGTGGACTCGTCAGACCACAGAACACTTTGCATCAGTCCATCTTAGATGAGCTTGGGCCCAGCGAAGCCGGCGGCGTTTCTGGGTGCTGTTGATAAATGGCTTTCACTTTGCATTGTAGAGTTTTAACTTGCACTTGCAGATGTAGCGACGAATTGTAGTTACTGACAGTGGTTTTTTGAAGTGTTCCTGAGCCCATGTACTGATGTCCTTTTCACACTGATGTTGGTTTTTGATGCAGTACCGCCAGAGGGATCGAAGGTCACTGGCATTCAATGTTGGTTTTCGGCCTTGTCGCTTACGTGCAGAGATTTCTCCAGATTCTCTGACCCTTTTGACGAAATTACGGACCGTAGATGATGAAATCCCAAAATGTCTTGCAATAGCTCATTGAGAAATGTTGTTTTTAAACTGTTTGACAATCAGCTCACGCATTTGTTCACTAAGTGGTGACCCTCGCCCCATCCTTGTCTGTGAATGACTGAGCATTTCAGGGAAGCTGCTTGTATACCCAATCATGGTACCCACCTGTTCCCAATTAGCCCGTTCACCTGTGGGATGTTCCAAATAAGTGTTTGATGAGCATTCCTCAACTCTCTCAGTCTTTTTTGCCACTTGTGCCAGCTTTTTTGAAACATGTTGCAGGCATCAATTTCCAAATGAGCAAATATTTGCAAAAAATTACAAAGTTTACCTGTTCGAACATTAAGTAACTTGTCTTTGCAGTGTATTCAACTGAATATAGGTTGAAAAGGATTTGCAAATCATTGTATTCTGTTTCTATTTACGATTTACACAACGTGCCAACTTCTCTGGTTTTGGGTTTTGTACATACTGTAAGTACCTCCATTTTGATGCCACTATTTTGCCAGTTTTATATAAGATCGTACATATATTCAGCTAGCGCGAACAGTTGCTGGTATATTCAAGAATAGGAGCTTGAGCAATTTTTAGCTGCTTTGCAGTTTGTCCTGTTGCATGTGTTCTCACGGATGCGCCCTGCAAAAAAAGACCAGTCTTCGCTGTGCTCAGTATCTTCTCTTGCAGCTGGTTTGAGCAACTCTTCAAATTGCAGTAGCGAGGGGAGTGAGAAAATTCATCATTTGAGTTTGACACAGGAATATGAGATTTGTCTGAGGATCGTAGCAAACTTACTTTGAACAATGGTAATGCTGAGGCTAATAAAGCACAGCGAAGAGCCGATTCAAACCATCAATGATCTACCGTTGAGATGCACACATTAGCGCTATCCCACAAAGTTGCAGAGTCACACCCAGCCAATTGCGGCGTTGCATTGGATGCAGCAACCGTAGTGTAAGTCACGTGATCCCCGAAGTAAACCAGGAAGATGGCATTGATGAGATGGGAATACATTGATTAATTATTATTTATTTATACAATAACTAAATTTCCTTGCTCTGGAAGGTCGCATGTATAACCAGATAATGAACCACAGTCGCTCAGGTCCAAATGCCCCACCTCATCCACAACACAAGCTCAGATATATTCATTGGTCGATTTAGCACTTGTACAGCTGCGCTTGTGTTCGAACTTGAGCATAACCAGCTTTGAAAACACCAGTTGAATATGTAGTGGTAAATTATAGCAAAAATACAAAAAACAAACCATTTAAGCGGTAATTCTGCTGAGGTCTTTGAGTGCTAAGCATAATGACGCGAGGGCTCATAGACTGGCTAAAACAATAACAAGCGTAGATTTGCCCACAAACAGCTTTTTATGACAAAATATCAAATATAAAAAAAAAATTCTGTGTACTATAAAGTGTCTGCTGCTCTTTGAGCATGGTGTGAATTTAAAATGACATGGCTTAATATTTTTGGATTCTGTGGACTGTCCTCCTTCTTTTGACGTATTGTTTGTATGCATAGCACAAATTCAGTGGAAATTCTTGCGATAGAGCACTGATATTATTTTATCTAATGTTTTGCTGCATGCATATTTACTTGCTTGGCCCTTGAATTGCGGTTGGTTGAGGTAAAAACGGTCATCATAAACTTTTCGTCGAGTTTCTTTGCATTAAAGAACTGGTGTGTAAGATTTAGATGGAAAATCTGGCTGAATAACTGGCAGGAATGGAATATGTTATTCAAAAGTACATTTTCATCAGTGAATTATTTCCTGAAAATAAGAATCATAGTGTTTCTTTCATCCAGAATGAGCCCTTTTTATCAACAGAGAGCAGGTCCTCTTCAACAGAGCTCGCCATTTTGCACGCCATGTTTCTACGGTAGCCCAGAATGGGAAAAAAGTAATTAAATAAAGCACTGACACGAGAGTGTGCCTTTCATGTTTCAAGCTTTGCGGCCACCATAGGTTCTCTGAGAAAGGGAATGATCATTTGATTGTCATCTGTAATCTCGCCACTTGACGGCTCTAGATCTCACATACTGGTCCTTTAAGAGGCTATGCCGCATGACAAGGTTGCCATCAGGAAACATGCTGTATTTATTATGCAAATTCATTTTCTTGGGGGTATTCAGACTTAAGGTTAATATTTTTACTGAATATATCTTTTCCACTAATTTCTTTAAACCTTGACTTTAAAGCCAGTTATCATTGCAACAAAACCATTGACTTGTGAACATCTGGTGCTTTTCTTGAAGTGCTCTGAGCAAAGAACTGAATGTTTTTTTGGTTTGTAAGGCTTTCCACGGTCAATTCTTCTTAACAAGTCATAGCTGCCGGATAGCTCACTTGGTTAAGGCACTGCGTTGCAGTGCAGAAGTAACTATCACATCGTGGGTTTGAGCCCCGGTTGTATGAACTGGCAGTGGTCAGTAGCTTTTTCAGAGTAGCGTACAATTGGCTATAGTGCTACATGGTTTCAAATTGGGAAGGGACTGCCAGGAAAGGGAAATAAATAAATGGCTTTGTTTGTTGCTCAAGCGCCTCCTGTTGGCCAGACGGGCATTTGTCAGGAAGACTCTAAGCCTGGTCATGTCCGGGTATCCTCCGCCCCCGTTCTGAACTTGCGAAGATTCAACCAATGAGTGTATAAGAAGCAGTTGCTGACAGGCGTGTGCTTCAGAGGAGAGCTGTAAACTGTCTTCGCTCTCCTGAGTTGGCAACAAGAACCATCAGAAGATGGCATATCCCCCCGGCCCCGGCAAAATAATGGAGGGTAATTTAGTGGTAAGACACACCTACATGGTATATTAGATCTACAAACTAAATTTCAAGAAGTAATATCAAACTGTTATTGAGTTGTACTTCAGTCCCTCGGGAGTAAGTCCAACTTGTTGCCATGGAAACTGAAACACAGAACATTCCTCCATTCCATCCATGTACAGTGAACAGTGACATAAATTGTACAATGATGGTCAATTTTTTTAAAGAAAGACAAAAACATCAAACACACATTCATTCTCCATTCACACCTGAAAGAGCAGAGTTTGTTAGCTCTGCATGTTGTGATTCTGCATTTTGCTTGTCATGTTTAAGTTCTGTGCCTGGCCTAGCCATGTTTAGGATTTCTGTGTTTAGCGACCACTACCTGTCCTTTGACTATTCTTAGGATTGTGTATTGTGTTTTGGTTATTTAGATTTCTTGTTAATTATTTTTCATGTTTACATCATTTAAGTTTCCATGCCATGTTTTCATTTCCATGCATTGCACTTCGTCTACCCTGTCTTGTCTTGTGTAGGTCTTTGCCCACGGTCCCTAGTCTTGCATGCATCTCATTCGGGTGATTTATTGGTTGATTTTTCCTTCATTATCTCGTGTGCTTCCTTCCTCTCTCTTTTACTATCTACTAACCATACTAACTGTTTGTTGTTTTTGTTTAATTACTAACCCATATTAACATTGTATATTTTTACTGACTTACTAACATGCACTCGGGATTGTATAGCTGCACATACTAATTGACTAACGATCTCTCAGCAGTCGCCCAATTCTAGTCTCCGCCTCCTTGCCTATCCCTAATTATCTCTGCTGCAAGTTTCTGTGGATTTCCACTTATACTTTGTGCTTTCCTTTTCTTTAATCTTTGCACTTTAGCACTCCTTAACTGGAGCTGTTGTTTGTACTTAGGTTTGTCTTGTGATCCCTGTCTGCGTTTTGGCTTTTGCCAAATTCATGTAATTAGATTACTCCTCATGTGTCGCTCCTGATCTTTGTATCATTGATTGCACTTGTTTCTCCCTGGTCATGTCTTCACCCGGATGTGTATTTAAGATGTCTGTTCATGCACTTCCTTTGTCAGATCGTTTTTCCTATCTTCCTGTGCTACGTTTGTTTACGCCTTGATTCTTAGTGATTTATCTTTCTGACTGGACCGCCTGACTACGAGCTTTGCATATTCCCTGTATTGGACCGCATTCTTGTTTATCAACCTCTTTTTGCCTGACTACGGATTTTGTGATTGGTGCCCTGGTTTTGATTCTGGATTACGCCCATTGATTTTGGATTGCGGACATTGTACTGTTGCCAGCTCTGTGGGGGGTTTCCCCCTTCAGAAATAAAGCCTCCTTTTGCATTTATCTGGTTTTTGCTATTGGTTCATTTCGTAAATCTCAACAGTTGATTTTTTTTGTATGATGTGTACCTGGTAATTAAGACAGCTATAATATGATAATTACTCACGTGAAATGCAGTAAAATCAGTATATATTAGGCTTTACAAGTTATTCTAGATAAGGGGCATCTTACCCCATCCAGAAGGGCATCTTACCCCAGGGGTAGGGTAAGATGACCTTTAAAAAAAAAAAAGTAATTAAACAGAAAATAATATTTCTATAGTGACTATGTCATAAATTTTTCGACATGTGGTAACCAACTTTACGTGCTATCTATAAGCAAAATTAATAATTCATGTTGTTTTCCTTAAGTTATGAAAATTCCTGCTTAAGGGGGGCATCTTACCCCGCTCTACCTAAATAAGTCGAATTGATGAAATTCACCTACCATACTGAGGGGAACCTGCTGAGCAAAATATGACAATATGACACGAGCAAGTTAGAAAACTGTGTTTCAGCTTCCCAACCTGTATTTTCTTGTCTCAGTTAATATAGGAGTCAATGGAGTTTCGGTTTGCGCTCCCATCACTTTTCGGCTCAAACTGCCAGAACTGTTTGGCCGATTGCTTCCATAGTTACATTTTCAAGACCAGCACAACTTTTCCACAACATGCTTGTGAAAGTATGTAAGTGGAGTGAAAACCGTGGAAGTTACAGCAAGTTTAAGAGAAGACTACTTGATGATTTCACAGCTGTTCTTTTATGTGCTTTGCAGGATCAAAGGCAGTACCCATCAGCCCAGACAAATTAAATAATAAGTGAAAGTGACTTAGTTGAAGTGTAAGGTCATTATGGTACGAAAACCCGACGTGGTACACCCAACCAGCAAGTCAGAGTAACATAGGGAGAATGAAGTCCATAATTGGAGTTTGAGAAAAATGTTGTGGACGAATTTCCAAGCCCAAGCGGTTTGAGAGAAATGGCTTGGACAAAGTTTCAATGGTCAAGCTCACTGAGCGAAGGTCAAAGGTCATTCAGGTATGAAGCCTTGACAAGGCATGGCTGCCCACTAAGGCGAGTCCACATATGCAAAATGATTTTCCCAACCCAAGTGGTTTGAGAGAAACAGCCCAGACAAAGTTTTGAAAGTCAAAGTCACTGAGCAAAGGTCAATCAAGTACGAAGCCTCAACGATGCCCAGCTACCCACCAAGGCGAGTCCTCACACCCAAAATGAATTTCCTAACCCAAGTGGTTACAACAAAATGGCCTGGACAATGGCTGGGCACCCGGACGGCTGTCCACCCGTCAGCGAAGGGGACATTACCCCTCTGCCCCTTCGTCAGGGCTGAACTATCCAAACTTAGCTCATCATTTTCCAGTTTGAATGACGTTACAGGCTAAAAGTATGATTGCACAAAAACTAGCTGAAAATAGCTGAATTTTGAAGAATCTGTCCCATTTTTTCTTATAGAGGGAAAAATTTAAATAAAATGTAATAATTCAAAAAGTATGAAAGATATCAAAAAGTTGAATACAAGCAACATTATTCAAAACAAGCTGCCAAACACGTTCTAAAAAATCTGGGACAGGGGCAACAAAAGACTGGTACACTTGAGGAATGCTCAAAAAACACTTGTTTGGAGTATTCCACAGGTGAACAGGTTAATTGGAAACAGGTGAGTGTCATGATTTGGTATAAAAGGAGCATCCATGAAAGGCTTAGTCATTCACAAGCAAGGATGGGGCGAGGGTCACCACTTTGAGAAAAATAGCTTGAGCAAATAGTCCAAAAGTTAATGAACGTTTCTCAACGTGCATTTTGGGATTTCATCATCTACAATCCATAATATCAGCAAAAGATTCAGAGAATCCGGAAAAATCTCTACACGTAAGCGGCAACGCCAACAACCAATATTGAATGCCTGTGACCGTCGGTCCCTTAAGTGGCACTGAATTAAAAACCAACATCATTCTGGAAAGGATATTACCATGTGGGCTCAGGAACACTTTGGAAAACCATTGTCAGCTAACACAGTTCATCACTACATCTGCAAGTGCAAGTTAAAACTCTACCATTCAAAGCAAAAGCCATATATCAACAAGACCTTTACTGGGCCCAAGCTCATCTGAAATGGACTGACGCAAAGTGGAAAAGTGTGCTGTGGTCTGACAAGGTCACATTTCAAATTGTTTTTGGATATCAAGGACATCGTGTCCTCCGGGCTGAAGAGGAAAAGGACCATCCAGATTGTTATCAGCGCAGAGTTCAAAAGCCAGTATATGTGATGGTATGGGGATATGTTAGTGCCCATGGCATGGATAACTTGCACATCTGTGTGGGCACCATTAATGCTTTAAGGTACTTACAGGTTTTGGAGCAACATATGCAGCCATCCAAGTGACGTCTTTATCAGGGACGTCTTATTTCAGCAAGATAAAGCGAAGCCCATAGACTGTTTAAAAAGATGGACGCAGCACTCGGGTGAGACAATGAGATTTTTTGATCTCATTGTCTACAATAATACACTGCCCGGCCAAAAAAAAAGTCGCACACTCAAATATTTAGTTGGAACCCCTGTAGCTTTGATTACAGTGCATATTCATTTTGTCATTGTTTTGACAACTATATGCAATGCCAGAACATTTATTTTCGATCATACATGCCATAATTTTTGGCCGAGATCTTGTCTTCTCGACATAATGGTTGAACCACTCGGTGGTCTTTCTTGAGCACATCCCAATAACTTTTACTGGGTCTAAGATCAGGACTTTGTGGTGGCAAATATGTTTGTGAAAATGATTCCTCATACTTGTTTTTGCATTCATGAGTTTCTTTGCTAAATACAGGCCAATAAGTTGCCTGTTCTGAAATACTGTAACAGCTTTTCCACCAGCAAGGGATGTGTCTTCCGACATGATTTTTTGAGAAATGAGTAGTGATGCGCTTCATCAGTCAGGGGAAAAATGATTATTGCCAGCTGAAACATATTAGTAACCGCAATAATGATCCAATTCTAGAATTTGTTCATTAATTTCCAAATGGTGACTTTTTATGGCTGGGCAGTGTATTTTCAAAACATTTTCAGCGAAAATAATAGAGAAGCAATATATTAGCACCCCTTTTAGACTAAAGTGGTGATGTATAATCATCACTGTTAACCACTGTATCAATGGACTTTTTATTCCCATTAGGCAAAGACATATTCCAGGATGACAGTGCCAACATTCAATTTGTGAAAAAGTGGTTCTGCTAGCGTGAGGAGTCAATGAATTGGCCACCTGAGTCCTGACCTCAACCAACTGGAGGACTTTGGGATGTGCTGAGGAAATTGCATGAGATTGCCAAGGCAATGTCTGGACGAGTATGTGCCCTGATCAAATGTAACAGCAATCCGGCAGAATTTTAGAGAGTGCGCCTTTTTTGGTCAGGCAGGGAAGACTGGTCTCTACTGGCTCATAAGCTAACTGCGCTAGCATTAGCCATCAGTTGCAATTCCGTTACTAGCTCTCACATGTACATGACTAGTGCCTTTCTGGTTTTCATTTTGCCACCATGAAATACAGATCAGCTTTGAATTTAATTGAAAACACATTTGCTGTAAATAAATTTAACTCATACAAAATGATTAAAACAATACTTATTGGATCCTTATTCTTGCAATTGTGTCTGCTCTTTTGCAGTTTGACCTTGTTTGTGGCAATGAATGGAAACAGCCCTTTACTACCTCAGTCTACTTCATCGGTGTGTTTTTTGGCAGTTTCTTCTCTGGACAGCTGTCAGACAGGTGAACCCCTATTTTACCTGTTTTTTGAAATTGCAACCCAGTAAAAACGTCCAACCAAAACTGGCTGGGATATTGAAATGGTTTCTGGTTGGATAAATATGGTTTCAGGTGGCAGTGTTTCTGGTTAAAATAGCAGATTAGAGGACAATTTATTCCAGTTAGCAAAGCTTGATAAAACTCATCTGACATATTGGAGGTAATCCCAGCAGAAAAATGAATTAATTTTGAGACCGATATTACTCATGCAGCACGCCTATCCTTGGAGTCATATGATGAGAAGAGTAACTGGGACTTTTCCTTCAACGGTCAGAAGCTTTTAAAGAAAAAACAATGGTAATACAGTTAAACATGCTCAACTGAAGCCAATCGGTGTTTTCACATATTGGGAAATATTACTCAAGTGCCAAGGGTTAAATGGTGACTTAGGGTCCTTTCACACTAGGGATTCGGACACAGATCCGAATACACTTGATCCCGAAGTCCAGTTCATTTGGTTGATGTGAAAAAAAGCATACGAGTATGCGAGTCCGCTTTGAAGAGGTGATGTTAGGTACGGTTCATCCATACTCGTACCAGATGTGAAAGCAACCGTACATGAGCACAGAAGTTGACTGTCACTTGAAGTCTTCACTATTCAGCACTTCGTGGTGGCAAAAGAATCTCTCTATTTAAACAAAGAAATGAAACGCTTGCTTGAATTTTGGGCAAACTAAAACATACAATCACATCTGTATACTACGCACAAAAACTCAGAGATTTATGTAATAATTTGTGAGTGTTTACATTCACGTGTATATCACAGAGCAATAAAACCCTGATAAACAAAAGAAAATCTGGCTGCAATATTTTAAAATGCGGGACACGTTGAAAAAGTCTGACTGTTCGTGGTATGGGGCTGTGGACAGCATAATTGGCCAAAAACACAAAGGATTACTTGTTCTTCTATATGTACATTTCTACATTTAAAACTACCATGGTGCATACTGCCACCTACTGTATCTGAATTTATACGCAAGTGTACTCAGGTATGGTTCATTAGTAGTGTGAAAGCTGACCGTGGTGGGCGCAGATGAGGGAGGACAATCATACTGTGGCACAGCGCGGAACAACTGTACCTAGTGTGAAAGCATCCTAGAAAGGCCCTACTAAAAATGCCAGCCTTGGAATCCAGAGCTGTCATTTTAAGCAGTTATTAGATCTTGTTGCATCTGGTAAATTTTCTTATCAATAAAATGCATTTTTCCCATTCATTAATGGATTTGCCTTCTTCGCACTACCTGCAGGTTTGGGAGAAAGCGAATCCTCTTCATTTCCATGGCGATTCAGTCATTCTTCACATTGGTCCAAGCATTCTCTCCATCATGGGAGGTGTTTGCCACGCTCTTCTTTTTGGTTGGACTGGGGCAGATGTCCAACTATGTCGCTACATTTGTGCTGGGTAACAGACTGTGGGGAATGCAAGGGTCCCCATGATACAACATCATCACTTGAGTCACAATTTTACATCATTCATCATTGCAGTAAACGGGATCAACAGAAAAGTAGACAGTAGACTTAACACTGTCATATTCATTGCTCATTCAAAACATAGATAAATAAATCATAGAAGATGAGCACATGGCAATCTCTTCTCTGTATATTTCTATGAAAAAATATTATGAAAGTGCCACATCCTTTTTTCCCCACCCTCCTGACAGTTAAAAATGCTTCAGAATCCTGAACAATGAATGATATGTCTGAATTAGTACCTGCTGAGCATAGATAGAGGGGACACTGGGGTCTCTGGGTGGCTCTCAGCTAATACGTTCACCTGTGAGTCCTGTGGTGGGGTGTCACAATCCAAGCCACGCCATTATTTGGCACAGCCTCATCAGGGATAGACGGGGTTAGCTAAACTGGTTATAATTTGTTAGTTGATCGCTCTGTAGCGACCACTTCTGTTCGGCCAAATGCATGTAGTAGTATTAACTAAACAGTGCGCTAAATTGTTTGATGGCCTGCTTTGTAAAATGAGATAATTGGAGGTTAACGGACAAGTTAGTTGTTTTTTTCAATCAATCAATCAATCAATCAAAGTTGATTTATATAGCACATTTAAAACAACCTTAGTTGACTAAAGTTCTGTACAGTTATTAAAATACAAAAAAATCATCATACACGTATAAAATAAAATGGATCAAAACCATAAAAGGAAAAGTAAGATTATGGTAAAAACAAAGTTAGAAGAAAAAGAAATTCAAAAACCAACCAGGAGCAGCTGGTTTTATGACCTAAGTGCCCTGGCAGTCATGTGAGGCTGTAAAAGCTCTGATAAAAAGATGATGCTGAAACATCTAAACATTTAAAAACAAACTTTGAACTGGATCCTAAAATTAACAGGAAGCCAGTGCGAAGATGCCAGGACTGGACTAACTTTCCAGTCCACAGACGGGCGACTGCATTTTGAACTACCTGTAAATGCAGCAGTAATGACAAGTCAAGATAAAAAAATCAAGAATTGCAGTAGTCCAAAAGCCCGATGTAACAAAGGCACAAATTACTCTCTTGTAGTCATGTCTTGGGAGATAAGCCTTTCTCTTCGCACGGAGCCCTAACTGAAAGAAACTCGTTTTGACTACAGAGCCAATGTTCTTATCAAACCTTAAGTCCCCATCAAAAATTAAACTAAGGTTCCTCGCAAAAGGATGACAGTAAGACTCATAGGTGCCGACACTGTAATAGCCATTTAAAAGGTTTTGTTGGCCAAATAAAATGATTTCAGTTTTATTAATGTTTTTTGGGAGACCATTAGCTTTCATCCAAGACCGCATATCTGGGAGGCAGTCCTGTAAAACCTGAACAGAAGTTTGGTCATTTGTTTTTAAGAGCAAACAGATTAGTATATCATCAGCAAAACAATGAAACAAGACATTGTGCTTTCGAAAATGGACCCCAAAGGCAACATATACAGAAAAAAGACGAGGGGGCCCAAAATGGAACCCTGAGGCACCCCGCAGCTCAGGGGGGATGAGGTTGAATAATACTGGCCCAGCTGGACGGAGAAGCTCCTGTCTAAGAGGTAGGACTGAAACCACTCAGGGACAGTGCCCCTAATGCCCCCACACCTATTTATGCGCGACGAGAATATTTTGATCCATTGTATCAATGGCAGCTTTCAGGTCCAGGTTGACCAGGACAGCAGAGTTACCAGAGTCAGCAGTTAAAAGGTCGTTTAAAATTCTTAAAAGTGCTGTTTCTGTGCTATGGCACATTTTGAAACCAAACTGCTACTTCTCAGAAATGCCATTCAGATCAATTTGAGACAGCAACTGTTCATATACTACCTTTTCCAAGACCATTGACAGAAAAGGAAGCTTGGAGATGGGCCTAAAGTTAGATAAAACAGTACAGCCAAGATTATCTTTTTGAAGAGGGTCTGGACCACAGCATGTTTTAAGGCAGCTGGAACACAGCCAGACATCAAAGAAGAATTTATCAGATCCATAATACAGGGCCCAATGGTATGGAAAACTTCCTTGAAAAGACTGGCTGGGATGCTGTCAAGGGGACTGTGAGAAGGCCTAAGGTGCTGGACTATATCAGTTAAGAGCCACTCCACGCGAGACATTCAGGGCGCAGTTGACCACCCTGGAATTGAATGAAACTTGGCACATATGTAGATATGGGTGTCTGACAGAAAAAGCATAAAATTTTTAGGTCAGTATTTCACTTTGCCTGCCGATAGCGCCACCTGGACGCCACTTAAGTGGCTCAGTTTTGCGGTTGACACCACATTTTACCTCAACTATCATGACTGAAGGGTACACAATACCAAATATGTTATACTTCTATCATGACCTGTGACACTTAATGCCCGGTTAGACTTCAGCATCACATCAGCGCTAAGCTGGGTAACTATGTTATTGAGCCAGAATTATTTGAGAAATAACAATAAAAATTGAAAATGGGGATGGGAATAAAATAATACCCCAGACATATACCAAACTAGAATGCTTAATCATGTGTTTACACACAACAAGACTATCATTTTCAGTGAATATTACCTTGGTATCTTTCTGTGTTCGTGCAATGGACGGCCAGAAAGATAGCTGAAATTGAAGACCTGGGTGCAAGAAGTACCTAAGTCCCAAAATAATACTTTTGAGATTCTGGGGGTCAAAGTTTTCAAAACATGTTGCAGATAATGACGATGGGAAATGGAAACCCGCCAGTACACAAGACTTGAGTGCTTCCTTGCAGAAATCTTTGGTGTCAGATGATGCTCTAGCCGTTGTGGCTTTTAATACCAGTGTTAAGTCATTTTTTTGCAAAATGTGACTAAATTACTTCTTGCACACAGGTCTTCAATTCATTTTTGGCGCATATTTGCGGTATATTTTCACTGCAACCCAGATTTGTACTGTGAGGGTTAATGCTGTTTGTTGTGCTTTTGGAACTCCATTTTCAGGAATGCAAGCATTTCTTTGGTCGTATTTGTGCTTTCAAGCTAGAAGGAGCCAAAGTTGGAGGAAAACTGAAAATGGTCAATTTCATAGCAGATTGTGTCTATGCTTAGGTGGCATTATTTTGTTTACCCAGCAAGATAAAGATCTGAAATTCTCAGGATACTCTCATGGCTTTGGAGGTTGGCGTTTGTTTGGGAGCTTTCTTTGTTACTCTCGTTCCGGACAATATCGTTTTGCCCACATTGGATTTTTTGGCCAGCTGGCATTAATTGTGGGAGGTGCCTGGACTTTATTTAAGCCTAAATTCCGCCTCGCCACCTTTGCTAGTGTCAGTGTAACGTTTGCACTGTAGCCCATAGGTTCTCAAGCGAAAGAGTTTGTTAGGAATCCGTTGCAAAAAAGGAAAGTGTTAGTTAGTTTTCTTGGGAGTTAATTACTCTGATTCTCTCTCTCCCTTTCTTTTTTCGTGCACCGTTTGGGTGCTTCTCTCGGATGAGATATATGTCCTTTGGAAGTGCGAGCGCCTCTCTCCTGTCCTGTCTGGTTTCTGTCTTTGTCTTATTGCTGTACTTCCTTTCTTTCCGGCCACTGCATTCGGTGTCTCGAATAACCAGCCATCACAGATACATAGTACCTTTCGGGTAAATTACAGCATTAGTAAAATCTTAATGCTAGTAATGTCAGTGTAGCTGATTTTAAACATAAAATGTCGAAAAAATTCACCTCCAGGAGGCATTGTACGCTGGATGCAAGTACTGGCCATTCCCAGCGAAGTACCAAAGAATTTTTTTTGAATTGTAATGCATACAGCAAGTTTTCTCTGAATATGAAGACTTTAGCTTGGTACTACGCTGGGTATATAGCTATCTGAACTATGGTAGTACTCTAAAGAACTACTTTTCTTCCGACCTAACATTCCATATTCCCAGACATATACCAAAGTTCTGTCTTTTGACATAGATTAAGTACAGGCACAGTTATACATAAAATTTGTAATTTCCTTGGTGTAAAGCTGGGTTGGTTGTAACTTGGAAAAGAATGTTGGTGGTGATTGTAGCATTGGGTCAACATGCAAGACTTTTACCAACAGTGTACAGTGTACAGTTTTGTAGTGTTGGTGAGTTTCAGAAAATAATAAATTCTCTTCATTTTTGCATGACAATTAGAATCGGAGAGCAGGCTTCAGTGGTAATTCTTGGATTTCCCTCGGGTATGGTGCTTGGGTATGAAAAAGGGCACAGCAGCCTTGTCTAGTGAGTGGTTGCCCTGATAAAGGGCACAGAGGTCCAAGCAAGCAAGCAGCACCCTGCCAAGAGAAGGGCAGTTCATTTGTAGTGGTAACTTGCATGGCTTCATTCCTAACACCTGCCCATGATGCCTAGCCTATGAGATGCCCGCTGGTTGGGAGGGCGGGGTTTCTTGTACAGGCTTCCCATTTCCGTGCGTACCGAGCCATGGGTGTTGACACTACTATTGCAGTATATAGGCAACAGTCCGCTATCTAATCCAGAGACAGAAAAGCTCACTATCAATGGCCTGTAAGCAGCCCTGTAGTGACCCAGGATGCAGTGTAGCAGGGCTTGCCTCATGCTCGACTTGCTCCGTGGGTAACATCGACCCGGATCCAACTAACAAGGTCATGGATGGCTTCTCAAGGCCAAGGCTAAGGAGCACCTCTGGTGCGCACCACCAGGTGGCGCCAACCCACAATCGAATTCCAAAAACAGATTGACAGATAGAGCTAGTCACATGCTGTGTTGGCATCATTTCGCTTTGGATAACATGAAAAGTATAAAACAGTTTTAACTTTTGTACTAGGCATTCTGTCTTCATGTACACGGTTGTGTTACAAAGATTTTTTTTAGAGTTCAAATTATAGACTTTTATTTTATGTAAGTGTACGTATACTGTTTACAAATGTCTGCGTACCTACGGTGGTATGCCTGTTACATGAGCTCTTATATTGGCATTTAAAAATTTTGGACTGGTCATGTTTTATAACGTGCTGTATGTTTCTGACTGTGCAGTACCCGTACTTGGTCATTGCGCATGTATTGTGCATTTGATAATGTTCACAGTCACCACCAGTTTACAACCAAACAAGCTTTATGCCAAAGGGATTACATATTTTATGTATAACTGTGTATGTGCTTCATATATTTCAAAAGACAGAACTTTGTATATGTCTGAGAATATGGAATGTTAGGTCGGTGGAAAATTAGATCTTTAGAGTGGCCCCTTTAATCAGAAAGCTATCTACCCAGCATAGTACCAAACCAAGCTCTTCACTTTCTAAGAAAACTAGCTGTGTATATCACCATTCAAAAAAATTTCTCTGGTACTTTGCTGGGGATGGCCAGTACTTGCATCCAGCCTACTGTGCCAAGTTTCATTCAATTCCAGGGGGGTCAACTCCTCAACTTCTTCAAAAAGTGCCATTTTCTCACGGAATGGCTCTTAAAACTCACTTGCTCAAAACACTGAAAAACAACTGGGCAAATGGAAGAAACTGCAAGATGTCATGGAGACAGCAAAAGATGGCGGAAATATGTTCAATAAAACCCTAAGAAAATCTTCGCACAGTTTAGGTGAGGGAACAGCACCAGTGTGGTCACAAGAATTTAAAAGATAATCCAAAGTACTACAAAGAAACTGAGGTTCGTAGTTATTAACTGACATAAGATTAATAAAAACTTGCTTTTCGCAGCTTTAACGGCTGCTTTTTAAAATTTAAAATTTAAGAAACTTACAGATGATCCTTCTTCCACTTTCTCGCAGTGCTTCTACAGATGCGTCTCAGAGTGCAAGTGTTGTCATTAAGCCATGGTTCTGTTGCTGGCTTAGAGCATTTGCACCGAAAAAAGGAGCCACCAAATCCAATTTGACAGTCGTACAAGTAAATTTAAAGACGTCTCGTCTAACGACTCAACAGGGCTAAGATTATCATAATGATCCTGTGTTTGTAGCACAGACTAATTCAATTCTGCAGGAAACCTAGAGGCAGTTGAAGGGTTTATCATGAGCACACGGAAATCCAAGGCACACAACTAAATTTGGGAGCGAGACAGTGTAATGTTAAATAAAACAGCAAAGTGATCAGAAATATGCATGTCACATATCTCACTGACATATACAGTAGCTTCAGATTAAAGCAAAGTACAAGGTTCAGTGTGTATCCCTTTCCATGTGTTGGACCAAACATTGACTGTAAATTGACGGAGCATTGACTGTAAATTGTGAATAAAATCAAAATGTAATGACTTTCAAATCACACCAGCCAGTATTTTATTCACAATAGAACAGAGATGTTGAAATTGAGAAATTTTACAATTTTATCCACAAAATTACCTCATTTCAAATTTGATGGCAGGTACAGTTCTCAAAAAAGTTGGGACAGGGGTCTGTTTATCAAGGTGTACCATCCAGTCTTCTTTTTGACACAGCGTGAAAGCGTCTGGGCATTGAGGCGACAAGTTTCTTGAGTTTAGCTATTGGAATTTGATCCCACTCTTGTTTAATACAGGCTTCCAGCTGCTGGAGAGTTTTGGCTCTCCTTTGACAGACTTTTCGTTTAATTATGCACCAAATGTTCTCAATCACTGAAAGATCAGGACTGCAGGCAGGCCAGTTAAGCATACGGACTCTTCTACTACGAAGCCATGCGTTTGTATTAGCTGTAGTGTCTGGTTCTGCATTGTCCTGCTGAAATACACAAGCTCTTCCTTGGAATAGATGTCGTCTGGAGGGGAGCATATGTTGCTCTAAAACCTTTATTCAATTCAATTCAATTCAATTCAATCGTTTATTTTGAACAAAAGTTCATATAATTGACAATAAGATGAGATGGGATACTAAAAAATAGAAATAACAATAATAAATAAAATAAGTGAAGTATAGGAGATAGAAACAAAAAAAGGAGAAAAAAAGTAAAATAAAATAACAGGTAATGGATCATACATATAAAATACTTTGCCACCATCTCCATATACTGGAGTAGAGCACAGCAGTCGAACACATGATAGAACTGATTAAAACATTGTTGCTTTTCTGTAGCCTACACATGAATCCCCATATATTTTTTCTCATGACTTCATAAAAGGATGGAATATTCAAATTTACAAACATAGAACTAGCACTTGACCTGGTGGGGATACCAAACAACCGCCGCAGCGAGTTGTTATAAGCAACTTTTAACTTTGTACTCATAGATTTAGTCGAATTAAACCATAGTGGACTACAATAAAAACTTATACAATAACTTTTAAACAACATACATTTTACATCACTTGTACATTTACCAAACCGTCTGATAAGAACATTTGTTTGGGCATAACACTTCCTGAGTTGTCTATTGCAATCAGCATCAGTGCTGTTGCATTCTATCCACACACCTAAATATTTAACCTTATCAACAATCTGTAGGTTGTTTTTACACAAAGTAATTTGGGGGTTCATTGTTTTCACACCCCTAGGTTTGAATGACATACACATAGTTTCTTTGCTATTAAACACAATATCATTATTAGCACCAAATTCTGCACTAATATTTAACATCTGTTGTAAAGCAGAGGTGGACAGACTGATAAGACAGAGATCATCAGCATAAAATACATGATTGATGAATTCACCACCAAGACAGCCACCAAGCTTGGTACTGTTTAATTCAACACTAAGATCATTTACAAACACATTGACTCACATGGGGGAAAGAATACCACCCTGTTTAACCCCATTGGTAACATAAAAGTTTTCAGAGATGGAGTTGCCCCATCTTACAACCATAGTTTGGTTCCTGTACCAAAATAACAAAATGCTAACCATATACAGTGACCTCTGTCAATTAATTTACTAAACAGGACCCAGTGGTTAATTTTATCAAATGCCTTGCTGGCATCCAGGAAACCAACATAAACACTAGTGGAATGTGATCTATAATAGTCAATAAACTCCTGGAGCACATACAATGCCATATCTGTACCATGACCTGATTTAAAACCAAACTGATTTTCACAAGTCCAGAGATACTCTTGTAGCCTGTCCAGCAGGACACCTTCAAAAACCTTGGATACAACACGTGCAATGGACACGGGTCTATAGTTGTTAATATCTGACAAATTAGCACACTTATTTTTAACGAGTGGTACAATAACAGAAGAAATCATAGCAGCAGGCATGTGGCCATGTGATAACATAGCATTAAACAGCAGAGATAACAAGATATATACCTTTCAGCATTCGTGGTGCTTTTTAAAACATGCAAGTGTCCCACACCATATGCACTAATGCATCCCCATACCATCAGAGATGTTGGCTTTTGAACTGAACACTGATAACAGGAGGGGTGGTCTTTCTCCTCTTTAGCCCGGAGGACACAACGCCAATGATTTCCAACAAGAATGTCAAATTTGGTCTCGTCTGGCCTCAGGACACTTTGCCACATTGCTAGTCCATTTTAAAGAGGAAATACAGGCCACCTACCTTGTTAGTTATACACTGATAGAAATTAAATTACTGAAAAAGAAGACATTATCCAAATGGGCCGAAAATGCGGTTATTCCGCATTATTTTGATGTTTATGCGACCCACTCGGTGACCGTATGAAAAACGGAGGCGGACCGGTGTATATTAAAAAAAAATATTTTCCCATTTTCTTCTTACATTACATTATCGAATATCATCAAAATTTTTTTTTATATTGCATTTATTGAGCGGGATATTGAGCGGCGAGAACTGGTCCTGTATGTATGTCCCAAATGGGTGAGAATATCATCTGCTGCAGACCAAAGCGTGGCAGTCGCCCAGTTCCGGTTATGGAAATGACATGTGCGATATTGTATACATTCTGGCGTGGAATATTGAGGTCATTTCCCAGCTCAAAATACTGAACATTTTAAAAATAAATAACGAAAAACTCTAAATAAATGACGAGATCTGGTCGCCCACCAGTAGTCATTTCGGCACCGAGTTATTTCGGCACTTGGCAGGGTATTTCGGCACTTGCGCACGACGTTTCGGCACTTGTGCGACACGCCTCGGCACTTCTGTAGGAAATTTCGGCACTTCTGTAAAAAACACTTGGCACTCAAAACCACCAGAGAGAGAGAGAGAGAGAGAGAGAGACTCACACATAATGTCCTTAAAGAGTGAAGACAACGCATGAATAAAGGACAGTTGTTTGAAACAACACCATAAACACGAAGTTTAAATGTAAAATAAAAATAAACCATGAATATTATGTTTACCAATATTAACTAGTCGAATGCCGAATAAATACCGAGGCGTCCCATCACAAGTTCCGAAATGACCTGAGGCCAAGTGCCGAAATGACTTAATAGTAGGGTCCGAAATAACTCGGTGCCCAAATGACTTAACACCTGGTGTAGATGTACTACTAGTATTTGTCAATACAAAAAGTTGATTTACTGGCCAGGAAGCAGTCTCCGCCGGCGCGTAGTTACCGCCATCACGCGCAAGACACTACATAACAAGGTAACCGTGCACGAGGTTGTGTGTCTTGCGCGTGACAAAAGACCCGCAACCAGGGGCGTAGATTTAACTGGGAGTTGGTAGGGACTTTGACACGACCTTTATGACAATTAGTCCTGGCCAGTTCTCAATTATTTTCCTTCATCGACGTGTTTTCAAATTATCGTAATTGACAACTGAAGACACGGTTCCTCTCCATATGCGATGTAACTCAACTGTTTAAGTGTTGATGCAACCCTGAACTTTTTGCAGTCCATGATGAACAGGTGCTGCTTGTTCTCTCCGATTAAGCAAGACGGCAATCGGTCATCGGGAAGCGTATTTGCTGTGTTTAAATCAACGTTATTCAAAATTGCTTTCCAGTCCAGTCACAGGCAAGCAGTAAATTAATTTTCTGAACTTAAAGTACCCCACCGTATCAGCGCTGGATGCTGTAAGATCACATATAGAGCCGTGTCTTCAGTTGCCAATTACGATAATTTGAAAACGCGTCGATGAAGGAAAATAATTGTGAACTGGGCAGGACTAATTGTCATAAAGGCCGTGTCAAAGTCCCTACCAACTCCCAGTTAAATCTACGCCCCTGCCCGCAACACACCTCGCTGGCATTCTGCAAACTCATAGGCCTTGGAACTGATTCTACGATTGTACAACACGCTTGAAATGCCGATTGATCCGCCGAATAATCTTCACCAAATAATGGTAAACAATGCACAATGTGCGTGCAGGTGTTCCGCCGATGACGTCTCGCAGCGCGAATCTCGCATTGTCCCGTTCATTCTCGTTTACTTCTCGCGTCGGAGCTGCTGAGCAGATGTCATTTTAAAAGTATTATTCTGAGGTAGAGAAAGATTTTTTTGGCAGTTGCGCTGGAATTTATGAATCTATACTACATATACAAAAGATTGAGCATATTTTTTTAAATTTCAAAATCTGCCCATATTTCCTCTATAAATGAGCCTTGCCCCACAGAACACGGCGGCACTTCTGGATCATGCTCAACAATGGCTTCCTTTTAGCATGATAGAGTTTTAGGAGGCATCTGTGGATGGCAGGGCGGACTGTGTTTACAGACAGTAGTTGCTTGAAGTATTCCTGGGCCCATTTAGTAATGTCAATGACAGAATAATGCCGGTAAGTGATGCAGCGTCTGAGGGCATCCAGTAAAGGTCTTCAGCCTTGTCCCTTACGCACACAGATTTTTCCAGTTTCTCTGAATCTTTTGATGATGTTCTGCACTGTCGATGATGAGACCTTCAAAGCCATTGTTTTCAAAGTATTCCAATTTTTTTTATGCAATTTGTTTTACGCAAGCCTTCGCAGGTTGGAGAGCCTCTGGCTGTCTTTACTTCTGAGAGACTCAGCCTCTCTAAGACATCCCTTTTATAGCCAATTATGTTACACACCTGATGCCAGTTAACTTTACGTTTACTTGCTAAATATTCTTTCAGCTGATTCTTTTATATATGAATTGCTTTTTCAGCCCTTTTTTGCCTGGGTCCCAGAGACTTGTTGCAGCCAGAAAATTTGAAATAAGTTCATTTTGTGGATAAAAATGTAGAATGTCTTAGTTTCAACATTTGAAATGTTATCTATGTTCTACTGTAAATAACATATTGGCTCATGTGATCTGAAAGTCATTGCATTTTTATTTTAAACTATTTCAGAATTGGGATTGTTTTTGCCTCCTTTAATTGCAGCCGAGTTGTAGCAGCTGGCAAATATTATACTATAATATCAATATTTATGCATTAACCTAACAAACCTAGGGTATTTCAAACAATATCACCAAAACACCAGCACAACAAAAGGGTTGTTCAAGGGCCTGCAAAGTGTGACAGAATTTTTGAAGGTCATTGCTGAAATGGTCCACCTTTCCCCCCTCTCTCAGGAGCAGAAACCTTCACAGGGACTCCACGGGCCATATACTCCTCTTTTGGGATCTGTGGCTCTTTTGCCATTGGCTACATGGTGCTGCCACTATTTGCATACTTCATCAGAGATTGGAGGAAACTCATGTTTATCACGTCTCTTCCCAGCATTATCTACATACCATTTTGGTGGTGAGTCCAAAATCTATTGAAATATTCATCATTTGCTAATTATTCAGGCACAATACAGGGGCAATTGTATGTGGACACCCCTTCAAATTAGTGGGTCTGGCCTCTTCAAATACAACTGCTACAACCAGGAACATTAATGTAAGCATACACCACAGCCATGCATTCAGTACAAAACAACAGTGGCATCAGAATGGGCTGCACTGACCAGCTCCAGTGTATCACAGGTAATGAGTCACCAGAACAAGATAGCACCTTATCAAGTAGTCAGGTCCTATCCTGCCAGGGCCTGTCCAGTCAGCTGTAAGTACAGTTATTGGCAGAGATAGCATTTCTGATGGACTATGGTCTGCACTGTGCCTAGCTTGGCGTAAATGAGATGAAAGACATCACTTTTCCCGTGACCATTTTGTCCTTGCAGATTAACTAGTTTTTACCCCTCGGCCGACTCTAGCCGGAGGGGTATTGTCGTCACCTGCATGTCCGTCTGTCGTCCGTTGTCCATCCATGATTTTGTCCGGGCCAGTACTCGGCAACTAATGATCGCAGCTTTACCAAATTTGGTTTGGTAACTCACTATGACCCATAGATGTGCAATGTCAGGTTTTTTTTGCTGGATTTGACCTTTGACCTAAGTGCTGTGACCTTGACCCTCGAAACCTTGTCCAGGTCAGTACTCGGCATCTAATTACCGCAGCTTCACCAAATTTGGTGTAGTAGCTCACTATGACCATAGATGTGCAACATCAGGTTTTTTGCTGGATTTGACCTTTGACCTTAGCGCTGTGACGTTGACCCTTGAAATCTTGTCCGGGTCAGTACTCGGCAACTAATCATTACAGCTTTACCAAATTTGGTATGGTAACTCACTATGACCGATGCATGTGCAACGTCAGGTTTTTTGCTGGATTTGACCTTTGACCTTAGCTCTGTGACCTTGACCCTGGAAATCTTGTACGGGTCAGTCCTCGTCAACTAAATATCGCAGCTTCACCAAATTTGGTATGGTAAGTCACTGTGACACATAGATGTGCAACGTCATGTTTTTTGCTGGATTTCACCGTTTGACCTTAGCGCTGTGACCTTGAGGCAGGAAATTTTGTCCAGGTCAGTACTCAGCAACTACTGATCGCTGCTTCACTAAATTTGGTATGGTAACTCACTGTGACACATGGATGTGCATGGTCATGTTTTTGCTGGATTTCACCTTTGACCTTAGCGCTGTGACTTTGAGGCAGGAAATCTTGTCCGGACCGAGGGGTAGTCAACAACGCGTTATGTTTTTGGAATGCTGTGAGTGATGCACATAACTTCAAATCTCATAAAAAAACCAATTAGATAATAAGATAAAAGCTGAAACCAAGCAGCAGTTGCACTAAATCTGTATCAAATAGAAATGAGCTGGCTCAAGACTACATTTTTCAGTGCTACAAGTTCAGTGTTCAAGAATGAATCTTGAAAGAATAATTACTGTTGCTTGTACCCTGATTTGCACATCTCATGCACAAAACTTTATGAGCACTCTGAGATTTTGTTTTCTAACAAAATGATTATTTCAATTATGACATTACTGCTTCAAGTCCAGCCAAAAACTACATGTGACAAATTCAAATGTTTGGGTGTCAGGGATGTTCACTGAACTTAGTGAGAAACCATGCAAAATGAAATCCATATTTCGCTCGTCTTAAATAGACGTGACATCTAAATTCCACACTTATACTCAGCAACAAAAGTTTCTGTGACACCATTTATGTGTATGTTATAAATGACACGCAAAGATCTCAATGTAATCAATATGTTTATTTAACAGGAGAAACACTGACTTTTCAGTGCCAACGTCACTCAAAACGAAAAATGTCATTTTCATGCGTCATGAAGCACTTGTCTGACGTCTAACCAATTGTGACCTTCACACTTCAATACCGGGTGTGACTTCCTCGTGCCATGATGCAAGCAACGCATCTCCTGCGCATGGACCGAATCAGATGTGCCAGAAATTGCTGTGGGATGTCATTCCAAATCTGACGTAGACGTTGTCGCAATTCCTGGAGTGTAGCTGGCGGGTTATCCAACCGCCGCAAACGTTGATCCATCTCGTCCCAAAGATGCTCGATTGGGGACATGTCTGGGGATCTGGCTGGCCATGGCAGGACATTGACATGTTGTTGCATCAGATACTGCTGTACAATCCTTGCAACGTGTGGTCTGGCGTTATCATGTTGCAGCGTTATTCCGGGACCATGTTGCATCAAAAACGGTACCACCAATGGCCGTAGCACTTCATCGCGATATCTTTGACCTGTCAGATTTCCATCAATAACAAGCAAATCTGTTCTGTTTCTAGCCGTGATCCCTCCCCAAATCATGACACTACCACCTCCAAAACGATCAAATTCCTGAACACAGTTGTTGGCATAACGTTCTCCACATCGACGGTATACACGTAAACGACCATCACATCGGTTAAGCATGAATCTTGATTCATCAGTAAAGAGTACAAGATCCCACTGACGTTGGATCCACCGTCGATGTTGTTGTGCCCACTGTAGACACAGTCGTCGGTGTTGTACTGTGAGTATTGGACGTCTTGCTGGCCGACGTGAGACAATGCCAAAATGACGGAGACGGCGACGGATTGTCTGTGCAGACAGTCGCCTCAAACCAGGTATCGTTCTTGCAGTTATGGTTGAAGGTTGGAATCGATTTCGGAGATGGGTTGTTCGAATCCAGTTGTCCTGTCTGGGAGTGGTTACTCGTGGACGGCCGCTGCGAGGACGGTCTCTGACATGTCTTGTCTGCTGATGACGCTGCCATAAGTTCCAAATGGTGTTTCGGTGGACATTCAGGCAATGAGCAACTTCCCTCTGCGAGGTTCCGGATTCAATCATCCCAATGGCCCTCCACCGATCATTTTCAGACAGTCTTGGCATTTAAAGGGTAGAGTTCCTGATCCGAAATGGCTGTGTTTTCGATAAGTGATGCTTCCGTCGTTCATCAGGCACAATGTGAACATTCCAAAAATTCTCCTCTTTTATTGCTATCCACAAGCATGATTTACGCACATTTTCACGTGCAAAGTCATTTTCTCGCATTTTCATGATTTCCATTTCAATGTTGTGTTTACGTGTACTGTTTCAGTCTGATATCACCATGTATGACAATTTCATAATTGCGTTATGAAAAATAATTAACAATATTGGTGTCACAGAAACTTTTGTTGCTGAGTATATTTCACATTGGGGAAAGGTAGATAACTGTCTCCATGACACACTAGACACTAAATGGTTTCCTATTTATTTGAATTGCTCCTCCATAACTCAAACTGTTGTTTTCCTCTAGTACCATATAGGAGCCAAATATATGATTTCCTTCATTTCTGGCATTGTCCACTATGTGTCGCTGTGTCGTTGTTCAGTGTATGTAAACTCACGCTTATAATGCGGGGGAACACAGGTGTTGGGAAGAGTGTTGACCCCGAAAGGGCCACAGGTTTTTGACCGCATGCAGTGGAGTGTGTAAGGTAGCAGTGAGTAATGATTTGAATCTCATTGAATGTATGCATTTGTTCGATTGAAGAACAAAGTTTGCTACAGCCATTGGACTCATATTATTGTCACAATAACCCAAAGTAGCACAGCCGCTCGGCGCGTCAGACCGCAGCAACATCGGGTCAGCACCTCATGGTGCAGTATTGGGCAGGCTATTATACCAGACAACCTTGTTATTTTATGAGTTGTGAGGTGTATGCATATTAATTATTGTCTATATTCTGAATCACCCAGGATTTCAGCCCTCGACCTAAAGAAATTTTGTCTTTCATACTCCTTCATTTTTGACATGTTTTGGCCATACCTGGCAAAAAACTGGTAAGGTTTTTTTAAAAAAAAAAAGAAGAAGAAGAATGCTAATTTTAAGTTGCCTCCCAAAATTAAGGAAGTCTCCTAATCATGACATTTCCCCAGTTCCACTCTAATTCCAAAAGTTGTACCTGTCTGATGCATATTTCTATCCAAATCGAAAGTTAACGAGTACGCTGAACCGAAAATATAAATGCAACACTTTAATCCCTTCAATATTCCACTTAATGATTTCTGTGGTTGACTTAGCAGGGTTTTGTTATGTGACCAAGGTTGTGAGTCACTGGTCGGTGAGAATTTCAGTCACTTTCACCATATCATTGTCCATGTCGTGCCCTTGGTCAAAAGTGGCCCATTAGACAGGTAGGACCTGATCCAGAGCTACCGAAATCGAGTACAGTCAGCCCAGGTACACCCTATCCTCTGGTCAATAAAAGGCCACCGTAAAGATTCCATGTTAAGCCATTTTTCAAAATGCCACAGATGACTTGAAACATCAAGGAGTGTGCATTTGGAACATTAAATGCAAGATTGTCTCTCAGGGCCATCGCAAAGGGCTCTTAATGTCCTTGTTTCAACAATAAGTGAGCTAAGACACAGTTTTGAATAATTAGACACAACAGCAAATGGCCTATATGCGCGATTACTGTGTGACGAGCAGGGGCGTGTATAGACATTTAAAACACCCTGGGATGCCCCCAAAAGAGAGGAAGTGATCAGTGGATGCTGCATGCAAGTACTTCAATTTCAATTCGACAATGGCATCTTGAAGTCTGTCAGCTGGATCAAATCAAACCCAGTTTATAGACCTAAAAAATGGCATTTCATAAGGCAGTGATTGATCAAAACAAAAATGAGACAACAATGTAAAAAAAATAAAAAGTAACTTTGGATGCAGTACTATATGATAATTAGATTGAAAATACTACGGATGATAATGTCATGTTTTTCAATGTAGGCTACGCCTGAAGTTAGTGTCTGCATTAAAGCCCTGCAATCAACGAAATCAAGGCAATATTCATATCACATTTTCCTTGCAAAATGTAGCATGCATGCAATAGATCTGAATTATAGTTTGATCGCACCAACTTTTGCGAGTTTCTGTAATTACAACTCTCTACTTTCTCCACTTTAGTATTAGAACATCAAGTGCGAGGTCAGAGACTGAAATGTCTGGTGTGTGATTAAAATATTAAAAACTGGTTGAATCTGTCACTGTGAGTGTAGTCTCCAATGTCTTGGGTACAGTCTTCTGTACACAAATGCGGTTTCACACAATTGATGGAACATCTGCCAATCGCTAAATAAATTGCCTGAGTTACAAATGAAATTAAGATTTGGTTTTTCACGGTGTCCCGCACTCTCTCCTCTAATCAAGCATAAGAACCCCCCGCAATTTGTTTAGATCTGAGTAAGTTTGCTGGGTGCACTGCACTCACTGTTGTTGGTCATGGTTGGGGTGGGGAGATGGTCACAGCTGAGAAAACAGATTTTAGTTTAATTTGTGCCTCTTACAGTATTATGCTCACATTGGTATGATTAACAAACAACTATATTTCACCAAATATGATCTTACTATGTAGCATTTTATTGAATAATGGAGTTAAAATGAGAAATCTTATGAGATAAGGTAATGGTGATGTTGACCGGATGGTGGCACTGTTCGACTAACCACAAAAGATTGATAAAGCAGCAGGTCTGAGAAGGTTGCTGTTTGAGCGTAATCATACGCACCTTGAAGCAGATTTATTTTAAAATCACTGCAGTGAAGGATTGAAGCTGCATGTCGAGGAGTAAATAAACAGTACTATGCAGGCAAAAGATTGTGTTTTTATGAACTGAAGATTCATATCAATATTAAATATTTTGGCAGTATTAAAAGACCCAGGGTTGAATAAAAAAAAAAAGACCTGGGGCTATAGCCCACTAGCCAGGCTCTATACACGCCCCTGCTGAAAACCCCCACCCAAGACTGCAATATTCGGACTCTCTATCTCTATGACCATCTGAAACCAGCAACTGTCACTGTAGATGAGACAGTTGGTCATAATTGCTGAAAATCATCTCTAAGCACATCATCCTATCAGGATTGGACTTCACCCTGCTTGACAAAGATATCAGCTTGACTTGGGTGAGCAGACATGTCTGATGGCACAATGGAGAACTGGACTGAAGAGTCACGTTACCAGCTTCACAGAGCCGACAGATGGCAGCGTGTCACGTGTCACACAGGGGGAATTTCATGCTGATGTCAGCATGGTGCACAGGGTGGCATACAGTGGTAGAGGCGTGCAGGTTTCAGTGGGAATATCCCATGGACATTGCATCCCACTGCATTTTAACAACAATAACTTGAATGCAGTGAGATATTGTGATGAGATACTGCCCATCTTCCTGCCAATCTTCCGTGGATACAACACTATATTCTTGCATGACAATGCCTGACCCTACATCACAGGTATTCACAGAGTTCCTTGAGGCTGAAAACATTAGTGCACTTTAATGGCCAGCGTATTCAATGGATTAGTCCCTATTGATGCGAGATCAGTAAGGCACCAGCAGCAAGATGCAGGGGAACTGGGAATTTACTAAAACAAAAGAAAACAGACACGAGGGCCAGCAAAAAACTTGGCCCATAGGGTTGCAAAAATCCAACTAAGGTAAGCTTCACAGAGCTGAAAACTAAAAAGTCCAAACGACAAAAAGACAAAAACCACTGGAACCTCCAGGGAGAAAAACCACGAACAGAAAAGAATAATCAGGCTTAGAATACAAATAACAAGAACTTGGCTTGGCTATAAGAAAGCTGTAAATACTGCACAAACCACAAGCGCGTGAGCCGCAAGGACATGAAACACAAGACTCTGTGTGCCAGCCAACTTCCACCGCCTCCAGATAAAGGGAGAAAATCAGGGCACATGAGGGGCAACACCTGGAAGAGAAACAATGGGCAGGGCAAGATCATGTGACAAGGGCAGAGCTTGGTAGACATGACTTGCTCATTAAGGGAATGAGCGGCTCAGCTTAAGTACCAATGAAGTATGCAGATTGGAAGGAAGCATGAATGTTCGAACAGAAAAGCACAACAAGACTTGAAATAGCAAAGCAGGAATCATGACAATAAACTCCCTACTAAAATTAGTAGTATTAGTAATGTGCCTGTCTAAGAATCACACCTCCCCGTGACTGTTAGTAAATGTTAGTAACTTAAAAACAGTTAATTGCCAATTAAGCTTAGACAGCCCTGAATCCAGCACAGCACAGAAGGAAGGCAGAAATACCAAAGCCAATCAGAGGTCTGAAATGTGCAAAAACTAAGACACGGGGCGGAACGCAGACAAGCGGTGGAGTGGCTGGGCAGACCTGGCAAAACAAAAGACACGGAAAAGTAAAAACATGAACAATAAACATGAACTATGAAATTTAATATCCAAATACAAAGACTGTTAAAACCATGACATGAGTAATGACTATGAACTATGAAACCTGGCACAAGAAACTTTTTTTTTGGGATCAAGTTTTTATTGCAATATATCCCCCAAAACATATACGCCATCTGTGATCTTATACGCAAGGCCACATAACTCACATACATATGTGACAGTTGAAGGGTCCTGTCACCTCTTGGCTCTTTGGCGATGTGGTCAGCGCGCACGACTCTTACCCGAGAGTCAGGAGGTTTAAGTCCCCGCCCGGGCCCTCCTTCAGCTTGCAACCTAGCTACTCCCTTGCTGGCCGTATTGGAACCCTGATCAACTGAGCACTGACTAGCCTGCCAGCTAGCTGGCTCCCTGCTGGCCATATTGAGAGCCTGTCCAACTGAGCATTGACTATCCTGTCATCTAGTTGGCCCCCTGCTGGCCATAATTGGCCCCCTGTGGAAAATTGACTACTGTCTAGCCTACCATATAGCTGTCTCCCCCTGCTGGCCGCTTTGGAAATCTCGCCCAATTGTGCTTCAGGGTGAGTGCTGTGAGCCTACACCGTACCCGAGACGGCCAGCCGGTTCCATCGAGTGGCAGACAGACTCGGTGTCCTTTTTGGTCCTCCCTTTTTGTAGGTGTGCGTGGAATGTTGTGGGAACAGTCCACTTTTTGACTTCGACTTTTTGACCTTTTTCCCTCTAAACCCGCTCTTTTTTAACTACCTAAATAAATTATATTGTTTTGAACAAAGAACTTTGTGTCCTGGTCTATTGAGTGGCCGTGGTCTATTCCCCAGTGGAGTGTTAAGAAATAGTCACGCAGGTGCCCCCTGCCTGTCACACATATACAATTATAAATCTCATTATTACAGGCCTATAATTCAAAACCTACACTGTTATCCCACTACGCCCCCCCGCCCCCCACCTCCAACCCCACCCCACCCCTCCCCTTGCTAGCTTCGGAGGATTTGTATCTAGACAAAAGAGAACAAATAGACAAAAAGCACACGTACAAGTACATACTACAATAGCTACAGATATGCTCTTTTGAATAATGGTAATGAAACATAAGCATTTGGTGACCGACAGGGCAAAGAGCGATGAAAAAAACAAAAAGGTATTAAATAAGTAAACATAAAGAAGTGAAAGCCACGAACGAAAACCTTCCTATTAAGCATGCCTTCGCACCATACATACATACACTAAATGTGTAGATATTACTGTCCACATGCACCCAGTACAAGACTTACTTAAGCGTTTATACCTATATATCTTTATAACCTATATGACCCCCCCCCACTAAGTACTTTGGAAGACAAACCTTATTGGGCAGCCCATAGCTTCAGCTTAATCTTCTCGATTGCTTTAGACAAACCCTCAATATTATCAGCTGTCGCTCCATTTAGACGAGGAATAGAGAGTTCTAAAGTAACGAAATCATGCAACAGGGCGTACCACTGGGAGATATGGAGGGAATGTGGGGGTTTCCACCTCTGAATCATCATTTTCTTTGCAGCTGTCAAGCCTAAAAATAGCAGTCTTCTCTGAGAGAAAGTTAGTAATAACTGAGAATCGTCGTTTAACAATAAAATGATTGGATTGAAAGGTATTATGATTCCAATTATATCGCCCATCCGAGATGCTACTTGAGACCAGAAGCGTTCCACATCCGAACATTGCCACATTGTATGTAAGTAGGTTCCTATGTGTTTACTATCACACAATGGGCAAATGGGAGTAGAGCAGAGTTTAAGTTGACAGCGTTTCCTGGGAGTAAAATAATATCTATGTATAAATTTATAATGGATCATCTGATGGTTAAAATTTTGTGATGTAACTTTAATATTTCCCCATACTCTCTTCCAGTTAATAACTTGCTTCCACTCCTTCAGATCCACACTCCATACTGTAGTCACCCCCACTGTGTGACTTGTGGCCTCTTGTAGCCTTTGGTACAGAATGGATACCAAACCTCCTGTTTTAGGTTTAACACACAAGAGCTTAAGAAGAGGATGTTCCGACAGAGCAGTATTACATGGAATTCCATAACCTCGAATTGCATTTCTCAGTTGTAAATAAAAATAGAAAGATGTTCTGGGCAGATTATATATGTTTCTAAGATCATCATATGATCTTAAGCCTCTATCATCTATCAGATGAGAGACAGTGCGGATACCAAAATTAGACCATGAGGGATGAACAATCGGTTTTCCCTCCAAACAAAATTTATTTCGGAATATTGGGGTCTGAGTATGCCACTGTGTCTCCCAGTTACCCAATTTCTTCACTTGTTGCCAGATTTGAATGGAGTGAATGATTATAGGGCCGAATTTTGATTGGCAATATTTGAGAGGTAAACCACAGAATAACTCCTCCAGTTTATAAGGGAAAACAATACTGCGTTCCATCTGACGCCAGGGCATATCTGAATCTTGAGAAAACCAATTTTTCAGAGGACAGACCATAAAGCACAAATAATATAAATTAAAATTGGGCAAACTAAATCCCCCTAAATATCTGCCCTGTTAAAGTATTATATTTCTAAGTCTTGGTCGTTTCCCAATCCAGAGAAATTTTGATACAAGGCTCTTGATCTTGTCCCAATAGCGAGCAGGTGAAGGTAAAGGCAGCATAGTGGGAAGAAAATTGATCTTGGGTAAGACCATCATATTAACAACTGATATTCTACTACATAATGATAATGATTTATGATTAAACCATCTCTCCAAATCCCCCGTCACAGAATCAGAAAGTCGTTTATAATTCTTATTGACAATTTTATCAAGAGTAGGGAAAATATCAATGCCGAGGTACTTGAATTGAGTAACTATAGGTATTTCTGTGTCAGCAGTAACAGTGCAGATTAATTACTTAACTTTATAACCTGAAAAACTACTGAATAGTGAAAATATATTTTCACTGTATGGCAAATCATGAATCACATTATTGAAATATAATAAAATATCATCTGCATAAATAAAGTTTTGCACATTCCCCACCACTATAGGACTTATTTTGAGATTGACAAATTTTTTGTGCCAAGGGTTCCAATGATATAGCAAATAAAAGCGGCAAAAGAGGACAGCCTTGACAAGCTCCTCTGCCTATGGGAAATGGAGAGGAGCAGTAATTTCCAGTTGGCACTGTAGCTGATGAATTGTTATACAGAACTTTTACCATATATATAAATTGTCGACCAAAGCCCATGCGATCCAATGTGAACCACAGAAAATTCCACTCGAGACGATCGAATGCCTTCTCTGCGTCAATTGCCAAAATGGCCGGCAAGGAAGACATATCAGAGGCAGCATGTATAATATGAAGTAATCTTCCAACATTGTCTGACGCTAATCTATTTCTAACAAAACCTGTTTGAAAAGGGTGGATAAGATTTTATCAGACAGTGTCCAATCTAGCTGCTAGGGTTTTGGCAAACAGTTTCACATCGGAATTTAACAATGATACTGGCCTGTGACTTGTACAAAGTGTGGGGTCTTTATTTACCTTGCAAAGAAGAGAAATGATAGCTGTATTAACATGTCTATTGAAAGAGCCCTTCTGGAGAGATGAGTTAATCATTTCTTGCCTAACTGGTCCTAAATCAGACCGAAACTTGAGATAGAATTCTGGCACAAGAAACTGTTAAAAACCCAAAAATACTGTCCTGACCAAAGGCCCAGGACCCTGGAACATAACACCTATCAAGCATCTTCGGGATGTCCTCGACCAACAAGTTTGTAATATGTTCCCACTTCTGGCCATTATCTGCCAACTCCATGGAGCTCTTGAAGAAGAATGGAAATATGTCCCCAAAGTCACCATCGATCATTTGGTATAGTCCATATGGTGGAGATGTGTAGCAGTGCATCAGGTCAATGGCTACATACCCATGATTGATTTGCGCAATTTGGACAAAAAAAAATTGGACCCCATCCCCTTTATCATCGATGCCGCCGTGAGATTTTCGTTTACCTGCTTCAATCAGTGATTGAAATGTATTGAAAGAGGGTCGTACAATGTATCAACCCTCCATGAATGTACGGGGAGTTTCTGACACAGACATCTTTCTTACAATAAGAAGTGTTGTGTTTATATTTTTGTTCACTGTTTTTTGGAACAGCGAACCTTCTTACTGACCAATTCCAGTTTAGTCTGGTTTAAATAGTTTCTGAATGTCTTTGCCTGAAGTTTGCTGACCAATGGTTAAAAAAAAACTGATCATCTTTTACTGCTGGTTTTTGTTCAAACCTTTTTATCGGCTCTCCGTTCAAATTTGAGTAACCAGAGGAAGAGAGTAAACAGCAGAATTAATTAAGACTAAGAGCAAGGATGTTGAACCCTGATGTAAATAATGCATGACAGGGTTTTAAAAATGATACCTCATGCAGGTTGATCCCAGAGTCCCCCCGATGGCTTCTCTCTCAAGGCCGAGTGGAGGAGGCAGAGGCCATTTTGAGAGCTGCTGCCAGGAAAAACAGAGTCACAGCCCCAAAGGTCATCTTCCCCCAAACAGAAGTAAGTAGTCTGCCCCTCCATATGCAGAGATAATGGAGACTCTTTCAGGTGGTTTTAAACAAAATTAACCCAAAAGCGACCGAGTATTTTTAGCTACTGAAATGACCGAGTGGGGTCATAAATGACCCCGCAGTGTTTTTTGCAAAAATACTTATTTTTAATGACTATTTTTATGTTCATCACATCCCGACAGCTTTATTTATAAGTAAATAATCAAATGCTAAAAATTAAGCATTTTGATACATTTGTGAGAGCCAAGAAAAATGCAAAGTTTTGTGCGGTCATTTATGACTCCAAAAAATATACATGTTTTTTGACCGTATTATTATAGATTTATGGCGCTGGTCAATTTTTATTCACTAATCTTGTCATGGTTCTGGTTTTTGATCATGTTTTATGTGCTGGTTTTGTGTTCATGATTATTGTCTTTTATTTATTCTTTTTGGTTTTTGTATTATTCAGGTTTTTGGTTCATTCCATGTTTCAGTTCCATTGCACTTGTCTCCCCTGTCTTGTGATCTAGTTGATTCAGTCCGTCTTCCCTGTCTGCGTGCTTACTGACTTCGGGTGATTTAAAGGCAGTCTGGTGTTTAAAACATTCCTTAATCCTTCGTATCTCGTTTTCCCCCTTCACTCTTCTGTTCTGACTACTAACAAGACTAACATTTGTATTATAGTATACTAACACAACTAACCATGTGTATATATAGATTCGATTACTAAATGACTAATAGGCACTCTAGTTTAAGTTATAAAACCGCACCGCTACTAATAGACTAATTCCCTCTTCGCAATCGCCCTGTTCTATTCTCCGCCCCTTTGGTTTCCGCCGTCCTCTCCCTATGTTCAGCGAGAATCTCTCGCACGTGCTGAATTACTTTCCTGCTCTTGTAATCTGTGCACGTAGAACTCCTGGACCGGAGCTGTTTAAATGTCATAGGCTGTTTGTGTGATTCCTGTCCGTATTTCGAATCTCGCCAATTTCCGTGGTTAGGGTTTCCCTCATGTGATTCTCCCGATGTAATTAGTCTCATTCCCCACAGCTGATCTCTGTATAGCATGTGACCATTCCTGTGTGTATATTAGGAGTCTTTTCACTCACAGCTCTTGTCAGAACGTTGATTTCAATTTTCATTTCCTTGTACGCCTGTGATTATTGTTTCTCTTCTACTGGATAGTCAGACCCTGATTCTTGCCATTGCCCTTTTGTACTGTTTTTGCCTTTCTGGATTTTGACCTGTTTTTGTATGACCACGAGTTCTGGGTTTGGATGCCCTGTGTATGACCATTGGCTTTGCCCATCGACTACGACTTTTTGCCTATTGTTTTTGTACCTCTGCCCATCTGTCTTACTGGTTCTGACCCCGGCCTGTCTAGTCGATACTGTTTTTGGATTTCGTATTGTGGCTTGGCAATTCCTGTGTTTTCTGGCTTTGACTCGGACTCCAATAAAGGCATACGTTTTTTGGATTGCTGTCTCTCGTGGTTCCTGAACGATACCTCATAAACCTTGCCTCTCAGAACTAGAATAACATGGTTTGCAGTTGTATGTACCCTTGCCAAGGAAGATATATTTTCATTTGTGTGTGTGTCTATCTGTCCGTCACAAACCCAAAAAACTAATGGTGCAATCTGCTCCAAAATTTACATAGGGGTCATTATTGGTCCAAGGACAAAATTGCTAAAATTGGATCTGAGCTGAGTACTATGAAACTAAATAGTTTTTGGATTAAAAATTGTATTTGCCAGATGAACGGATTGAGTGTTTTTTGTCGTTTGATGGATGGTTTGTGGCGCCTCAGAGTACGCATTTTCCACCTCAATAAAATGTAATCATAATTAAAATAACATTTGCTTTGAATGAGGTATGACCCCATAGATCTTTCAGCTGTTTTTGGCACAGCAATAGGTCAGTTCCTCTGAAAATCTGTGAAAATTCGTTGGAGGAACAGCTTGACAAACTCATTGAAGGAAACATTTTTCTGATATGAAGTATTAAAACCGCACATAAAAATGTATGTCTGGGGTTATAAATGACCCCATTCGGTCGCTTGAGGGTTAAATAAATTTAAATCAAAGTGAAAGACTGCAGTAAGATTCACATTGTTTTCTGTATGGGGAACAGAAGCACTCGGACAGAGAAGAGTTCCATGGTGTTCTTGAACTCCTGAAGACCAGTAACATGCGTTACATCGCACTAATAATGTGTGTCGTCTGGTAAGCATCCCTGCAAGCACTGGTCCTGGGAGCCCACTGTGTTCACTGTTTTCTTTTTTTCCAGCCACAATCATCAGATTTTAATAAACTGTTAATTTGTCTGAATTTGGTGCGTTTCATGTGTAGAGCAGTCATTTATCCTCTCAAGGCACATTTTGACGGAAATATCCACACATCATAACCAATATATGTATATGTATATTTTTCTCTTTCTATCCCCCATCACGAAGTTGGACTAGGATATAGTAGATTGGCGTCCGTCCGTCCGTCCGGGCCACTATTGGGACAAGATTTCCCTGAAACTATTATACCTAGATGCGTGAAATTTTGTATGCTTAAGCTACTCATGTCTAATGAGTTTAAAAATGGATGTCGAAGCATATTTTTTTACGGAGTTATGGCCCTCCCGGCGGGAGATAGTGATGAAACTGTTATTTATATTGTTTATACATGTATAGTTTATATTGCAAGTAATTTCAGGCAACAAGATCAAATTAGACACAGAAAATCATTAAGCTCCAAACTGGGTTGTAGAACAAAAGGTTTTCAAGATTTTTCAAAATACTTTGCTTGAAGTTAAGGTTTCACTCAGAAAATGTTTTGGCTATTTTTCGAAGAAATCGATCATATGTAGCAAATTAATATGTATCACACATTTGTAAATGCTCTCTATAAATTTTAACCATTATTTGAAGAGTAAGATTTTGCTGGTTTGTACGGTTCTAAGCCCCACCCCTCAAAAAAGTGGTTGCACACGGTCCTCGTAGTCATATGACCTGTGACATTTGAGAAATAAGTTGCAAACGTTCCCAGCTGATCGACCAGTGGTTTGTTCTTTCCTAATAATTGATTTCGCCTTGATCAATCCTTGATTTTTGTTTATTTTGAGATAACATTCATCAACATGCCAGATAGGTGTGTAGTGGTAGGCTGTAACAAGACTACAAACAATGGTATGAGTTTACATCTCTTCCCAAAAAAGAGATGCCAAGTTTCACGTATTCGGTGGAGTCTCTCGCCTCTTACTGGCATTCACCTTCCTGTGCCATCGTTCGCAATTTTTCAATCGGCGCGCACTGGAGAAATTCACTCGCGGAATTTAAGTCACTGTCCATTACGTTGATCAGTTTCACGTGCATTACGGCGGATTTCCCCACTTAGTGTCTCGGAAAGCGATTATGACTCGAGAATTCTCACGCTTGTCTTTACTGAGAGATTGAAAGCAATGGAATTGCAATAAAGACGTTTCAGACAGTGCGGAGCTAGAAATGGGAATTGTAACGCGTATTTGCCTAATTTAAATCAACATCAAATAGGCCTAGTTTGAGCCGCATGCTTCTTATAGCCTATTTCACTTCCAAGTGCCGCTTTTTTCACTCAATATCGAGAGTAATTTTGAATAACGTTGTTTTAAATTAAGCAAATGCGTCCAGATGAATGATTGTCATCCTACCTAATCGGGAAGAACAAACAACACCTGTTAGGTGTGGAGAGCTCTCGAAGTGAACATTTTGTCAATCATGAAAATGACTGAGAACAGGTCAGGACTAATAATTGTTTGAAATGGATGTTTTGTCCACCTTAATTCTCAATTCTACGGAATTCAGCCCATGATTTCATCGCTGTTAGATCACATATGGAGAGAAACCGCATATTCAGTTGCCAATTACAATAATTGGAAAACGCGTCAATCAAGAAAAATTATTGAGAATTAGCCAGGGCTATCCTAATTATCATAAAGGGACGTATCTATGCCATCCCAATTCCCATTTCTAGCTCTGCCACTGGCTTCATTTGGTCTTGTTTGATTAAAACAATTGAAACGATCATGAAACACATGCATCGTTTCTTTTCCCTGAGTAAAGAGAAGCACGAGAAGTCCGGAGTCATAATCGCTTTCCATGTGGCTTGTGGTGAGGTCCACCTTTACGCAAGTGAAACTGAAACTTCAATGCACAAGGATTTTAATTCCGCGTGAGAATCTCATTAATAAGCTCTCATTGAATAATTGCGGACTACGGTGAATAAGCCTAAAAATGCATAGGACATATTTCGAATGCGTGAGACTTGGCATCTCTGAGATCCGTTCTCGTGCTAACTCCCCACTTGCTCAGCTGCTGGCCCGCCGGGCCCGGCGCGGGTAGCCCACGGTTCAGGCCTGCTGTACGGCTTCGGTGTTAATGTCTTTGTAAGAGTGCTGTGAGGATGAGCTGGCAAGTGAGCTTGTGTTTACGTTGCTTTGTTGGTAACTAGTATCGTTGATCATTGTTGTTGCTGATGATGACAGTCAAATTTTGCATTTTATGTTTGTTTCTGAAACACTGGCCATATCGTGCTCCTAGTCACCGGGGACTACTAGGACTTCGGCACATATCCGAAAGCGAAACCCAAACATAAACGCAAGCGACCGGTCCATGCGAGTATGAAGTTGCCATACAGTCGCTTACTATGTTCGAAGTCCAAAATTAGCCTTCATTTTGTGTAGTATACGATGCAAGAACGCGTAAAACGATTGTACACGCATTTACTACCAGTGCAAACTTTTTCGTTTTGCAATCCCAGATGAGATCAGAGCTTTGTTCGCGGAAAAGTTAAAAACCCACAAAATCTGGGCAGTTTGTGTAAATCATTTCATTGGGTATGTAGAAAATGTATCGATAAGAATATTCGTCCCAAATATGATAACTATAACTTGTCTTTCTTTCACAAATTTGCTGTTGAAATAATGAGTGAAACAAGTCATTTTCTGTGCTAGCTCCGGTGCAACTTACTTTTCATACGTGGCAACCGATTAGCCAATCGCTCGCGAGTTTTAAGGAGAGGTCTCAAAGGGGTCGTTTCCCCCCTACGCGCTTTGATCACGCCCACAGCGCTTAACTTCAGAGTGAAGGCGGCCTTATGAAAGAGGTGTGACTAATGCAAAAGAGAGGCAGACTCTGTACCAAGCTCATTGATTATGGCTATCAGGAAACGATGGAAAAAGGATTTTCTAATTAACCATGAAAATGCAAACCAGATTTGAATATTGTAGGCCAGCTGATAAAACCTCGTATCTCCAAACTGATAAGAAACAAAAACTCGTATGCCCACTATTCTTAAATGCAAAATTAAACTTTTTTTATTTTAAACTATATTTATAAATGTATAGTTTTTTATTTTTTAATTTTATATTTATTTTTTATTTTCCTGTGAAGTTTATCATTTTGAAGATTCAGTACAAGGTTTTATCAGCAGGCTGACAATATGCCGCTGTAATAGTAGGCCTAAATATGTCTGTGCCAATTACAAGAAGTAATGCAGTCATCTACTTTTTAATTCTTATTCTAGCCACCATGGCATTAAGGCTATGCAAACAATCGAATTGCCACGATAATGAAATAACAAATAAAGAATTTAGCGCTTCTCAACCAGTGCAATCAGATCATTGAAAATGTTCCCCTCCTACACCAGCCTGTTTGTTCCGTGGAAGACAGGAAAGGAGACAAATAAAGAGAACATTCTAGTCATTTATAGGCTAAAATTGATTAGCAAATGGGTATTGCTTTGGTATTGGTCAGGGTAGGGCTCAATCTAGTAGCCTATTTAATAATATCTTTATTCACACATTACACATTAAAATACACAGTATTATCATTGGTAAAAAAAATTACAAAAACACGAGTTAGTTAATACAGATATCCTCAATTAGAAAATCAATCTCCTCCCTCGTGAGAATATCACAACTTTTTAGATTATCATGAACATATAGGGCAGTCGCATTTGTAAATAGAACATGGAGACAATGATGGCGACGTCAAGCCAAAGCCGAAAACCGAATTTCACAGATGTTGGTGTTGTATAGCAAGGGGGCACTGAAGGCTGATCAGAGGAAGAAAGCTGCAAATTGTTCTGGATGTGGCTTCGGTGGGGAGACGTAAGCGTAGTATCCTCGATTTAAAGCATAAACGGAGAGATCTGCGGGGCGCTGTAAAAGCCAGGCTCTCTGCACACCAAAGAAGTGAGTACGCAACAGGTATTGGGCAACTGTCATCCCCTGTGCATTTCACTGCTAGGAGGAGGTGGCATCCACTCTTTCTGCAGTGGAAGTGCATGGAGAAGAACTTGGAGCGTCAACGAACTGTGTCAGACACCTTAACACAGACGCATGTGATATGTGCCTGACATCACCAGCCACTCTCTGGAACAACCCAGATGCCAGGACAGATAGCTCAGTTGTGACCTTGATGACCATGGGTATGTTTTGTGGGTGATTGCTGCGGCTGGGTAACTGTTCATTCAAAAGTCGGCAAAGATAAATGATTGCCTCATGCACAGTCCAGACGAAAGCGCTGGATGAACTCGGTGTTTGTTAGTCCCAGGATTTCCAAACGAAGCCGATTTATGCGTGGTAGCCTTCGCGCTCAGCACGCTCCTCTTACTCTTTCCCAATCACGCAAAAGTGCAAGCAAATGCAGGACTGGCATTTTGGTTTTAGATTTTGAGGGCATGGTAGAATGATGGTCTTACGTATACTCGTATTAATTAATTGCTATGCGTTTGTAATTGAACTAATTGGAGAAGAGGCTGTTGCGCAATATCATGTGATGATTTCGTTTGATAATTTATCATGGCTATGAGAAATGTAGTTTAGAAATAAGGAAAAACAATTGAAAATTGAATGTCGCAACCTTTACCATGTTAAATAAAATAAAATTAATGTTAAAATTCGGCGTATAACCGACATCAAACGCAATATTCTATTTCGCCTTATGCTGGCGCTTGACCTTAATACAGCCCTCAAAAGCGCTTGACAGAAAAAGTGTGTAAGCCAGGGGGAGAATACGCATAAGTGTTTCTTGCCTAAGAAACACCCGGAAACGCCCCGATTTTGGCCTTGCTCCGCCCCAAGCACGTAACTGCCTTCGGGGCGCGTTATGCACAGACGTAACGAGGGCCGAGGATTAACTAGTTCTATCGGACATTTTATTCAAAAATGAGATATCTGTCCTACAATAGTCTCAGTACTAACTAGTTTCAAAATCAAGGAATCATATCCTAACTACAAATAAGTTATGAGATATGTACCTTTTATTGTTTTAAAATAGCAAATAGCTAAATATAAAAACTCATTTTTCTCAAAAAGTAAAAAATGCTAGATAGAACTAGTTAATCCTCGGCCCTCGATAAGTCAAGGGGAGTATACGCTTGGGCTGAAAAGCGCTTAGCTATGCGCTTTTTTTGACTTACGCACATGGGAGAATAGACCCCAAAGTGTCTAGTTTCTTCATTTTTTTAACCAATATGACATACAATTATGAAAGTTAAATGCTGAATTCGTGAATTACAGGCAATAATACATGTCTACACTGTTTTTTTTTTCTAACGAGGCCTTTAATGATGTACACATGACGTAGTAGTAGTAGTTATCTCGATGTAACACCAGTTCTGTGAGTATGTATATTGACCTCTAAAGGGCTTTCCTATTGGTTTATTTTTATGAGGCTTGGCCCCGGCACCTGAGAATAAAGATTGATAGCAATTACTTTTTCACGTAGGGCCAGGTAGGTTTGGATAGCTTGTTCCCTGTATAAATGAAATCATCATTTAAAAACTGCATTTTGTATGTTCTCGGGTTATCATTGTGTAATATTAAAATTTTTTGATGATCTGAAACATTTAAGTGTGACAAAAATTCAAAAAAATAAGAAATCAGGAATGGGGAAAATACTTTTTCACAACACTGTATAAAGCATCCCTGAAAGGCTCGGTCATTCACAAGCAATGATGGGGTGAGGTTCACCACTTTGTGAACAACTGTGTGTGCAAATAATCCAACAGTTTAAGAACAACTGCCTTGCAACGCCCTAACAACCACCCAGAACACCATAGCAACCGCCTAGCAACGCCCTAGCAACCACCCAGAACACCATAGCAACTGCCTAGCAACGCCCTAGCAACCACCCAGAACACCATAGCAACTACCTAGCAACGCCCTAGCAACCACCCAGAACACCTCAGCAACTGCCTAGCAACGCCTTAGCAACCACCCAGAACACCATAGCAACTGCCTAGCAACGCCCTAGCAACCACCCAGAGCACCATATCAACCGCCTAGCATCTAGGGGTGGGTCGATTCTGAATCGCGATTTTTTAAGGCGTAGTACCACCACCTGTTGCCGTGGGGCGAACATCCGAGCTTTCCCTCTTCCTTAATTAAACCAGACGCAGCCTTGAACGAAAGTGCCAAACATCAAAGGGCGTGAGAAATGCTTCCGGAAAAAACTTGACTGACATCATTATTTTTCGGCTACGTGCTGAAAGGAGCCAAGCAAATGAAAACAGAATCATCTCCTATTAACCAATTAGGCAACTCGAAGAAAAGTAAACCTGTTCCCGTTTACTTTGCTTGATTAGCGATCAAATGTGGATTTGTTTACTCTGTAAGTTGAATGAGTAGAGCTGTTTATTAAGACATGTTTGATTGCTGCATTTAGAAATTTAAATGGCACAGATTTGCATAAACACAATTGCCATGGCCACACCATTTCGTGCGAGTGTGATAATTCATAGCGATCTCACGTTCATGTTTCATCTGCTTTTCAGAATTTTTTCCAGACTGTGTTTTTTTTAGAATCCAGGGCGATCTTTACAAATCTGTTTTAAATTCATCTTGAATAATGTCCTAAAATGCTACAATGAGAGATGTAATTCAGAGGAAGATTTTTTTTTTCTAATTATTCAAATTATTGGCATTCTTTCAATCTAACAAGCCCAGTTAGGTTTTTCTGCTTTTCGCCATCACATCTTAATCTTTATAGGCTACTGAAATTGCTTGATTGTTATTTAAGCCAAGTACACTGGAGCAGATTTAGGGAAGGGAGGAGCACCTGCAATTAGCGAAATCTAAACTCATGCTTCTTCCCAACGGCATTTTAAATCGTTTAAGCCGCTTCAGGTGTGTGTTTCAAGAAATCATGTGTGACTGCCTACACACCCCATGAGTGCAAGTGGTCTCATGACACTTTAAAAAAATCCTTGTCTTTTTAGAAGATCTATAATGATATAATAAAAATAAAGAAATTTATTTTCAGATCGCCCTGGATTTCAAGCATCAAAAAATACACAAGGTGGAAAACATTCTGCAATGCGGATGAAACGTGAATGGGAGAAATAAATTATGAAAATCATACCACAAAATGGTATGGCAATGGCAATCGTGTTCATGCTGTGCTGTTCTATGTCCATTTAAATTTCATAATGTGGCAATCAAACATGCTGCCTTAATAAAGAGCTCTAGTCATCCAGCAAAGTAAATAAGTGAATCCCATGTTTGATTGCTAATTGAGCAAAGTAAACAGGGACATGATTAAAGTAGCCTAATTAGTGAAAAGGAGACAGTTCTGTAGTCCTTTACTTGCTCCATGCAGCAAGTTTTTTTTTTTTTTCCGGAAGCAGTTCTCACGCCCTTTGATGTTTGGCACCTTCGTTCAAGGCTGCGTCTGGTTTAATAAAGGAAGAGGGAAAGCTCGTATGTTCGCCCCACGGCAACAGGTGGTGGTACTACGCCTTAAAAAAATCGCGATTCAGAATCGACCCACCCCTACTAGCAACTACCCAGAACACCATAGCAACCACCTTGCAATACCCTAGCAACCACCGAGAACACCATAGCAACTGCCTAGCAACGCCCTAGCAACCACCCAGAACACCATAGCAACTACCTAGCAACGCCCTAGCAACCACCCAGAACACCTCAGCAACCGCCTAGCAACACCCTAGCAACCACCCAGAACACCATAGCAACCGCCTAGCAATGCCCTAGCAACCACCCAGAACACCATAGCAACTACCTAGCAACCACCCAGAACACCTCAGCAACCGCCTAGCAACACCCTAGCAACCACCCAGAACACCATAGCAACCGCCTAGCAATGCCCTAGCAACCACCCAGAACACCATAGCAACCACCTTGCCACGCCCTAGCAACCACCGAGAACACCATAGCAACTGCCTAGCAACGCCCTAGCAACCACCCAGAACACCACAGCAACTGCCTAGCAACACGCTTGCAACCACCCAGAACACCATAGCAACTGCCCAGGAACACCCTAGCAACCAGCCAGAACACTATAGCAACTGCCTTAGCCACACCTTAGCAACCACCCAGAACACCATAGCAACCACCTAGCAACGCCCTAGCAACCACCCAGAACACCATAGCAATTTCCTAGCAATGCCTGAGCAACCACTCAGAACACCATAGCAACCAACTTCTTATGTCTAAAAAATGCAGACAAAATATAGACAGAGACAAAATAGACTATTGAGTAGTCCAAGCAGTATCTCAGGACAGCCCTGCGTCCACTCTTACGATTTCTGCGGGAATTGTCTAGTTAGTCATTTCACTTTCATGTTAGCAATTGTCAAAACTTATGCGGTTAGTCAGGTGAGGTCCCGACAGCAATGCAGACGTGTAGTCTCGAGCTCACTCAAGATTTACCACTAATTTGTAAAAAAAAAAAAAAAAAGGATATTGTGACTTTTTTTGTTTTAGCCAAGTTTATGATGACTACCGCATCTACTAAAAGCACTCGCAAGGGAGAACTGGAACTGTCACCAGCGAAGAAAAAATCCAGAGAAATCAACGCAATTTCCAGAGATGACCTTGATGCAGCCGTTTCAAGTGGAATTAACCTGGCACTCAATGAGCAACTACGAATGTGGCTGGATTTACACTGCAAGTCTTGTTGCCCAGATCAGATATGGATTGGATTTTGAGGCCCATATCCGATTGAACTGCGTGTTTACATCTTGTTTTGACTGTGATTGACATCTGTTTCGTTTCGATTCCGTTTCTTTTCATCACTCACTACCTGGCCATTGTCTTTGGCGATCCACATGCGCACGGTTGAGAAGGCTACCGAAAATAAAAGCAAACGTGCCTGCAGCGCTACAAAAGCATGCAGGCCTAGCAGTCATAGAAATGATCAAAACATCAAGTTAGCTCGCAAAATTTCACTGGGTAATCCACATAGGATTCTCCCGTTAACGCCTTTTACACCTATCACCTGCATCGTCGCAAATTTGTAGGCAGACTCCGCCTTAATGTAGGCCTATATTTGGCGTATAGGCATAGGCGACACATTTCATTTTGTAAACAATGAATGACATTGAGCTTGGCTTATCATGCGACGCGTGAAAATTCCCTGTCCAATCCAGAGGATTCTGAGAAAGCTGAAGGAGAAAAAGGGCTAGAACCGCCTCGTATTCCGATGCCGCGATTATCGCTTTCTTCTCTGTTCAGAGGAGTGTGTAGATGGGAGAGAGATTGGTTGAAGCAGTTTGTGCAAATGTTTGATGATGAACAGTGGGTGCAATACTTTAGAATGAGTAAACAATCATTCCATGTTATGTCAGAAACAGTCGCCATTTCGGCCATGTCCAGAATTGCACACTAACGTACTACTCGCACTATGACATCAGATTTAGGGGGTGGGGTGTTCACCAATGTGTAGGGAGTGAGTTTTTGTCTGCGAGAAGTTCCCAAATGTATACGAGATCTTGCAGATATTTTGCGGGTGCATCGTAAGCTCACTATTCATACATAAATTGCCCAAGATGCAACGCGACGTAAAGCATCAGAAAAACTCGCTGAGGAATTACAGGAAGAAGAAGTAACAGGAAGAGTTTGTTCATAGTGAGCAGCGTGTAGTGTGACTGGTGTGTAGTGAGAATAGCGTATTTTGACTGCAGAGCGCGGTTTAGAATAAGGCTTACGTTTCATAAGGCTGCTAATGAGGCTATTTGGAAAATCAGTGATGGATTTGGAACTTAATGCTACTCAATCTCAGAAAAACACAAGCCACTGTGGATTCTGAGCAAGCAGCAGGTCGAGCGAAGAAATATGACCTAAATGATTTGCCAAATAAGCTGACCACTTTACAAAACAGTCTGATTGAAATGCAGGACAGAAGCCGAGGAAATAATCTCAGGCCAAATAGTCTCCGTTATTTAGTTGTGGGTTCAGATCCAGTGAGCTGCAGGCTAATCGTTCTTAGCCGGCTGCTCTATCGAGATCGATCGTTGCCATCGCAAACGCCAAGGCCTAATAACAGTTAGCGCAGAATCGAATGAAAGCACAAACCTCGCACAGCGCTGGTCCAATGCTTGTGTGGAGACCACAAACAATACTATTATGCTCCCAATAACTGACACATACTTCCTACTCATGTTACGCGATAAATCACGAGGTATGCTTGGATTTAAACATTTTTAATATCTGGTGACTTAATAATGAGACAAGCAGCAACTGCACATTTGGGCACAGTGTAAACAAAAAAAAAAGGACTATTCTACCGCTGAACCACATTCCTGTTATTTGCTCAATACACCTTCAGAATGTGCAAAAAAAGGCCACTAGATAGCGTTTTAATAATTCTTTATTGTTAGATGAAGGATTTTAGGGCTGTACCAAATGTCATTTTTTCACATTCAATTTTTTGACAGAAATATTTGAATGAAGCACACACCATTCACTCCATCAGTCAAATACTACCGGTCAAAAGTCCAATGTATAACTTGAAATGGTACAAAGGTAAGTGGTGAACTGCCAGAAGTTTTCAACAAAAGCTGAGGTTACACAGGTTTCTTGTATGCTATTGAGTAGGTGAAGGGATGGTTCCTCAGCGTGAGACATCAACTGTCAAACATGGTGGAGGATGCGTGATGCGTCTGGGGCTGTTTTGCTCGATCCAGGGTCAGTGACTTGTACAGAGTGAAAGGCACCCTGAACCAAAACAGCTACCACAGCATTCTGCAGCACCATGCAGTAGCCTCTGGTATGTGCCTAGTTGGTCAGGGGTTCCCTCAGCAAGATAATGACCCTAAACAGAAGTCCAAGCTCTGCCAGAACTACCTTAGGAAAAAAGAACGAGATGGTAAGCTTGAAAACATGGAGTAGCAGCACAGTCTCCAGACTTAAACTCCATCGAGACGGTTTGGGATGAACTGGACAGAAGGGTGAAAGCGAAGCAGCCTACAAGTGCCACACATTTATGGGAACTTCTGCTACAGAGTTGGGAAGAACTTTCTGAAGAATATTTGATTTCCATTGTAGAAAGAACGCCACCAGTGTGTTCAGCTGTTATTCTGCCAAAGGTGGCTACTTTGAGTCAAAAGTTTAGAATACATTTTGGTTTATAAATTGATTCCACGATTTATTTTTGACTTCAATTGTTTATTTGTTCTATCATGTCTAAGCTTTACAATGTTACATTAAACTGCATAATTTTCATTTAAAAAAAAATGAAAAATTGGGGTGTTAACTTTTAACCGTTAGTGTACATATGGGCAATTTAGAGTCTCAGTCTTTGGACTACCCAGAGGAAACCCACGCAAATATGGGAAGAACATTCAAACTCCACACAGAAAGGCCTGAGGCTGGATTCAAACCCACAGCCTTCTTGCAGTGAGGAGGCAGGGCTACCCTCCGTGCCGCTGTGCCACTACACTTCAAAATGCACCGGCGTGTTTATGGAAACATGGCTGATGTGGATATGAATTCTTCATGCCATGCATGAATATTTCTGTCAGTATGTAGCTTTACAGGGGAAATTACTACTCTGAACATGAAATTCTCCCAACTGAGGCAAATTGACAGCCTGTTAAAATCCTACAATTGCAATCGTGGTTGGGGGAAAATAAATAATTAAACAGCATACTCAGTGGGCCCCAGGACCAATTTAAAACCAGTGACCTTATTTCCATTTGTTGCCTGCAGGTACTTGCATTACTTGTGCTATTGACTGAGGGCATCACTGCCTTCCTTGTGATTGTATTAATAGGTCTGCAATAAGGGGTGCAGGTTCATAGAATGCATCAGCTTTCTCTCCATACAAATTTAGCTCCACTGGTGTCATTGGAGTGTCCCTCAAAGAGTGTCTTCGTTTCATTTCAGGTTTGCAATAAGTGTTGGTTACTTTGGCCTGTCTCTGAATACATCTAAACTACACGGAAACCCTTATCTCAACTGTTTCATCTCTGCTGCCATTGAGATGCCCGCTTACTTTGCCAGTTGGTTGGCCCTGCAGTATTTACCCAGAAGGCTAAGCCTTGCATTAATGCTGCTGAGTGGAGGTGGATTTCTCTTGTTAGTTCAGCTTATACCACCAGGTGAAATTGTCAACCCCTCTTGTCCTATATTCACACTTTCTGATCCATAATCTTGTAATGAATTTGTACTCACAAAAGGCTCATGGCTCTTTCTATTCGCAGATCTTACCTCCCTGGCTATTTCACTGGAAATGGTGGGAAAATTCTGCATGGCTGGTGCAGGTGCTTTTGCATTCCCTTTCTCAGGAGAGCTGTTCCCAACCATACTCAGAAACACTGCGATTGGGGCCTGCAGCACAACAGCCCGATTTGGCAGTGCTCTCACTCCATTCTTGCTGCATCTTGGTAAGAGTGCCTGGGCATGCACTATTTGCAGACTAGCTTTGGAGTTTGTGGTCTAAGCTGAAAATACTCAAATGCCAGTTGGTAAACAATGTACTGATTTAAAATGTACCAATTATGTGACTTTTCACTGATCATTCTTATTCTCTTGATCTCTACGAAAAAAGGTTTAAAAACCATTGTTAAAAAAAAAAAACGCGAGTTTTCTCATGCTTGCCAATTCTGCAGTCCCTCCCTGTCTGCGAAACGTTCCATTGAAAGTCCGGCCCCCATCCTCCCTTTTACTTTACAGTCAGTAAATGATGTGTAAGTTTCATGATGATTGGTGACAGCTTATGTGATTTTAAGGGGTACTGCAATGTGATTGGCTTATGTGAGTTATCGTCTTGTTCTTCTTTCCACCTATAGCACCCTTAACAAACAGACAGCCTGCAAAATTTCAAGTTTATTGAACAGTTTGTTTAAGCGTTATGGCTATTTGTTCACTCGTTTTTATTATTTTTTTTACTATACTGCCACCTACGCCACCTACGGATGGATTACCACCAACTTTGGGAGGCTTGACTCTCATGGCTTGTACATACGAGAATTTAAGTGTGGTCATTTTTGGACATTGAATTAAGGCCTTAAAGCTCATCATATCAATAGAGACCATGCCCACAAATTTTATTTGCTGACTGCAACAATATGTTTAAATTTAGCTTATTTGAATCATGACTGCTAGCGCCACCACAATTGGAGAGCAAATACGGCATTTGGTTTGAAGTTATGACCCAAAATGAATTTTTGGTGTTTTGGAAGACCTTGACTCAACATCTTAAGGTCAAGGTCAAATTTATTTATAAAGCTAATTTAAAAACAATTCTCGCTGCCCAAAGTGCTATACAGGATAGGAAAAGACAAGAAAAAAAGTAGTAGCCTTCTAGTCAGGAGTTAGTTGAATAAGAAAGTAATAAACATGAAGTGAAAAAGTAAAGTTGACAAGCAATTAAGCCTCAGACCCATTGACAAACAAAGACACTTATAAGTTAACATTTTTATGGAATTATGCAATTAAGCAACAGACTTGGCAAAGTAACAAGCAAACAGACTGAACCATGAACATCAACTCCTTTGCAAAGGTAATCAGTGGACTTCAATTTTTGTGAAAGTTTGGATTCGGTTTTAAAGACAGAAAAAAATTACATTGATCAAAACCTACAACCACAATTCTGAAATAGTTGGGACGAAGTGATATTTGTGAATAAAATCAAAATGCAATAACTTTCAGATCACATGAGTCAATATGTTATTTACAAAAGAACATAAATAACATTTCAAATGTTGAAACTGAGACATTTTACATTTTTAAATTTAAATTTTCTTGCTGGTCTCAATAAAGTTGGAACACAGGCATAAAAAGGCTGAAAAATCAATTTATATATAAGAGAATCAGCTGAAAGAACATTAAGCAAGCAGTTTGTTAACTGGCATCAGGTGTGTAACATGATTGGCTTTAAAAGGGATGTCTTAGAGAGGCTGAGTCTCCATGAAGTAATGATGACCAGAGGCTCTCCAACATGCAAAGGCTGGTGTAAAAGAATTGTGGAATACTTTAAAAACAATGTTCCTCAATGTCAAATTGCAAAGGCTTTGAAGGTCTCATCACCGACAATGCATAACATCATCAAAAGATTCAGAGAAACTGGAAAAATCTCTGTATGTAAGGGACAAGGCCGAAGACCTTTACTGGATGCCTGTGATCTTCGGGCCCTCAGACACCACTGTATCACTCACGGGCATGATTCTGTCATTGACATTACTAAATGGACCCAGGAATACTTCAAGAAACCACTGACTGTAAGCACAGTCCACTGTGCCATCCACAGATGCCACCTAAAACTCTATCTTGCAAAAAAGAAGCCATTGTTGAGCATGATCCAGAAGCGTCACCATGTTCTGTCAGCCGAGGCTCATTTAAAATGGGCTGTAGCAAAGTGGTAAAGTGTCCTGTGGCCAGACAAGTTCAAATTTGACATTTGAACATTTGTTGGAAATCATGGGCGTTGTGTCCTCCAGGCTAAAGAGGAGAAAGACCACCCCTCCTGTTATCAGCGTTCAGTTCAAAAGCCACCATCTCTGATGGTATGGGGATGCATTAGTGCATATGGTGTGGGACACTTGCTTATTTTAAAGGCACCATGAATGCTGAAAGGTATATAAAGGTTTTAGAGCAACATATGCTCCCCTCCAGATGACATCTATTCCAGGAAAGGCCTTGTGTATTTCAGCAGGACAATGCAACACCACATACTGCAGCTATTTCAACGAACGGCTTTGTAGTAGAAGAGTCTGTGCTGAACTGGGCTGCCTGCAGTCCTGATCTTTCACCGATTTGGAACATTTGGCGCATAATTAAACGAAAAGTCTGTCAATGGAGACCCAAAACTCTCCAGCAGGTGGAAGCCTGTATTAAACAAGAGTGGGATCAAATTCCAAAGGCTAAACTCAAGAAACTTGTCTCCTCAATGCCCAGACGCCTCCACTCTGTGTTAAAAAGATGAGGGGATGCTCCACCATGGTAAACAGGCCCCTGTCTCAACTTTTTTGAGACTTGTAGCAGCCATAAAATCAAAAATAAGCTCATTTTGTGGATAAAATGGTAAAATTTCTCATTTTCAACATTTGCAGTTATATCTGTTCTATTGCGAATAAAATACTGGCTGGAGTGGGTTTAAAAGTCATTGTGTTTTGTTTTATTCACATTTTACACCTCGTCCCAACTATTTCAGAATTGGGGTTGTATATTCTGGCAACAAGTTACAGGTTTAATAAGTGTAAGTTTTACTTTGGGACAGCCTGGCATATCACACGTTTTCACCCAACAGGTGGACAATACAAGAAGCTGCCTTACATTTTGCTGGGGACTCTGGCCATTATATCCGGGGCCATCACTTTCTTACTGCCAGAGACCATTGGGCGCCCCCTGCCACAGACCATTGAGCAGATGCCAAGAAGAGAGAGGTCAGTCACTCTAAGCTGGTACCACTGCTGGCGATCTTGACACAAGTTATAATTATAATGATGTTGTTGCTGATTCTTGCAAAAATCTCAGTGGCGGCATTTCCTAGGATGATCACAGTAATGGCTGGGTTTTCGTCAGGGAATATAGTTGCTGAACTCATGGATTTTTTTTTTTAATCTGGAGAATCTTTGGGCTAGGTTCTGGCTACTTCATCATCCAAAACTCCAAAAAAAAAAAAAAAGTCAAGGAGGGTGTTGGAATCAAAGAAATAGCAGAAGCGGCAAAATAAAGCAAAAATCAACTAATGTTTAAAAAAAAATACCCTGCCATACTCAGGGCGGCAGCGAGTGCTGGGATTATTCATCATTGTACTGTCGATAATGTTGCAATAACACTGCGATGTAGAGAGAGCTGCTGATGCTTGTGGAAATGGTGTCACTCAAGATAATTATGATGCTGATGACAATGATGAAGAGTCATATTACATGAACACTAGAGACAGTGCTGACTATTACACTGCCATTTTGAAAATGGAAATGCTGCCCAAATGGTCCTGATAACAATGTGCTAATTTACACATTTTCCTTGACAGATTAAAATGGCCGTGTCGATCCAGTGAACAAAAAAAAGGAAAAATGGAGAGAATTCTTGCAGAGACCCATATGTAATCACCAGAACTGCATTTGTGTGACCGATTATGTGGTATACAACCAGTAAGTCACATATGTTCAATATGTAAAACTTGCCTCCTGATGAGACACTTATGCAAGTACAAAATAAAGGCTTCCACGCACATTTTCAAGCTTTGGATACAATCTTTCGGATTTTGGATTAAATATCAAATTTACTCTTTCAGATAGTCCTAAACTGAACTCATTACTTTGTGTTAAATATTTTGTTTTAAAGCACGCTTGCAAATTAAAAATTTTGGAATCATTTGGTGTTATACTTTTTGTTGTTGCTATTGTTTTCAAATCACTGTGTTGAACATTTTACACTATACAGAGTATTGAGAACTTTATTCAGTTAAATTACAGTTGTGACAGGGGCCACAAAAGACTGGGAAAGTTGAATGATGCAAAAAAAAAAAAAAAAGATGCCTGCTGGAACTTCTCATTGCAAATAAGGTTAATTTGTAAGCAGTCAGTAACATTGGGATCATCTAATTCCGAGTCTTTTGCGTCTAGCAGCCCCATTGATTGGGTTTTAAATAATTAATTTTTTAACTTGTCATAATCAACTGGGACTATTCCCAGTGTATGGGAAGCTGCTCATGTTTTTTCCATTATTTAAGGGTGGTGATCCCAGTTCATTGAACAGCTATCGACGTATCTCAAAATTGCCTTCCCTGGCTAAGATTATAGAATCTCTCGTTAAGCAACAACTTTGCAGCTTTTTCACTTTCAGCAACATTTTAACCTCACAACAATCTGGCTTCAGTTCTGGTCATGGCACGATCGCAGCAGACTCAGTGGTTTTAAATGATTTGGTTTCGGCTGTGGATAATAAACAAAAATGCCTGCTTGTGGTTCCAGGACTACCTCTCTGATAGAACACAAGCTATTATGCTTGGGGATGTGAGGTCTCAATTTTTAAAATTGAGGAAAGGAGTACCCCAAGGATCCATACTTGGACCAATTTTATTCGCAATTTATATAAATAATATTGCTCGTAATATATCAAATTGTCAGATTCATTTTTATGCAGATGACACTGTGTTGTACTCCTCTGCACCAGCGTGTGCCCAGGCCCTTATCTATCTGCAATCGGCTTTTAATCTTATTCAACACGCTCTAGCTGATCTGAAACTTGTGTTAAATACTGATAAAACTAAGTTCATGTTTTTTTTTCTGTACGGAAAGCAAAGATGCCAAATGACTCAATTTTCTCAGTGACTGGTGCTAAAATTGAGTAAGTTCAGTCTCACAAATATTTGGGTATCTGGCTGGATCATGACTTTTCCTTTTAAACGTGTCTAACTTGTCCAAGAAAATTGGAACAAAAATTGGGTTTCTTTTCAGAAACAGGTCTTGTTTTTCTTTAGACAGTAGTAAGAGGATTGTCCAGGCAACAATCTTTACTTTATTTGACTATGGGATATCCTTTACATGCATCCGATTGTACTTTAAGGCCTTTGGACGCAATTGATCACAGCGCTCTGCGTTTTTTCACTGGTGATGGTTTCCACACTAATCACTGTGTTTTACTAAATTCATTAGGGTGGTTTTCCCTTCAAAATCAGAAGCCATCATGTCAGATCGCAAGGATGGATTCTGTTAGAGTCAGCCAGGACAAAAAAAAATTGTGGGCTGTTCTGCTTTTAACTCATTTGCACCCAGTGTCTGGAATAGATGCCAAGACTGTCTGGAGCTTGATTGTCTCACTCCATATGAGTCCTTTAAGAATTGACTGTGGGAGATGTTAGTTGAGGAAGCCAGATGTACTTGCCTTTAGTTTAAACTTTGGACTTGTTCTCTGTCCTTTGTACTTGTTGGGATTTACGAAATGAACCAATCGCGAAAACCAGTAGAATACAAAAAGGAGGCTTTATTTCTGAAGGGGGGAACCCCCAACAGAGCTGGAAACAGTACAATGTCCGCAATCCAAAATCAGAGTCCAATGGGCAAAATCCAGAGTCATACACAGGGCACCAATAACAAAATCGTTGTCAGACAAAAAGAGGTCGAAAAACAAGAATGCGGAAAAAGTACAGGGAATAGGCAAAACTCGGTGTCTAGGGCGGTCCAGTCAGAAAGATAAATCACTATGAATCAAGGCGAGAAAAGCGCCGCACAGGAAACTAGGAAGAATGATCTGACGAAGGAAGTGCATGAACAGACATCTTAAATACACATCCGGGCGAACACATGACCAGGGAGAAACAGGTGCAATCAATGATACAAAGATCAGGAGTGACACATGAGGAGTAATCTAATTACATGAATTTGGCAAAAGCCAAAAGGAAGACAGGGATCAAAAGACAAACCTAAGAAAAAAAACAACAGCTCCAGTTAAGGAGTGCTAAAGTGCCAGGATAAAAGAAAAGGAAAGCACAAAGTATAAGTAGAAATCCACAGAAACTTGCAGCAGAGATAATTAGGGATAGGCAAGGAGGCGGAGATTAGAATTGGGCGACTGCTGAGAGATCATTAGTAAATTAGTAAGTGCAGCTATGCAATCCCGAGTGCTTGTTAGTAAGTTAGTCCAAATATACAAGGTTAGTGTGGGTTAGTAATTAGCAAAAACAATAAACTGTTAGTATACGTTGGTAAGACAGTAAAAGAGAGAGGAAGGAAGAACACGAGATAATGAAAGAAGATTGAAACCCAGAAACTAATAAATCACCCGAATGAGTGGCACGCAAGACAAGGGACTGTGAGCAAAGATACACACATGACAAGACAGGGGAGACAAAGTGCAAAGCATGAAAATGAAAACATGGCATGACGAATAAACAAAAACATGACAAATAATAAAACAAGGAAATCTAAAATACCAAAAACACAATACATAATCCTAAGAATGGTCAGACAAAGGCAGTGGTCACTAAACACAAGAATCAATAATCATGGCTGGGCCAGGCACAGAACTTAAACTAGGCTAGGGATCATGGCATAGCAGAACTACCAAAACCAAAAGAGCAGAATCACAACAGTACTTGTATGTTTTACTTATTTTATTTTATTTTTTTTATTTTTAATTTTATTTTAAAGTTTTTTTTCCCCTTCAGTCTGCAATTGCTATATGTAATTGTGTGAATTTTACTATGTTCTGTGTTGTTAACTGACTTTGTAATTGTTTTAATGTATTCGGGACTCCCCTGAAAAACAGACCGCGGTCTCAGCGGGACTTCCCTGTGATACAGGAAAATAACATTAAAATAACATGATTGGGTATGAAATGTCTATCAGACAGAAAGCTAGGAAAAAAACTGCATGGTCAAATAGTTCAACAATTTAAAATAATGTTTCATAATGTAAAATAGCAAATAATTAGGGGATTTCATCCTTTACAGGAAATATTATCAAACGATTTAGAGAATCCAAGGAAATCTCTGTACACAAGGGACAAGACTGAGAACCAGTATTGAATGGCCTTGATCTTCAGGCCCTCAGGCAGCACTGCTTTAAAAACAGACAGGATTCTGAAGTAGAAATCACTGCACGGGCTTGGTTATACTTCTGTTAACCATTGATAGAGAACAATGCTGTTCCACAAATGCAAGTTAAAACTGTGTTATGCAATTATGAAACCAAGCTTTAGAAATGCTACGGTATTCGCAGGGGCCCGAGATAATTTAAGATGGAGTCGAGGTAGGAAACTATCCTGTGGTCTGACTGACCAAAAATGTTAAATTATTTTGGGAAATTATGTACGCTGCGTCCTTCGGGCTAAAGCGGAGAGGGACCATCCAGCTTGTTATGAGAGCACAATTCAAAAGCCAGCATCCATTATAGTTTGTGGGTAAATTATTGCATATGGCACGAGTAACTTGTATATCTGTGAAGACACTACTAAACAATACATACAGGTTTTGGAGTCTCATATACTGCCATCCACAAATATTTGATATGGAAGGCCTTGCTTATTTCAGCAAAGCAATGACAAAACAAAATTCTGCATGTATTACAACAACATGGCTCTGTAGTAAAATAGGCTGGGTGCTAAACCGGCCTTCCTGCAGACCATACCTGTCACCCATTGAGAATATCTGGCGCATTACGAGAAAAATATGACAAAGTATTTTGCGAAGTGTTGATCAACTGAAAGCCAATATCAAGCAAGAATAGGGAAACATTTTGCTTCCTAAACTATAGCATTTGGTAACCTCACTTCCCAAACTCTTCCAGAGAATCGTTAAAAGAAAAAGTGGTGCAACACAGTGGGAAACATTTCTCGTTCCAACTTTCTTGAAACATGTTGCCATCATAAAATTCAAAATCTGATTTTTCAAAAAATATGGACCAACCTCACTTGGAAGGCTTTGCAAGTAGACTGCTCATTTAAGTTGTGTTCACTCTCTTAATTTAGAAGGAGACTCTGTTTCAGATTAGTCTCAACTATTTTTATATTCCTCTCTAATTTAGTTAACGGCATAGCAGTTAGCTTCTTAACCCACTGAGCCCTTTAGGCCGGTTTAGTGGCGGCATGAAGAATGTGCAATCACCCGAAATACCGGAAAACCGGCCTCCAGACATGTGACTTTGATCACATGACTTCTGGTTGTCATGTGATCTTGTTTACAATCAGACGGTTACCCCATCGAAGTAAGCTGTGCGTGTTTTGGCTTAGGTGGAGGTCAGGACCCCTTTATATGATACAGGGTTCAAAGGGTTAACATAACATAACTTAACATGAATGGCAAGAACAGGCCTTTCAGCCCAACGAAGCTTGCCAATTTTTTCTTGTTCTTTCTATTCTTCTTAATATGATGCATATAGGATGATATAGCCCCCAAGATATGCATTCATCGCCTCCCAAGCAATTCCAACAGGTGGTGTAGTGGACACATTAATTTCCTATAATATTCCATTTGTGCTCTAAGTTTTTCTTTAAAGACCAGGTCCTGTAATAGAGATGTTGAATCTCCATCTGGGTGATCTATTTATCTCATCGTATAGTAATATGTCAAGCGCAACATCAGCATGGTCAGAAATGAAAATATTCCCAATAACGGAATATTTCCCAATACAGGATAACAGCAGGAGGTAGAGAACTGGAAATAAGCAATAGGTCAATTCTTGAATTTACCATGTGAGCATTAGAGTAGAACATAGTCTACCTTTAGGTTTCAGCATCCTCCAAATGTCTGTAAGCCCCAGAGATTTGCAAAAACCTTTCACCATAAGAGAGCTACTTCAATCTAAAGTCTGGTCCAAAATGATATTAAAATCTCCTCACAAAATAATGGGGGAGTACCCAATCTCATGTAATTTACTTTGAAGAAATAAGAAAAGGGTGGGGTTATCACCATTTGCAGTATAAATATTAGCCAGTGTCAATAACTGTCCCCGAATTTCTACCTGCACAATGATCGTCCTGCCATGTCCATCAGATATTGTCCATCATGACACAATTAAATTGCACGTTTGCCGATTAGAATAGTAACTCCTTTACTGTGACTAGAACCAGCAGTAAAAAATACCTGCCCCACCCAGTCACTTCTTCCATTCAAGTGTAGGCCTGTAACAATTATGAAATAATTGTGCAATTGTCAATTATGTAAAATAATCGCGGTCAAACCACAGTTGTTAAAAATGAGACCATTATGTGGCCAGCTGCCACAGAATCAAGTCGGATCGCCACAAATTGATTCCCGTTAATATTGAGGAAATTCTCAATTGCTGCCTGTTGATAATGTGATAATTTATGCGCAATAACTGACATGTCTCCCCCCCAGCTCAACAGACTGAAATGCATACCCCCCCAATAACAAAATGCACATTATTGCATCATCATCCCTCCCCCCGGGGATGATGATGCCACCACACATTGGTTCCTGGTCTGTGGGAAACGCTGAAACTAGTTTGAAAAATAACTTTTTGACTAAAAGAGACAATTAAATTGTTAATCGTCAATTCTTTCTCAGACAATTAATTGTACAGCAAAATTTGGAATTGTTACAGAGGCGACAAATGAGTCTTTGTGATGGTGTATTCATGAAACACTCACGAGAGACAGAAATCCAAAAAACATATGCCTTTATTGGAGTCCGAGTCAAAGCCAAAAAAACAGGAATTGCCAAGCCACAATATGAAATCCAAAAACAGTGTCGACTAGATAAGCAGGGGTCAGAACCAGTAAGACAGATGAGCAGAGGTACAAAAACGGTAGAAAAAAAAGTCATAGTCGATGAACAAAGTCAAGGGTCATACACAGGGCTTCCAAACACAGAAATCGTGGTCATACAAAAATGGGTCGAAATCCAGAAAGACAAAAAGGGCAATGGCAAGAATCAAAGTCAGACAATCCAGTAGAAGAGAAACAATACTCAATGGCATAAGAGGCGCTCTGCACAAAGAAATATTGATCAACGTTCTGAGAAGAGCTGAGAGTGAAAAGACTGCTTAAATACACACAGGGAAGGTCACATGCTATACAGCAATCAGGTGTAGAGAATCAGACTAAATACAACGAGAGAATCACATGAGGGAAGCCCTAACCACGAAAACTGGCGAAAGACAAAACACGAACGGGAATCACACAAACAGCCTCTGACATTTGAACAGCTCCAGTCCAGGAGTTCTACGTGCACAGATAATGAGCGCAGGAGAGTGATTTAGCACGTGCGAGAGATTCTTGCTGAAGCTGAGGAGAGGACAGAGACAGGCTGAGGGGCGGAGATTAGAACAGGGCGATTGCGAAGGGGGAATTAGTCTACATTAGTAGCGGTGCAACTTTACATATTAAACTAGAGTGCTCGTTAGTATGTTAGTAATCTTATATACATGGATTATGTTGGGGTCACACAGAGGAAAGCCTTTCATATGTGAGGAGACAAAATGGAGTCCAGGACTTCCCATGACCACTTGCTGCCTGCAAGCCCCTCCCGCCAGCAGGCCAGGCACATAAAAGCAGTGGTCAACCATTTTATCTCTCTCTTCTCTTGGATCCTCTCTTGGAGCTCTGGACTCTCTCTCTCCCTTGGAAAGGCTCCTGGACCCCTGTGGACTGCTCAGGCTGGGGAACCCCTCCCCCACCTCTTAGGCCCAGCATAGACTGGCCATGCTGAAGAATCTGCCAGGCTACCAGGAGTACAGCAAGAGTTGAAGGGACAGCTTGCTTTTGAGGAGCGGCCAGCTTCCCTCCTCTCCCCACACCAAAGACACAGACAGCACCAGAACCGCTCTTCCAGCCGGATCAACATCACCCGTGATTGGATCCTCCAGCAACCTCCAAACCTCTTTCCTCAACTAAGGACTGGTAACAACTGGGCATTCAAACCTTCCTTTAAGACTAAAAGTGACTGTGTGTATTTGTTAAATGATAGTTGTTGTGATTGTTTTTAGGATTGTGTTTTAGTTGGACGGGGTGGTATAAATGTATAGCAGACAAGGTTTTGCATGCAAATAACCCCTATAGACTAACACGGCGCCTTTCCTGTGCAAAATACAAACAGATCTCTTCATTTTAATGTAATACACACACACAAACACAACACTGAGCGTTTTAAGTCATTTAACTGACTTTATAACTCTTTAAACTTTCCATTGCTACAAAGACTTGGTCTCTGTTACAGTAGGGTTGCCTTCCCCCACTCCACATGGTCAGCAAGGCCCCTCCACTCACACCTTAGATCATCTCTTTGTTCTCTCTCACCCACACCCGCACGCGCGCGCACACACACCCACACACACACACACACACCTCCTCCATTGTGCATATAGTGTTTAGTGTAGTCTAGATTGTGTGTTTCATTTGTTTCATTTAAATAAATATCCTTTAAAGACATATGCTGTGGTTATTAATGTTGTGCAAGAGTGAACGAAACTGCCAACCTCTTCTATAGAACTCCAAAGCCTTCAATCTAACTATTAATTGGGTAAGTTGGTTACAATTATTAATTTAATTATTAATCAATTTCCAAATTAATAGCTTAGCAGATATTGAGACTGAGGTTTTATTAATTTATTAATAATCGTTTTCCCTTCACTGAGGAAGGGTGGTGCCCCGAGGTATTTATATTAATATTTAATATTAATATTACAATATCATATTTTTGGATAGTCAAATTAATAATATTGATATCATTAGGCAAATTGCATTTTTCCCAACATTGGTGTTCTGTGCGAGGCCATTACCCCAACAATTAGTTGTGTTAGTAGACTATGATACAAAATACAAATGTTAGTCTCGTTAGTAATCAGAACAGAAAGACGAAGGAAGGAAACGAGAATCGAAGGAATATTTTAAACATTTAAATCATTCATTTAAACATTCATTTAAATCACCTGAAGTCAGTGGGCACGCAGACAGGGAAGACGGACTGAACCAACTTGATCACAAGACAGGGGAGACAAGTGCAATGGAACTGAGAAATGGAATTAACTAATAACCTGAGTATTACAATAACCAAAAAGAATAAATTAAAGTGCAAAATCATGAACACAGAACTTGAACATAAACATGACCAAAAACCATAATCATGACAGTCTTTTGTCCTCAGGACATTGTTGTCACATATATTGACTTGTAGCTGTTCAAATTATTTAATTACAAGTTTTTTTATTCATTTGAAGATCCCCATAGACTTTCACTGATGAAAATGAACAAAAAAACCCAGTTGAAAATTTCACCTGTCTAAATTTTTTACAGACACACATAGCACACGTGAACAATAAAACAACAAGTCATTATAGTGTGTGCATTTATTTAATTTATATGGCCATAACCTTATTTTCACTGATTCAATGTTGGATGAACTGATTTTCCGGTGGCTGAAGATGCCATGTCACAAATTGATGTTACTGGAAATGCAAAATTTCATTGAGAATGTAAACAGAAAGCGGAATAAAAGTGGCTTTGTGATAGTGAGCTTGATACTACTATTAATGCCCTGAGCCTTCAGACAACGGGGCAAAGAAAGTATTGATATGAATGTTTCTCTTTTTTTTTTTAACCCCATGGGCTTTCGTAATTTTGGTGGCTTTGTAATGCATTAGCAAATTTTGAAACACCTCTGTATGAGGATCAAATAGTCTTTACAATGGAAAAAGTAAATCATTCAATATCTGGCTGCTATTTGTCAATTTGGTATCTGCTGCTATTTCAAAGACTCGAAAATGACAAATCAACCTGAAATTTGTAGGGCAAAGTATGCCGTGTGCAGTAATGTGCCCTAAACTGAAACTTGTTTGAAAAACTTGGACAATTTGTGTCTTCAATGCTTCAAAATTGATGATAACCTCATGTTGCTTACATTTACATTACAGGTTCTTAGCAGACAGTTTTATCCAGAGCGACGTACAAAAGTGCAGAAGATCGGGACAAAAGTGCAGTGCTCCTCGGAGACAAGTACAAGTGCTACTAGTCAAAGGGCAGAGAACACATTCTGTTGTTACAGGTCCAAACCACTGGGTAAACACCAAATATTCAGATATTATATACTAAAATATACTAATATACTAAGGGCAACAAAATCAAGAGCAACAAGATTAAAGGGCGACAAAATCAAGTGCAATGAAATTAACGGCAACAGAATCAAGAGCAACAAAATCAATTAAAAGGAATACAAAATCAAAAATCAATAAAAGGGGCAACATAGTCAAGAGCAACAAATATTGAAAGGACACGAAATCAAAAGCAATAAAATCAATTAACAAGACAACAAAATCAAGTGCAACAAAACAGGTTAAAGGGCAACACAGTAGTGTGGGATGTAATGTCAGAGGATTCAGGGCAGTGGAGGAGGGGAAAGGTGGAGCCTGAAGAGGTGGGTTTTCAGGCGGTGCTTGAAGATGCTCAAGGATTCTGATGTTCGGACCTCGATAGGTAGCTAATTGCACCAACGAGGTACCAGGACAGACAGCAGCCTTGAGCGGGAAGGGCGGGAGCAGAGAGGGGGTGGAGCCAGGCGGGAAGAAATATCAAAGCGGAGTTCTCTGGCAGGCGTATATGGTCTGAACAGTCTCCGGACGCTTGGACCCTGGAGTCACCGCTTGCAGTAATATTTGTTTATTTACCCCCCACACAAATTACAAAAGGTGTCTTCATTTTCCCAGTGCTGGACCCAAGCTTCCAAAATATTAGCACTTGCGAGCAGACATAACACTAAAGCCTGAAATAAACCTCATGAGCCAGAGTGCCCATGGCACTATTTTTTGGCGTCTTAAGGTTGGCAAGTATGCGCATGATGCATATGCTAAGCACCATAAGTTTAGGTTAAGGACAGACAGTTTACATTTTTCAAAAGAATTAATTTGTAGACACCAAAACATAAGGTCAACATATACTGGGTTACCCTTCATTATGTTCACCTCAAAACAACAGTATTTTGTGTCTTGTCCAAGTGTCTGGCTTACCCCCTTGGCCAAGAGACCAAGTTTATTCAGCAGCTGCAAGTGGCTTGTGGCCCCATCAGTTTTTGTCAATTTGAGGCTTCCTCCCACAGTCATAGACAATCATTACTGGCCCAACTGGCCCATGGAATAACTAATAGAAGTCATTGTAATTTTAACCTTAACACATACACAGAAGGCTGTATGTGAACAAATTTTTACATCTGTACGCATATAGAGGTTTATTTTCCTTTTAATATTGTTTGATCTTTATGACGAACCCTACTAACTCAACTACTTCACATACGATACGAGATTTCCTTTGTGTATTACAAAATTTATATTCCCATATTTGAGTTTTCCATCTATATGGGGGTACGATGGTTTACAGCAGGCTAATATCTGCAGTGCAACACTGAAAATGCCCAAGGCCCTCTGATAAGATAATCATATTAGTGGTGTTTTCTACGTGTTATACATAGTTTTCACCCCTGAACATTTCAATGTTCAATCTCTTTTTATCTTCTGTTTTTTTTTCTATAATATATTTGAGGTCGATGTCTGTCTGTCTGTCTGTCTGTGTGTGTGTGTGTGTGTGTGTGTGTACGTACACGTTTTTCTCCTACATTTCTCAACCGACTATCACCAAATTTGGTGTGAATATCCTCTTGGACACCAAGAAGAACTTGACATTGCCCGATTTTTGAAAAACAGTAATGCACGCAAAAAAATGGCAATTTCACTCCGGGTAGCGGGTAAACTTATACAGCCTGATGCGCGTAGCAATATCCGGTTGCACCGCTAGGAGCCGCAGTGTCCTTACGAACGTGCGTTGGGGTAACCAACGAGCAGGCAATGTTTGCGATGGGGCCGAGGGAGTGATAAGACAGCATGCACGAAAGCCAGGCTTTTGAGAGGGCACCGCATTCGTCCACTAATGCAGCATTCTGATTACTCGAACTTGACAGCTCCCAAATTAAAATTTGACAGTTGAACACTCGCAGGGCTGGCGTTACACCTGAAAATTCGGCGGCAATTATTGACAAAAATTAGTCCTGGCTGATTCTATATGGTTTCCCTTGATTAACACGTTTTCCAATTCATGAATAATCAAGTGGCAATTGAAGACACGGCTTCTCTCCCTCATGCGATCTAAAAGCGACAAAATAATGGGCTACAAAGCGGGTAGCAGCTAGTATAGTATAAAGCCTATTCATTTGGTGGCCTGCGTGTGTCATTGGGACATATACACCTGGGAAAAAGTTTAAGCACCACCAAATTTAAAATGAAATTTTCCAAAAATTTGGCATGGGAGCTTGAGGCACATGAGTCCAGAATACAGGACTTGGAACAAAAACTTCACGTAGAATAGAAAAAAAATTCCTCAGCAGAGGATTCTCATTTGGTCAATGAATACGCCTGTGGCAAGCATCATCAGCCCCACAGAGGCGTGTTCCAGATATTGATATTATTTCTTCCAATTTGAGGTCAGACTTCAGGTTTTTGTGGCGAGCACAGGTCTCTTTGCCGTCTTCGAAGGACAGTGGGCCCATACCTTTACTGCCATTATATGTACTGAAAACATACACCTTCCTTAATAGCAAATAAGGAATTGAATGTCCAACCCATATTTCCATTACTTACCAAGTATTAGGGAAGGTTAGTTGATGTTATTAATTTAGACCTTTGTCGAAGTGAAACTTGTTTTAAGAATTGGGTGGTGCTTAACTTTTGTCCAGGTTAATAGAATGCTGTGTCCAGTCATCTGTGGCACATGATAGATCATCTATTATTTTGTTTACAGCAAATAAAATGTTTTCCTTATGCTGCAAAGGACTTGCGTAACTCTGCCAAAACCAACAATGCTTCTGCTGGTATTGAACAACCCAAAGTGCATTGATTTAAATGCTATTTTGTGCTATATTTGAACCTCGTCGTTAGCATATTTGAGAGCAAGCTAAAGTGAACAGAATGAAATTACTGAGGTCACATGAGTTGCCAGTTAAACATTAACGAGTTTTGCCCCAGCAAATGCTCGAGTCACTGAGGCAGTACAGTTTTTTTATGAAGATTGAGGATATAACATTGAATTGTGGAGACAGCTTATCAAGCTTTTTTTCCCCCAAGGAGAGGTTAATAGAAAGCAGGATTGTAAACCTTCAGTTTTATAGCACCATTTTTGCTTAGAGCTTGGAAAAGTAAACACAACCAACTCAGAATAGATGACATTTTAAGGCATTGCACGAGAGTAACAGCTGATTAATGAACAACAATCAAGTATACAGCGCCGTGAAAAAGTATTTGCCCCCTTCCTGATTTCTTATTTTTTTGTATATGTTGTGACACATTCCTTATGTAAATATTATTGAAATTCTCAGCACTGAGTCACATTCGATCAAGGGAGGCAGTCGAACATCTGTTTTCCCGTCCATGGATTGTATGAAGAAGTTCACAGCTCTTCTGCCTGCCGTTTCTGCTTTTCCTGAACAGGTTTTCAGTGTGTATGGAGCAGGCACGGCTTTGATTTCAAACAGGTTAAAGAACTCTGTCTTAGCTAGAGACCTATTGCGCTGTTCGTCGATCACTGCATACATTTTAATTGCTCCATCTTCCTGACCTTCTGGATAGGCCTTTACTAGATAGATCTTAGAACAAGAACGTGAGATATTATTTTGGCCACATACCTCTGTGCACTTGGACATGGCAGAGGGAGAGTTCTCAGTTCGCTCTTCACCATTGTTTTTTCATCTCTTTCTGCTGTGGTGCCGTTGGGGTCAGGAGAAGGCCCGGGATGAAGCGCTGATATGTGCTTGGGACTGTTGCACTCAACACATTTAACTGCTACTTTACAATCTTTTGCAATGTGCTGGACTGAGCCACAACACCTGTAGCAAATGTGGTGCTCTTTGAGAAAGGCGTGTCGTTCCTAAATAGGTTTGTCTCTGAACCTCTTACATTTTCTTAGTGGATGTGGCTTTTTGTGTATCGGGCATTGTCGATCTGGTTCCTCTAGTTTCCTTTGCTCAGGACCAATTTGAGTTTTATCTGCAGCATCTGTTCTGTGTACTGACACAATGGCTTTGCGATTGTATGGCGTGGGCTTTTCTGCGCGTGTAAAGGCTTGACTGTTACAGCTGGGTGTAGTGAAGCTAGGATCAATTCTCATTTTAGCTTATTGCTGCACAAACTGTACAAAAACTAAAAAAGAGGGACACACAATGACACACCTTGAGTTTCTTTGTATTTGGTCCCCACAGTAGTCCACCTTTCCTGTAGGTTAAAGGGAAGTTTCTCTACTATCGATCTTACTCCTCGAGCTGTGTCCAGGTATGCAAGACCTGGTAGCGCACCATCTGCTTTTGCACACTGTATCTCTAACAGGAGGTCACGTAGTTCCCTTAATTTACCATCTCTGTTTGATAATTTTGGACAGTCCTCTACTTTTTTAAGAGAGCATCCTCAATGGCTTCTGAGGAGCCATAACACTCCTTAATGAGCTGCCAGACCATCTTCACACCTGCAGAGGGATTAAGGGTGTGTACTGCACGCATCCTTTTGGCCTGCTCTGAAGATTTTGGTCCTAACCACTTTGTGAGTAGGTCTAGTTCCTCACCAGCTGACAGATTTAAGTCTTTTGTCGCACTAACAAATGAGGCTTTCCATGCCCAGTAGTTCTCAGGTTTGTCGTCGAAATTCAGTAGCCCAGCACTGACTAGTTCTTTGCGGATGAGGTATTTTGCAAAATCTTGTGCGCCCCATTTGACTCAGCTGAGTTGTGGCTTGGGGGTCGAAAGATATTTGCTAAGGGGTTCAACAAATGGGTGTTTGTTGTGCCTACAGATACCTGGTGCTCTTGTTTTATGTCTGATTTCATTGAAGGAGGAACATACTGGGTTGCAGTCGTTAACTGGTTAGCTGGTTGATTGTCACTCATTTCAGCGAGTCGTTGTGGTCTGTCTGAAGCTTCAGAAAGGAGTAACTCACGGTGTTGTGTGACGTATTCACTGGTGCGCTGTACAGCATCGAGAGGCTCACCGTCAGTAAGAGGTCTTATACTTCTCTCTCCGCTCTGATTGTCTACTTCTTCGTAGGCAGCAACTTCTGCTTCAGCTGCAGCTACTGCTTTTTGAGATTTTAGGATGTGGAGGCTGGCCTCTAAATCTGCCTTTTGCTTTGTTATGTTAGCCTCTTTTTTAGCAAATGCGAGTTGAGCCTTAGCTGCTTGCGCCCTGGCGTAGGCCTCCTCGGCTGAAGACCCCGACGATGATGCATGGGACCGCCTGCTAGTAGCCCTGGACCTGGTGTCGAGTGACGACTGAAGTCACCTCATGTCTGGCCGTTGGCCCGTAGCGTCTAGCTGCTCTGCTTCATTGTCTGGGCAATGCTCTGCGTCTGCTTCATTTTGCAACTCATAGTCTCTCAGATAATTTCTACCTGATCTTCAGCTCACATTTGTCCAGTGCTGCTCTGTGATGTTTGAACCCGCTGAAAAAACGTCTTCTTACTTTGGATGTCTTTTCGTTTTTTTACTGTGCTGTCCTCACAGCTCGTGTCTGTATGCTGCTAGACAGCCAGCGAACCACAAAGGATACTCTGTACACAAGGCTTTCTTTTCTTGAATTTATAGAGCCCTTCAGTCAACACGGTACATTGTGACAACAGGTAACTGTAATATGCAGAAGAAAAGGAAAATAAGTCAGGTTTAAAAAAAGAACTCAAGTTGGCCACAAATTGTCAGGGATTTTGTGGCATAAATTATGCACATTATTTTGTTTGACAGACAGCATTCTTCCGGGCCTTGACCTTCATTACGGTCATCTTGGATGAAGACCATGACGAAATCATCGAGTGATTCCTACGGGGAAATCCTGGAAATGACTGCGTCACATAGCCTTAAGATAGTCGGGGATTTTGTGGCATAAATTATCCACGTTATTTACTGACGGATAGGGCTAGCTCATTTTCCAACTTCAGTATTTAAAACATGGAACACTGTTTCACCAAAAAAACAGTTTCTTATCTTCTGTTTATCTGTATTCCAATGCTCAGTTGGGTATATTTCGATACAACCACTACTAGTTTCTATAAATCTCGTAGGTGACTACCTATTAATTTTTGACAGACGCACTAACGTGCACAAGCATAAATTTTGAGTTGGTTTTTTTTTGCAATTTTCTGGGGATATGGAATACTTTCTTCTATATGTGACAACAGTTCTCATAATATATTTTTGGGAAGTGCCAATGTTCATTGCCACTGGGCCCTAAGCAATAAAATTATTAGGTCAACTATGAAGGTTATGTGGGCATGTGACGCTTGACACTGCTTAAACGCGGACCATCGGGATATTTTTTTTCATCTTTTCTTCATTGATCGTCGTCAAACTATTCATCGTATCTCTTCAATATCTAAATTATGATATCCAACTAAAAATTGGGTATTTTCTCTCCAAGGGAATAATTTATGACATTATGCTTTTCGTTGGCTTTTCCTGAAAGACCTTAGCTGAAAGTGACTCATACTGTCCTTGTATTGTGTCATAGGTTACACTTTATGCAATTTGAGCACATCACAAGGCTGGCTTACGCCCCCAGTAAAATCAGCAACAACAGCCTAAAATCAATTAAAACTTTTCAGCACCATTCTAGTGAACGGCGTCACATGAAGTGAAGATGTTGTTAACAGCACGCGTGCTCCCATTTCCAGCGCTGTTGTGGGAGACGTGTCCAGCGTTCAATGAATTTTCGCAGGATTGAAGTATCCCATTAGGGACTCTGCGATCGATCATTATCGGGAAACGAGGCCTGGAAGATAGATTCATGCTTTCAAACAGTCTAATGAGAGTCCTGACCGCAAATTAAATTTGGGTCCTGGGACACAATATCCAGGGAGCCATTGAAGAAGGACTTCAAGGATATCAATAGAATTCAGCCTTTTACAAAGAATGAATTTAAACCTCAGGAACTCCAAGGGTTGACATACTGTTTCCTATCAAACATCTCAAGCAAGTGATTTTTATATCTAAGTCAGCATTCTTCTCTATTATGTAGTGATTTAGGCAGAATTATAAATCTGACTTTAAAGATGTACTATGGCCATTTCATGGCCCTCTTTAAAATGTTATTGACTAATAAGGTTGAGATTGGACAAGAATTATTTTGTTTAGAAAATTTGATTTCACACTTCCAGGCCACTGCCTACCAGCCAAACGGTGCCTGATTTATAGAAGTGCTCCTGTTTTAGAAAGGGAAGGTTATTTACTGCAGATTTCATGCAGAAACATGAGTTTGAAGACATTTTTAGGGTTGTGATGACGTGTCCTTCCACTAGTCCCCCCCCCCCGTTTTTTTTAATAATGCGTGTGAGACCTCATTCAAACAATAATTGGTCATTGATGGGGCCAGAAGTAGCCAAGTCTTCTTGCATAGAGATCATATTGAATTGTATATTATTTTCTTTTGGAGGTGTGCCACCTGTAGCTAACTATTGTTAGATTGAAGAAGTTTCATGTTTTCATTATTGGACCTTTGTATTCACACAGATATCACTATAGAGTCAAAACTTACTAACGGGTGACAATTATATGATCCAAAACAATATAAGGACAAACACATCTTTTTGTAAAGTAGGCTGGGTGCTTGGTCAAAGAAGGTAAAGGCCTACAGCCAAGCATAAGGTGAAGTAGTTCAGATTCACACACCAGGGGGTGTACTACAAAGTTGGCTTTCTGACTAAGCCTGATTTTACGCTCAAGTAAACCTCAGAGCAGCTCCTTTTACGTTAGTCCATTTTTCAGATTTTAAGAGGTTCCAGGTTTTACTAAGTGCTGAAGACCGGCTTAATCACAAAGCCAGCTTCGCAGCACACTCCTCAGGCTGCTCTTGTTTGAAAGAATTTATTTACCAGTAGGTGTTGTTTTGTGCTCTACTTAATTGGACACAGTATTTCACTTTGCTCTGAATGTATTCTGTACAGCTGTGGCCGGGGCAGACAGACAGCGGCTGCTTGTCCAAAATGGCAAGATCCTACAGTAATAGCCAGGACCCAGACGGCAAGGGCCCCAGTCATCTCTTGTTGGGCCCCTCCCTCTTGAGCCACAGAGGACTGTCCCCCACGGCTGCTCCCACCACCAACTCCATTTCATAAACTGTCTCTCAGATCCCTCCTCATAGATACCTGCTGCGTGCACTCATTACCCTGTCAAAGTGTTTTCGTGATTCACTATTGTTCAAGCATTGCCCTGATACCTTATCTCTTCTCTAAGGTGGTCACAAGACCCCGACGACCAGACACTTATGGAGGAAGATGGAGCTGGTGTAAGCAAGCCAGCCGTCAGGACTCCAAGGGCTGGGTATCGTGGGATCGCTGCGACAGAAGTCACGGGTGATTTCAGCCACGTGTAGAGCAGGGAACAACGTAACGGCAAATTTGAAAGTACTGAAAATTTTATTTTTACAATTTAAATGTCATTGCTTTGATACAGATTGTACTTACATAATAACTTGATTGTGGACATGTACTGGAGTTTGATGATGTTATGAGTAAAGTTACAGAACTGAACATTTTTATACTCCACGCTCGTATTAAAAGGAATTGTAATAATGATGACTTGCATTTATTTCGCTCTTGATTAATTAAACAATCAGATTTTACTTTAAAATCTTTTGAAATTACGCAGAACATGGATTCTACCTGGAATTATCTGGTGTATGTTGGCTTAAACTGTGTCCCCAGGGCGTGATCTTTGGTGGGGGGGGGTAATATCCTTTGTTCAACATAATATCAATGAAAACAAAATGTACTTAATCAGACACAAGTGTTTCATTAGTTCGGTCCCTGTAATCGTACACCAGCTATAAGTACATCATTGTGCTAATTGGAATAATTGGCACCCTTCAGTAAAATGCGCAATACAAGATGGAGGGAAAAAAAGTCTATTTATATATCATTCATTACAACTATTCACAGAAATCTAACTTTAAATTGGTGTAACATAATTGAAAGAAACCATGAAATTTTGACAAGAAACAATTTTCTCAAAAATGTGAGTCCCACCATTACTGTCAACTCAGCACTTGATTTGTGTGACCTCCCTTTGCCAGGATAACAGCTTTTAGTTTCCTCTTTAATGTATGAGGAGGTTGGTGAACACATGGAACAGGATCTCAGATTGAGGTTCATGCTTGTGGACTCTTTGTCATTTCATCCCACAGAATTTTTTATGGGGTTTATGTCAGGAGACTGTGATGGTCCTTGCAAAACCTTAATTGTTCTGCACTTAGTGAACCATTTGTGACTAGTTTTCAGGAGGGCTGTCGTGGTTTTCATTCAGAAACATTTTCGTATTATGAGGTTCTCCCATCCTCAAGCAATTTGAGAGACAAATTCTACAGAAAATAAGGCTTTATTGAGGCATATTGATGAATATAAATCCGAGTTCTTTTTGCACAATAAGAACTGACATTCTGCTTTTCACACTCAGTTTTTATACCTTCATCACAGGAAATATCTTCCAAATATGGTTTTTCCGCCCTCTAACGCTACAATGGTTTTTCTCTTTTTATCATGAGTTTGTATCCTTTGCAAAATAACAACTTCAAGGCTCCTTGTTTTGAGACTTTTAGTTGGGTCAGAGGTTTTCACAGAGACAGGCGAACAAAAACGCCGCCAAAGTGCCTTGAAACCTGCAACCAAAAGATAACAACCCTCTTCTGGTGTAATACTGGGGCATAATGCATAACTATATGAATTCTGATGAATGATGGTGAATAATGCTGATGACTGAACAGATATTGCCTGAATCAACTGAACAGATGTCAATCAAAGCTACAGAAGCCAAGTGCTTGTGTGTGTGTGCGCGTGTGTGTGTGTGTTACTGTTGCATACATAATATGGTTACTGATTATGATTATTATGGTTATTGAGTTACTGAAGAATATGATTTGAAATATTGGAATATAATTCTCAGCAGTGCATTGGATCCAAGTCCTGCACCAAGGTCTAACCACAGCCTCTGTAAAGCTCCATGACTGAGGCTGTTCTGTTTTTATTGAATATCAGCTTGTATTAGACGGGGTCTATGATATAATGCATCCTAATACAATGTCCAAGGCCTTTGGTACAGGAACAGTCCCACAGCTACAAAACGAACGAATACACACGTCAGCATAAAACACTAAGAGTAAAAGAAAACACAAGTACAAGAAAATACAAACGATACTCGTTCCCTACTGGACTGTTAAAATAGAAATGTACTGTATAATCTTTTTCCTGATTCCACTGAATTTATTTGCAATTTGTAATGTAACTGGTTTTCTTCAACTCCAAGCTGACTTAATATTGTTAGATATTGCAAATATACAATTAAATACCAATTGATCTGGGCCAACATCATCATTTTAGTCAGACCTCATTACACACATACTTGACTTTGATTTTAATCCAGGATTTTCTAGGGGTATCTAGACTTATGCAACAGAGTTTGGAGGACAAATAGTATAAAATCAGGCATGATAGACCTCGCATATTGACAAAAGTACTGGAAGTAATTTTTAAAGACATTTAAAAAATTTTTTTTTCACTCAACAGAAGGATAAGAACAATGAATGGTAGATTAGGTTTCTTATTGCGAACATATTGGAGAGATTGTCGTAACAATACAAAAAACTTTGGATATAATCGTAGCCAATGCTACAACAATTAACTGCAATATTAAAATAAAACTCTCTCAAGGAATATTGCGTGCCTTAAAGGCTTAAATTTCATACCGCATTTTTACTTTTACTATGAATATTCGATTAGAAACCTAAAGGCTCACATTTGTATTCCTTAGTCTAATTTTCCCCTCTCTGCACTCAGTTGCCTAGTTCACATTTTTCAAAGTTATGCAAGAAACAAAGTAAGGCTTTCTTCAGAAGTAGCGACGGCGTCAGGTCACTGAGTCACTGCGGTGGTCACGGCGTTAGTTCCTTTACCAAGTTCCTTCAGAAGTAGCGACGGCGTCAGGTCACTGAGTCACGGGATAGACACAGACGTTCATCAGGTCAGTGAGCTCTTTAGCTAGGCCGTGGCACTAATCACACCCCATACCCCTAGGCCTTCATTCCTAGGCTCCGAGCCTTGCTCAGGACGTCATCACGGGTCAGATAGCACCCACACAGCTGCCTTAGCCCAGTGAAGGACTCCCGACCATGCAGAACACGCCAGTTATCAATAAAGAGAACCTGGAGGTTGGAGAGAGAGAGAGAAAGAGCGGGGTAACGGAGGGATAAAGAAGGAGAGTGGAAGGGAGGAAGATGTGGAGAAAGATGCGGGGAGAGGGATACAGAAAGAGGGTGCAAGAAGGAAGGAGGGACAGAGGAAAGGCGGAAGGGAGACGGGTAAAAAGATGGGTCACAGAAGTGCGGTGCAGTGGAACCCTGCACAGATGGAACACGACAGACAGTGTGGATGTGTGCACACTTGGCTCATGAGGATGGGAAGTGTTATACGTTTCTTTATCAACAGGGTGGCGCTGCTGTACCTTTCCCGGTTTGAGCTTCACCCACAGCTCGTTCTCAGGCCGGCGCAGTTCATTGGTCAGCTCTCGATGTGCTGAGTACCAGCGCTGCACCACGTCATGAGGGACCGTGTTTATCACAGCACGGTCGTAGTTATTGTACCTGTGACAGCATTCCAAACAACACGCAGCTGTAAAAAGCAGTTCAGAAATTAAAAACTCCATTCCAGGAGTAACATGTCAGGTTCTGAAAAAAAAAAAAAAAAAACAATCCCACAGATGCTGTTGCTCATGCACACAATAAATCTCCAGTGAACACGAGTAAAAAATTATACATGTTTATCATTTATCATTTGATCTCTGACACATCGATTTTTTTATGTCGTATTATTGCTCCAAATTATGGTGTAGTATTGGGATCATTAAAAAAATGGAATGTTATTACCTGGTATTATAGTGGACTCCACAATTACTGGCAGCCCTGACTGGCAATGCATAAACCATACGAAATACAGTACAATTTTAATGTTTCAATCGAACTAGCAAAAAATATTTACTGATTCAGTTAAAAATTAATTTCCTCCAAATCAAGGTTTCAGAATTTATGGCACCCTAAAAGATTACTGTAAATAATATCTGCCAAAATTAAACCAGGTATTAAATTCCACTTATTTAAGTTTTTATCCAGGTATTAAGGAACTACACTGAACAAAAATATAAACGCCCCGTGCCAACTTTTTGAGTTTTTATTCACAAAAAACTGGAACCGGGATTCGTCTGTGAATAGCACTCTTCTCCAGCGTGCCAAGGGCCATCGAACGTGTGCGTTTGCCCATGCGAGTCGGTTCCGACGCCGGACAGCGGTGAGATCCACACCACGGTGAGGACGCCGAGCGTGCGAGTTGGCTTCTCGCAGGCGGTTACGAACTGTCTGTGGTGTGATGTGTCTGTTATGCAGACTAACGGTCTCATCCGCTGTGCGTGACACTTATGTGAGCCGATCCCGTGGGTGGACGAGCCGGATTAGCGATCTTGTACTGGTGTGGTCACATGTGTTCTGTCACAACAAAGTCATCGTTCTGCAATGAGCATCTCAGTCACCAAACCTCAATACATTTGAAAACTTACAGATTGAGTTGAAGATGGCAGTTGATAAATGCAAATTGAAGAATATGAAGGATCTTTAAAGGATCTGCAGAGAGGAAAGGCCCAAAATCCCCAAGACACTTTATTTTTGATTTTGAAATTTATTTTGTATTTGATGATTGTTACAATTTTGGCAGTTTCCACTGAAACATTAATAAAGTAAAATACTTCACATGTTGGTTTATTCCATTTCTCTATAATAATATTTTTTTTCTATTGCTTGTGTCTTGTGTATTGCCAGTCAGGGATGCCCGCAATTTTGGAGCCAACTGTATTATTTGGTTAAAAGCTGGATCATCCGTCAATCTTTGAACATAAATTCATTTTCAAAACTGAAATTTAGCAATTAAATAATTGTAATTCACACTGTGAACTGAGCAATTGATTATTTCTATCAATGAGGTGGAAACTTAGGTGAAAATCCATAGTGTTTGAAATGACACGCAGTAAAAATTAAACAAGTATGGAATCTCATTGTTATATCATTAGAGCCCATAGAAACCAAAATTTGATCAGCTCAGTTGCTGCAAAAAAAAAAAAAAAAAAAGAAAATTCCAAGATGTTTGGAATTTTAAAGGAAAAAATTCAAACAATTTTCATGCATTCAAGGGCGGGAGTAAGATGCATGCAAAGTCTCCGCTTACTCTGTGCAACAGCTTTTGAATGATCTTTTTGTGAAATTCTGAAGACATGGCATAATGACAAAGGTTAAATCAAGGTCAAAATGCCCCGAATGAAAAAACCTTCAAAAGTCAAATGTCAAAAGTCTTACTGCGAAGAGCCTAAATACCAAATTTCATCTCAAACATTGCAGAAAAGGCTGAGATATGAGGCATGAGAAACAGGCGTTTTCAAGATAGATTCCTAGCAGCTGTACTGAAAATCGGTTCAGAATGCTGCAAAAAACTTTGGTGTACTCATCGAAGGGAAAATCAATGCCAAATTTCAGCTTCATCAGCCGATAGTTTTGGAGAAGAAGACAATATGGATGATCGAAGAACTTAGAGCTGTGGCTTAATGTCAAAGGTCAAATCATGGTCAAAATGCACTGCATGACAAATCCCGCAATAAATGTTAGGAGTCTTGCTGCTTAGCCCTGCTATATTAAATTTGAGCCAGATTGACACAAAAATGCCTTAGAAACAGCAGAAATAGGCATTTTAAAGATGGTTGCCTGGCGGCCATATCTGAAATCAGTTCAGAATGTCAGGACAAACTTTGCTTTGACATAAAGAGCTAATATTCAAAAGGTAGAAACTATGCAGCACCACTAAACTGTTATGAACTATGGAAATATGAATTCTAAAAATTAATGTACACTTGCTTGCCTACAGAGACATACGCACGCACACACGCACGCACAAAATCATGCACTCAAATACAAACACACACCCACAAAAACATACCGGATCATATACACTTCATTATTCCAGGAATACACGTTGAGCAAAGGACCAATCCCCACCATGTGATGCCGGCGGTCACTTGTGTGCTCGATAAACTCGTGCCTGATGGGCACGTGCGCAAGCAGCTTGAAGTGCTCCGGACATTTCTGCAGCAACTTCTCCGCTGCATAGAAGCCGTCGACCAGCAATGTCTGTCCACCAGTACCGTCATGTCTGAGGCAGTGAAACACCTGAATCCTGCAGCCAATAAAATATGACAGTGTTTCAATCATGGACAACATAAAGCATCAAAAAAATGCAGTGTCACAAGGAAACCTGTAATTCTATGGAGGAATCATTTCCAACTCAAGATTTCAATAGTTACGCAAAATGGTTCTTTGGGGGGTTTCACACTGCACAACTACCACCATGGGCTCCATAAAGAACCCAACTATTACTGTGTGTGTGCTACGAATTATTCCAACCGCAATGGCAATTGCACTGATTAATCAAGATGTTAATTTTTTGAAAATAGGAGCCTGTAGTATGGGGTGAAGTCCCTTTTAAATTACATTTTGTCAGAAATAACACATTCCATGAAGAGTTTAATTTCTTATTGTACAGTCAGGAATGGAAGTATTTAGACAAGAGCACAATTTTCCTATCCCACCATATTTTTTATAACTTATTGGCTTTGGTTAAAAACTGGCCTTAGGCCTACTGTTCACTTCTTGCATTACCACTTCACTGTGAGGTAATGAAAGTACGGACTTGAATTATTTCATCTACATGTACATCGGCCGCATAATCGCTTTGTGCAGATTTATTTTAACAAACATCCTAACAAAATAATTTATGGTCCAATCGTGTTTGCAAAACACCTTTGTTTCTTAATTGTTAGTCTGACACAATAGGCCCATTTTGTACAGCAACAATTTTACTTTGTAAATAAAACAAACTAATTTGTTACTTCCTGAACAAATTAATTTTGTTGGATTACTTTTAACAAATTAATTTAACATCTCTCATGGAACAAATTAATTTGTTAAACATTTTGTTTAAAGTAACAAATTCACATTTTGAGTGTAACGGTCATCATATTATTATCAAACTGGTCAAAAAAGATTTATTAGTCTATGATCATTGTATTTTTCTGATTGAGAGATTTATCGGCTCTGTTAAGCTTAGAGTTTTGGAGCGATCGATTGGTATGTAGGATGTGTTTAAGGATAGCTTTATTATCACAAATACAGAGAGGAAAAACCAAATTCTTCTGTTAACAATGCAACCCTGCGTGACATTTTTATAACCCTTGATTAATGAGTAGATGTCCCTTTGCACTCAAGTGTTTCATGTCATCTGTGAAGGAAACCACGGCTTAGATAAAACAAAGGCCGTTCCAGAAGTTCCAGATGTCAAAATGGACAAGGATCTGTTTTTTTTTCCCGCAGCTTGAGGCCCATTCATCAGTCCTTAAAATTCATGCATAATGAGCAAAATTATCATTCAGTAAGCAAGATGTCAGTAGAGAAGATGCGTCGCACTTCCCCTTATTCAGGAGTGCGTAGCCTATATTGTCTCTGTATGAAAATCAAGAAACGCCATCGCACATAAGACACTATCTGATCGCAGAAGAAGGATATCCATTGAAACAAAATCCATCAAACCGCACATTACTGTACACTTAATCAATTCCAATTGAAGGAAAAAAGACATGGAATGTGAGCTGTTTTCAGGATATTGCAACAAGGCATCGCTTTAAATATAATTTGACATGTAAATTGATAGATTTGTTGCTTTATTTAAGACACAATGAGACGTGCACAGAAAACATTCTATTGTGCATTTACAAACATCGTCAAACAGAAGGCTATTAAACAGCAAACATAACACATCTCCCTCTACCACATGAACTGATGAAATGGTATTTCCTAATTCACATACACTAAGAGCAACAATTTTGAAGGTAGGTCAGTTGACATCTGCACAATTCCACAACAAGGAAAAGAGCCCATATATCTATTAATGTCAAGCTGTTTCCACTGGATGTGTCTAAGGCTGAATGTCTTAGACACAAGCAACATCAAAACTGGGGTCCATCAGACAAGCGAAACAAGAGCCATCAGGAGATGGCATATCCCCCCGACCCCAAACAAAATCGTAGAACAGTAATTTGTTGAGAACATGATATTTTAAGAACTAGGAATATGTGGTCCAGGTATGATCAGCATATGCATCAAGAATCATCTTTAAATGGCAACCTCAAAAACAGCATATACATGAACTAGAAGTATTACAAATAGTACTAACAGTGGTTAGTGTATCTGAGAAGTTTGTTGAGACTACATTCAAACATTTAGGAAATAATTTCTCAATTTGCGCCGTGTTTACAAATTTTCAAGTGCACAGCGTGGCAAAAATAACCATTTAGGAGGTAGATTTCAAACGTCTTATCCCAGGTACGGCCCTCATTTGCTTACAGCCATATAAGTTCAGAAATTACGAGTCTTTGTCCAGGCTAGACCTCCAGGGGATGTGAAATAAGTTTAACAAAAGTTGGTAAAGTTCGTAGCGAATTTGCAATGGTTTCTTCTCAACAATAGCAAGAAAGGTGAGCGTATTTTTACTCTACCCTACATAGTTTGTTGACAGAATATCCTGTGACCCTATTTGTGAAGTTTCAGTAAAAAATACCAAGGAATAAACCGGCGCCAGGCCTTTGAAGCCCACCGGTCCCAAGATTCATTCACGTATACGCTTCAATTCGAGACTGCAAGGATGGAAATCTGATTAATCAATTAGGAAAAATTCTCGGCTCTCAGTAATTCTGTATATTGTTTAAACATTTTGTTAATCGGATTATGAAAGAAGACTGAAAATAAGCGTCCACTTTTTGTTTGGGTGTAAAAGGGCGTATATAAAGAGAATATATTGTGTATTGATTAAGCATTGAACCCTGCATAAGTCGAACTGTTTTAATATTTGTTGATGACATTGCTTCGGCTTCCTGTAAGCAAGTACGCGCAAATCTGCTGTCTAGTGAGCATTTCACATTGGATGTACTGTTAAAGATGAGAGCCAGCTGGTTTTTCACTGAATCTGACACCAAATGGATACTGTGAAGTTCTTAGTTACAGTTACCTCTTCTTTTTTCTTGTTCTTGCTCTTGGTGTCAGGTACAGTGGCGTCTCTGGCACGAAAAGTCCAGTGGGGCACAACAGACCAGTTATACGTAGCCTCTCACTTTTCTGTGACTCTGCCTACAGCCCATATTTGCTCAATATTAAATGAGCCACATACTAGAAATACAATTTTATATAAACGGGGTTAATATAAAATGGGGTTTGTGTAAAAGGTTTCAACCTTTTTTACTGCATAACAAAACAAATATTACTGGGTTACTAAAAATGGTCACTCACCATGTTGCTCATTTCTTGAAAGGAAAAAATGCACGTCGATCTTTCATCTGAGAAAACTTCTCAATGACCCTTCTGTCAAAGTCCCGTAATCCATGGATGAATTCATTTTCAATGGACAGCATAGCCAGTGCATGTAACCTCTGCTGCCCCATTGTGTTTCTTGGAAATGTTTTGATTCTTTTTAAGTTTGAAAAGTGTCTCTCCGACTCAGCAGTGGTCATTGGTGTTGTGATGATTTCTAGCCGCGACACATTCTCAGATAAGTCATCCTGGAGGTTGTTGCCATAAATCAACTGCAGCAGTGACAGAGTATTCCCTGCGTGCAACTCTGAGTGACTGTACAGTGATTTCAGTTATGTTTCGAGCTTAACTTTATTTCGAATTAGCCACATTTTGATAGCACATTCAAATTCAGCACTTGAAAATGCGTCGCTGAACTTACTGAAAAGTGTGCAGTCCACAAGCTTTGCTGCTAAAAGGTGATCACTCTTGTGAAATGTCACCTCCACCTGAGCTAACACAGTATCACAAGCCTCTCATAACAGGAGCAGTGTTTTTTTTTCCTTCGTTTCGTTGGAGCAGTCTCTCTCGCTTGTGCAATGTCATCCACTTTCTCTCTAAGTCAGCCCACGCCTTCTCTGAAGCTCCCCATGGCGCGGTTGCATCAATGTTACGTTTTTGCAGTGTGTTATAGAATGTCCACTTCTGGTTTCAGCTGTTAAAAAAAAACTGCAAAAACTGCACTCGGCGGTGAAGGAGCGGGTTTGCCCTTTCCAGCTTGGATGATGTTAAAATCCACTGGCTGCTGAGGTCCTAAACGTTTTATTTCTAATTTTTGCTCAAGTGGCCAAGTGCTAAATTTTACTTTGATTAAAAAGTCTACTTCGTTCATTATTTTGTCTTGGTAAGTTGGTAACTAACAAAAATAGCCAATCAAGCTAGCTGTGGTTGAACTACTGCACATTACGTACTGACAGCAAGTCATCCCAATATTTTAATTGGATGGTTTCAGCGTGGGGCCGTCGTGATTGTGCCCCACAGCGATCTATTGAGACCTTGTTGGACATGCGCACTGAGATTTCAGCGGTTTTCATTACTTAAACAAGCGCCAGAGGGCCGGCCCCATTTTCAGGTGCTTTGAATTGTCTTTGTATGAGAATCGATCGTTATATAATTACATTTGTGACAAAGGCAGGTTCTGTTACAACTACTTCAAGGCAGCATATTGCTCCACAGCGACATCTGGTGGGGCCTGGCCCCACTGGCCCCAAATGCAGAGACGCCACTGGTCAGGTGTATTAAAGATGGAAACTAAAAGCAGCATGTATCACAGTTCTCCACAGCCATTGCTGTGCAAAACCATCCCAAGGGTTACAGAAAACTCATCTACAGATTGCTAGAGGTTTTGACCGCAAAACTGATCTTTCATTGCAGTGAGATTTACTGACTTCGGCGATTTTCTTCTTTTCACAACTTTAAGACCATAACTTTCTGGACTGTTCATGAATGATTGACACATTACAAGAACAAACTAGTGGAGCCAAGCACAATATACCGTGCCAGAAGAGATGTTTTAGTGCTTTGGGGGTAAACCAAGCACAATAAAAAAATGAACTGTAATAACCATGAGTTCAAGAACCAAAAAACAAGACCTTTGCCCTACAGAAACAAGCCCAACTTTCTCTTCTGAAATTCTACAGTTACAAGGTGTGTTCCTTTTAATGTTTACGTGTATACAAGAAGCTAAACGTTCATAAAAATCAATAATTGTTTCAACTAAATGTGTATTTTTTTTATAATTTTCCATTTATCAAAATTTAGTAAATTACAGTGATTGCTGCAAGAAATTAACAAACAACAAGAGTAACGCAGAGCGTGGCATATGCCCCCGCCTGTATGTTGATCAAGGGCATATTGAGATGGCTGCTGTGGCGGCCATATTAGATATCGCACGACGCTGGTTTTCTAAAGGAACCTTCCTCTAGCCACTCCCAATACGCCATTAAGAAATGGCATCAATCCGACGAGGGCCTCTATAGTTATCCCACGGAAACGAAAAATGAACGGACGACGGATGACGGACGGACATGGTGTCGACATAATGCCCCCTTTCCTCTTTGGAGGGCGGGGGCATAAAAAAGATATTAAAAAATAAGAACGATGTGGATGCCGATTCAGGATCATGGTCTACATGATGGCAAGACGGAGATGGTTGACAACTTTCATTTCTCTCAAGTTGGTATGAATAATGTCCCAGGAAGAGAAGAAAAGAGCTCCTTTGTCTCACTTCGACCAATCACGAAAAAATTAAATGTAGACTTTACAACAGACTTTATTTCGCTGTACTATTTTAAGACTGAGAAGTATAATCGAATCGACATTACCATCACTGGATGTGGAAAACTCCCTGCTGGAGCCAGCGTCCTGACGCCAGAGACGTCAGCGGTTACGTATCCACGCACTTGCGTGCATTCATGACTTTAACTTTCAGTATAGTTCGCTGGCAGAGACCTGTCATGCTGCTCTCGCATCTCACTCTAACTTAAACCCCTTTGTGTGTACGTGTGCGTTGATGACGATGTAAGTACATATTCTATGTCTGTATTTATGTTGTATTCAATCGTCGCTATGTTATTTACATGCCGTTTTGGCCCGGTAACCATGTAACTTTGTTTTTACCGCGAGGCTCAGTTCATTTTCAACGGGGAAATATCTGTTTCTAAAACGGCTTGTTACATGCTCATTTCTTGGGTTAAAGTTACATGGATAGACAGGTTTGGGAATGCTTTTATAGTATTTTCGACCCATGGTGTTATTTTCACTGTTCTTCGTAAGTTTGAAGCAGTATTTTAGCTTCTAGATGTTGCATTTACCGTGCCTATTGCACCATGCACTGTTCACGTGAACAGTCGTATTCCAGAACGCTGTGGCGGCAAAATCGCCTTTGCCATTTGTGGCCACCTTTTGGCCACCAAGTGCACTGCACTTGATTTTCCCCATATTATCTGAATGAGTGCTTTGAGTTCACTTCTACTATTCTGGTATTAGATGCCAGTTGCTGCAATTTGGTTTACTTGTCACTTTAATGTTATTTGGTGCAGCTATATTATTATACGTATCATTAATGTAACTTAATGTGTATATTTAATTTTACTGCACTTATTTCAGAAGTCTGTGCATTCAATGTGCGTATGTTAATCTAATATACTATTTGGTTTTTGCAGATGCTTCCTAACTATAATGCAACTGTATGTTCTGCATAGTTTAGTATAATGTAGAACTTGGCTGCATAGTTCCTAATTGCCCCTTCTGTATGTTCTTATTTTACAGAAACCACACACACACACACACACACACACACACACACACTCTCACACACAATTATAACGCATCCACATACTGGGTATGTACATGGAACAGTCCCTTGGAAGTCTTTTGATGCCTGAAGTCAATAAATCTGTTAATTCACCCGAAGTCGCAGCTGTTTTCTTACCGGAGCACATAGCCAGTGAGGGGGCGACTAGCCATCAACACACACGTCCGTCACACTGGATGTTAAAAAATGGGCTTCAACAGACATATTTGAGTGCTTTGAAGGAAAGCTTTGCCATGATTTTATTGTTGATTAAGACCTATGATTAGACATTTTTTCTGTTAGATTAATAAACATGTTTACCTCATGCAACATGGTTTGGTTTACTTATTTTGTATACTCAACGCCATTAAAAATACACAGGTGTGGTACGTACTGTATTTGCGGCAAATTGAAGAATCGATTTTTTATTGCTTCTCCGGTGAGGCACGAAAGGAAATAAAGAAAAGCGTGTGGTATTGTAATCCTGACGCGCACCACTTGCACGCGCCAATCACTTCAGTAATAACAAACATCGAGCTGTTCGTGATGTGTACAGTGACATTTGACATTCTTTTTGGTGTGGTTAATAGCCTCCATAAAGCCAACACAAAAAACGAAAATGCAGTAGCATTTTTCTTTTTTTGTTGGCTTTATGTAGGCTATTGACCACACCGAAACAAACAAGTCAAGTGTCACTGTACACATCGCGAACGCTGTATAAACCCGAGACCCCAATATCAGTCCGAGAGCTTTACCTCGAGGATTGATACACAGTGTGATATGAAAATGCGCAAACGATGTTCTATTTATCATATACTGATTTTGACCATAATTAATGATACATTTTATCCAAAGCATTTATTTCAGGTTATTACGCTCATCATTTCAGGCCAGTCGTGCTTGCATTTGCTTTTAGTCAGCGGTGTTTTCAAGTCAATAAAATGGATAATTAGCTAGCTAGCAAGCTAGCATGTAAATGCAATTTTCTCCATTAAGGTAATAAATTTGCGTTTCTACGATAGCTTACACATGAAATGTTTAATTACAGCCCTTCACATGAATAATGCAGCAGAATGTGGGATTACACATGGTGTTTACAAATAACTGACCTATGGCCAAGCCCCGCCCTCAAATGCGATGAACCAATCACAGTGCGTATTCCCTCCCCATATACTCAGACATTCTGAGTCTGAACTTCCATTGAAAGGCATTGCGGAAACTGATTGGAAACCCAATCATTTGCTTTTATGGGGTTTTAAAATGAAATGTTTTCTAAGTTAAAAAAAATGGTCAAACGCTGTGCGTGGGGTAAATTTAACTCCAATACAAGGTATCCCAAGACGCTGGGTGATGGGGTGTATTTTATACCCTTCCCAAAGCCACATCATAACCAATAGAAGTGTCTCCTCTGGATAAAGCTGCTTTCACACCGGGCGCGAAACAAATTTTTCGCACGAGAGATAGCATTCAGTGTGAAAGCAGCTTAAAGCTTTATGGAAGAACCCACAATCAGCTTAACGTAGCTAACAAAGGTAAACAAGGATATCTAAATTTGTTCCAAGCTAAGTCAACATCGTGTTTAAGGCGACATCTTGTCACTTGGCTGGAGATTAATGTAAAATAATCCTTTACATCACTAAGTTAGCTAAAGTTAGTAACTCTATGCCTAACTTCATTGCTGGACGTTGGCTTAACGTGAGCTCTTGGCTGCTTTGTTCACCATGTCACCTTGTTAACTTCGAAGGAGTCTAGTCGCGTCAGGTGAGATTTCTTCAATTCGGTAGCTAGCATTAATAATATATAAATTAAATGTATTACCCTGCGGCACATGAACAATGCTGATCCTCTATCTTGTGTGAGAGGGTGAAAGAAACTAGATGCTGTTGATCGCGTTTGCACTGAGACCTGAAAATTTTAGCTTCTAATTTAAACTTTTCGTTGACCTTCTCCACTGTAAATTAATTAATGTATCCCTCCAATGTATAGTGTTATCCTATTTGCTGACCTCTTGGTGATATTCGAGCCTTTATCACCAAAAATCACCGATAACATCCTGAAAAATATCTCTGACAGTGATACCAGCCATTAACGCCCGTTCTAAAATGTTGATTGTTTGTCCAAGTCAATGGAGGGGGCGGGGCTTAACCATCAGTCAACTCCGTGTCAAGTTTCTTTTCTATGACATAATCTAGTTCAGAAATTTCAGATGCTGAGGAATTTGAGTCTCTCCCCCATGACAGTGTCTAATCAGCATCTGATGAGATGCATTGCCAACGACACTTGTGACTGTTGCTATGGCAAAGGGTGCTGCCCAGGATTTTTGCCCAGCGGGCTGATACAGCCTTGTGCCTTGCGCTCGTGTCACATGGGAAGATTCCCCGTATTTATAATGAAGTATATGAAAAATCAGTAAAGATAATATATACAAAACAAGTGCACCGCCTATCGGCGAATGTCATATTGCTGCGCAATACTAGTTCCCTACCAGTGTATGCAAATTATATTTCCTAAAAAGAAGGTCAAAGTGACCTGAATAGGGTACATGACACACCTTCTCCCCAAGATGCATCCACACACCAACTTTGATGTTCCGAGGTCATACGGTATTGAAGTTATGGAGCGGACACGAATGCAGACGGATGGACAGACTGACAGAGGGACGGAGTACAATCCTATAGTTCCCTCCATTTCCGGTAGGGGACTAATAAATTTGCCAACAAACTGCGTTCAGACTCAGAGAAGCAGTTGTTACTGTTTATATTTCACATCAGAATAGAGTTAGCATAAATTTGTGAAGTCGTTTTTAGCGCTGCAAGCACCAGCAAAATGTTTACAATGGCACCAATGTCCACAGCGAATCCTGCAGCAACCGCCCCTTTAAACATTTAATTTTCCACGAGTTACACGTTCACGACTTTAGCAACATCTGCCCTTCCCTTATAGATACATCCATTAACTCTATCAAACCTTCTCATACAAACTCAGAAAACAGTAAATTAGAATACTTTTAGGACTCCAATACAATGTTTTCACCACAGATCTATATCGCAGCGTCACCGGATCAATAAAGAGATTGCTGACTGAATTGTTTTAGTTAATGTGTTACCCAGATGGAGATAAAACACTTCTTCACTTATCCTCAATCACGCGTGCAAAATCAAATCCACCCCAGTTGGCAAGTCTGTCTTTAGTAAAGCCAGCGCAACTGGGAAGTTAGATCTTGCTGACTTCGGACTGAAATTCTTTCTTGTCGTCTTTCAAAAAAATTTTTTTAAAACAACTCCCATCTGACAGAGAGCAGGTGCTGCAGACCTGCTGCATGTTTGCAATAGTAGTCAGCCACATATCCCAAACCCTGACAGCAGCATGTGAGGATGATTCTTCACTTTAACAGAAAGCCATCAGAGATTCCAATCTCGGCAATAAAATTAGTTCAACTCCATGGCCAAAGGTACGTGGACAGTGGACACCAACAAAAACAAAATCTCAGAATAATAAACCAATAAAATCACGGTCATTAATATAAAGTTGTTCCCACCTTTGATGCTATAGCAAAGTCCACTCATCTTGGAGGGCTTTCCAGAGAATGTCTGAACATTTCCGCAGAGATTTGTGTTCATTTCACCCAGGAAAATATTAGTAAGGTTGAGCTAGTTTTAAAGTCCTCTTTAAAGTCCTCCAGTTAACACCATTGGGATTTGATAGGGTTGATGTATGGACTCTGTATTAGATTCTTCAAACTGACTTCTACAAACCATGTCTGGAGCGGGCTCAGAGCATGAAGGCGCTGGCATGCTGAAACAGGAATCCGCCTTCCCCAAACAAGAGGACAGAATATTCTGAAATTTCATTGTTATGGAGTCAGACACAATTTGATAATTTTTCTTCAGTGGAACTACAAGGCCTTCCCCAAATCCATCCTTAATGCAGCATCTTGTTTTTTTCAAGCTGTTCATTTTATTGGCAATTTTTTAATTTTATTAATTTGCCTTTTCCTCTAAGAGGCTTTAGTGCACTGCCCTAAAATTGTATTAAATGTGAATTAAAGATGACCTCTAAAGAGAGGGGTGGAGGAGGGTAGGACAAAAATTACAGCCGCCCTCACCCACAAGGCTCCTGGAAATAGGTGTTGTCCGTGTGGCGGTCAAGAGCCAGTTTGGTGTAGGCCGTGTCGTCTCGAGAAGAATCAGAGGTCAAGCTCCACATTCTGCCAAATGTCGTCTCCCTGGGATAGAAAAAGCAATTTCAGCGCTGCTGAATATTTACCACCAAAGTGAAATTCAACCCAGCTGAACGTTAATCATCATAGTGGAATTAACCCCTGCTGAACAGATTTGGGTCATTCCATGTAAAAATCATGGAATACTATAAAAATATCTCCCTGCACCCTCAAGACATATTCATGCAGTTTTCTTTATTATGTTGTTTATAATGTCTTTTTTCATGACAGATTGTTTTTATTATGAAGCATACAACAGATGGATATACCGAATGCCTTTGCTACAAAGTTTCCGTTTATTATGTCTAATATGTGATATGTCATTAAGATCACTTTGGGGTTCAGTCATTTTAACCCTTGTGTAACCTAATTCTGGGAAAAGGTTGAGAGAAATTATAAAATGGTGATACAAAGTTTTTAAGTCCCATTTTATTTTTGTTTGTGGTTAAATAACCTGTATCAGAATTCTCTCTCTTTAAGCCACCAACTGATGGACGGCACGCTGATCTTTTTACGGCATAAAGTTGTTGTGAAAAGACAGATTATCGCAAATAACATGGAAACAGCTCAATGAATTGTGATGAAACCAAGAAAAAAAAGTGAGAAAAAAATGAAATGTGAGAAAAGCTATAATACATTAAAGAAGCAATATTAAACATACGGGCAGGGCCAGTAAGAATGAGCCAAAGTACATCAAAGCTTGAAAATCTTAAATTTGATTTAAATCTGGAAATAAGTATTGAACATGTCAGCATTTTTCTTAACACTTTTCTGCAGATGTAGACGCCTGCGGACATGGAGCAGCTCTTTCTATGGAAGCAGTTGCACTATTCTATCACTAAATGGCACCCCCGGATCAGTTATTGAATATTCACAAGCAAGCAGAGCTGGAACGCAGTCTAGAATATTGACGAGTTCACTCCTATCCCTGTTTTTAAGGAGTTGCATGAATTAAACTCCTCAGCTAAGCGTGATGTGCAAACTGCTCAATATCCTTGCCCATAGTATCTACCCAGCAGTTTAAAAAACGATCTCTTGCAACAGAGAAAAAACTGATGTCCCCTGTGGCAACCACTTCAGTTACAGTGAGCCAACAATATTCCAATTGGTGGTTAAGAAAAATCAGTTTTCTGAAGCAAAAAATTAAACATGGTATTGATTCTCTCACATTCTACTGTCAATTACAGTCATCACACACAAAAAATGCATAATTCTCTATCGTGGATTTACGCGTACATTCCTCCATTGACAAATTCCACGCTTCCTTATATCCACCAACTACTGGTGTTGATAGCCCCTCACTCAATTATACTCAGGCTCTTCTGCGTAACTGCACAGTTATAGTTCACGCCCTCGTGAAACTTCCCCTGTAACAATGTATTGATTGGCTCGTTTCTTATTCAGTTCTCGAGAGTTTAAACTTCCCACCGTAACTGAAACAAATTTACTGGACAAACATAAGAGCATACAAGCTCATGCGCATCAGCAAGGTAGGTTGTATCCGTTCAATATTGTGCACGATTGCGGGGCTGAGAATGACGCGATTTACAGAAAAAAGACTCCCTAAACCAGCCTAAAGTGTCCCGTTACATTTACAGGATTTAAATGAGGTAAGGACAAGGTCAATGGGAATTATTTCGAATGAAACAGGACCAGAGGGTTCCTTTTACTGGATACATCGGTCTCTGGAGGAGGGATTCATGAGAAAAGGTTAGGCTGCTACTTTTGCTTTTTTTTTTGGAATGTATACCGTATTCAACAAAATCAAATGCCGTTGTTTTTTTCCTGTTTAAAATGTGAACCGGTCATTCATTTTGGTTGACCCCCTGGTAGGCGGTCATTGCACTATTCTGTTGAATCTAGGGAGGCATATATTGTTTGATTTTCCCTGAAAGTGGAATGTGTGTTCTGTTAAAATAAGGTATATTTCAGATATCACTGAGTTAGTGAGTTTTACTTGTTCCTTACAAGGTGAAAGTGTTGAAATAAGGTTGTGAGCTCGGAAGTGGGAACAGCTAGCTTGTCATTGCAGGGTTAATGTTCCAACCGTTAAATAAGCAGTTCCTTTAATGAGTATGTGTGCTGGCTTGGGGTCTTTGAAGAAAAATAGACAAAACTCTCAACTATTATGGAGAAAAGGCATGTTTTGTGTTTGGAGAGGTTACTGGTGACCACTGATGTTCAACTGCACTGATATTGATAACTAAATATAAATGGGGTGATGCTTCTTTTGTACAACACATTCATCAGACCACATCTGGAGTATTGTGTACAGTTCTAGGGACCATACTTTAAGAAAGATATAGAGGCTCTAGAGAAAGTTCAGAGAAGAGCCACTAAGCCAATTCCGGGTATAAAAGATGAAAGCTATGAGAAGAGGCTGAAGATACTTAATCTCTTTAGTCTTAGGAAAAGGAGACTCAGGGGTGATTTGATTGAGGTCTTTAAATATATTAAAGGGATTAACAAAGTGAATCATATAGGATTCTTTCGACCAGGTGTTGTGAGTAGAACTCAAGGTCACAAATGGAAGTTGACCATGGGTACATTTAGCACTGATATTTGGAAATATTTCTTCACCCAAAGAGTAATTTCAATGTGGAATAGCTTGCCTGACCATATTGTTGAGGCAGAGACCTTGGGGGTTTTCAAGAGCAGGCTTGACCTAAAGCTAGATACCACTGAGTCATTTAGTATCTGAAGGGATATATTCACAATAGTATTAAGAAACTGACGAGCTTAGTTGGGCTGAAAGGCCTGTTCTTGCCATTCATGTTATGTTATGTTCAGACCTTTCCGAGCTTATTGTTACAAAACATTCTGATGGCATTGGTTACAGACGCATTTCTAAACTTCTGAATGTTCCAGTGAGCACTGTTGGGGCCATAATCCGGAGGTAGAAGGAACATAATTTCTCCATAAACTGGCCACGACCAGGTGCTCCTTGCAAGATTTCTGGCAGAGGAGTCAAAAGAATAATCAGAAGAGCTGTCCAAGAGCCAAGGACCACTCACAAAGAGCCTCAAAAAGACCAGGAATTAGCAGGTATGGTTGTTTCAAAGAAAATGATAAGTAATGCACTCAACCCCCATGGCCTCTATGCACGCTCACAGCGCAAGACTCCATTGCTGAAGAAAAAGCATGTTGAAGCTTGTTTAAAGTTTTCTGCACAACATTAGGACAAGCCAAAGAGAAAATGGGAGAATATAGTCTGGTCAGATGAGACCAGTATTGAACTCCCTGGATGTCATAGCACACACCATGTTTGGAGGACAAACGGCACTGCACATCACTCCCAAAACATCAAACTAACAGTGAACTTTGGAAGTGGAAGCATAATGGTGTGGGGCTGTTTTTCAGCATATGGCATTGGCAGACTTCACATAATTGAAGGAATAATGAATGGAGAAATCTCTCACACACCTGATGATGCTCATTCTCTCTAACACACCTGATGATGCTCTCTCTCTCTTACACACCTGAAGATGCTCTCTCTCTTTAACACACCTGATGATGCTCACTCTCTGGGTCACTAACTCGGTTGCCTCTATCGTAGTTGGAACATCCTCCACAAATGCAATCCCGTAGTGCAGGAAGTTTTGGATGAAAGTCTTCAGTTCCTCGTCGGAGCTCATGAACCTTTCCCAGCTGGCAGAGGGGACCTGGGCGTTGGTGTAGATCTCTGAGTTCCATAGAATACGGGGCTGAACAGCCCTCTCTCTCTGACCCTCATAGCTGTTCTCGATCAACCACGACAGGCTGTACCGCGTCACATGACGATCCGGCCCTATAGCAGCCAGAAAGACACACATTATGTCCCCTCGTGAGGAAACCCACGAGGAGGACCTACGACCACTCACAACACCCTGATTCTGAGATAAAATTCAACCAGTTACACAAATGGATCTCACTTTGCACTGCAAAAGCATTTGGACAACTATAATTTCCAAGGGCCGCATTCTCAGCACGATTCACTTAATCAAGATACACCCACACATGCACCGAGGCTTACAGCCTCTAATAGTGGGACTGTGCATCCATATTCGGGGAATCGTAAATGAATTAAAAACCTTTGACTCAGTGTGACAATGAAATGCTTATCGACCACACTTCATACCATATAGTGCATGTAAACGATTGAACATCATCAATGCTGGAACCACTGTGTAGTGGGTGGTTCTGAATGAAAATGATACTTAAGTCGCTTGGATTCAGGGTTTCGAAATACGCCAATGTCAATGTCTTCGCTATACCCCTTTGCAAGATTTATATATATATTATTTTTCGCTGAAACTTTGTTAAAGTACTTGCATACAGTATGCACTATACAGTCTTACTAGGCCACAACTACTGACTGGTTCACACAACATAGGTGCAAAGACCACTGAAGTTCACAGCTTCAAACTGTATGTTTCAAATTCATTAAACCCCATACCTAAGGAACTGCACAGGAAACAGCCACTTAAGATTGTGATCATTTTTGTCAGTGGGTGAGCAAGTTGTATAACTTAACTCAATCAGCATATTTTTGGGCATACAGGTAGATATTGCACAGGTTTGACTCATCCTGTACCTATGAAACTAAGAGCAATAAATGGCAGGCTGAGTTAGCAGCAGCAGTGATGAAGAATGTCCTCAAGTCAGCAAGTTATTGGTTTCTCTCCCCCACATGCACAACCAACTGACTTCACTAAATCATTCTACCTCCAGGATGAGGAGTTGAGCTACTCAGTGAAATTAGTCAGTTGGAACAAACTAGTGGGCAGTTACTCTTGGTGTTTTTTTGGCATCTTTTGTACTACCATGATTGGCCTGACCGACACAACTGACCAAAAAAAAAACCCTGACAAAAGGGAGTGAAGTCTTTAGGGCCTTTGTCTTACACCCAGCACAGAGGGATGCGAAACGCAGCGCAAGTGGCTTTGCTACTTTACTCCTGGCAAAAACACCTATTTCCCATCCAGCGTCCATCCTGCAGAAATAGCCAGTTGATTTGTGCCCAATTTAGCGCTCATGGGCGTGCTGGTCATAAATTGAGGGGTGGTCAAGCGCAATGCTGGCCTGTTGCCATCTTGAGGTCGCATTAAGCTCTTGCGCCATTAGCCAACAAAAACCTGGTTAACAGTCAATAAATCAGTTTTTAACAGTGCAATCTTAAGAGCGCAATATAATGATAGTGTTACGTGCTTTTGTCGGCGAGTGCATCACGTACGTACAGCGCTCGAAATTGCGACCGTTTTGGTCACGTGTGACCAAAATTAACACTGTTCGACCCAGTGATGTGTGGTCGTAGGTAAGTTTGCTTAGGCAGAATCCTCCCCTTTGCTTGATTATCCATCAGACGATTAACTAGTTTAGTAAGACTATTCGGCAGAATGACGGACCAGTATAAGTTTCCGCAGCGTTATTACTTAGTACATCAAACCTGAAATGCTCATGAAACTGCAGATTTACGCGTACTTGCTTACAGGAAGCCAGAGACGTGCGGTGAGGTGAGGCAGTGATCCAAACTTTTATCACAGGATTTTGTGAACCTGTTCCCACGTACTATTCCTGATTGACAATATAAACAGGGTCATTCCATGTCAAATCATCAGATATCCAAAACATTTGTCACCATGTAGTCATTGATGGCTTCCATATTTTCACATTGGATAAATATATATTAGTGATGAATATTCATCACTCGTGATTCTGCCTCGCCAAACTAACCACCGACTGCATGTCATTGCGTCGCATGGTGTTAATTATACGACCAAAACGGTCGCAATTTCGAGCCCTGCGCGTATCCTCTGTTTGTTAAATTCTCCTCAGGGACGAACTGCAGCATTCCCACAAGCAAACAATTAAAAATAATTAAAAAATTAAGTTGACAAAGATTGTCATGATATTTAGAAAACATGCGGCAGAATGGTGAGTGTGATCGCCCTACATACCCACATAAGAGCATGCTGTGATTCAGGCTATTTTAATCGTGAGGAAATCTATTCTGTCTGGTAATTTCCAATTCGTCATGTGAAGTTATGCACATCGATATTTGCAGATTGTACTGGATAAAGCCACAACTCTAATACTGGCGAACTCTGTAATTCATGCCGTCGTCCACAGGATTCCCCTGAAAGGGTGGCTGTTCGGCAACAATGGCTGGCCAAAATACACGGCATATAGTGTCTGAACGATGCATTGATTTCCATTCTATCACACGGAACACAAACTGGAACTGAAAAAATGTTTGCTGAAAATGCTCTTCAGAAGTTCGTCCTGCAAGGGTAGACCTGTTATCTGCAATTACCTGAAAAAATAATTTTAAATCCGACCTGATACGTGAATACAGTGCCTGCTGTCCCATTTCCATTACCAAATGCAAAATCCTGCATTTCATTTGGGAATGGATTTACTATTCACAGTTTGGCTGCCAAATGAAGAAGCTTAAAAAAAAGACATTTAGGCAACAGAAAAAAAGCGAAGGATGACATCGTCAGCACCATCAATAATTAATCTGAATTTCTTTCATATATCCCACTTGACCTACAATCGTAAAACAAGCGGAAACAAGTTCTTTTCACTCCTGGTGGATATTTTTGAAGGGGTAACGGTACGTAATCAAAACAGCATTTGTTTAGCTTCTTTCTTGCAAGCCATTTTTTATTTTAAAGGTGACCTATTTTGCCATTTTTCCAAGTTTATAATTTGTTCTTTGACTACCCTAGAGTACTCCTGATTGCTCAAAGTAAAGAAAGGGTATTTATTTTGCTCATACTGCCATCCTCAAAAAACTGCATTTGTAGGACATTGTCGTCTCTGCCTGAAATGCCACACTCGGGTGGCTCTTCCGCTATGGCCCCCCCTCCCCGTTTGCCCACTTTCTTCTGACTGGCCAGCTCTGTGGGGGGCGGATCTAGGCGGGACGAGGCAGAAGAACGAAGTTTTCCGGGTCCGCCTTCCAAGACTGTGAACCTGAGACGCGGCTGCTATCTGAGAAGGACTCGACGGGCTAATTCCATAATCAAAGGCAGTACGTATAGATCTAATGAAATGAACTTGTTCTAATGAACGCGAAAGTGGAGGACGCAGTGCGAATTTCTGGCAGCTCAAGCTCGAATTTGGTGACAACTGCTCTTCTACTCTTGCTAGGATTGAGGGAAAGCTAGAATCCACCCCATATAGACACATTTGTAGAACGGGTTGACATGCCCAAGTGTAGACCGGAGACCGTAGAAATCCAGTGGGTCTGAGTTTAGAGGGAAACATAGACAGCTAAAAGAGGACCAACAGCTTGGACTGCTTCAGTGTTTATTATGAGGACCTGCTGGTTCGTGTATAGCTGTGGTGTGTCGTTAGCGTGGAGTAACGAACAGCTTCTGTGCTGGTATATGACGGAGCGGCGAAAGCTCCATTTCCCGCATATATGGTTTACTTATTGCTTCGGAATGGCCAACGTTCGCTCGCGGAAAATGGGCACGATAAGCAGCTTTCACACCGGACGTGAAAAATTTTTCGCGCGACAGATTGCATTCAAAGTCATTAGCCATGTTTCCATCCACACGTTCTTATGCAAATTAAGTCATATCAAATTAAAAAGGCCAAATTAAAAATGGTGAAATTCGACTTGATTTCAAGATTATCAACACAAAGTTTATATGGTTGATCTGATCAGATTTTCTCCTGATCGGTAAAAGGCTTATGCAATAAATGCTGATGGAAATGTTATTTTCTAATTTGCTACTGACTCAGGACAGTGTTTTGATGCCTTTGCTGCCTTCTGATAATGGTTTGCTGTGTTGATTATAGCTGGCACATAAGCAATATTACAACTTGTGCAATTATCATTTGTTGGTAGACGCGATCCATTTTGGCTAACTAGCTAAATTAGTCGGCTAATAAATAACTTTTGTTCACTTGAAGGTTCTGTGATTCAGTGCGAAAATGAATGTAAACAGCTTAGCATGTCAGAAATCTATTCGAGACACCAATTTGATCGCATAACAGCTTATGACGTCATTACGCACAACTTTTTATTCGCTTTAATGCTGTTAGATGGAAACGCATTTTCACCTGCTTTTTTTGCATGAATATTTTTGGCGAACTTCAGATAGTTCGATTGACAAGTGGATGGAAACTAAGCTAATGGCAGACAAAAATTTGTTTTGCGTCCGGTGTGAAACCTGCTTAACACGCCCATAATGCGTGTATTTGTGTCTTTGCATTGACTTTTAATGTAGCTAATCAGTCGCGCGAACAATTCGTTTTGCGACCCGCGTGAAAGCAGCTTGACCTGCCGATAACGAGTTTATTCACGTCTTTGACTGACTTTGAATGTAATCTGTCGCGCAAAAAATTAGTTTCTTGTCCGGTGTGAAAGCTGCTTAACGCGCCCATAACGCCTGTATTCGCATCTTTGCTTTGACTTGGAATGTAGCTAATCAGTCGCGCAAAAAATTAGTTTCGTGTCCAGTCTGAAAACTGCTTGATGCGCCCATAATGCCTGTATTTGCATCTTTGCTTTGACTTTGAATGTAATCTGTCCCGCAAAAAATTTATTTCGGGTCTGATGTGAGAGCAGCTTTATGGATAGTACGCGACAGCTAGAGAGCGCTCTGTAGTGTTATGAACATAATACAGGTTTTACAGACCGTAAGTTCCGTTTGCGTGGACAAGCTGCTTGTGTGGAGCTAGTGAATCAATCACTTCTAAAGGAAAGAATTTCCTGTATAATCTTAGCCTTTTTCGGCTTTTTATTAGCCAGAAGAATTTCTGAAGGGGGAGGAAATTAAGTCATGGTAGTGCAGATAAATCGTTTGTTATACCAGACAGGTTCCATCTGCGTTTCTCATTGCTTTCATGGTAGAATCAGAGAGCTAACCCAGATCTTTGTGAAGTATCAAGCTGATCCCGGTCATGGATAAGTGAAGTGAAACAAACCCAAACACTTACCCCAAGCTCAGCAAAAAACCTATGTCTGGTCTAACTGCAGCCTTTTACTGCACCTCTCCAGTTAGCTTCAACTGTAGTGGCTACAATCTGGCAACACTATGATGAAACTGCCAAACTGATGCTTACCGAAGTAACACAAGCATACCGATCATAATTGCTGCACATAAAAGTTACCCAGGAGCATTTTTATTAGCACGGCACACAAACTAACATACAATAGCTGGTTACCGAGCGGTCACAACAACCTCAGAGACAACCCTTGCAAAACAGGTTTTACAGACAGCAAGTTTCGTTACTGTGGACAGTGGTACCAAGCATCCAGATTACAAACAAGCATTAAAAGTTAGCTTCAAATGAGGTTTATGTTCACACAGCTTCTGTAGAATTTCCCCTGACTCTTGCATATTTAGGACACAAACATTAGCAACGGTGTTATGGCCCCAATTTGTTATTACAATTTACAACACAACAGCTACAGAATGACAGAAACAGTTATAAAAACTTGAACACATTTAATTAACAGACAAAGACTAATACTAACCTACAACTAATAACCAAGATTGATTTACAAGAAAAACAGAAATATTTACAGTCCCTTTTTGTTGGGGTGGCTTGGTGATGTCCTGGGTAAGGAAAAAAAATGCTCTAACACAGGCAAAAATCCACAAAAGAAACTTCACAGGTCTTGAACAGAAAATGACAGGTCTGGTCACATGTATCCTTCTCCTTGCAATTTCTCCTACTACTTTACTGTCTCAATTCTTTTCCTTATATACTCTTTTGCAGACCCCACCCACATTTAGACCTCTCTTTTTTAATTTTCGGGGACTTGCCCCAGACATGTCCAGGACATGTCTAAACCTAGCTCCAGTCTGAGCTTAATAAAAGAAAGGTAAATACTGCCATCTAGTGGCCTCTATTCACATTACAACGGTAACTTGGCTATGTTAGCCGCAGTGCTACAGCCACAATCAACGGGCTATCACGTCAGGTTAGCTTATGCAGTAGAAGCAACTAACAGCTTCTGCGTGAGTCACGGACAGTCACGACCGAAACAGGCTTTTTCTTCAGATATTTTACAAAGCCTGCGTTTGAGGCCAGGTGTTACTACTACCTATCGCTAACAGTCCTGCTAGCCACCCGCAACACGTTAGCTTCACTTACATTACAGTTAGATCATTTGCTGTTATATCGTTACTTACAGCTTGTGGCTCCGAGCGCTTGATCGATGCAACTGCTTCAGGTTTGAGAAGCAGCTGAAACGCTTATCCTGTGTCCAATTATCCTTTATTGACTAAACTGTTTTAGGTGAAATGCTGAACACAAGCAGCTAACGTTCCCTTTGGCTGTCGCTGTTTGCTGCCAGCAAACAATAAAGCTACCCACTCATTTCTGGCGGCATCGTCTTTTGGAGTAAACGGACAAGTAGCTTTGGGAGAGATACTGACAAAACTGCACCTTAAATGATCTGCGGTGCTTCTTTTGTATTTCCAAAAGTGTAGATGCTACGAAGACATAGTATGATCTGCCTTTGTCAGTGCCTGCTAGAGTAGTTTCCGGTGTGGGCAGGCCCAGCGCCGTGATTGGCTCTGGCTAGGTCTGTACTAATTGGACGGCACAACCTGACGTCAGGTTTTACTCAGATCTAGGGACGAGCTGTTCTGAGAGGAAATCATGTTCATGAAATCATGTTCTTGGATTACGGCAAAACCTCTGTATCTTATGTTTAGAAACTTTTCAGAGGTTGAGTTTGGACATCCAACATTACTACATAACTAGTATATATTAAAAGAAGGATCAGCATAATAGGTCCCCTTGAATTTCTTTTGCTCGTTCCCCACCAGCGCCTAATTATTTATTTATTTTTACAAATTATCTTTAATCAAAACCTTTTTTTCATTTGTTTGTTTTATGCACAATTTGTAATGTAATGAGAAGTTCAACTGCAGCCCTAGAGGTTCACTGTGAAGATTTGTAACATCTAGATATGGTTAACCCCTCTGCGCAGAAGCCAAATCTGGCTATTTATGGGTTACCTTACTTAAAGTTTTAGTATACGATTTGAAAGTTTGATCATTATTAATAACCTCATTTAGATGGTGGTTATGGTCCTATAGTACCATCTACACAATGTGAAGAGCAAAAAAAAAACAAAAAAATCCATTAACTCTAGTGACTGCAGGGCTGCAGAGATGTTAACCAAAGTCTCTCTCCGACTCTCATCCAATCCCCTCGTCTAGTTGACACTCCCCCGAGAGCTTGCTCTGACTCCCCGTGCTCCGCGTTCCGCCCCCTTCCGTGTTATAAACTTTCTGCAACAAGCAAGTAGCTGAGTAGCAGCTTAGCAACAAGTGCTCGTAGAATGGAAAAGAAAGACAGCGACAGCAGCAAATGACCCTACTTGCCCCACCGGCAAAAGTTGGGAGAAAGCGCAACTCTGCAGAGGAAAAGACAGAGACGAAGGGAAAATGTGAGCAACGCAGGACTCAAAGCAGAGTAAACATCGGGTCATCCATTCACTGCTGGAGGAAGCTACAGGAGGATTTGGGCCTGAAAACTGATGCTGATACAGCAGACTTTTTGTTGAACAGGTAGGTAATTTTTGACTTTTATTGTGTGAGTTGTTACATAAATAACTTTTTATAAGTCTATGACAATCCTGGCTAATGACTAAACGCTGCCGGTCGTTTTCTCTGTGTCGACAGACGGTGTCGAAAAGAGTTGATGGCAAATGATGGAAACCATCTACGGCTGTCCTTAGTTTTTCAAAGGCGCAATCCCTCCTGCGCATCATGATGCGCCTCAACACCCAAGAAAAGGTGCTTTAGACCACGAGCCTGACATACCTGAAACCAAGCACCTCGTAAAGCTCGAGTGAAAAAGGCTCTTCTGCTGTTTACTGCACCATGCACGTGGCCTACCATTTGAACAAGGTAAACAAACCAAACACTTCAAACAGCTCATCGTCACATGAGAGTCCTTCCTGGGGCGATTTGGTTCGCTAACCGTGATCATTGAATGGGCATAGCCTGTCACCTTGACACTGACTACTCAGAAAGCATTTTACATCTTAAGTTACTAGTTCAGTAAAACATGGCATTGTCACGTTCGAGGGGAATAGGCAAAGGTCCCTATTTTAACGATCCACAGTTATTTTAAAAAAATAGCACTGCGTTAACTCATTCCCTATGGCAAGCCGCTGCCAACGGCGCGGCAAATTCTACCATTGCCAACGGTAAGTCGCTGCCAGCAGCGTGGATGACCATTTGCAGTCCGATGAAAACACGAAATCAGTTGAGGATCGCGGTCATGGGCCACCAGTACTTCAATATTTTATACTGTGTAATTTCTGGGAAAAGTACTCCGTACAAACGCAATAATTTTATAAAAAAGTATTCCGTAGGGAATGAGTTAAAAAAATGTGAATAAGGTGCAAATATTTTTTTAATCGCCTTCAGTTCCACATTTTAAATGTAGTGGAAACATTACCTATTCAATTCCAAATCAAAGCATTAACATATTTGATAAGGTCTGTTACTCTTTTACAGGAAGCAAAGAAAAAGAATATTCGTCAGTTCTCAAAAAAAATAGCGGTGTCAGAAATTTTCTCTTCAAAATCAAATTCTAAATTTCACTCAAGATTTAAATTCACTTTCAATTACTGAACTAACATTTAGTTGCTTAACCATTGTTTTTGATAACTGCTGTACATCTGCGTTGCATCCAGTCAAACTTCTGGCACCCAGGATGAACAAACTACATTCCACAGTTCCTGCACATTCTTCGGTTTGCTTCAGAACCTGCATTTTTAATGCCATCCCACAAGTTTTCAATGGGGTTCAGGTCAGGGGATTGAGCTGGCCGCTTCATTACCCCAGTCCTGTTTGTCTGGAACCAAGATGCTGCTCGCTTACTCGTGTGTTTGGGGTCGCCGTCTTGCCGAATCACCCACTTCAGGGGCATTTCCTCTTTGGCATATGGCAACATATTTCCTTCAAGTATGTTGATGTATTCAAATTGATCCATAATCCCTGGTATATGATAAATAGGTCCAGCATCATAGAATGAAAAACTTCCCCAAACCATGATTTTTGCACCACCAAGCTTCACCGTTTTCACAGTGTACTGTGGCTTGAATTCAGGACCCGGCGGTCGTGTGACATACTGTCGATGACCAGTAGACCTGAAAAGTACAATTTCCCTCTCCTCAGTCTCCGCAGCATCTTTCACCATTTCTCTTTGGGCCAATCGATGTGTTTTAACTGAATCTTGAACTGAATAATTGGCTGAATCTTTGTCATTCTGACTATTTTTTGATCCGTTTTAACAGTAGTTGCTCATTTCCTTCTGCCCGTTTCAGGTTTTTGTTGCCATTTTAAAGCATTTGAGACCATTTTAGCGGAGCATCCTGTGATTTGCTGCACTTCATCACGTTTTTCCCCTCTCTAATCAACCTTCCAATCAAATTACGTTGGCCCTCCAAAAAAATTTTTGAACGGCCCATTTTACTTTACACTTCAGAAGGAAGTATATTTTATAGCAATGTGTGAACCATTTGCTTCCCTTCTTGCTTCATGAAGGACAATTAATGACACCTGTGAATCCTCCAATTAAACTCCACACTGCTATTATTTTGAACACGCCCCTTTCATTGAATGAGTCAATTTCTCAGAACAACTTGCATATCAGGACAGTTGGGTCTGTTGTTTTTCCTACTACACCACTACAGCTACAAGTAAATTATTTGCCATGCAGAAATATCACTACTTCTAATAACAGTGGTTCAACAGGTCAGTGACACAAAACTGTAGGCGCACAGACTGAAGCACCTGGTGCAAGTGCATTAGGGCAAGTCGGAAAAACATTTTTGCTAATTTTATGGCGGAATTTCAAGGCAAAATTCAAGGCGCAAGGTTCAAAACGGTCGTACTTAATCTCTTAATTAATCATAGGTGAGTTTTGGGCGTAACACGAACTAAATCAGAGGGTCATCTCCCATCTCCTTTGAAAGCCAGACGCCCTTGGACCTCGGCGAATTGCTATAACGGGGTGTATTTGCCTAGTACCAGGAGAAAAAAAAAACTACAAATGAAAGGGCCTGCAAAGCACGCAAATAAACCATTACTTAAGGTAAGGAAACCTGAATACAGTGATCTCCAAGAATGTAATAAAAACATTTTTTTAATATTGTTCAAAATGGTTTTATTCATATCCAGATGTTAAAATCATCATAAATTTCGGGGGCTGAACTTGAGCTTTACATCATATTACAACTTGCGGATAAAACAAGCAAATGAAGAAAAATTGATACTAATTCATGATCACAGGTAAAAAAAAATTATAATTATGTGCTGGTGGGGAGCGACCGACAGACATGTAAAAAAAACAATCAGCGAGATAGAGACGAAAAGAATATTATTTTGATAACTTTACCGCAACCCCTTGAATAATATCTGACAGGAGGGAAAAGAACTAGCTTCCACTTGGATGACGATTGAAGGTCAAGTCCGACATATGGAAGAAATTCGGGTAATTATCAACGGTGACAAAGACGTCATCCGTTACTTTTGTCGCTACTAAAAGGACTGCTTTTAGTGGCCACTTCTTTTTTCAGCCTAACTGCAAATAATAATAAAGACATTTCAAATGAAATGCGGAGTTTTGTGTTTGATAATAGGGTGGGACAGATGGGTTGCAGGCCCTGTATTAATGAATCAGGTCGGATTCAAAATAAATTTTTCAGATAATTGGGGATAATGGGTCATCCCATGCATGACTTATCCAGCAATCTGAAGCACACTTTCAGCACTTCAAACATTCATACCGTTATAGTTTGTTTTTTGTGTGATGGAACAAAAACCTACGCACTATTTTTGACGTGTAATGTATTTAATCCATAGGCTTACCATTGTCCCCGAACAGCAACCCCTCCCGGAGCAATCTTCTGGAAAAAAGCAGGAAGGACAGAGCTCGCCAATATCAAGAAGTCATGGCTTTATCCAGAAGAATTTACGAAAACCTTCACGTGTAACTTCACATGTTGAAGCGAAAAGCTTCAGCATGCTCTGATGTGTGGACGTTGGTTGCACCAACCATTCTGACATGCATTTTTTAAATATCTTAACAATAATTGCCCACATTGTAATCTCTTTATTTTACTTTTTTTGCATGAATGGGCACTGCTGCTTGTCCCTGGATGCTTAGTATGCATCAAGCGGAGCGTACATGCGTTGTGCACAGGCCTACAAGGACGCATAGTGCTATCTAATTACGCGTGCAGAAATTAGCAGTCAAAAACTGACCATTGACTTTAGACTAGGTTTTTGCTGGTCAACAGCACTATTGCTTTTTGTGGTCTAAAGATAGCAATGTCCCATAAATGGGCCGGACCACACCTCATTTTAAGACCAACAAAGACCTAAACAGGTCGAAACCGGTCGGTTTTGTTAATGTATCTATGGCCATGTTTGAATAAAGGCCTTTTATACTATGTGAGGACCAATTCAGTCCGGCGCAAGAGTGCCTGAATTTTATTGCTCTGTAATTACTGTGACCCTTTATTTCAAAAGCACCTGCGATTTTTTCCCCTTGGGCTTTACAGGACACGACCAGTCCTTGACCACACCACTATCTCTTTTCGTAAGATATATAAAATATAGTTCCTTAACACTTAGATAAAACTTAAATAAGTGGAATTTAATTGCTATTTTAATTTTGGTAAATGTTATTCACAATAATCTTTAAAGATGCCATTAATTGTGACACCTCGATTTTGAAGAAAATTGATTTTCAATTTAATCAGTAAATGACTTTGGTTGGTTCCATTGAAACATTAATATTGCAAGAAATTTCTCATCTGTTCCGAGATTCTAGATAAATATATTTTTTTGAATTTTTTAAAGAATTGTCTGTGCATTGCCAGTCAGGAGTGCCAGGAATTTTGAAGCCCACTGTACATTCAAATATAACCAGGTGTCTATGCGGTCACATCCGTCCACCAACAAAATTTAGATCATACACCCTATATTCACCACATTACAGGCAAAATTGACATCCTGCTGTGAAATGATGTATTGATCCAGTTTGTCTGACTAATTGGCAAAATTTTATCATATTTCTTACTAAGTAACATGATTTAGATTTTTGTCATAAAATGCCCACCAATCTGGCACCCTAAGCAAATTTGAGCTGATTGCTTATGCAGATCAAAAATACAGTTTGTAAATGGATCTCTGGATTAGTTAAGTTATGAATAACAATCCTAACTACTAACAATATTTCTGGCCAAGATACCAAAATATTCACATGCATGAACAGAATTTGCCCAGGAAATAATGATAAATTAAAAAAGTTTTCCAGCAAAACATCATAAACTGATCAAATTGAATTAAAACCTGCAAAGTGAGATGGGAAAACATGGTGTGGCCAACTTCCCAAGACATGATCTCATGAGAGAAAGGAAATGAAAGAATAGGAGGTGCAGGTTCCTGGTGAAGCGTGATGAATGGGTTACAACATCCATCATGTAATGAAAGCTAAGCACCCATTACTTGGGCCATGCTATCAAGAGAGATTATAATCGCCTAAAAACTGAAGGCTGCATGGTGATTGTCCAAGTCACTCGTCAAAAGCTGCAGCTCAGGAGCCATGTGTCTGTGGCGCAGGCAAAAATGAAGGACTGCTAAAGCAGCATCACACTACATCAATAAAGAAATAGCTCCACAAAACTTAACTCACACGTGAGGTAGAGCGCATCTTCGTCCACCCGCGTCTCCACCGGGCGTATGGTCAGCTCCACACCAGCCGTGTCCAGATTGCGCTGGTGGGTTTTAGCGTTGTAGCATGATGCAGAGCGACAGTGGTCTCTCAGCCAGACATAATCCAAGTGCACTGTTAGCCCACCATAGTTCAGCTCTGCAAAGGTAGCAGCAATATCAGCCTTGCGCGCTCTTGCTCGAAAATCCAAAGGCTTTGAATAAATAACAAGATTGTCTACATCCATTGCTGAAATGTCCCGCTTACAGCAAATAACTGACAGTCTAAGCATGATAACCTTACAAAATTAGTAGTTTTTCAAGGAGCAGTTTTGCAGTAATAGTGCAGTCTCTGAGAGGTGCCTGACATATTGGGACATAAAAAAAGTGAAGGGGTTGTAGCTGAATATGGTCCCTGTGGACCACTGGTCCCCAATACTGGTCCCTACCACCAGAGAGAGCTGGGACCACTTTAGGGACCACCTATCGGACCACTTACAACTGGTCTCTGGCTCAGAGACGACTTCTTATTGGTTTCTACGCTGTTCTCTGCCAACTCAAAAGTTCTTTTGAAGTTGGTTACTCAATACATTAAATTAAATTTGCTAACCTTCAAAAACATTCAAGATGGTCGCGCAACACTTTAAAATCTGGTCAAAACTGTTTATTTTCCATTGACATTGGGCTGAACCTAAACAGTATTTCCGCAAAAGCCTGCAAGAGGCCAATCGCAAGTAAAGTATTTGAAAAAGTATGCCATCCTTTCTCTTATGCCATACCGTAGGTCATACGGTATTGAAGTTATGGAGCGGACACGAATGCAGACAGACAGACTGACAGACGGACAGACGGAGAGCAATCCTATAGTCTCCTCTGTTTCCGGTAGGGGACTAATTGTTCTTACAATGCGGGGGGTTCATTAATGAGGAAAAAGAATGAGTTTATTAGTTTAAAACTCGCATTCCCGGAATTATGTGCCTCTATCAGACATGTAGCTATAGGCTACTTAGCTGTATCTTGTTTCTTTAGACCATTGGTTCTGAACCTCGGACCTGGGGACCCCCTAGTCCTAGTCACTAGTATAGGCTAGTGTTCGTTCCTGTTGCAACTGTAAACACTATTTTTAACAGCTGTTAATTTCTCTTCTTTAGGTCCTTTTCATATTTTATTATTCACCCATAAGCGACATTAACCAAAACGGTGATCATTGTATAACATGTTAGATAAAATCTGGGTTTCATCGCAAACATTTGCTCAAAGAAAACTTATTTTTAACTGATCAAATGAACGAAGACTGTGATTCAACTGGGTCCAAATTCAGTTGGTGAACATGTTGTTTTTTAACTTCTACAAAATCATGGGCCTTGTATTTTAATCTGTGATTACCAAATAGTGATTTTTTGGGGGAACATGAGTCCACATTTTCACAACTTCAGGATTCCAAGCTTTAGTTTAGTGCTTTACCCTAAAGAATATGCTTAATGTATACAGGTTTCCCAACCACCAATAAACATCATAGAAGAAGAAGATATTCTTCTTCTTTGATGTCTTTGAAGGCTGGCAAACCAGCTAACATTCTGCATGTTCTTCAGCTTAAGCACTAAACTAGCACTTTGTAGTAAAGGTAGTTTGGGGAAAGTAGGAGTATACACTGAATTGGAATGCATTGCCAACATAATAACTTTGAGACGTACGTTAGTTACGTGGCCTCCAGAATTATGACGACAATGATACACTGGAAAATTCCCATTGATACTGCTTCATATTACGCGAATGTGTTTAAAATGTAAACACCAGTATCCAACCTAAATATGAGGGGTGTAGTACAATGATAGTTCAACATTAGCCAAGCTCTTAGTGTGAGCTGGTTGTGCGGTGCCTGGAGCGACAGACCCGCACACCATCCACATCAAACCGCCTGAAGGATCAATTCCCCTCAATTCAATTCTGTCCGCACTCCCGGCCAACGCCCTGTGCTGGACTGTTGCTGTCAGGCCTGCAAGAAGGGCTCTCCCAGTGCACTCCACACATGGCCACGCACCTGATCCTAATCTGCTTCTAACAAACCAGCAATATAAAGCCAGCACAGCAGCAGTTGGGGACAGGTTGGCTGGGAGTGGATTTTGCGAGCGCATTACCAACGGCTGTTCTCTTTCTATTTTTCTATCAGAGTCCAAGGTGAGGACATGAGGGAATCCCAAATTTGCGCTCCCCCCAGAAAGCCTTGTGCTGGACGCTATCTACAGAAGCGGCAGCGGCACTTATAAGAATCACTGAAGCACTGAGATAGTCTTTTTTCATGATCAGTTCTTATTTCAATTTTTTAAAAGGGTAATGTTAACTCCGCTAACTTTGGGGTCATTCCATGCCAAGTGATCACATTTTCTTAAAACTTCCCAGGTGACCATCTCAGATTTTGCTTAAAGTCTGTCAACATACACTCCTAAGATTAATTAACACCCTAAAAAATTTCAGGGTCCAACTCCCACCGGTTTGAATTTTATGGCCCTTCAAATTTTGGCCGCCATGCCACTCTTTAGAGCTCAAATGCCCAGAGTGGTTTTGGGAGGGCAGTATCTCCACAATGGACAGTCCAAGAAGGACTCTCGTTGGAGGGGCCACTTTTGACAATTTTCCATTGCGAACCCTTTTTAGACTCCAACCAATCCATCAACACACCATCAGAGGTGGTTCATAAGCCTTTCATAAATCTATACCCATATTCGATCCCCCAGCAAAGAAATTGATGTTATTTCACAATATGTGGTCTCAGGGCCCCCCCAAATCCCCAGGGCCCTAAGTCCATCTTGTGAAAGTTCCCTCTTCGGGAACCCACAACCGCGAAATGGTGCAATATTATGTCAAATTAAGCCAAGATTCCAGAAGACTGGGCCAGAATTGGCTAGACTACCAATTCTCAGCCTTCTGGAACTCTCCATTGTGGAGATATTGACCTCCCAGAACCACTTCAGGCAGTAGCATTCCAAAAAGTGGGCATGGCACCCAAAATTTGATGGTCCATAAAATCTAAAATGGAGGGAGTTGGACCTAAAAGAGGTCGTGCCTAAAAATAATACACCATTTCAACTGTACGCAATATTAAAAAAAAATTACAGCGCTTCATCTGCTCGAAAAAAAACACAGTTGCTTTTGAACTAACCAACTGAGGTATTCCTCCACGTGGCGTATCATAGTAAACTGCGCGCTGTAGCGATCAGCCGTTTGCCGGTCCGCCAGTTAAACCGAGAGATGAAGAAGAAGATGATCAGCTGTTTGGGTCACTGTAACTGCAGTGGCAAAGTCGGACGGTCATTAAACTTGTACAAATATTTCAAAAAAGGTCCGTGTGTTGCTTTCCTGGACGTGGACGCATTCCTTTGCGGGATGGACTTCGGCAGATGTGGCTAGTTGCGCTCAACATGGATAGTGATACACCATCCGTATCCCTAAAAGAGCTCCGTGTTTGCAGTATTCATTTTTCCAAAGAGGATTTCGTGTGGCTACATTCAGGGAAAGAGCACTGCTGTACCAAAGCATCACGTAGTAAATGTGAAACACCTGTGTAAAAGTCTAATGTAACTTTGCAGCACAAATTGATATCGCATAGGGTCTATGCAGCCACAAACTGTGTGTCTGCTGTGCTGGTAAGATGTAATAGGGATTTTTTTTTTTTTAATTTGAGATGTAATTGTATGCCATTGAAATGCTGTCGCTGCCACAAACCGCTAAGAGTCTGACCCAGACAGCTGATCGCTACAGAGGGCAGTTTACTCCGATGGAATACGTCAGTTGGTTAGTTGAAAAGCGACTGTTTTTTTCTGAGCAGCTGAGGCACAGTAAATGTTTGTAATATAGTGTATAATTAAAGTGTTGTATTCAGGTAGGACCGCATTTAGGCCGCGAAAATACAGTGTTACTTTGTGACCGTTCACCACATTGTATTGCGTAAATCTCTGTCCAGCACTATGCACTGGGGCGGCTTCCTGAGGGAGAGTAGGGAGCTTGAAACCGCATCTAGAGTACGTAGAGGCTATTTGTAGCTCCTACAACCCCACTTCAAAAAACGTTAACTATCCCTTTAAGCAAAATCTGAAATGGTCCTCTGGGAGCCATTTAGTCACTTGGCATGGAAATGACCCTTTGTTGTTTTCCAATGGGATTTCCCAATGAATTCTGTAAGCATTATGCCAAGTGAGGATTGGCATCCTCTGAGCCAGGCATTATCTTTTTTTTTTGGTTGGCTCTATGTAGGCTATGGACCAGACCCAAAATAGCAAGTCAAGCGTCACTGTACACATCACAATCAGTTCAGTGTTTTTTACTACTGAAGGGCTTGGCATGTTCACGTGGCGCTGTTACAACTGATAATGTAACTAGAGTGTTCAGGTGAACACGTGTCGCCTGCGAAGCTTATGTGAAAGTATGACTACCAACTGAAAGTGTGACTACCGGGCGGACGGACAGACGGACGGACAGACAGACGCCGGACAAAGTGATCCCTTTGTGCCGCTATGCTTCGCAGGCGACACAAAAAACGGAACAACAATATTGTAATACTGCCCGATAATGCAACTAAGGTATAGTCCCTATTAGGGCATTTTCAGGCCCAAACCACCAATTTCAAAATAATTTTCAGCATTAATAAACCACCCCGTGGGGGTCATGAATCCACCAGAGAAAACTGCGATATCAATTTTCTTTGACAAAAATGATACTTTTTAGCTCGCCGGGACGAATGTCCGGAGAGCTATTGTCGTACCCCCGGCGTCCGCGTGCGCGTCCACTTCCACGTCCGCGTCCGTCCGCGTGCAGAAAAACTTTAACCTTGCCTATAACTTTTGAACCGTGAGAGATAGGGCTTTCATACTTTGCGTGTGTACTCATTGATGCCAGACCTACCTACCGATGCCAAAATTTCTGACCTCGTGACCTTGACCTTGACCTTTGACCCACCTTTAGAAAACTTTAACCTTGCCTATAACTTTTGAACCGTGAGAGATAGGGCTTTCATACTTTGCATGTGTACTCCTTGATGCCGGACCTACCTACCCGATGCCAAAATTTCTGACCTTGTGACCTTGACCTTTGACCGACCTTTAGAAAACTTTAACCTTGCCCATAACTTTTGAACCGTGAGAGACAGTGCTTTCATACTTTGCATGTGTACTCCTTGGTGCAAGACCTATCTACTGATGCCGAAGTTTGACCTGATGACCTTGACCTTGACCTTTACCCGACCTTTAAAAAACTTTAACCTTGCCCATATCAAAAACTTTAACCTTGTCTGATAACCTTTAAACCATGAGAGATAGGGCTTTCATACTTTGCATGTATACTCGAAATTTTGACCTGGTGACCGTGACCATGACCTTTACCTGACCTTTTTAGCGCGCTGGGACGAATAACATCCAGAGAGCTTTTGTCATATCCCTGGCATCCACGTCCGCCCGCGTGCAGAAAAACTTTAACCTTGCCCCCCGGCGAGCTTTCTTGTCTTTCTGACAACTCTTGTTACTTTTTGGGAGGGGCCATCCATTCTGGGGCCCCATAAAGTATCACCAATGATTATAATCATGTGCCTATCAATGTACATTGTAGCTGATATATTTTCCTAATAGATGAAATTAGAATTTGTTGAATTCAATGTTATGAGATGGGAAGATATTTGTTCAAAAAAATGTTATGAAATGGAGATTTCTTATGGTTGTCATATATTGATGACCATCTGCAACCCAATTAGAGCATAGCGATTCTTCGCGTGAAGTCGAGAACTGGATCACGTAGGTGTGTTGACCTGCGTGGTTGGCAAAAAGCAACAGTATGACGAGAAGTCTTACAGGTGTCGTAAAGTTGTCCGCTGCATTTCATTATTATACCAGTCAGTTGCTGTGTTATTAAATGTTAACTGGGTCAGTCAAAGTGAAGGCATCCAGAAAATAAGAAAATTCCTGGGTCACCCCCTCAGAAATTTCTCAAAAAATTCAAATAGGTGGACTTATGAAATAATACCAAGTATTAGACCAATATCCCCAATAGTTTTGAAATAATGGCCTGTCACAATTTTAAGTTTTTTTTTTTTAAACGAAATTGTGTTTCATCAAACTTAGGGCTTCCACTGCTCCTCTATTATTTGACCTACAGATCAGATTTTTGGTTTCCCAGGTCAACTTTTCCCCTAGAATCAGACTTTCTGCTCAGATTAGGTGTATCTACCTTGGTTGCTCCACAACAGGGCTCCAAATTTGGCTGAAAAGCCAAAAAAAAAAAAAAAACACCCGCAAAAATTGCTGTACTTTAAATGCTACAGATCAGAAAGTTTAGGGAATTCAAGCTTGAATTGTTTTTGTGACCATCCCTGATACCTCTCATAGGTAATCCACTTTAATCTTGTATCTTGGCAGGAATGAGAATAAATTTTTTTTTGCTCGTTTTTTATTTTACGGAAGAAAATGGCAATATTGAGGTCCATGGTTCAACATGTGCGCAATTGACCACATCCTTCAAATCTTTACCATAGATTGCTATAGTTGTCAACTTCATCTGAGAAAAAAAAAATTGGGATGGTGTTCAGCCTAGTGTGAGGTAGCGTTCAGGAACCAATCGCGAGACCCAGGAGATCCAGCAAAATAGCATTTTATTAAAGCTGAGGCGTGAACCCCCATAGGGCAGGAGGCAACGGTACAGAGTTCAATCCAAAATCAGAATCCCAGGGGCGTAATCCAAATCGTGCACAAGGCAGCAAACACAAAACTCAGGGTCGGGCAAAGCAGATTTGGTACACAGGCACAGGAATATCGGGCACAGGCACAGGAGGTAAATCCAAAGCCAAAATCCATTGGACGTACTCCGGAATATCAAAGGTAATGTACACAGGAATATCAAAGGTAAAGCCAAAATCAGAATCCGGGATGTTCCAGTCAGAAGTATAACCTGAAGAGTACAAGGCATCAACGATCGCAGCTAGGGGAAAATTTTCTGACAGGAACGGAGAGTGAAATGACTGCTTAAATACACGTAGGAGCAGTCACACGCTATAATAGGGCACAGGTGAGTTGGATCAGACTAATTACAAAGGAATGAACATGAGGAAGTTCCTGATTGCAAGAAATTGGTAAAAGCTAAAACGCGGACAGGGATCACAGAGACAGCCTACTGACAAACATACGGCTCCGGTTAGGGAGTTTTACCGTGCACAGAGTGAGGGGCAGAACGGTGATTCACAAGGTGCAGAAAATCTGCTGAAACACAGCAAAGTAAGTTGAGTGAAGGCAAGGGGCGGAGACTAGAGCAGAGCGAGTGCTGAGAGCTTGTTAGTCAATTAGTAATGTGCAGCTATACAATCCTAAGTGCTCATTAATAAGTTAGTACTATAAACAATGTTAGTATTGGTTAGTAAGTCTAAACAACAACAAACAACAAACTGTTAGTATTGTTAGTAAAACAGAAAAGCAAGGTGAAGGAAGTAAACAAGGTTAGAAGGAATGGTTGAAATCCCAGAAACCATGAAATCACCCGAAAGTGTGGCACACAATACTGGGGCAGTGAGCGGTCTCATGACGAAAGACCAGACAGGGGGAGACAAAGTGCAATGCATGGTATGAGACAAAACATGGACTGGAATAAAACCGCAGGAGTGGAATATGGAAGACATACACAGACAAAGCAAAAACAAAACATGGCATGGCATCTAGATCACAATACAAAATACAGAGCATGGTCAGACAAAACAGAATTCATAATCAAACATGGGAGTCAGGCAGAAACAAAAACATTGTCAGGCAGAACAGGATCATAACACCTAGTTTATTTTATGTGAATTTTTCAATAGACACACCATATTGGCCAACATCTGGGAGAGTCTGGATGCTTAGATATGGACTGATCCTTCATGATTGTTATATAGAAAACTTAGACAGAAATATTTTATCCCTCGTCTTAACAAAGATAAATAGAAACACCTGAGAAGGGAGAGTTAAAGTATCTTTAATCAAGAAAAATTACTGAAAACAGATCAAGACTAAAAATCAGTTTAAAGCCGTGTTTATCGCTCTCTCTGCTCTCTGTCCACCGGCCGCCGCTGTCATTAGAGTGCGTAAAAACCTCAAGGGTACATCCAGTCAAGAAAATTTAGTTTAATTTCTAGTGCTGCTATAACGACGGCAGCCTGATATTGATGACACACCGGGTTGTGGAGTATAAGCATTCACAATATTAAATATTAATGTTAAATTCTTGTTTCGTAATATTGATTTTCACGCGTTCTTGCCAACCACGCCAATAAGCATGTCTGGATTTGAAGTCATTGTTTGTAAACAAGAAGTATCCCTTTAGTGCAGTGAAAAATGTCAAGAATACCTCCCAACTGTCACACACGTAACCCGAGAATCACTCCCTGGCACAACTCCCATCCGCTTGTATTTGGCTCGATAATCTGGCAACACTGTCATGCACTCACACCCATATGAACTGAATGAATTAAGTCATTACATTATCAGCTGAGAGTTATTACATTACTGTTATTAAATTATTAGTCAGTCACTTTTAATCACATGTTGGTCAAAATGTTATTACAATATTGAGCAGGCAGTTATTACTTTATCGGTTGAAGTTATTACATTATTTTTGATAGGGACTTTAGATTTGATAAGCAGATCAGCTCTGTAGTCAAAACAAGTTTATTTCAGTTAAGACTCCTTGCAAAGGTTAAAGCTTATCTCCCAAGAAATGATTTTGAGAGAGTTATACATGCCTTTGTTACATCACTGTTATGATCCTGATCTGCCTGACCATGTTTTTGTTATGATCCTGTCCAGCCTGCCCATGTTTGATTATGAATTCTGCCTTGTCTGACTATGCTCTGTATTTTGTATTGTTTTGGGATTCCGTGCCATGTTTTGTTTTTGCCTTATCTTTTTCTGTTTGCCATTTTCCACCATTGCAGTTATATTCCGGTCCATGTTTTGTCTCATACCATGCACTGCACTTTGTCTCCCCCTGTCTGGTCTTTCGTCATGTGATCGCTTACTGCCCCAGTATTGTGTGCCACACTTTCGGGTGATTTCATGGTTTCTGGGATTTCATCCATTCCTTCTAACCTTGTTTACTTCCTTCACCTTGCTTTTATACATAACTAACAATACGAACAATTTGTTGCTTTAAGTAAACTTACTAATCAAGACTAACATTGTTTATAGTACTAACTTACTAACAGCACTAGGGATTGTATAGCTGCACATTACTAATTGACTAACGAGCTCTCAGCGGTCGCTCTGCTCTAGTCTCCGCCCCTTGCCTTCACTCAACTTACTTTGCTGTGTTTCAAGCAGATCTTCTGCACCTTGTTAATCACTGTTCCTCCTCTCACTCTGTGCACGGTAGAACTCCCTAACCGGAGCCGTATGTTTGTCAGTAGGCTGTCTCGGTGATCCCTGTCCGCTTTTTGGCTTTTGCCAATTTCTTGTAATCAGGAGCCTCCTCGTTCATTCCTTTGTAATCAGTCTGATCCATATCATCTGCCCTCTCCTTTGTAGCATGTGACTTCCCTATGTGTATTTAAGCAGTCATTTCATTCACAGCTGTTGTCAGAACGTTTTCCCTGTGCTGCGATTGTTTATGCCTTGTACTCTTAGTGTTATACTTCTGACAGGAACGTCCCAGATTCTGATTTTGCTTTTACCTTTGATATTCCTGTACCCGTGTACCATACCTGTTTTGCCTGACTCAGAGTTTTGTGTTTGCTGCCCTGTTAACGGTTCGGATTACGCCCACAGGATTTTGGCTTTTGATTTTCTGACAAACCCGTGCATGTGTACCAAACCTGTTTTGCCCAACCTGTTTTGCCCGACTACGAGTACCCTGGTTACGACTCTGATTTCGTCCTCTGGATTTTGATTTTTGGATTGTGGAATCTGTACTGTTGCCTACTGCTTTGCAGGGGTTCTCCCCCCTCCTTAATAAAACCCAGTTTTACTGCGCTGCTTGGTTCTCGCGACTGGTTCCTGAATGATACCTCACAATTACGGTTAAAAACACATTGTTTGTTGGTCTTGATCAGTCATCTCTGCGTCGTTTACAAGTAATTCGAAATGCAGCTGCCCACCTGTTGACGGGAAAGAAACTGCGTGATCATGTTACTCCTGTCCTTGCATCTCTGCACTGGCTTCCTGTTAATTGTAGGATCCAGTTTAAAGTTTTATTGGTTTTTTAATGGCTTGGCGCCATCTTATTTATCAGAGCTTTTACAGCCGCACACTACTGGCAGGGCTCTTAGGTCATCAAACCAGCTGCTCCTGACAGTACCTCAGTCTCGGCTCCGTACTCGAGGAGAGAGCCTTTTCAGTGGTGCCCCTAAGCTGTGGAACATCATACCCTATCAGGTTAGAGCTGCTCAGTCACTTGAGCACTTTAAAACACTGCTGAAAACTTATCTCTTCTCATTGGCGTTCAGTCCCAGCTAGATAAGTAACCTTGGCTTTTCATTTTCTTTGTTTTGTTTGTTTGATTCTTTTACTTCATTTTATTCTTTTACCACAATCTTATTGTTCCTTTTTACTGTATTTATTTATTTTATGTCTATGGTGATTATCTTGTATCTTAATTTATGTACAGCATTTTGGTCAACTGAGGTTGTTTTAAATGTGCTATATAAATAAACTTTGACATTAGCCGATAATGTAATAATTGCCTGATATTACATTTTATTACATTACCAGGCAGTTATTACATTATTGGTCCGTTGTCACACTATCAGTTGTAACAGGCGCACTTCAGGATCATAATAACACAGGCTCTTGTTTATTTCCACTCGCATCTCACTGGAGAAGCAATAAAAATCGACAGATTCTTCCATTTGCTGAAAATGTAGTGCGTATCCCTGCATACTTTAATGGCGCCGAGTATACCAACATGTGAATTCTACTTTATTAATAAACAACTAAAATCATAGCAATTTAGTATGAAATAAATTTCAATTTTTGTCCATGATGTTATTTGAGCGTTCTCTTTAATTTACTCAACAACCGCATAGTAAAAGCACATGAAATCTGACAGGGGCACAGCCGGGGTCATCAAGAACAGGAATCTATCATAAAGATCATAGAGCTTACTTTTTTATGACAGTGCAAACGGGAGGAACTTAAATAGTGTTGTTATTTGAGCAGACCCTCCCTTAAAATTTCTCCAATACTGGTATAACCTGAACATACCATGTTGATTGAGAACTACCTGGCTATCAAGAAGTCGGCCTACATTACCCAAAACTCTAAAGCATGACAAGCAGGACTCAGAGTTCGATAAAAGTTATCATAGCAATGAGCAAAATACCTGTAAGACTGTATTACTTTCAATTGAGCGCACAAATACAATACACTACATCAATACCATTAGATGAGGATGCAATTGTGCAAAAATGTCAATAACACAATATCAACATCTACCGAATAATTATAAGTATGTAGGATACTGACTCAGGCATTGCTTAATTCCTTGCGAAGATGCAGAGATATTAGCTCAGTCCTGTCCCTGGGTGAAGGGGATGATGGACATTAGAAGATGATCAGCCCAATTGTCAACTGTCAAGAGACAATTGTCATCTTTCAAATTGATATTAACCTCTTCCACTCTTCCACTGAGTTGTCATTGGAGGGATATTGGCACTTCTCCCATCTTGCCTGAAAGCGCATTTTATCTCCAAACTCAATTTCAATTAGGTTTCCTAATTACTAAGTGTTAATTGTTCTGTTGCAAGGATGAGTCCGTATCCATTTTCTCTCAGCTTGCTTCAGCTGATTGATATAATTATCTAGCCTTTTCCTATCCACATTTTTGGTGACGTAAAATGTCAATGGCTTACGAAGCTTCGGAATTCCTGCAGCTCATAAAACGGAATAGGCTAGGCCTATATTTATTTCTGCATCTGTGTCCGATCGGCTAGGTACACCTAAGAAAACTTTTCTCATCAAAGTGACACCATCGTTAACTCCTGAATAAGCCGTTTGTGAATCTCACCCCTGTGGCCATGTCAACGGCAGATTGATTGATTGACTAATTGATTAGTGAGTGGCGCTCGAGTCTCATCACTCCTTCCTCGCTTATGCAGGAGTGAAAATGTTTTTCCGACTTGAGTGCGCATGTTATGGCTGTTCGTGTAACAATTAAACTCTTGTCTTAACGACCATAATGCAGGTTAACGCCCAACCTTTTTCTGAGTAAGAATCGGATAATAAGCTGAATTAACTTAATGACCAAAAGGGCTTCCAATAAGCTGCGCTGCCATTATCGATTGCGATACAGCTTTTCGTCAACAAGGAAGGCTACAATGAGATTGCGTGGACGGTAATAAAGTGAAATTTCTTGTCTCTCTCCTTTCTTGTTTAATAAGCGAATTGTCGTTCATATAATCACATAATGTTCCCACAACTTTACCAGAAACCAAACTCCAAAGCCCTAATGAATTACTTTTCTTCCTTGAGAGTTCTACGCATGATATGGATGCTAAATGATTCGAAATGCATGCCATGCGTAGACCTTTCACAATGCACTTATTTGAAGTTACTAAATAATTCCATCTACGACGGTTCGGCGTGAGAAGCGTTGGTAATTTAATAAATGAATTACCATCGCTTCGCGCGCCAACCAGTGTGCAACTAAGCTTCCCTGCAAGTGCAATCTATTTTTTATGAACGCTGGAAACATGATTGAGTGCAATCTTAAGATAAATTAGGTTGCAGTGTAAGTAAAAAAAAATCCAAGAACAGGAGATGGGTTTCTGGGAAAGCCCTGGGTTAATTAATTATTTTTTTATAATTATTTCCTTTCACTATCGAATCACTAAGCCTGTTGTCAATGTTACCCTTCACTGATCTGTGATTTCTAAACACTCTCTTAATAATCACAGGCTTATATATTGGTCTTTATTATTCAGTAAATAAATTGTGTGATTATTGACCAAGCGATCTTAATCAGGGTCAGCTGAAAAGCTATTATGTGCTTAAGGGTCAGAGACTCACAGCACTTCATTTGAAAATCCCGTAACGCCGCCTTTACTGACAGGGGGGGACGTTGGGCTTTAGGGAGTTAATTCTCATTTAAAATCCTTTCAGATAATTTTTTTTTCCATATTGAACAAAAAAATCATTATAAAACACTTAGGCAATAAGGAATGCAGTCAGACTAAAGATGTTACAAATATGCCATGACATAAATGACAAAATTGATACGAACATCAGATGGTCACAGTTTGGTCTTTAATATTTTTATTTAATTTAAGATTAACAGCAAGCTATTAGCAACAAGCCGCCTAGTGGTGTATTTTTCTAATTACACTTTGTCAATTGAAATTACTTTTCGGGGTTTCAAAACCATGGTTGAAACTTCAAGGGGTATTTCCGGGCAAAATTGAAACAATGGCACGTACGATAGTGCATACCGTATTGATTCATGCATTTTCGCTTATACTGAAGGAGGAATGATTAATGCATCTTGAAATGTCAGTAGGCCTAATTGTTTATAGGCCTAATGTTCTAGTAATGGTTTAGAGCAGGGGTAGGGAACCTTCTCCAGAAAGAGCCAGTGTGGGTGCCAGCTTTCATACCAACCAAGCTGCTACACACCTGATTCTACTAATCAATGTCCTTAACAAACATTCCAGAGGTTGATTAGGAGAATCAGGAGTGTAGCAGCCTGGTTGGTATGAAAGCTGCATAGTGGCTCTTTCTGTAGAAGGTTCCCTACCCCTAGTTTAGAGTTTCCATACAGCCATTTGCTCATGTTGATACATTTGCCATAGTTTCATTTCTTTGTCCCAGCATACTATAGACCATAGTTCAGCTTAATTCATGATATTCTCCTTGTTACATGTGCTGATTTTGATGTCCGAACGGCCTGCCTTATAATATGCATTCCGTTCGATTGAGTTTTTATATGTAGACATGCAAGCTAGTGCTGATTGTCTCCTAAATACAAGCTGGGAATCTCCTCCAAAGAATTCTAACTCAGGAAGTGTGTTGGAGCATTTTTGACGGAGGTGGAAGGAACAGGAGGCTTGGGGAAAATATGTCGGATGAGTGCCCGGATCCTGGAAATACCATGGATGTATTATGGGAAATACTCCACACGACCCCTCCTCGCGTTCGCCCCTCGGCATGCACTCCACCAGCTCCCGCGACAAGTTTATCAAGTTCATGTTCATTTTACTGTACAGTAAAACACCCTGAAATGTGTCGTAGTTATAGCCGCAATAATCCGGAGCAGGAATGCATTGGAAAGTTCAGCCATCCGATGAATGAAAGATTTTTACAACAGACCAAAGATTATTATTTGATAATGTTTTAACTTCGGAGCTCCGTTTTCAAATAAAAACAATGTAGTAGAATGAGGTCAAATTTCATTAAATTGGATTATAAATAATGTGCATTATAATATCGTTTTCACTTAGCACATATTTTATGAGAGAAATTAGGCTACTGAAGAACAGGTCTTTCGCCATCTGCTCCAACCAAGCGTTCGACCGTGCCGCAACACCACGAATAAACAAGCAATCCAAGCGGAGGCTGCCTTGACCGGGATTATGCGAACTTGACCGCGGTGGCACTGCTCTAGATCTATCAGAATAAAAAAAAAAATCACTTGCATTATCATTTCTCTAACATCATCACTGTGACATAAGTTTTACACTAAGAGTTAAAAATATCTGATGTAAGGCAGTGCTCTAAATCTCCTATTCCAAATAGAAGGAGGAATGAAAAAAGCCGACTTGAAGGATAATTTTCTTCGTAAAATGATTTTTGCTGACGAAGTCACAACTCGAAGAAAATTTCTTTGTAAGTTGGATAAATGAAAGTTATCTAAAGGATGGGCCTGTACGTACCAAAGCAATCCTCTCGAGTCTTCCACTTGCAATGCGTTGACTCTGGAGCGGAGTGTTGCCATCGCCTGTTGCTAGGCATGGTCCGAATGGTACAGGGGATCACTTGTGACCGCGCATATGTCTGGCACTTGGACAAAGTTGGAAAACAACCAGCCATACGTGCGAACCTCTGAAATAAAGCCATAACTTAAAAGTAAAATTAAAAATAAATGCGTGTGAGCTGGAACTAAAGACAAATGAACTTCGACACCGCGCTCAAGTGCGCAGTAGATACAATCTAACTTCACCGCACTGTTCTGCAGAGGCATGAGATTCCCGGAAAATTACGCGAGAATCTTGCTGAAGATCCCAAGTTGGCTGCCGGATCTTGCGGAAAATAATTCGAGCATCCCGGCTACGCTACCTTTGACGAGATCGGTGCAACAAAGGCGTGACAAAAAAAGCGGCACATCTCCGCAGACCCTTGGAGAGGTGCTGCGGGCGGCTGCGGAGGTTACAAACAAACAAAGAGAGCGGGCCAGGAAGAACAGCTGTAGAGTAGTTTTTTTTTTTTTTTTTTTTTTTTATGTTTCAAAACCCAAACTTTATTGAGCTGCACGCAGTTTGCATAGACCTTGTGTGAAATTATATTCATGCCATGAATAAAGTACAAAGCTGCCTTAAAAACACAAATTTAACAGATGCCAATGTACGTTTGCATACCTTAAAATGTGGCCTGATCAAGAAAACACAGTAAAAGAAAGACTGAACAAAATCAAACAAGTAAAATTGTGGACAAGTTCCTACATACACAGAAACCAGAAAAGGAACCAGAGGCAGCAGACAGGAGCTAACACAGTGTAGCTGATGGATGTTACCAAGGGTGCATTCTAATGCCCAAAGAAATCCATCCTTCTCTCCAACAATACCAACTCATCTAGAATACCAACTCAATACCAAATCATGACGAATGGAATGAGAAGACAAGTTAAGGACAGCAGGATGGAATCTTTGAAGCATTGAAGTGCACCCTAAATGTCATCTCGTTCTCTAGTGCCCCCCCCCACAGTTTTGTTGAGATACTGCAGTTAGTGAGGGCTGGTTGTTCAGCCCAACACCAGGGGGCAGTATTACCATGCACATCAGCAACAGCTAGACGGATGCCTGAAACAGCAGTTCTTTTTTTTTTTTTTTTCCCAAGTTTTATTGGAAAACAACACTTAGTATAAAGATCACAACAAACAGTGAACAATATACAAAAAGGAAGAAAAAAAGAAAAACAAAAAACAACAGAATAGCCAGGGGTACAGAATATCACAAAAATAATTTGTATAGAGTGCAAATATTCACAGTTTTGATAGCCTTTTGGTTGGATGAGTCCTTAAGCATTTTAAAATAGATTTCAAGTTCCTTTTGAAATACAATAAAACAAGGTTTTTTGTTAGTGAATTTACTTTTATGTATGAAAGATTTTGCCAAGATTATCAACAAATTTATCAAAAAGTAACATTTTTCTTCTTCTCTAGGATATGTTAGGAAGCCAAAAACAACATTTTCCCACAGCAAAGAAAAATTCTCATTGATATAGTCAATAACAAATCTACAAAGGTCTGCCCAAAATGATTTTGTCGAAGAGCAGTGCCAAAACAAATGTAAAACAGTTTCTGGATATATGTCACAAAAGGAGCAGTTCGTATTCATGTCCTTTTTAAACTTCTGCATGTAATGACTAGCCGGATAACACTTGTGTATAATTTTGAAGGATACCTCCTTAACCTTGTTTACAATTAAAAACTTATGAGGGAGCATCCATACTTTCTTCCAGTTAATATCTCGAATAAATTGATTCCAGTAAGCAGTAGCATAAGGGATAGAGACAACATCTCTTTGGAATAAAGCACGTATTTTCCGATTGTTATTTCGGGGAGGTAAAGAGAAACAGACTTTGCCTTCTGAAGAGTCGATTGTGTTGGGATAAGAAACTCGTCCAAGTGAAGGCATATGTATACCTTTAAACAACATCAAGATGCCTGTTGGAATGGCGTTTATAACAACAGCATATTCCTTGGGGGTCACTTGAAGATTATATCTTGCAACAAATTCGTTATGAGAAAGCAGTGATCCCTCCTCATTAAACAACTGTCTCACCAGCCAAATCCGACTCCGAAACCAGGATTCAAGGAAAAGAGACTTGCTTTTTGAAATAATGTCTCTATTATTCCAAATAATGTAAGTGTGTGGTGAAAAGTTATGCTTGTAAATAAGAGCCCATGCCAGGAGGACCTGCTTATGAAATGCAGATAATTTAACTGGAAGTTTACCAACATTGTAGTTGCAACCTAATATAAAATGTAGGCCTCCAAACTGAGAAAAGATGTAATGGGGGATTAAATTCCAGATAGAGGTGGGATTTTTGAGAAAATTTTTTGCCCAATTAATTTTAAAGGTATTGTTCAAGGTAGTAAAATCTAAAAAATTTAGCCCTCCGTTTTCATAATTGTTCATAACAACACTCCTTCTTATATAATGTGTGCGATTTTTCCAGATAAAATTGAAAAGCATCTGGTCTACAGCTTTACTTATCTTATTATCTACATATAAAGAAGTAGCAGCATAAGTGAGCCGAGAAATTCCTTCAGCTTTAGTGAGGAGGACTCTGCCTCTCAAGGATAAATCTCTTTGCAGCCATTGATTTAACCTCTTTTGAGTTTTTTGAATTATCGCAGAAAAGTTTATAGGGGATCTTGATTTCTGATCTTTAGAGATGATGACACCTAGGTATTTAACCTCTTCTTTTACCGTAACATTACAAATAGAGTGAGCATCACAATTTTTAACAGCTAAGAGTTCACACTTGTTAATATTCAGGCATAAACCAGATGCCTTGGAGAAATCACTGATAATATTAAATGCAACAGGTACTTGACTTGCATCTCTTAAAAAGAGAGTGGTATCATCAGCCAGTTGGCTGATGAGAATATCTCTCCCAGCTATAGAAATCCCTCGCAAGCTATAGAAATCCCTCCCACTAATATGGGTGGTGAGAATTTGTGTGCATAACAAGAACAGGTATAGTGAAATTGGACAACCCTGCCGAACACCCCGCTCAAGGTCAAACCTAGGGGACATGCCATGCTTCAATTTGACTGAGCTATTTCCATTAGCATATAAAGTCTTGATAGCCTTACAAAAATAATTACCAAAGCCTAGTTTTTTCAAGGAGTGAAAGATAAATTGGTGTTCCACTGTATCGAAAGCCTTATAGAAATCCAGGAAGAGGATGAAACTATCTTCAGAAACCAGTTCAGAGTAATCAAGTATATCTAGGACAAGTCTAATGTTGTTTGAAATGTGTCTATTCCTCATAAAGCCTGACTGAGTCTCATCGACAATTGTGTCAAGAACCATTTTAAGTCTCTTTGCTAGCAGTACAGCAATAATCTTATAGTTGTTGTTAAGGAGACAAATAGGCCTCCAATTATCGATGAAAAGCACATCCTTGTTAGGCTTCGGAATCAGTGTAATGATACCTTGAGTGAGACTTGGTGGAAGAGCGTTGTTTTCTATACTTTCTATAAAAACCTGTAAGAGAAAAGGAGCAAGTTGACTTTGTAATGTGAATATAGGCCACTAGATGGCAGTATTTACCTTTTTTTTGTTAAGCTCAGACTGGAGTCATGTTTAGACATGTCCTGGACATGTCTGGGGCAAGTCTCAGAAAATAGAAAAAAAAAAGAGGTCTAAATGTGGGTGGGGTCTGCAAAAGAGTATATAAGGAAAAGAATTGAGACAGTAAAGGAGTAGGAGAAATTGCAAGAAGATGACCAGACCTGCCATTCTGTTCAAGACCTGTGACATTTCTTTTGTGGATTTCTTTGCCTGTGTTTGAGCATTTTCATTATCCAGGACATCACCAAGCCACCCCACAAAAAGGGACTGTAAATATTTCTTTTTTTTTTTCCTAATCAATCTTGGTCTTTAGGTTCATTAGTTGTTAGTTAGTTGTTATTGTCTTTGTCTGTTAAATTAAATGTGTTTAAGTTTTAAAAACTGTGTGTCATCCCTTGCTGTTGCTGTTGTGTTGTTTTAAATGTAATAACAAATTGGGGCCATAACAAATTGGGGGCTCAAGGTCCGGGATAGACCATTGTGTGAGTAATTTATTGAAAATCTAACATTCCAAATTGTGAAATTGTTTTTGTGAATTTTCCTAGATATATATTGACAACAGCAATGGATGATTTCTTGGCATCACCAACCGTAGGGGTTTTGAAGTCTTTTAAAAAGACAGAACTGCTAGAAATTTGCAGACATTTAGAGCTGACAGAGGTGAAACCAGCCATGCGAAAAGCAAGACTGGCTAGAGAGATAGTTGAATATTACATTGATGAAAATGTGTTTGCACCAGGAGATCTGGAACAGTTTCCAGTGGAAAATCCAAATATAGAAATGGAACTTAAATTAAAAATGCTAGAGATTGAAAGGGAGGAAAAAGAAAAACGAAGGCAGTTTGAGTTGGAAAAATTAGCAAGAGAAGAGAAAAAAGAAAGGGAGGAAAAAGAGAAACAAAGAGAATTTGAGAGGGAAGAAAAAGAAAAACAAAGGCAGTTTGAGTTAGAAAAATTAGCAAGAGAAGAAAAACAAAGAGAATTTGAGAGAGAGAAAGAGGAAAGAGCAGAAAGAGAGAGACAGAGACAGAGAGATTTTGAATTAGAGAAATTCGATAGAGAAGAAAGACTCCAAATGGAGCAACTAAAAATTAAAATTGAAACTAAAAATAAATTTTGTGCCAGTCAGGAGGTAAAACTGGTGCCTCCATTTTCAGAAAAGGATGTTGACAACTATTTCCAGTGTTTTGAAAAGGTAGCAAAGAGTTGCCAGTGGCTAAAGGAACACTGGCCTCTGATGTTGCAAACTGTCCTCAAGGGTAAAGCTCAACAAGCCTATTCGGCTTTGTCTGCAGATGATTCCTCTGATTATGAGGTTGTCAAAAAGGTTATTTTGAGAGCTTATGAGTTGGTTCCAGAGGCTTACCGACAGAAATTCAGAGGTCTGAAGAAATCTGAAAATCAGACTTATGTTGAATTTGCTAATGAGAAGCAGGTTTGCTTTGAGCGCTGGTGTACTTCTATGGAGGTCAAGGATGATTTCAACTCACTAAAAGAGATGGTGTTAGTTGAAGAATTCAAGAACTGTGTTAAGGATGATGTTAAGACCTACCTTAATGAGAAGCAAGCACTGAACTTGCAATCAGCTGCCAAATTTGCGGATGAATATGTTCTCACTCATAAGTCCACATTTCAGTCTAGCAGTAACAATAAATGGTCCCAATTTCAGAAAAAGGGTTACGGTGATACCCAAGATTCCTCACCCAAAGACAAAGACAAATCTGGTGATGGTGCTCAGAAATCCAGTAACAGGTCTGATCGAAGTGTGAAAGCTGACAGTGACAAAAGTGGTCTAGTTTGCAGTTATTGCAAGAAATCTGGTCATGTTACAACTAACTGTTGGTTCCTTAAAGCTAAGAAAGAAAAAGAAAAGGATACCAAACCAAATGCCTTTGTGAAAACAAGGTTAGAAACCCCTGTAGTAGATAACCAATCTGCTAAATTGCCTGCTTCTTGTGGGGCTAAAAAGCCTAATACAGCTGACTTTGTGAGGGAGGAATTTCTTCCATTTGTGTCAGAGGGATTTGTGGCTCTGAATGAGCATACTACTCCTGTCCCTATATATATCCTAAGGGATACCGGAGCTTCTCAGTCACTTTTGTTGATGGACTCCTTGGAGTTACGTGATGAGACCGCTTCAGGGGATTTCATACTTGTACAAGGTATTGAAGGGAGGACTGTATCTGTACCCCTGCGCTCTATATTCTTGAAGTCAGATTTAGTTACAGGACAGGTAAAGGTGGGACTTATGTCAAGTCTACCTATAAAGGGTGTTTCTCTGTTGCTAGGCAATGACCTGGCTGGGGGCAAAGTAGTTCCCCCTGTACATCTTACTTCACAGCCGAGCACTGAAAATGGGGATGAGGACCCATCTCTGTATCCTTCTTGCGCAGTGACTCGTGCTATAGCCAAGAAGGCTAAAGAAGATGATGTTGTGGTGCCGTCCAGTACATTGAATAGTCAGGACTCAGGTGGTTCGCCTCATGACTCTGATTGGCCTACTATGGTTTCTCCGTTTGAGGACTTATCAGATACTTTTATCAGTTCTCTATTCAGCCAGCCGGATGGGTCTGGTGATTCTGATGTGTCTGGAGACTTGTCTCTGTCCAGAAAGCGGTTGATTGAGGAGCAAACTAATGATCCTGAAATTGGTGTACTAAAGAGGAGAGCCCTTCCTGAAAAAGAAATAGATGCAGTTCCAGTTGGGTATTATCTCAAGGATGGTGTGTTGATGCGGAAGTGGCGCCCTCCTGATATCCCTGCCAATGCAGATTGGGCAGTGGTCAGGCAAATTGTTGTTCCGAAGGTCTATAGGAATGAGATCTTAACAATGGCTCATAGTTTACCTTTAGGAGGTCATCTTGGTGTTAACAAGACTGTTGATAAGATCATGAAACACTTCTTTTGGCCTGGGCTTCGGAAAGACGTTTCCAACTTTTGCAAAACCTGTCACACTTGTCAGGTAGTTGGAAAACACCAGTTAGACCCACCTGTAGCACCATTGCAGCCTATCCCAGCATTTGGGGAGCCATTCTCTAGGGTGATTGTTGATTGCGTTGGTCCATTACCTAAGACTAGATCTGGAAATCAGTACTTGTTGACAATCATGTGTGCATCTACCAGATTCCCCGAAGCCATACCTCTACGTAACATCAAGGCAACTGCAATCTCGAAGGCTTTGATAAAGTTCTTCACGTTGTTTGGCCTTCCCAGGGAAATTCAGTCAGACCGGGGAAGCAATTTCACTTCAGGATTGTTTCAGCAGGTTGTGTATGAACTAGGTGCAAAGCAGATTCTTTCTAGTGCCTATCATCCAAAAACTCAGGGTGCCTTAGAGCGGTTTCATTCCACTCTCAAGACAATGATGAGGACTTATTGTTATGACCATGAGAAAGACTGGGATGAAGGGGTTCATTTGCTGTTGTTTGCAGCTAGAGAAGCAGTGCAGGAGTCTACTGGATTCAGTCCATTTCAGCTGGTGTTTGGTCATGAAGTGAGAGGACCTTTGCTATTATTGAGTGAACAATGGCAAGAGAAAGAGCCGCATATCAGTCTGTTAGACTATGTTGGCAAGTTCAAGGAAAGATTGCGTGCAGCTTGTGACCTTGCCAAAGAGAACTTGAAATCAAGTCAGGGAAAAATGAAAACTTGGTATGATCATAAGGCTAGAAGCCGTGAGTTTAAACCAGGAGAAAAGGTCCTTGTGTTGTTTCCCTTGCAGTCCAATCCATTGCAGGCTAGATTTCATGGTCCTTATGAAATTCTGACAAAACTCAATGATCTCAATTACATTGTGAAGACTCCAGATAGGAGAAAACCAAAACAATTGTGTCATATTAACATGCTAAAGCCTTATCATGACAGAAATGCTAGGGTTGCAGCTGTCACTTCAGATTCTCCAATGGTCGAAACGTGTGAAGATGAGGGGGAGTTTCAAGATGATGAACCAAGAATTAAAGCTGAAGTTCTTTCATGTAAATTGTCAAACACTGAAGTGTTGCAAAATCTTGATGTAAAACTCCAGCACTTAGAACCCTCACAGAGAGATCAGTTTGAAAGGTTGATCAAGAAATATGAGGATCTGTTTCCTGATGTTCCAAAGAGAGTTACTATAGCCTCTCATGATGTAGATGTTGGTGATGCCAAACCAATAAAACAGCATCCATACCGGATGAATCCTGAAAAGAGAAAGATTGCTGAGAAAGAGGTTGAGTACATGTTAAAACATGATATTATCAGACCCTCCAACTCCGATTGGAGTTCACCCTGTGTGCTAGTTCCAAAACCTGATGGAAGTACTAGATTCTGTACAGATTATCGCAAAGTCAATGCTGTAACTAGAACTGATGTGTTTCCAATACCTAGGATTGATGATTGTATTGATAGTGTAGGGCAAGCAAAGTTTCTGACCAAGATTGATTTGTTGAAGGGTTATTGGTGTGTGCCTATAACTGAGAGGGCCAAGACCATCTCTGCTTTTGCCACACCATCTGGATTTTACCAGTATGAAGTCCTACCCTTTGGCATGAAAAATGCCCCAGCCACGTTCCAAAGGATGATACAGTCTACAATCGCCGGATTGCCACACACGGGTGCATACATCGATGACCTGATCACATGGAGTGACTCCTGGGAAGAACATCTAAAAGATGTAGAGACGTTGTTCCAGCGCCTGACCCAGGCTAACCTGACTGTTAACCTGAACAAGAGTGACTTTGGTTGTGCTACTGTCACCTATCTTGGCTACGTCATAGGCCAGGGTAAGGTGGCACCCATAAATGCTAAAGTCCAAGCCATCATGGACTTTCCAGTTCCTGACAACAAAAAAGCTTTGCGCCGCTTCCTTGGAATGATCGGGTACTACCGCAAGTTCTGCAAGAACTTTGCTGAGATTGCTCTCAGTCTAACTAACCAACTGAAGAAAGGCGTAAAGTTCACCTGGGATGATGCATGCCAGAGAGCCTTCGATCGCCTGAAGTCTCTGCTGTGTCACTTCCCCGTGCTCAAATCTCCTGACTTCAACAAACCGTTCTCCATCGCGGTCGATGCTAGCGACCAAGCTTGTGGATCTGTGCTCCTACAGAGAAGTGACTCTGATGACATTGAGCATCCCGTGGCATACTTCTCCAGGAAGTTCAATCGCCACCAAAGGAACTATTCCACAATAGAGAAGGAACTGTCGGCTCTGGTCCTTTCTTTACAACACTTTGAGGTTTATGTTTGTACAGGACAAAAGCCAATGATTGTGTACACAGACCACAATCCGTTAATGTTTTTGAGTAAGATGAAAAACAAGAATCGGAGATTGTTGAATTGGAGTTTGATTTTACAGGAGTTTGACTTGGAAATTAAGCATGTGAAGGGTACAGACAATGTAAATGCTGATTGCTTATCCCGTGTTTGAATGTGTATGATATGTATATATAGACAAGTGTTCACTTTACCATTTTGTATTGAAAAGAAAAATTTTGCCTTTATGAGTCAAAATTTTTCCCTTTTGGAATGGAGGTGTAATGTGAATATAGGCCACTAGATGGCAGTATTTACCTTTTTTTTTGTTAAACTCAGACTGGAGTCATGTTTAGACATGTCCTGGACATGTCTGGGGCAAGTCTCAGAAAATAGAAAAAAAAAGAGGTCTAAATGTGGGTGGGGTCTGCAAAAGAGTATATAAGGAAAAGAATTGAGACAGTAAAGGAGTAGGAGAAATTGCAAGAAGATGACCAGACCTGCCATTCTGTTCAAGACCTGTGACATTTCTTTTGTGGATTTCTTTGCCTGTGTTTGAGCATTTTCATTATCCAGGACATCACCAAGCCACCCCACAAAAAGGGACTGTAAATATTTCTTTTTTTTTTTCCTAATCAATCTTGGTCTTTAGGTTCATTAGTTGTTAGTTAGTTGTTATTGTCTTTGTCTGTTAAATTAAATGTGTTTAAGTTTTAAAAACTGTGTGTCATCCCTTGCTGTTGCTGTTGTGTTGTTTTAAATGTAATAACAAATTGGGGCCATAACAACTTGAAAAATACTTGTAGAATTCTGATGTTATGCCATCAGTGCCAGGAGATTTATTATTTTTAAGAGAATTAATAGAGTCAAGAATCTCCTTTAACTCCAGAGGGGCGTCGCAATATTTTCTATTATCTAGGTCAATTGTTTTCAGGCCCTCTATGGAATTTAGATATGATGTTGTGTCTGGATCATTATATCGTTATATTATATTATATATTATATCGTTATATCACTATATAACGTCTTATAGAAATTAGAACAAAAATTGGAGATTAATTTCACTGTAGAGTAGTACTTTATTTACTAATGCATATTTGTCCTTAAATCTGCTTATTTTAAATTAAATAAATAAATGAATGAATAAAAAACATCCACAATGCTGGAAAAGATTATTTTGACAGCAAAAAAAAAAAAAAAAAAAACTGTCTGTACAAATATTTTAATTTCATCATGTAACAGATGGAAATCTTGAATGAGAACATATCAGATGCTGCAAATCTGAGTATTATGTTGACCAAATATTGCATTGCCAACACTTGTAACTGTTGTTACACTCCCACTGTGACATAGTTGTTATCAGCCACTGACAAAAATATGATAGAAATATGTATGAGTGCTCTTCCTTACTTACCCGTTCTCTCAGTAATTGATGTTTCTGTCTTTTAATGAAAGTGTTGCGTAAGTTTACACGAAAAATAACAATGTACACAATGGGATAAAGTTCAGAAAGCCACAGAGCATGTAGAAGGCAGAGATGTCTTTCCAATTTGTTGTCCTGTTTGCCATAACGTACCCTGTCTTCATACAACCCCAATTCCAAAATAGTTGGGACAAAGTGTAATTTGTGAATAAAATCAAAATGCAATGACTCAGATCACATGAGCCAACATAGATAACATTTCAAATGTTGTAACTGAAACATTTTACATCTTTATCCACAAAATGAGCTTCTTTCAAATTTTCTGGCTGCAACAGGTCTCAGAAAAGTTGGGACACAGGCAAAAAAGGGCTGAAAAAGCAATTCATATATAACAGAATCAGCTGAAAGAACACATAGCGAGTAATTAAGTTAACTGACATCAGGTGTGGAAAATGAGTGGCTATGAAAGGGATGTCTTAGAGAGGCTGAGTCTCTCAGAAGTAAAGATGGCCAGAGGCTCACCAACCTATGAAGGCTTGCGTAAAAAAATTGTGCAATACTTAAAAAACAATGCTCCTTAACGTTAAATGGCAAAGGCTTTGAAGGTCTCATCATTGACTGTGCATAACATCATCAAAAGATTCAGAGAAGCTGGAAAAATCTCCGTGTGTAAGGGACAAGGCCGAAGACCTTTACTGGATGCCCGTGATCTTCGGGCCCTCAGACGCCACTGCATCACTCACCGGCATGATTCTGTCATTCAAAAAGGAAGCCATTGTTGAGCATGTTCCAGAAGCGCCACCATGTTCTGTGAGCCAAGGCTCATTTAAAATGGACTGCAGCAAAGTGGTAAAGTGTCCTGTGATCAGACGAGTACAAATTTGACATTCTTGTCGGAAATCATGGGCGTTGTGTCCTCTGGGCTGGAGAGAAGAAAGACCACCCCTCCTGTTATAAGCGTCCAGTTCAAAAGCCAGCATTTCTGGTGGTATGGGGATGTATTGGTGCATATGGTGTAGGACACTTGCATGTTTTAAAAAGCACCATGAATGCTGAAAGGTATATAAAGGATTTAGAGCAACATATGTTCCCCTCTAGACAACATCTATTCCAGTGAAGGCCTTGTGTATTTCAGCAGGACAATGCAAAACCACATACTGCAGCTATTACAACAGCATGGCTTCGTAATAGAAGAGTCCGTGAGCTGAGCTGGCCTGCCTGCAGTCCTGATCTTTCACCGATTGAGAACGTTTGACACATAATTGAACAAAAAGTCTGTCAAAGGAGACCCAAACCTCTCCAGCAGCTGGAAGCCTCGAGCAAAGAGCTATTAAACAAGAGTGGGATCAAATTCCAATGGCTAAACTCAAGAAACTTGTCTCCTCAATGCCCAGACGCCTCTGATCCGTGTTAAAAGAGGGGATGCTACACCATGGTAAACAGGCTCCTGTCCCAACTTTTTTGAGACTTGGAGCAGCCATCAGATTTGAAATGAGCTCATTTTATGGATAAAATAAATGCATAAATTTCTCAGTTTCAACATTTGCTATGTTATCTTTGTTCCGTTGTGAATAAAATACTGGCTGGTGTGATTTGAAAGTCACTAGCCCTTATTTATCAAACTTACATACACTAGAAAAATGTTTGTACGCCAAATCTCCCGCAATAATCAGCATTTATCAATCTGAACGTGAGCAAAAATCTCACGCCAACCCTGACCAGGTGTACGCAAATCTGAAAACAGCGAACAACCTGCAGGAACGAATGCAGCTGTCAAAATGAGTAATAAACTATATGCAGCGATGCGGACGTCATGCTGTTATTGTTCTTATTAGTAGGCCTAAAATAAAAAAATAGGCTAAATAAATGAATGAATAAATGAATAAAAGTAGGTTGTTTCCAAATATAAGTGTAATTAGTTTCTCTACACAGATGTCATTTATTTATTTATTTAATAATTTTTTTCAATAAATAAATAAATTGCACTTGTGTTGAGAAATGAATTACACTTATTTGGAAACAACCTGCTTGTCAGGCCAGAAGACTGGTAATTATAATCAATTTGATTAAGCGCAATGCGTGGCTTCACAGATGCAGTGTGATGGGTCAGATGCTCATCCAATCAAATATATATCGGCTAACAAACACTTTGACCATGATCACATTTTGACAATGGCAGAGCTTCTATTGTTAGAGGAATGAGCTTCTGTCCGACGTGAGAGGAATTGTCGGCACAGAAAGGGTCTCCTCCGGGAAAGTGACAAGTGGCTGCTCGTTTTGCGTGGCACCCAATAAAATGTAAATAATAATAATGCATCAATTTTATATAGCGCTTTTCTGCTTTCTGGGCACTCAAAGACGCTTCACAAGGATACATTATTCATTCACTCACACATTCACGCTCTGATGGTGGCAAACTACGTTTTAGTAGCCACAGCTGCCCTGGGGCAGAGTGACGGAAGCATGGCTGCCAATATGCGCCTACGGCCCCTCCGACCACCACCAAACATTCACACACAGCGTTCCTATATTGCATGTTTTTGTGGGTGGGGGAAACCGGAGTACCCAGAGAAAACCCACGCGAACACGGGGAGAACATGCAAACTCCACACAGAAAGGCCCCAGGCCGGATTTGAACCCACAACCTTCTTGCAGTGAGGCAATAGTGCTAACCACTATGCCACCGTGCCGCCCATGTCATGGACTAATACTAATAAAAGTACAATGAAGAGTGATCTCTGCAGACTGTATTTTAACAATTACCCTCATGCAGTTCTGTTCAAGGCGGTGGGGACTCATCCGCTCCTCGAACGGTGACAGCTGGAGGTTGGAGTCTGGTTGGCCTCCAACGGTCCGTGTGCTGCTGAGCCTAAGCGCCGCAACCCGTTTTTTGGAGGCCGTCTTAAAATCGGACCACTTTTTTTTACCTACACGTAAAGCATTTGGATTGTCAATTATGTAGGCTTTATTACATGAAATAGCATGGATCTATAAATTGAATTTATTGAGGCCGATGTTATTCGCACTTATACGTGTGGCCAATGCTAATTTTTTTTTTTGATTGGCCACATTTATAAGTGCGCCAGTTGATAACCATTCCAGTGCTGCTTATAGAAAGTACCGCTTAAAATAAGTTTGGCCAAGAAAAAATTTTTAGCTTTGGCCGCACTTAAAATAAGTGTGGGCAATGGAGAAATGTGCATCTTGGCACACAAGTGCGAATAGTCGCTTCGATTTATTAATGAATAAAATAAAACGTCTGCTGCACTCCGGTTTTCCACCCCAACGGGGTTTACCACAGCATCAATAGTTTTCCAAACTGCAGCCTTCTGGGACCCCTTTACGCCACTCTTAAGACTTCCAAATAAAATTATTTTGTTTTTCTCCACCTCGGACGTGATAATTTATATTTCCTCCTCAGTGAAGTTCTTTCTTCTTTGCCGTCTTTCGAGAGTCTCTGTTGTACAGTGGGCAGGACTGTGCCTCCCAGAGCATCAGCCTGGTGCCCGGGCCTCGTTGCGCTTGCGGTCAGAGGCCCTGGTAACAATGACTCAATGGCTGCCTCCAGTGAAGGAAATCGAAGATGGCGGACCAGGTAGGTTTATCATTGAAATGTCTTAGTTTTGTTATTTCTAGGAGGTGTCATGAAACGTCATTGTGGTCATAAATACATTTCGATACACCATGTTGATTACCGATCGCTATAAATTTTTTGAACAAAGGGATAATTTTATTTTGGCATGTGTACTTGCCGACAGTGGCGTAGCCAGCGGGGGTGCTGAGACACGTCCCTTTTTGACTGCAATTCGTAGTTCTCATTCATTTTCATTTATTGATGTGTTTTTCATCGTAATTGGCAACCGAAGACACGGTTTCTCTCCGTATGCGATCTAACAGCGATTAAATCATGGGCTAAATTCAGTCCAGTTGCGGAACACAAACAGAGAATTGGGTTGCACAAAACTTCCGTTTAAAACAATTATTAGTCGTTGTTACCTTTGTTACTTTTCCCACCAATGTGGCCCTACTTTCATGAAACAGAACAAGTTAAAATGGTAAAATTGATCAGACCCCTGCACATCTGCCGATCAGCCATTCACTCTATCATCATATGACATAATTTTGTAGAGTGACTCCAGTGAACCATGGGAATATGTTATGTTTCTGCTCTGTTTGACATGTCTTTGATGTTCTGCCTGTTCTCTGTATTGCCTAACTATGCCTCAGATTATATATTGTGATTTGGTTACTTAGTTTTGTTCATGTTTTGTCTAGTTTAGTTTTTCCATGGTTTTGCATTTTACCATAGTTTCATTCCTTTCCATGTTTTTTGTTTCTGCCATGCATTGCACTTTGTCTCCCCCTGTCTGGTCTCTTGTCTGGTCATTGCTCACAGCCCCAGTATTGCGTGCCACTCTTTCGGGTGATTTAATGTCTTCTGGATTTCAACCATTCCTTCCAATCTCATTTACTTCCTTCAACTTGCTTTTTCTATATTACTAACCCGTACTAACAGTTTGTTGTTTTTGTTAAAGTACTAACCCAAACTAACAGTGTATATAATACTAACTTACTAAGGAGCACTAGGGATTATATAGCTGCACTTACTAATTGATTAACAAGCTCTCAGCACTCGCCCTGTTCTAGTCTCCGCCTCTTGTCTCTCCCTAATCTTCTCTACTGCATTTCAGTGGATCCTCCACACCTGCTCACGCTGTCCTTTTCTCTTATCTATGCACGTTAGAATTCCTTGACCGGAGCTGTATATCTGTCTGAAGGATTGTCTCGTGATCAACAAGCCTGGCTCTTTGGCGATGTGGTCAGCGCGCATGACTCTTACCGGGGAGTCTGGAGGTTCAAGTCCCCGCCCAGGCCCTCCTTCGGCCTGCTACATTTGCCTATGAAGCAGGACAATGATCCGAAATACACTAGCAAGTCCAACCCTGAATGGCTAAAAAAAAAAACTGAATTAAGATTTTAGAGTGGCTAAGACTTAAGAGTCTAGATTTTAGAGTGACCTAGAGTGGCCTAGTCAGTGGCATGACCTTTAACAGGCCTTTCATGCTCAAAAATCCTCCAATGAGGCCAAATTAAAACAATTCTGCATAGAAAAGTGGGCTAAAATTCTTCCACAGCGATGTGAAAGACTTCTTGCCAGTTATGGCAAATGTTTGATTGCAGTTGTTGTCGTCGAGGGTGGCAAAACCAGTTATTAGGACTTAGGGGGCAATTACTTTTTCACATGGGGCCAGGTGGGTTTGCATGGCTATTTCCCCTTAACAAATGATTAATCATTTAAAAACTGAACTTTGCATTCACTCGGGTTATCTTCGAATAATATTTAAAATTAGTTTGATGGTCTGAAATAATTAAGTGTGACAGATAGGAAAAAGAAAAAAAAAGAAATCAGGAAGGGGGCAAATACTTTTTCACGGCACTGTATCTGCTTTTACTGCAGTTATTAGGGTAATTAGAAAAGGCTGCACTTGCAAAGGTGCTTTCAGTTCAGTCAGTGATGAGGGTAACAGCCAACCCTACATGAAGTCCCATGAATATGTGTTCTTTCTTTCACAATGGTGTGTCCTGTTTTGGAGGACATTGTAGATGAAGTAGTAATTGTCCAGTGACCCCAGAAAGTACTTCAGGACAGGTCCGATCCTCTAGCATTCAGTGAAGAGTATCTATTTACAGATTTTCAGCAGAGGGCATCCGCTACCTGTGTGGACCACTGGGTCCCAGAATCCAGTGGCGCGCAGCACTGAGCCGCGCAATGACCATTCCACAGATGGTCCGTGCTGCGCTCCGTTTTTTAGCGAGCGGCTCTTTTCTGTACTCCATCGGGGATACGGAGAACCTCGATAAAGTAGCTGTGTGCTGGGCCATCCGCTTCGTGTATTTGGCTCTTAAATCAGTGGTGCACATTTTTATAACATTCCCTGGCCTCAGACGACTGTGTTACATTAAGGGTGGTTTTTACAAAATCGCAGGTAATATGAAACACACACACAACGAAAAATGTTACAGGTAAAGTGGGATGGGCTGCACATCGCTATTTTTTATAAGGGTTTGTTTTTTATAACAGCTTTCTCTAACGTCATTGGCGCACTGGACTGTACCCACGTGAGGATAAACCGTCCCTTGCGCGTTAATGAGGGCGATTTTGTAAATCGGAAATCGTTCCACAGCCTCACTGTTCAGGTAAGAATAACTTATGGTTACTGTTAATAAATAATTGTGTGCTTCTCAGTGCCGTAATAGCTTACATCTTATTCTTTTAGATGATCTCTGATGCTGACTGTATTTTCAGTAATGTGGAGGCACAGTGGCCAGGCTCAGTCCATGACGCACGAGTCTTTCGCGCCTCTACAATTGACCAGCGGCTGTCTCAAGGTAAGCCATGCATTTGGAAGGCAACTGAACATCAGAGAGTGTCAAAGGTGTATAACGGTTACATCTTGCATCCTCATGTGAATTTGCTGACATAATCTTGGGTGACAAAGGCTACGTGTGCCAAGCGGTTCCTGCTCACACCCTTTGCGGACCCCCAGACGGTGGCACAGCGGAATTTCAACCTGGCCCATGCAAGAATATGGGCAAGAATTGAGATGGCATTTGGCCTTCTGAAAACCTGGTTCCAGTGCCTCTGTCATTTGAGAGTCAAGCCAGACAGGGCCTGTGACTTTAGTCGCCTGCACAGTCCTCCACAACATCGCCCCCATCAGGAGGGAAAGGACTCCCAGAGTGGCACTCCAGTTGGACTGGGATAATCCTGCCATTTTTCCTGACAATCTGAATGGCAGAGCTGTTCGAGATCAATATGTTGCCATTTATTTTAGTTAAGTGTAGTATTTGTGGTTAGTTTAAATTACTGCTTGGAGCAGGATTTTTTTTTTATTAAAAAAAAAAAAAAAAAAAAAACCCACGGGGGAGATGACACCACAGTATTCGTTGACTTTGTTTTATTCATGGTCTGTCTGGAGCTGTGGAGGGAATGAAACATAACATTAATACCTTATATCATTTTCATGCTGACAATGTGCATTTAACACCACTCACTTCTCTCTCTAGTGTTTTTATTTTTTTTTTCATCTCGAGTTCCAATTTCCGCAAGGTTCTTTGTGTCTGTCCAGATCCATGTCTCTGAGCTCTCTCTTTGGTCACTTGATTTTTGCCTCTGCCAGCTCCGCTTGCTTCTTGAGATTTAACGCATAGAGGCGGCTGACAGTTTTGGGATTCTGTAAGAACACATCAGTACGGGAATCCTGGACATGACGTCCTTCATGTGATACTCACCATCTCTGCAGGCAGGCCCTCATTTTCCTCCGCATCTGTGTCCTGTAACACATGATCTCCATGAGCGCTACGTCACTGACTTCTTACACATTATGGAAAAATAATTTCCACAAGATTGGCAGGTTACCTCAAACCTCCTTGAATCCAGGGACAGAGTCTCCTCATCAACTACATTTTCAGCAGATGTGCCTTCACCCTGACACATCAAATAAAACTTGTATTAACCAAGTGTAAACTTGCTAGACATGTCAAGCCTTTAATAACACTCACTGGATCTTCCGCTTGGTCCAGAAGACTCATTTCATTGCCGAACACTGCAAGACAAGCTAAACTCAGATAGTCCACAGAACACCATAAAAGTATTGATTCCTTCAACAATGTACCTCTTATGAAGGGCACAGTCTGCAATTCAGTCGCAGAGCCCTTGTAGCACTTCCATGTCAGATCGTTACTTCCTTGCTACCTGTGCCACACTTCTCTCGCCTTGTATCATTGTAATTATCTTTCTGACTGGACCGTCCGAGACCTCGAGCTTTGCCTTCACCCTGTACTTCGCCGCATTCTTGTTTATTGACTCATTTTTGTCTGACTACGATTTTTGTGACTGGTGCCCTGTTTTCGGTTCTGGATTTCGCCCCTTGAATTTTGAATTGTGGACTTTGTACTGTTGCCTGCTCTGTTGGGGGGTTTCCCCCTTCAGAAATAAAGCTTCCTTTTGCATTTTGCGGGCTGTCGCACTTGGTTCATTTCGTGAACCTCACAGAAAATGGCATAGAGCAGGAAAATATATCACCTATACTGAACTGTATAAATGCTGGTTGAAGTAATAAAATTAAAAGTGTGAGGCGGGTCCTTCCAAAGAATCTATACACCTCGTTTATGCATAGTTATCAGCTATTTATTGAAGCACTTACCAGACCGCAAAATATTCTTGTATTTAATTTTCATCCACTGCCAGGTGCGTTTTTGCCACTTGTATTTGTGCTGTATGGATGTTACATGAGATAGAAAAGATTTGCACAATGAATCAATTCCCACTGCTCATTTAAGGTCACAGCATTTGCAAAAAGAACTTGAATTACAATGATGATGATGATTCATTGGCACTTAAAGTGAATTGTTTTAGATCACTTTCGCACTCAGTCGGTCTGCAGTTGCATGCTCCCGTATATTTACAATCGCGGCAGTGTCTCCCTTTTTATTGATCACGGATAATCTCTTCATGTGTCTCCATTGAGAGCTGTTGCTCGTTCGGGGAAAAGTAAGCTGTGCGTGCCTTCTCCAATTTCGCCTGTAAAGACAAAATGCTGGTTGAAGAAAATAAGAATAAAATGAATGTGTGAACAGGATCCTTCCAAAGAATTCACACACCTTATTTGAACATTATGCAGTCAGATGCTTCAATAAATTGCTGATAATGTTCTTATATTAAATTTTCACCTTTTGACCATTTGTGCTGTATGAACGTTACTTTACAAGACATTTTTGCAATGGATCAATTTCCACTTTATTATTAAGGCAAAGAGCACAATTGTAAATTTGTGAAAAGAACTTGAATTAGGATTATAGTTTTGGATTACTTACTCATTTAATCAGTCCGCCATGTGTCTCAGAGCTTTATGACAGCGGCAGTGCTTCCTTTCACAAGAGGTGTGTCACCCTACGTCAGCAGTAAGATCTGCTGTTCATTAAAGGAAAGTAGCCACACCTGTCCTCTCATCTGTGAATCTGTGATCAACCTCTGTGGTCTACTGAAGGAAGCCACGGCTGCACACCTACTCGAATTAGTTACACCTGGCTTGACAAAGCTGCCCCTCATCAGCATGGCTCAGCATTGGAACAACCAATTGGACCAGGATGGACTTAAGGGACTTTGGCCCAATTCCAATCCGCCCCTTGAAGACTCAAGCCCTGAACCCTCACTGACTTAATTGACGTCAGCTGTAAGGGACTGAGTCTGAGAGTCTGAGAGGGCTGCAGATCCTATAAATTGGAATGGAACAGCACTTACCCCCTTTCACTTTACCAAATTACGCGCAGTTGTGATAATCATCGTTAATACTTACACGTAAACTTTTTCTTTCTTGCTCCTTCCATTATCTCTATCGGACCTCTCTTTGGTTTATTTACCTTTTTTTTTTGTTTACATTTCCGGTATTCTGATGGCATCCCCCATTATTGACTGCACAGCGCTATGAACTGTGGGTAATTTCCTTACCCAAAGTTAGCATCGGTGCTGACTTACGGAAGAGGGGCAGTAAGGGCTCATTCAAAGACTCACTGACTTGATGATCTGACGATGGAACAGCCCTCACACACTCGCAGACTTCCCGTGAACGCACCTCTGTGTCAGTGAGTCCGTAAGGGTTCGGATTGGAATTGTGCCATTGTCTAACCTGGCTTTTTCACTTATCCTGGATTTCCTTATTCTACTTTCGAACAACAGGCCCCAGGTTATGTAGTAAAGCAATACTATCAGTTATAAACAAAAAACAACTCACTCTGTATTGTATTTAACTTGGTTTGGCAGCTGTGTGCTGATGTCTGTCTCCAGATTGTTTACCTCCAAGACTTGACAAGAGTTACAAAACACGCACCAATAAAACTATGTTAAAACTGTTTGCACAGGATAATCGCCTGCTGAGCAGGCTGGAAATGAATGCAATTCGGAAAGTTTGAGCTCTTCCAGGCACATTATACATGCTATGTGAGCATATTTTATGACAGGTATGGCAAGGTACAATGTTTCTTGGTACATTGTGAGAATATTAGCTCACAGATCCGGTCTGCTCACTCTCAATTTACATGTTGGTGGAGCAGGTTTTTTGATCATTTTCGCAAAGCCATTTTAGGTCTTTCAAAAAACGCAGTGTCTAGATCTGGGATGGGCAATGAGGGCCGCATCTGTCCCAGGTTCTCACACCAACTTCTGGGCTTTAGTTAGTTGATTATCTAAATTAGCCAAACTATTCATGAAATCTGACATTTAAGGCACATTTCTTTAAATTATCATGAATGACCACCAAAGACTGTTCTTGTCCCCCTTCATAAAGCATTTTTCTTTGATCAAACCTTAGTTTGGTCTAGATATAAGGCAATTTTTATTGGTACGGCAGTTGACTTGAAGGGATTAGGGATTATGGTTAGGGTTAGGGTTACGGTCACGGTTAGGGCTAGGGGTCAGGTTTAGGGTTAGGGTCAGGGGTCAGGGTTAGGGTCAGGGTTTGAAATTGGGACTGCCGTACCTCTACATTGAAATGCATTGGAAAACTGCCATACCCATAGCAACTGCCTTCAAAAAAAAATCTGAATAAAAAAAATATTGACTTGAACACCAAAATTTGAACTTTGCCAGGAAGGGGAGTTGTGCAACTTCATGCTTAAGTAGAAAAAACTTTTTTGAACAGCACTTTTATGACAATTTTTCTGCCCTCAAAAATGCCAAATTTGCTCTTATTTATTGCTGGCTGACAGACACATTTGAGCAAAAAAATACAAAATTGGTTTCCACGGCAGCCACTAAATGCTATGCTGAAATATTTGGGGAAAGATAAGATATATATATATATATACACTTTATTGAACCCTGTGGGGTAATTCGTCCTCTGCATTTGACCCATCCTATAGCATAGCAGAAAGTTGTGTATTAGCCAAGTACTGTTCATACACCAAGTTTCATCAAAATCTGTGAGATGCCACTTTCCATGTTTTGGGGCCCCATGGCTGATTTTCTCAGTCAGCTGCTCTTAAGAGCTGCATTGCCAGTTGGCAGTTGTAGCTGCATTCTGGTTTTGAGGGCCCTGATGTTTTGTGATGCTGCTCCCCTGATTTGTTGAAGGTTATTGTTTGTTTTGTAATGTTTATTAAAAAAACCTTTGTTTTTTATCAGCCTGTGCGTATGGGTCCTATCATCCAGCTTTTAGGCCCATGGTCCTAGCTCCCGCCGGATTGCCATATTCATCCGGCAGGAGCAAATCCATGACAATTCCATTGTCCCTGATGAACATAAACTATCATAAGCAACACCAACAAGTCATGATTTTTCTGCAGCCTATCTCTTCCTCAAAGTTGACAACTCACCGCTATCCTTCCAGGTTTTAATTAATTGTTGAGCAGTTCATGACCAAAGTCCAGTGAATTCAGTGATCTCCTCAGCTGTTTTCTTTGCTTGATGCTGGCCAATAATTTGCCCATTTTGAAACTCAGTAACATTTTCACCAACCATTAGCAAAGTCTTCCACCTTGATTGTTTATGAAATGAGAAGCTACACATTGAATGAGTAAGGATTGAAAGAATTATTGCCAGCTGAAACGTATTCATCATTACAATAATAATGAAATTATGGACTCCAGAGTATTTGCTGACATCAACTTTTTTTCTGGCCAGGCAGTGCATTTTCCTTGTGATATATTGAGGCGATGGTACTTGATTATTTCTTGTCAGACTGCAGGAGTGGCTTTAAAAACAAACTGGAGGAGCTGATGCTTCGGGCCAGATGGGGAAAGGCTGAGAGATGGATCACAGAGAAAATCACTGACATAAATGGGATTAAAAAGAAATATTAGATTATGCATGTGATTTATGAACTAATTTTGTTTCAAATGTTGTTTTCTTTCGCTAAGTTAATCGTTTGTATATTTTAATAATAGGAAATGTCATAAACCTAAATACTATGGTTCAGTTCAATTGTTGTTTATGTGTCAGTCTTTCGTTGTTATTTGCTTGTTCTTTGTTTGTTTGTGAAATAATCTTCTTTATTATGCTTCTTTATTATATAAGCTTTATGACATCCTTCTTGTTTATTTGATTTGATTTAATTTATTTTTTTATTTAGATTGTCACCAGGAATATTTCTGGCATATGTTGCGTTTTAGTGCTGGTCCATGCTGGCCACCAAACTGATGACCAACATGGACCAGCACCAAAGCGCTACATATGCTGGTCATCAGCCATTCTGGTCCATTCTGGTTTTTCCAGCAGGGAATACTTTGCCTTCTGCGTACTTTGTCAATAACCAAAAGTATCACATCCCACATGGTTACAAAAGTTAAAACAGGTGGTTAGGCATCACTGGAGCAATTGAACAGGCATAACTCATCATCGTAATGCTGCGTAGGCTACAGCTGTTAGTTGTGTTGTAAAATGCCTGATGTAGAAAAGGAAATACACACGCAACATGCAGATATAAGATAGATATTTGTATCTCCCAATGTTTAATTGCTCGCCTACTAATGCCTGTGATACACTTCCGCTTTTAAGGCTTCCGCACGCAAGCAATCGTGACCAGTTGGAAGCTTTTGGAAGTGCCGGGATGCATCCGAAACTCGCGAAAACAATCCTAGAAAGTCAGAGTGATTGGGGAAAAAAATGTATCCCATGATCCACTCACGCGAGCATTTCTGATTGATTTTTGCCAAAGTCAGCAACAAATATGGCGGTTGTTTTTGTAATCTGTTTCTAGTTGGCTAATTGCAGAGGAAATATCTGCCACCTAGTTTGCACTTGACCAACCATTACCCCCACGTCCTTCCGACAACATCAAACTGATTTGATGTTGTCGGAAGAGGGATCCGCGTGATCTGATCCAGTCGGAACCTTTATTCAAGCGGAAGGGTTGGTACAGGTCGGAAGTCATGATCCACCTATGTCTTGCACGTAACAGAAATTTCCACTCGTAATCGCTCGTAACTGGTAGGAAGGGGAGAATCGGGACAATCGGAGACCTTAAAAGCGTAAGTGGATCACGGGCTTTAGCTTCCACTTCTGACAACAAGATGGCACGCATCACGTGACGATTATTCGCGTTTTTCATGATGTCATCCGGTCCCCATTGTACAACCCACAGAGATATAAGAAAACTAGAGTGGACGACGTGTGCGCTGGACCAAAGCGGGAACGGCAGAATAGCTTCGCCATGTTGTGTATGTATAAATGTCCAATGAGGCACATGTGAACAGTAGGCTAAACATGGGTGTCGACAACTTAGAGACTTCTTTTCCGTGTTCTTTTTATCCTTTCATACTTAAAATGGGCACAAATAAGGAATTGTAATCAAACAACAAAATTTATTTTTTAAAAAAATATATTTTTCTTTAAATCCAGTGTATTCGATGTTTATTTAATCGGAAGACATTACAGAGAAAACGGAATTTCAGGTGTTGTCCCGTATGAGCGAGTTTTCGTTTTTTTTCGAGCTCGGTTTAGGCCAGTTAAACTGCATTTTCTATTGAACGTCTGCCCCGGTATACAGACACAAGATGGCGGCGGCGTGCTGCCACGGAAACGACAGGATTGTTCACTCTAGTTTTCTTATATCTTTGTGGTACATCCCTTGCGCATCTCTCTGTCTTCTTCTTCTTCTTTTTGATTTTTTGTATAATAGACCATGTGGTGCATTACTGCCACCTACTGGATCTATTTTACCGCTTATATTTAAAGAAACCAAAAAAAAAAAAAAAAAAACTAGCTTTCTACAGTTAACTACAGTTTTCTATATGCCCTTATTTCTCTTCAGTCTGACCGCCACCGAATCCTCTTTCCAAAATGTTCTGTTTGTCTTCCCTCTTAATGCCTCAACACCTAAAATCTCTCTTGCTGCTTCCACCACCATCTTTATTCTCTCAGTTTTACTTTCAATCTCACTCGGACAATTCAGCACCATTGATATAAAAGCCAAGAAATTTCCTCTTCCCATCCTAATCTCATTTTCCTCATGTGCCTGTTGTTTCTTTTCTACAGTCTGCGCTTTGTCCCGCTCTTTCCCTACCATTTCATTTCTGCTCAACACTCTCTTTGTAGCTTCCGCATATGAAGTCTTACCCAGCACTCTTGTCTTTTCCACCTAGCGTTCCATTTTCTTCCATCACACTGCAATGAGCCCATTTCATGATTTCCCCCACAGTGAAAGCATTTTGCAGGACGTCTCGGACGCACTTCAAGTATAAAACTTTGTGGAGATGTCGCCATCTACTGTTGATCATAAGAGCTGCAAGAACGAGAAGTTCAATATTTTCCATACCGGAAGTTTATTCAAAAACCTGCTGAAGCAAGAAAATGGCGTCTCCGAAAACAGTGCCGAAGGATGCCCAGGTCAGGAGTACGCGGTGCAAAATTGTGGAAATCAAGCGCTAATTCTAATTCATGATGTATTTATGGCATAACTACAGGTTTAAATAATGCATAGACTGCTGCGTGACGCTGTTTTTTCCTCTTTGGTTCACATTACCAACTAGCTGCCAGCGAGCTTGTGCTTCTCAGGAGTTAGCTGTGCATTACCTGGCTGGTAATTAGCTAACAGCACATTGCTACTTAGCTGTTAAATGAAACTGTGCTTTAATTTAGTGTGCTGTGTAACATTAAGTGTGCATTTCAGAGATTCTGCATCAATTTGTTAGCGATGTATTATCGATCTTTGAGTTGCATCTCACCTGACAATACTATCAATGAGTGTTAAGACATGTCCTTTGTGAATTGACTTGAGTACCACGGCCACCCCAGTCCTAAAATGCACTTTATGTTTATCCGTTTTGCGAAACGAGGTCGTAGCTCGCCAGATGGTAAGTGTTCGCTTTTTATCGGGGCGCAGTTTTTGTGTATCACCTTAATTTCTGATTTTATGGTTTGATCACTCAGGTAATGGTGCAGATCTTAAAAGATATGGGCATCACTGAATATGAGCCACGAGTGATAAATCAGATGCTCGAGTTTACCTACAGTAAGTTACATCCTGACATTGTTGGTTATATCTTGTGCATAATCCGTTATGTCTACCATTGAGGCGGTGTATAATTTCGCCGCGGATTTCATTTGTTTTTCCCAGGATATGTTACCACCATAATTGAAGATGCTAAAATCTACGCGACCCACGCTAAGAAGTCCAATGTGGACGCTGATGACATCAGATTGGCGATCCAGTGCCGGATGGATCAGTCGTTTACCTCCCCACCTCCGCGTGATGTGAGTTCTGCTGGGCGAATGAGCACTGTGTGGAATTTGTGTTGTCAGTTGGCTGTTGGTCTGTGCTTTTCACTGCCAATCCAACATTTCAAACTGGCCTACAGAATAGGTGACCAGGCTGACTCTGGCATTGTTTTGCCTGTAGTTCTTGCTGGAGGTCGCCCGGCAGAAAAACGGGACACCGCTGCCGTTGATCAAGCCCTACACCGGCCCACGGCTCCCTCCTGACCGCTACTGCCTGACCGCACCCAATTACAGGCTAAAGTCTATCCAAAAGAAGGTAAGGTTATGCCGCAGCGGTGGTACACCTCCCTGATTGTGCCACATACGCTGTACAGCAGTGGTCACCAAACTCGGCCCTGGAGCCAGACTGTGTCCGCTGTTTTGTTCAAACCACAATTGAAATTCCAGAATTTGGAATTCCAATTCTCAATTGAAATTCCATCCATCTCTATACAGCTTCTTCCTCGCTAGGGTTGCGGGGGAGCTGGAGCCTATCCCAGCTCACTCTGGACAGAAGGCAGGGACCCACCCTGAACAGCTTACCAATCCATTGAAAGGGACACACACACACACACACACACACCTTCGCTTGTACATTCATACTTGCGGGCAATTTAGCATCTCCAAGTCGCCTGACATGCACGTCATTGGACTGTATCTGGAGGAACCTCGCGCGGGTTTGGGAAGAACATGCAAACTCCTCACATTTGGATTTGAACCCACAACCTTCTTGCTGTGAGGCAGCAGTGCTAACCACTCTGCACCACCGCACCGCCGCATAATGAACGATTGATGGGTTATATACCCTTTTAAGCCTCTTTGTTGGAAATGCGTATGCATGTCCTGAAGAGATGCATATTGGAATGGGAATATATTGCAAATTACTTTTAATTGCATAACTGGAAAAAAAAATGTGACTATCGAAATTAAGTAACCATCTGGCGTGGTCAGAATGTTAACACTTTGTCACTGAAACTATTTTTAAAGTTATTTCAAGAATTCAGAGACAAAGCAAACCTGTTTGGTGTAATCTTTGTGTTGTTTTAAGCAAAAAAAAAATGTATACAACTGAAACGCCTGCATTTAGAAACCAACCTGGCAGTTTGATTTGCCACAGTCTTGAATTTGATTATTATCCCCGCCAACACGAAGTGGGAGGGGGATATAGGTTTGACCTCCGTCCGTCCGTCCGTCCGTGCGTGCGTGCGTCCGTCCGTCCGTCCGAGATAAAGGGGACAGCTTTACTCAGAAAGTACTACAGATACAGTAACCAAATTTGGTGTGTAGCTTCAGACCATAAAGGCCTTGATCGAGTTCGAAAATGAGAAGCGCACGATTGGCGGGGGATGTTGTAGACCATGTCGACTTGTTCAAAATGTATTGCCATTTTGGCTTGCTTTCTTGGAATACTGTTGCTGTAAAATAAACACAAAATGAACATTGGGCTTTTAAAACTCGGGGAATGCTTAGCCATTTCTTGTCAGCGTGGTTTATGAGGCTGAAACAACTCCCTAGCCTCAATAGCCTGAAAAGCAATTAATTAAGAAATATAATAAAATCCAGCATACGGAGTGAGTCCTCAGGACCAAGTTTAGGAATTTACTGTCCTACAGGTAGTTGCTAATGCAGCCTAATGCTTTCCGGAGAATTCTACTGAACAGCAGGTTACCGTGACGTGTTGCTGGTCTCTGGCCCGAGGATTCTGACTTGCAAATGCGACTGAAGAGCTGATGCTAAGCTTGCGATTAATATCTCATGAACTGCTTCAGGGGCTGTAAACATGTTCACTCACTCACTCACTCACTCACTCACTCACTCACTCTCACTCTCACTTCTGTCTGGGATTACTCCTGGGGTGTCTTTGAAAAAAATCAGAAACATTTTGATTAGGAGTCTGCTCATGTCACCTATCTGTCAATCTTGCCTTCCAAACTCCCAGCCTGTTTGTTAGTGCGCACAGCAGGTATGATGCAGTGGTGCGTACCTGAAGGAAGCCGTCTTTTCTCTAGGGTCTCTGGCCAGCATTTTTGCACCTAATAATTCAACATTCAAAATTAGAGCAACTTGGCCATATACACTACCAGTCAATCTTAAGATCCCTTGACCTCACCACCATCCAACTCCCCAAGTCTCAGGTCTCGCAGTTCGTGTAGACTCTGTCTTTTGTATCCTCTAGTTTTCAGTGGTATCCCTGTGGTCTTACGCGTTTCCTCTTGGGGTTCTTCATGGATACAGTCTTGTTTTTTCAGTGTATTTGATTACTATGGATCAGTGGGAAAGTAGAACTGCATGAACTCTTAGGAATGCCTGGCTGGGTCCTCTGCGCCTCACACATTGGTATTAGAGCTGATGGAGTATCAGGTGTCCCGTGGGGAAGGAAGGTGAGACGATATTGTGATGTTTTATTCCAGCTAAACCAAACAAAAGTGCTGAAGTTGTTGTAGTTTGGAAATCAAAGTAGAGAGTGCATGAGCCTGTTGGGTAGCGTTTGAGCTTTGTGCTGTGAAGAACGTAAGATCTGCATGCTCTAGGATCGGAATTTTATGGGTAAGTTGGTCTAAAATCACCGGATGCCTCCTGACTGTCAACTTTAGATTTATAGAATATAATGTTGTTGTATCTAGTATAATGTTTGCAGAATTTTAGGCTCATATCTTCATGAGATTTTGAGATATGGAGACTTCAAAAATGGGCTAAGGCCCCCATGGAGTCAAAGTCTCCATTGTGGAAGCAGTAACTGTGAGCTGTGGCCTGAGGGTGTCAATTTTGGTGGCGACCCAGTGGTGGACAGCAGAGATGAGGAAGGCCGTCAAGCTGAAGAAGATGGCCTTTCAGGCTTGGATGGACTGATCTATATATAATCTGACTATGTTGCTACATGGTTACCATGTCCATGTATGGTGTTTGAGTGCTGCACCGCTGCCCCCAGTATCAGGCATTCAGATTCAGGAGGTTAATCCATAGTAATCTTACCTTTTGAGTTTCCTCACATAATCCTGTGTGCGTCAGTCATTGCTACAATTCAGCTGATTTGTCGAATTTTGCATGTTTTATAGTAACGCTTTTGCGCAAATTGGGGGCCATGCCCGCTTTTTGAGTTCTCGATATCTAAAAAACTCAGTGAAGATATGGTTCTAGAATTTTGCACGTAGTCTACTGAGTACAAGTAGACCGTGTTCTATGAATTTTGAAGGAGATCAGGGTAGTCCGTTGGGAAGGTTTTTTGAAATCAGGAGATTACAGATGAGATTATTCGTATGTGAAGGGCTGTGTGGTTGTATGAATAGTTTCTTATGGGAAATACATGTTCTTAGTATAACTCCAGTGTCATACGGTTTGAGTTGTCTAGCGTATGGTTGGAATCCTCAGGGTTCCTATGATTGCTAGAAATATTTGAAATTGGTTGAATTTTAGTGTGTTGCTAATTAGGTTTGAAAAGTGCCTGGATTTTCAATAAAGTGCCTGAAACTGTTTGAAATTGTAACATGAATTGGATTACTTTCATAATAAATCGTTATTTGACTGAGTTGTTCAATAATACGCAATGCACCACTGGCGTAAGTAACAGCTGAGGAAATGTACCTTGAAAATACTCGAAAAGTATGTGAATTTTACTTTGGAAGAGTTGTAGGAACTCTGAATTGTGTGTTTATATGTTCAGAGTTGAGTATTTGTGTTGTTGGAGTTGTGTGTTTGCGCGGTAAGAGTTGTACATTTGTTATGAGCTGTGTGTTGCACTTAAGAGCGGTGTGTTTTCTGCAGGTGTCGTCCTCTGCAAGTAGGATCACAGTTCCTCGCTTAAGTGTTGGGGCAGTGTCTAGCCGCCCGACTACTCCCACACTCGGTGAGTGACATTCACACAGCTGGGATCTTGAGGTATTAATTATCAAAGAATGCTTTGTACAGACAAAATGTCGCTCCTTGTCATGATCTGTACCCCCGTACAAAAGTCACTTATTTGTTTAGAGAATGTTTTTCTCTGAAGGACCAGGCAGATCATAGGTCTTATGACACCCAAAATAAAAAAAAAAAAAAATTATACCCTTCTACAGTACTTCCACCAAGTGAATTTGAATCTGACTCTAGTTTTACATACATCTATTCATGAGAAGTGTAAACTGCACATTAAACCTTCCTCAGGAATGCCCCATGAAAATTGCTGAAAAATTATATACTCACTGTGACATCATCATCATAAAATTTTAGAATAGATGAATGATTAAAAACAGTTTAAGACCAATAATTATTTACAAGGGACGTTCAGCGCTTCACCGATTTTAATTTTGGCATCCGTCACTGGTGTACAGTACTCGTATGACCATGGCTGTCTGTGGCGTGCCCTACTGCAGCTTGAATAAATTTACATGGTTACATTATTGACATTTGACTTTGTTTATTCTTGCTGACTGACATGTCATATTTTGACTTGCAAAGTTGCATCAATCTTAGCTATTACATGTAGACTGCTATCTCACTGCCTCGTGATGTAAAACAAACGTGCGAGTACATCATGCAGTAATGAGATGGTAGTTTCAGGCCATTTTCTATGCAGTAAGTGAGCATGAATGGCTATCTTTAATGTTCTACAAAAAAGAAAAATCTATATTTAGGTGCACTTCTTCAATACGCTGACCTTGCACCCGGAAACTTCCCTTCTTGAGATGACGAGTACGTTCATGACACTCACATTCATGGCAAATTAACTTTTTTGATGGGCGGTGATAAGGAAGTTGAAAAGTACCCAGAAATTTCTGATTATCTCTCAAAGTAATGATTTCACGGACAAATGAAAAAAAAAAAACTATCCATCAGTATACATATTTACATGTAAAAATTAGATAAAAATATTTTGTTGGTATTTCATGTTGCTTTTTGTCCTCTAAAATGGAGAGGGGGCCATGCATTAAGGGGTCTGTAATTCTTCCATGGATGAGTGGATAAAAATGCCCTTAGAGAGGCCAGTCTTAAACCCTATATGCAGGGTTTGTTTTCATATCCAGGGCTGCAATACTGAGCCAAAGCCATGGGAACTGTGTCACTGTCTCTTATTGTTAAACTGGTTGTGGATGGACATTAGTGAAATGGTTTTGAAAACACATGTGCCCCTGTCCATCTTCACTGTATGAGGCTGCTCTGCCCCTCTCCCCGACCCCAGGCACCCCCTCAGTCCAGACCGTCACCACTAAAGTAGGGGCACCAGTGTCTCTGACAGGCCAGCGCTTCACCGTCCAGATCCCCCCCACCCAGGCCTCGTCCGCAAAGTCAGGTGAGTTCCTGAGGCACCTATTTGTCAGGAAAGTATCCGGGAGCGTGTAATGTTGTCAGGAAAGTGTTGGAGAGAGTGTAACCTGTGTTTCGGGTGAGGCAAAGTGTGCTTGTGTAGCACATTTAAGACAACCACAGTTGACCAAAGTGCAGAACAGGCTTAAAATTACTGCATAAAAATTATCGATCAAAGTAATGGATAAGATCAAAGCTAAGTGTGAGGTAAATGTCTAAGTGTGTAACATGTATGTCATGAAAGTGTCCCAAGAGTGAGTGAGGTTTTTTTTTGGGGGGGGGGGGGGTTGTTAGAGTACGATTTACTTGGGTATCAGGCAAGTGTCTCTTTGAAGAGTGCTGGAGTAAAATGTGTCCATGAGATTTTGACAGATGTGGACTTAATTACTTCATCGTAGCCCCTGGGCCAAGTGGGGCAGCCACTATGTTTTTAGGTCTCTGTCGCTTCTGCTGCATCCACGTCTATAGACATTTTCTTGTGGACGCTGTACAGGCTCTTAATTTTTGACCGGTGACTTTGATATTTGGTAGGGAAATGTGTTCTACTTCAGTTATGAGGCCTATCGATTTTGGTTGCCGTGCTGACGGTATTGGCTGAATAATGCGCAAAAAAGGGGAAAAGCGAGCTTTCAGGGGTGACACCCATGCGCCTGCGGGCGAACAGACTGTCTCGTTCATCTTGGGACGAGCAAGAAAGTAAAGTTGTTAATTGGACTTCAGGAAGTTTTGCTGAAAAAGGACACTGACGTTCGTGTATAAAATCCAATTATGAAAGTCATACTTGTTTCACATGACTCTGAATACTGATTATATAATCCAAACCTGGATTACCAGATGCCCTTCAAGTTTTGTGGTTTACTTTGAAACATGGAAAAAAAAGTCCTGACACTTTCTTTCCACATAAAAATGTGGCAGATATAATTATGTGCCAGTAATGCTCATTGATCTTTTAGCAGATTAAGCTGCCATTTTGACCTGTAAAAATGTTATTTTTTCCTGTGACAGCTACACCAGCCACTCCAACAGTTCAGAATGTTCTGATCAACCCGTCACTGATTGGCTCCAAGAACATCCTCATCACTACTAACATGGTGCCCCAGAATTCAGCTGGGGACTCTGGTCCCTTGAAGAGGAAACATGAAGAGGACGATGACTATGATGCATTATGACCTCAGTAATGTCTTTCATTAAATCAACAAGCCTATTTCTTCCGACTCAATAGCTGGGGATGGGGGGCTGTAAATATATTAGATGCTGTGTGAGAAAATGGCCTTTTAATTTCTTTTATTTTCACTTTCAAAAAGTAGTAACTCAGCTGTAAAATAAACATGGCTAATTTTGTTTGTAAAAATAAAAATGTGAAATTAATTATGCAATGGAGGAATGCAGTCAAATGTGATGTCATGTAATATGAAACTTGAAAGCTGTTCACCTGTAATTATTCAATCTACACTGAGTCCGTAGCTAACTGTTTAGACTTGAAATATCACTGTTACTTGGTATGCTAGCGCATGGAATCGGAAGCGCTCATTACATGGTATTTGTACAGAATAGATCTTACGAAGGGAAGTGTTCCAAAACCTTCAGTGAATCCAAGCCATAGAAATGACAAAAAGACAAAGATGTCAATCAAAATCACAACCACTTAATGCTAATGCAGACCTGCAAGAGTGGCTTGGTTGACCTGCTGGTATTCATTCTTCCTTGATCAGTATTTGTTCTTGAAAGTTATGGAAAATTAGGGGCTGCGGGTCATTATTCTATTTGGTTACATTTTACTTGAAGGTACCATCATAAGAGTGACATGACACTGTCATGACCGTTACATGTGTCATGTAACAGTTATGATAGTGTCATGTCACTCTTATGACGAAGTTGTCATCATCAAGACAACCCAAATAATGTCAGCTTGTCATCTCAAAAACCGAATGACACTTAATGACAACGCTTATGACATTGAAGTAATGTTTAGGACACGTTCATGACTGTGTCATGTCACTCTGATGACGATACCTTCAAGTAAAGTGCTAACTTTTATTTTTATCACCCTCTGTTTGATTCTCTCAAAACGCAATGTGTACGAATCGGCACGTTTCAGTCTGCACGAGGCAAAAACAATTCTCTTCTCCAGATCAGATGCCCACCTTCCCCTGAGGATTTGTCCTGGCTTGCTTCATTTCAGCCACTTTGTTTCCAATGTATAAAGTTTTTTCAGTTGTTGAATTGCCACATTCATTAATTTAACACTCAACCTGTTCATCACAGAGTTCTGGTATTTTGCGGGTTCACTTTATGCTGTTTCAGAAATACAAAACCTTATATTTGGCACTGCTCTTGAGTTTTTTAGGATTGGGGTATTAGTCAAATATAATTTGCTAGTGTAGTATTCGAGAACTTAAGTCGTATTGCCATATTTTGCAAAGTAAACAGGTGAACAAATTCTTTCCATTTTCCAACTTGTAAAATCAAGTCAGGTTAGGATGAACTGGATAGAGCAGTCAAGGAAAAACACCCAGGGATTATTTGTGCAAATGGTGGCTGGCACAACCCCAATTCCGAAATAGTTGGGACGAAGTGTGAATTATGAATAAAATCAAAATGCAATGACTTTCAGATAACAAGAGCCAATGTGTTATTTACAATAGAACATGGATAACATTTCAAATGTTGAAACTGAGACAATTTTCATTTTTATCTACAAAATTTTCTTATTTCAGATTTTCTGTCTGCAACAGGTCTCAAAAAAGTTGGGACACAAGCAAAAAAGGGCTGAAAAAGCAATTAATATATAACTGAATCAGCTGAGAGAACATTTAGCAAGTAATCAAGTTAACTGGCATCAGGTGTGTAACATGATTGGCTATAAAAGGGATGTCTTAGAGAGGCTGAGTCTCTCAGAAGTAAAGCAGGCCAGAGGCTCTTCAACCTGTGAAGGCTTGTGTAAAAAAAATTGTGGAAAACTTTGAAAACAATGTTCCTCAACGTAAAATTGCAAAGGCTTTGAGGGTCTCATCATCGACAGTACATAACATCATCTAAAGTTCAGAGAAACTGGAAAAATCTCTGCGTAAGGGACAAGGCCAAAGACCTTTACTGGATGCCCGTGATCTTTGGGCCCTGAGACGCCACTGCATCACTCACCGGCATGACTCTGCAATTGATATCACTAAACGGGGCCACTGTCTGTAAACACAGTCTGCCGTGTCATCCACAGATGCCACGGTGGCATAGTGGTTAGCACTACTGCCTCCCAAGGTTGTGGGTTCAAATCCGGCCTGGGGCCTTTTCTGTGTAGAGTTTGCATGTTCTCCCCGTGTTCACGTGGGTTTTCTCCGGGTACTCCGGTCTCCCCAACCCACAAAACCTGCCTGTATGGCTGTGTGTGAATGTTTGGTGGTGGTCGGAGAGGCCATAGGCGCATACTGGCAACCACGCACAGGGCAGCTGTGGCTACAAAAATGTAGTTACCACCATCAGAGCATGACTGTGAATGAATAATGCCTCCATTGTAAAGCGTCTTTGAGTGTCCAGAAAAGCGCTGTATAAAATTGATGCATGATCCAGAAGTGGTGCGGTGTTCTGTGGGCCAAAGCTCATTTAAAATGGTCTGTGGCAAAGTGTCCTGTGGTCAGATGATTCCAAATTTGACACTCTTGTTGGAAATCATGGGCATTGTGTCCTCTGGGCTGGAGAGAAGAAAGACCACCCCTCCTGTTATCAGCGTTCAGTTCAAAAGCCAGCATCTCTGATGGTATGGGGATGCATTATTGCTTATGGTGTGGGACACTTGCATTTTTTAAAAACCACCATGAATGCTGAAAGGTATATAAAGATTTTAGAGCAACATATGCTCTATTCCAGATGACATTATTCCGGGGAAGGCCATGTGTATTTCAGCAGGGCAATTCAAAACCGCATACTGCAGCTATTACAACAGCATGGCTTCGTAGTAGAAGAGTCCATGTGCTGAACTGGCCTGCCTGCAGTCCTGATCTTTCACTGATTGAGAACGTTTGGCTCATAATTAAACGAAAAGGCTGTCAAAGGAGACTTTAATCTGTCCAGTAGCTAGAAGCTGGTATTAAACAAGAACAGGATGAAATTCCAATGGCTCAACTCAAGAAAGTTGTCTCCCCAATGCCCAGATGCTAGAGGGGATGCTACACCATAGTATACAGGCCCCTGTCCCAACTTTTTTCATCAGCCATCAAATTTGAAATGAGCTCATTTTGTGGATAAAATTTAAAAAATTCTTAGTTTCAACATTTGCTATGTTATCTCTGTTCTATTGTGAATAAAATAATTGGCTGGCGTGATTTGAAAGTCATTGTGTTTTGATTTTATTCACAATTTACGCTTTGTCCCAAGTAGTTCATTCATGAATTTAATTAAAAGTTGCTCAGTTGTTTTTTTTTTTTCTTTAAATCTCTGATTGTTTTAAAAGTATGGTGCTACTAAAACGACTGACTTGTACTAAACGTGGTGAAATTATTATTATTATTATTTTTAATCCACCTTTGCTGCTAATTTTATGCAATAAAATTTATGCAATATAATGCAATATAATTTTATTTATATTTAATGTTCCCTGACTTGACACGGTCCCCTAATCAATGCTTTTAGCGATTTCGTTTGTGTGAAACTACAAATCCCAAAACCTTCAGTATTACATTACGCAATTTCAACGACTATTTTCTGATTGGTTCAGCCGTTGACAATCCTCGAATGTTTACCCAATGTGTGTGAGAGCCTCTGTCAGACTGGGGAAGCCATGTTAGGCCCTTACTCTTCGGGGACATGAGTTGTGTATTTGGGAAGCAAATGAAATGTAATGATCCGGAATATTATACGGACATTGTAATATCGAGCCTCTGCGTCCACACCGAAAAGAACTGAATTGATCGCCATGAGCCGTCCGTCCTCAGCGGGCGGTGGGGGTGGAGGTCTTGGTGCCGGAAAACCCGGTGCTGGGAAGCACGGACCTTCTGCCGGAGCTGCTGCAGCCGCGGCCGCTGCTGCCGCCGCCGCCGCTGCCGCAGTGGCAGCTGCTGCTGCCGCGGGGGTTTCCAGCTCAGTAGCCGGGTCTGGTTCTGTCGCTGCAGCGGCCGCAAACGTTATTTCCTTGCCAGCTGCAGTCTTACAGGGCCAGTCGGCTGAACTGACTGCGCTGTTCGAGTGTCCAGTTTGTTTCGATTACGTCCTGCCCCCGATCTTGCAGTGTCAGGCCGGGCATCTAGTTTGCAACCAGTGTCGGCAAAAGCTGAGCTGTTGCCCGACTTGTCGGGGCCCTCTGACGCCGAGCATCAGAAACTTGGCCATGGAGAAAGTTGCCTCTACGCTACCCTTTCCATGTAAGGTAAGGCACTCCTTGAATCTTGGGGAACTAAAGGAAAAACGAAAGTACTGCTCGTAAATTTCTCAGAGCCGTCGCTGGTTAAGTTTAATTCTCGATGGGACTTAAATCTTCTACTTTACAATTTTACAATAAAGTGAGGTTGTCGTTATGACTTAATTGAGCAGTTGTGTGTAATTAACTGCTGTCGCGTGAACTGATGAAGTGTCGGTCAGAGCCGCTGTCAGTGAGGAAGTAGCGGTTCACTTGACAGCGCTCTTTACAGGTGGTGTGACGACAGGAACTGCAGGCTCGATGCCACCAGTTAAATCTTGAGGAGAACTGTCACGATTACTGCGCATGCTCTCAATTTTGAACGAAGTAAATTTTCTGAACTGCTCGTCAAAATCTTGAGGGTATTTTTCTTATGAATATTGGCGATTGCAACCAGCTGAGCTTACACTCTTTGTATTCCTTGGCTTTGAATCTTTTAATTTCCATAGAAAACTCTGTAATATAAAAAATTGTAATGCCGGAGTAACTAAAATATTTGAATATAATGCAGCATGCAAACAGATTGGCAAGGATGGAATAAAATTATAACTTGCAGTCAAGCAGATTCACTTTATTGGGATGTACGTTCTGAGCACGCGCAGTGAAAATGTATTTTTAAAAAATGTATTAATCAAAATGCAATTTTTTTCGTGAAGGCAGCACATGTTGAATATTTGGGAATATTCTATGTAGTGAATTTATAGTTGTTTTCAAGTTGTGCACGGTTGCGAACAGCTCCAATATTTGTTATGTAAATGTGGCTGTGGCTGCTTGAATATCGAAACGGATGAGAGGAGATACCGGTCGCGTGGCGTCCTGTCACACCTGGTCTTGTGTTCAGGTGAATGATGATTTTTTACCTTACAGCCCTTTATGGGCTGATGGGGTATTGTTTTACCCTGTGGCATCTGGGCGGGCAGCAGCTCCATAAGTTTTCTGGGTCATATCTCCGAAAATATTCGCCACAGGAGCTTCAATGCGGGTTCTTTGTGGGGGATAGGTATGCAAGGCAAGGGTCATTAGTGGATTTGACCTTCGATCTTGGTGACCTTGAACTTAAAAAAATAGTCTGGGCCATATTTCCAAAAGTAATAACAGCAGGAGCTTCATATTTGATATATGCTAGTTCCAGTGTTAGGTGTGCGAGGCAGGGGTCATTATTGGATTTGACCTTGGCACATTGACCTTGAATTTGAAAATTTTGTCCAGGTCATATCTCCATAAGTACTGACCTCGTCAGCTTAAAATGTTGTATGCTGATTCCTTATGAGGGGTAGCTGTGCAACATAAAGGTCATTAGTGGATTTTACTTTTGATCTCGACACAGTGAACCTGCGCCTTGCCTTAGCTGTATGCTACTATTTATTGTAGCTCCCGGACGAAGTCGGGCAGGGGCAGATTTACATGTGTTGTGTAATGTGAATATAGGCCACTAGATGGCAGTATTTACCTTTTTTTTGTTAAGCTCAGACTGGAGTCATGTTTAGACATGTCCTGGACATGTCTGGGGCAAGTCTCAGAAAATTAAAAAAAAGAGGTCTAAATGTGGGTGGGGTCTGCAAAAGAGTATATAAAGAAAAGAATTGAGACAGTAAAGTAGTAGGAGAAATTGCAAGAAGATGACCAGACCTGCCATTCTGTTCAAGACCTGTGACGTTTCTTTTGTGGATTTCTTTGCCTGTGTTTGAGCATTTTCATCATCCAGGACATCACCAAGCCACCCCCACGAAAAGGGATTGTAAATATTTATGTTTTGTACATAATTAATCTTGGTCAGTAGTGTAGGTTAGTGTTAGTCTTTGTCTGTGAATTAAATGTGTTTGAGTTTTTAAAACTGTGTCTGTCATCCCCTGCTGTTGCTGTTGCTGTTGCGTTGTAAATCTAATTACAAACTGGGGCCATAACAGTTGTCTCCGCCGCCGCGTCAGCGTCCGTAGACGCTTCCGGGCACTTCCGCCAATTAGTAAACCCATAGGTGGAATTTTCAAAATGGTGCTACACAACTCTATGATGCATCATTTTGAAGGTTTATAGCCCTATTTTTCAAAACCGATGAGTAAACCTGAGTGGAAGATGTATATTAATATAAATATCAGTATTTTTGTAAGATGGAATAAAGGAGTCTGGATATCCCTGATTGATGCCTATTTAAATAATTGTTTTTTTTTTCTATCTAAGATTATCATTGCTGCACATTTTTGTTGGAGTGATTGTTACATAAGGCCCTAGTATTTATTGCATTGATAAAAAAATCAGTTTGATTTAAAATAAAAAATGTATTTGCATACTAAGTATAAGCACTTTTAACATGTACATCTGTCACCAAAAATGATTCTTTAAAACTGTCCAATCAATATGCGCTGTCAAACGAACTTGTTATCCTGGATTTAATGTGTATATAATGTCTTTATTATAATGGGCTAGTTTATTGTCATCAGGTATTTGCAACAAATTTGTACGTCGGACGCCACAATTTCCAACAGTTTAAAGCTCATGGACACTGTGATTGGTAACAAGAATGGTTATTACTTTCATGCCACCCATTCTGGAATTGGAGGAAAGCATTTCATAGGGATAGGAAGAGGAATAGGACCTGATCGGCTGCCGTCTGATAGCTGGAACAGGAACTATGTTGTGCGATTGTATCTTCTTTTTGCCATCACTTTTGTACTGGAGGGAAATTTGATTTTGAAATTCCACAGATTTTAAGACACTGGACTTGTAAATAGGTGAGTACAAGAAAGTGAATGTGTCCAAATTGTTGATTATAAATCATGGCGCATGAACATCTGGTAGCTATGTGGAATTCTAGGTCATTCGGGCCTTCGCGGCGCGTCCTCCAATCGCGTATCGTAACGCGGCTGGATAGCACTACGGTTGTCAAAATGGGTGTACTGCTTTGTCTGGTCCGCGTTTTGATCGTGTCCTTGTCCGGAAGTCTTATGTTGATGACGTAGTTCACACATTGGTACACAAGTGCCATTTAAAATTTCTCGATTTGATAAACAGAAACCAACTGAATTTTTCATGCAAACATTTTGTTTGAGTTTGTGCTCACGAAAACAACAATCATTTTATTGAACGCAAGTAAAATAATCATTGAAACCTGCAATATATTCATTTTTATATATTTCCTTATCAGTGTGCTGAATGTGAGTGATTGATTGATCAAGTAGTGTGTGATATTCGAGTCTAATCATAGCACTACTTTCTGAAATTTGCTTATCCAGAAGTAAAAATGCAGTATTGCTGACTTAAGTTGCGTGTATTTAGGCTGCTCATGTAAAAATATAACTCTGTCTACTACCAGTGGCATTACCAAAATGCAGGTTAACACTCAACCTGTTTTCAAGTGAGGATTGGGAAATTGATTGAATTAATTTACTGAGCAAAGTGTTATGTATTCAATAGGTCAAACTGAATATTTTATACCATTTGTGTTTAATTCCCGGGGTGTTAGTAATTTGTTGAGTTACCTTACTTATCAGCCAACTAGACAGGAAATCGAGTCCAGGCCGAGGGGTATTCAGCAACGCGTTATGTGTACATTTTATTTTTTAGTCATCTACTCATTAACCTACTTGTAGAGGTTTGAATGCGGTATTTTGTTCATTAAGATATGATAAAGTTTAAAATATGTTTGTTGGAGACGAGGATCCAGTTGATGTAAAATTACCTCTGACCTTGTACGTACTACACCAAAAATAGTGTAATATGTTACTTTTTTAGTAATATTACTCATAAATGTACTTGTGGTTTGAAGTTGTGGTATTTTGTTCATTTTATATGATAAATTTGAAAATACATGTGTTAGAGATGAAGATCCAGTTGGATTTTAAATTTCATTCAAACGCTGTATGTCCAACACCAAAAAATGTACATCCGACACTGTTTAGTAGTACATTACATGCTCATAATAAAAAAGTATAGATTCCTTGATGTAATCTTGTGGTAGTTTACTGTCTTGGGGAATCAGTCATGGATTAATAATTGGAAAAAGTTTAAACACTTCACAGAGATCCTAAAACAAATCATGCACATGTCATTAAAGCCATTTGTCTGAGTCCGTCCGACACCAAGGTACTCTGGAGCATCTCCTACACTGTGATGAGGAACCGTACCCCTGCACACCAGATGACTGCCATAACCAGGATGTGTAATCTGCCCAAATGACAGCTATCTCCTCACTTCACTGTGCTCTTAATTGGTCTACGTAGTGTTTGAAATGTACATCCGACACCTCGGAACTGCAATTCCTTGTGGACACTCTACAGGCTGTCATTTTTGACCGATTACTTCCATATTTGGTGTATAACACTTCAGTTATGACACCTATCGATTTTGGTTGCCATGGCAACAGTATTGGCCGAGTAACATGCAAATTTGTGGCAAAACATAGCGATTTCCTTGTGGACGCAGTACAGGCTGCAATTTTTGACCGGTATTGACGGTATTGGACAGTAGTGGACTTTCAGGGAGTTCGCCCATGCGGTTGCGGCCGACTAGACAGTCTACTAAATAATTAGTTAAGGGCTGTGGGGTCCTGGTGCTCAGCGTAGGCTTGTATTTATCTATTTTTTTTGGTCTTGTACGGAAACTTGGAAGCATGACTGAGTCATACATTCATTCTGTCGTGGGCTCTTTAATTGCAAAGGCTTTATGTGAAACTGGTGTAAAATGTTAATAGGAACCTTGTACCGACATTCAAAACATCCAGTGTAGACATGAAAAGGAAGGATGATGAACTGTTCACTTTATTGCTTTTTACCCTCTGCCCGACTTCAGGCCGAAGGGTATTGTCAACAGTTCATCGTCTGTCTGTCCGTCTGTCCGTGTGTGCACCTCTAAAGTCAGCATCAATAAACTAGTTACCCATGCCAAAACATTCGCGGTAATGTAGGGAATCCAGCCCAGGAAAGAATTTTTCACATCGGACCATTTTTGGCATTTGGCAAAAAATGGCATTTTGGCGTTTTTGAAAAAAACTTTGTCGTGGACTGATTTTGATGAAGCATTTGAGCTAGGGGGTTCATACCTGGGGGAACGGTCATATATATATGCGAGGCTCTAGATTAGTGAAAAAAATGTGAATTTTCCAAAATTTTTGTTGGACTTTGGGCATTTTTGTATTTGTAAATGTATGTTCTGTGGAATTTTACGTTGGTTATTGTGAAATTGTCCTGGGACACTTCATAAGTCAGGCCGAGGGTGTTCAAACGCGGGCGTTTCTTGTTACATTTCTCAGACTTGCTTTTTTACTGTATGAATAAATTGTAACGTTGGGGGGGAAAAGCCACTAGATGGCAGTATTGACATTTTTTTGTTAAACCCAGTTTTGAGCTAGGGTTTCGGGCATGTCCTGGGCATGTCTGAGAGGGGAAGTCCCAGAGAATTGAAAAAAGTCTGGAAGGTGGGAGGGGGCTGGAAGAGAGTACTGTATATAAGGAGAAAAATTGAGAGAGTAAAGTTGTAGGAGAAATTGGAAGGAGAAATGGTGGAAGGATACATTTGACCAGACCGGTCACTCTTTACAAGACCTGTGAAGCTCTTTTTGTGGATTTTTGCCTGTGTTGGAGCATTTTCCTGTCCCAGGACATCATAACATCTCAATTACCAAGGGACTGTAAAAATCTCTTTTTTTTATTTCAGTCTCGGTCAGTAGTATAGATTGTAGATTAGTTCAAAGTGTTGTTCATTAAATCTGTGTAAGTTTTAAAATTTTGTCTGTTACTCCTTGCTGTCAGATATGTCATAACATATTGGGGCCATAAAATCTGCCACTGCAGGTAAAGCTGACCTCTCAGTGAGAGGAATGAAACGCATTCCTTTTGTTTGCATTGATGACCAGACAAATGCATCAGCGCTTCTGAATAAAGTGGTTGATGTGATGCAGGTTTACTGACTGTGGTATGATTGGATTGAGGGTGGGTAGCTGTGCAGATGACTTGGCTTGCCTATTGGCTGTGTAAAATCTCTACACAGTGCCTGAGATGGTGTTTGTGAGTGTGTGCGCGCACAGATAGACACATGCACGCAGACAGCCGCCTGAATTGATTTAGGGGTGCATGATTTGGTCTGTCTCTTCCAGCAGCTAATTGGGGCTCAGACTGCATGTGAATGGGGTTCAATGGATCTCACTCTAACAGGTTAGTGATTGTGTGGGAATGGGGTTGGATGACAGGTTAGTGATTGTGTGGGAATGAGGTTGGATGGATTCCACTCTAACAGGTTTGTGATTGGAAGCTGATTGCGTTACTGAGGCATTAAAGTTGCATTGATGCTGTGTGACCTCAGCAGCCCCGTAAGCCGAGCCCCGTACAGTTCCATGGAATAGAGTTTCTGTTTTACTGCTGCAGCCTGCGACTGTGGCAGCCAGTCGTTGAGGCTCACGTGGGCTGGAGTCTAAACTGTTTTCTCGTCTCCCAACGCTGTCTGGAACTGGAGAGGAGGCCTTCTATGTGGAACATAGGGAATTTGCATTGGGAATAAAGCAGTGCCGACGTGGAAATGATGCGTTTTCTGGCTGACAATGGCATTCATCTCAGCACTGGACTTGATTTCTGACTAAAATGTTCAGGGACCTGAAGGTCAAGGGGTCAGAAGGACCTCTCATGCCTGTCTCCCATGCTAGTTTTAAGCCAGGTGATCTCACTCGTGAGGTCATTCAGGAACTCTGCTAATTGGCGAATCAACTCCTCTGGCTGAGATAGTGTTGAGAGGCTGGATTTCCTGTTGTCTGCTGGGGCAGTATGGGGGGGTGGGGGGTGGAAGCCATTTTCCAAAGATGCCTTCTGTGAAACACACTGACCGGGGAATCTTGTGAACATGTTGCTGATTATAGTCTGTGATGATTTTGGGTGCAAGTCAAGATATCAAAATGCCTGTCTGAATAGCAGACCATGTTCTGAAAAAGACCACATGATATAACGATTACATTTATTTTGTGTTTGGAGTAAGCGTTTTGTGTGTGTGTGTGTGCGTGTGCGTGTGTGTGTGTGTGTGTGTGTGTGTGTGTGTGTGTGTGTGTGTGTGTGTGTGTGCGCGCGTGTGTGTGTGTGCGTGTGCACGCGTGCGTGCGCGTGTCTGTGTGTGTGTCTGTCCATTTATCACAGGATGGTTAGGATGTACTGTGATAACTGTTCTAGGATCAGTGTTTCTGCCCACTGGTGTGAATCTATTTGCTTATTTTATCTCCTGTATTTTTTCAGTAAAAACGCAACAAGCAACAATGCATGAAATTTTGTGCTAATCATGCAATAAGGACAAATAAATGCAAAGGATATTTAAAGGAGAGTATTGGCTCACAAATTGTGAATTCTAACAGATGGGTGGGAGACTACACGCCGACAGCAGGGGGTCATTCCATATGAAGTGGACCAAATTTCCAGATGGTCTGAACCTCAAAAAAACTGGTCTGAACTCAAAAAAATCTGGCAAAAATATGTTATAGTACATAACTTAAAATTCTTGCATGCCAAAATCTAGATCTCTACGTCAATTAACCTCTGAGATATGGCCCTCGCAGTGTACCGCAACCTTACAAGTTCCTGCATTAATGGAATTTTCAATGGTTTTCAGTGGTCGATTTTGAATCTTTCCTAAGAAGATAATACTCTCCTGAATGGTGATTCTGGCAGAGCCTTTTATGTAGGTTTCAAATCTGGCATCAGTTTTGGGCTGGGGGTTACCTGTAATTTACTAGAGCCATCCCAACTCCAGAAAAAATTCATGATGCTGAAATTTGGATTTTGGACAGCCCTAGGAATATACCTAATGACTGTACAATATTGTACTTTGGCAAATTTAATTATTTCCTGACGTTTAAAACGTAGCGTACATTGACACTAGCTCTGCTGTGCTTATAATCCGTATGATATTTTAACTATAATCAAACTATTTTTCTGGAAACTGGGGGCAGGACTCTTATAAGCGATTTCGCTTCCCCCGCGACCCTTTCGGTCATGATACATGTTGTGTTGTGTTGAAATTGTCATGAAATGACTTTACAATCATGCCGAAATAAATAGTTTTCAATGTTTTTTAATGATTTTTTTTTTTTGTTCATTTCCCAACAGACTTAACATTTCCATATGGTTTGAAGTTCATTCTAAGGAGATTCTTTCAATGTCACAACAGATTTGCTCAATCAGAGTAAGGTCTCGATTTTGAGTAGGCCAAGTCATAACTTTAATAGGTTACACTTTACTTGAAGGTATCATCATTAGAGTGACATGACACTGTCATAACTGTTACATGACACAGTCATGAATGTGTCATAAACATTCTGTCAAAGTCATGAATGTTTATGACTGTTGTCATTAGGTGTCATTCGGTTTTTGTAATGAGAAGTTGACATTGTTTGGGTTGTCTTGAGTCATAAACGTTTATTACATTGCCATAATGTTTATGACACGTTCATGACCATGTCATGTAACAGTTATGACAGTGTTATGTAACTCTTATGACCATACCTTCAAGTAAAGTGTTACCCTTTAATGTTACCAGATGTTTCTTTCCGACTGAGATACTTCTCGCACAACTTAGAAGTGGTTTTGGGTAGTTATCTTGTTGAAAATAAAATCCCCGACCAATCAGTCTCTTTCTAGATGGCAGTGCGTGCCTCATAAGGATTCTGTGATAGTGATGCATGATTCTGTTGGTTTTCATGAGATCACTGGCTCCTTTCCAGTGGGCTGAAGCTCAAACCTTAAAGGAGCAGTATGTAAGAAATGCATGTTGATTAATCATGAAATGGCCCTGATATATCACCAGACATTAAGGAATGATGCTAATTTCAAATACTTATATCCCTGACAACAGTAGTCCAGCCAGAATGTTCTCATTACAAAAGCGAAGTTGCTGCCCACAACTAATGTTGATGTTGTCATTTTCTGTTTTGGCCTGTTGCGCCGCCCTCCACCTATCTCCCAATCACAAAGTCAGTAGCATGTCGACATCCAGGTTGCCACTTACGGCTCCTTTTAATATTACCGCCTCAAGTGTTCTAATTAAGAGGTTAAACAGTCATTTTTGAAATGTTTTCCGACTCTCTGGAGCACATAAGTTCTGCATTTGTGTTAGAAAACTTTGATACATCAGTCCTAAGTACAACCTCCATTCCAAAATTGTTGGGACAAAGGGTAAATTGTGAATAAAATCATAATGCAGTGACTTTCAGATCATGTGAGACAATGTGTTATTTACAACAGAACGCAGATAACATTTCAAATGTTGAAACTGAGCCATTTTACATTAAATTCATAAAATGAGCTTATTTCAAATTTTATGGCTGCAACAGGTCTCAAAAAAGTTGGGACACAGGCAAAAAAAAAAAAAAAAAAAGCCTGAAAAAGCTATTGATATATAAGGGGTCAGCTGAAAGAACATTTAGCTAGTAAGTTAACTGGCATCTGGTGTGTAACATGATTGGCTATAAAATGTCTTAGAAGCTGAGTCTCTCAGAAGTAAAGATGCCAGAGGCTCTCCAACCTGTGACGGTTCGTGTAAAAAAATTGTGGAATACTTTGAAAACAATGTTCCATAGTGTCAAATTGCAAAGCCTTTGAAGGTCTCATCATCGACAGTGCATAACATCATCAAAAGATTCAGAGAAACTGGAAAAATCTCTGTGCATGAAGGGCCAAGGCCAAAGACCTTTACTGGATGCCCGTGATCTTCGGGCCCTCAGACACCACTGCATCACTCACTGGCATGATTCTGTCATTGACCTTAATAAATGGGCCCAGTAATACTTCTAGAAACCACTGTCTGTAAAGACAGTCTGCCGTGCCATCCACAGATGCCACCTAAAACTCTATCATGCAAAAAGGAAGCCATTGTTGAGCATGATCCAGAAGTGCCATCGTGTTCTGTGGGCCAAGGCTGATTTAAAATGGACTGTAGCAAAGTGGTAAAGCATCCTGTGGTCAGAAGAGTCCAAATTTGACATTCTTGTTGGACATCATGGGCGTCGTGTCCTCCGGGCTTAAGAGGAGAAAGACCACCCCTCCTGTTATCAGCATTCAGTTCAAAAGCCAGCATCTCTGGTGGTGGGATGCATTAGTGCATGTGGTGTGGGACACTTGCATGTTTTAAAAAAACGCCATGAATGCTAAAAGGTGTTTTAGAGCAACATATGTTCCCCTCTAGACAACATCTACTCCAGTGAAGGCCTTGTGTATTTCAGCAGGACAATGCAAAACCACATACTGCAGCTATTACAACAGCATGGCTTCAGAGTAGAAGAGTTCGTGTGCTGAACTGGCCTGCCTGCAGTCCTGATCTTTCACCGATTGAGAACACTTGCACATAATTAAACGAAAAGTCCATCAAAGGAGACCCAAAACTCTCCAGCAGGCGAAAGCCTGTGTTAAACACGAGTGGCATCAAATTCTAATGGCTAAACTAAAGAAACTTGTCTCCTCAATGCCCAGATGCCTCTACTCTGTGTTAAAAAGAAGAGGGGATGCTACACCATGGTAGACAGGCCCCTGTCCCAACTTTTTTGAGACCTGTAGCAGCCATCAAATTTGAAATGAGCTCATCTTGTGGATTAAATTGTTAAATTTCTCAGTTTCAACATTTGCTATGTTATCTCTGTTCTATTGTAAATAAAATGCTGGCTGGTGTGATTTGAAGTCATGGTGTCTTGGTTTTATTCACAATTTACACTTTGTCCCAACTATTTCGGGCTGTAGTTTATTAAATACTACTACCCTATTACACCTTTAACATGGTATTTAATACTGTAATGTGGAAGTTATGTAAGTTAGGTAGAATGGAGCAACTATTTTAAGAAATCCTTACCTGGTTGAGAAATTGAGTCCGATCTATTGTGCGGTTTATTTTTAGGAAAACTGAAACTTGTTTGGAGACTGAAATGTTTAGGTTAAGCTGTTAGAAACTGCTACTGATTTTGCAGACCTTTGACCCTTCATTCCTCCTCCAAGAGGCCTTTAGCTTAATCCTTTTAAATCTGACTGCTGTTCATTGATTATCATTGAATTGTGAAGCATGCATTCAGTTTCCTGGCTAATTGAGAGGTAGAATGGGATCACTGGCTTGACGAAAGGATCCATTTGCAGATTAATTTGAGTGTGTGCATGTCCATAAATGTGTGTCTGTGCATGTTTGTGTTCACAATGTGACAATCCAACAAACATCAACATGTATGTGCCGACATACTTGGGCAAAAGTACATGCATCTAGATTTGAGGATGTGTGCACACGCACGCAAATGCACACGCACGCACACACACACACGCACGCACACGCTCTGCCAGTTATAGTAGTCTCCCCTGTCAGCATATTGAAAGCGCAGAGATGCAGGAGGTTAATCATGGCGCTAATGGAGGGGAGTCACGCGCGACTCTCAGGCTAACCTGCTGTCAGTCATCCACCATGAGCCCAGTTCTCAGAGGAGCCCCGCCCACAGTGAGGTCAGTGGTAACTGGTCATTATGTCACAATGGGTGCATCTTTAAGCATAGGCTGTGGCCTTCAAAGGCTGCATTTTTGGGGGTCATCACCTAATTCCATCAGCCAAACTTGCATGACCTCATTTCATCTCCGTTAAACAGCTTTTAAGCGACTCGTCTCTGGTTTCCTTCACCCTAACCTTAACTCTAACACCAAACCTAACTCTAACTCTAAATTTAATCTTATCCCTTACCCTGAATGTGTTTGGTGAACGGAAGTTATGAGCCCTGAAACTGAAGCCTTCGAAGGATGCTGTGTGACTAGCCCAATGAGTGATGACCCTTGTGAACCGAACTCTTTAAAGCTTTTACACTTTATAGGCGCATGTACTCACTCATGCGTACGCGCGCACTCAGACACACAAACTTGTATACACACACACTCATGGACAAGTACTTTCTCGCAAACGCACCCGTGCACTCTCTCACATACACAGACTCTCACGCACTCAAACACACACACTCACGCACACGTACTTTCTAACACACACGCACGCACGCAGACACATTCACGCGCAGGGATTTGCAGGAATGCGAAGGCACTGTGCCAGTATGAAATGAGGGAGGCCCGGGCACCGTCTCCCTGCTGCTCTGGTGAACTGTTCAGTGCTGAAGGGGTTTAAAGAAAACCTGGCAGGGGAGAGAACGAGGGAGAGAAAGCGAGAGAGAGGGTGGGAGGGGGTGGTCCCTCAGGAAGGGGAGGAGGAGGTTTGCGAGAGAGGAGATGGCGGGTGACAGAGAGAAGAGGAAAGGGGGAAGAATGAGAGGACAGGTTTGCGCTGCAGTGTTCTGCAGAGAGAGGAGTGCAGGGCATTGGCTTCGTCCCTGTGTGACTGTACGGCGTGACTCCTGAGGTCCGAGAAGGCGTGCGTGTGAGTCCGGGGGTGTGTGGAGTCAGGGTGGCTGAATGCTCTCCCTGTCATTTCACTTCATGACGGTGCTCGAGCATCACCATAGACTCAGATTGCTTTGTTTGGGTCTGTCGAAATGCACGTGTGCCTACATTTAATTGGCGACTGGAGCATCGCGTGTGTTTTTGTACATTTTGCGACTAAAAAAAACTTAAGTGTCCCCGTTGTCTGCAGAAGGTGTGTGTGTTTTGAAATGTTTCAGTTGGCTCTGAGAAGCTTGTGCGTTTTGACGCGTCTCTGTTTGATCAAGAACGCTCGCGAATTTCTCATGTCTGGCCTCCGTTTTGTGGACCTGGGAGAATGCAGGTGGTTTTTCAGTCTCCGTCCTGCCGTCCTCGTTGACCCCCGCTCTAGTGATGATCAGCGCCTGCTCTCTGGTCATGATGCAGTGTAATATTCACGGGTTACCGTGCCAACAGTGTCATCGTGGATTTGTGTGAAGAGGATGTGTGTGCGTTTGGTTGGTTTCGAAGTGCGGAATAGGTAGAGCTACAGTATGCAGGTGTGAGAGTGTGTCTGTGTGTGTGTGTGGTACGAAGCAGACTAGTGCAGCGGTATGTGCTTATTGTGTCAGAGAGAGAGGGATGGAGTGGGTAGTCGAGAGGGAGAGAGAGAGAGGGGGGGGGCAGAGAGGACAGGCCAGTTCAGTGCTGAAGGTTATCTGGGAAGCGCGTTCTCTCCTCGCTGGAACCCGTCGGTCTCTCTGCTCTGACCTGCTCCTCTACAGCATCTTTTGCCCGCCCACAAGCTGCTGGGCCAACCAATCAAGGGCTACAGAAAGTCTTGCTGTTTAGGTTGGCCAATTAGGAACCAGAGATAACACTGCTCTATTGGGCTGGCCGGGCGGGAATCCTAGAAACCTCTGCTCATTTGAGACGGCAGTTGGGAAACTAGAAACCTCAGCTTTTTTTGGCTGGCCAATCACGGACCAGAGAAACTGTTGTTTCATTGAGCCAGCCAATCAGGAACTGGAGGAAGTCCTTTTTATTTGCGGTGCTCTTCTGAGTGTCACTGAAATCCCTGTCAAAGGGGATATTTGCCGACCGGGACGGTAGGATTCGCAGTTGGGAGTCAGAATTTCCATGCAGGGGCGTGTTAGGGAAGTGGGCGGTGGATTTTGACGGACAGCAGGGGCGTGACAGAGGCGGCAGTGTGTGCATTATTGAGTGAAACACCACCCACTCCTGGGGTCTGTGGAGCGATGCTGTGTCCCACCTCCTGCGTACCTCTCCTACGAGAGCTGAGCCAATGGCGCTGCCTGCTAGGATGGTCACGCCCCCAAATGGTGGGCGGTGCCCGACCCGTCTGCAGAGCCGCGCCTCTTCTTGCAAGAGGCCCCACCCACTCATTTTGTGAGGTGAGTGATGTGCTTGGCTTCAGTTGCTTGACTTCAATCCTTCATTTCGTGAGTTAATCTACTCAATCCATCAGTGAATTTGTTTGGCACGCCCACTTTATATGAGCCAATTTATGTGGACCTGCCCCGTCATTCCATAAACTGAATGATTTGCATGGCTGCACACCCCTGTCTTTCTTTGGAAACCATCATGATGTCCACACAGGATGTCATTTTATCCTATTGCTCATCAAGAAGCTGTTCTGTCTGTTTCTGTGTCAATCTGTGTGTCTGTCTGTCTATCGGTATTTTTGGCTGTCTGTGTGTATTTCTGTCCATATATATTGTGTGCGTTTCTCTATCCATCTGTCATTCTTTTTGTCTGTCTGTCTGTCTCTGTTCCGTGGGCAGTGCTGAATGCTTTCGCTGTGTACTCTTTGGCCGGTAGAATGTAAGCATTTTTGGAGTTTCAGAGTGTAGTTCTGGGGCTTTGGTGCTCGTATCTTGTTGAGATCAGTGTCTCAGTGTGAGTCAGATTCCCGATAATGTGCAGTGTTCCTGCAAGCTACTAAGTATTCCTACTAAATGGTGATGTCAGAAATGCGTCAGGATGACCCTGTAGAGCCATCTCTCTCTCCTGAGGAAATATAAACCCCACAGTGCGCAAGTGTCGGGCAACAATCTGTTTAGTGGCTGTAATGGTGTAATGTTAATGGTGTCACTGCAAGTGAACCCCTTGGTCCGCAAGCCCCTGAGACCTCACAAAGCCCTCCCGACAAATACTTCTCTACATTGCCTTCCCTTCCCCTCCCCCTATCTCGTTCTCCATGTCTCAAAAACACTTCTTTCTATCTTTTCACCTCTCTTTCCCAACCTTTTTTTCTCTCTCTGCTCAATTTAATAGTGTAAAGGCTCCTTGTAACGGACTGTATTTGGTGTTTGGTGTACCCCATGTAGGATATCGAGTTGGGTTTGGGGATGGGGGGTGGGGTGAGGGGTGGGGTCATGTGCCTCCGGTCCTATACTGAGACATTCTGGGGGAGGATGGGAGTATCGGCCCGTTGACATCAGTCTGGGTGTCACCTGACAAACCGGACGCAAGAAGTGTGTCGTGTTGGAGTGAGTGCTGGGATGATATTACCTGACTCTGTCCCAGTTTGGAGTGAGGGTGGATACCTCTGTACCGCTTAGTCAGTGAGAGGTTTGTGTGTGTGTGTCTGTGTGTGTATGTATGTATGTGTGTGTGCGCGCGCGCGTGTGTGTGTGCATGGTATCAGTGGGATTTCTTTGCATGCATGTTATTATTTTGAGTGTGTGTTTGTCTGGTGCTGTCAGGCAGAGTGAAGACTCGTGCATTTGGGTATTATGTTCAGGATACTGTATGTTTGTGTGTGTGTGTGTGTGTATGTGTGAGAGTAAGTGTGCACGTATGTAGTGTACAGCTGTCTTCCTGACGAGCGATGCTTACTGGTGTTGGTTTCAGTGTAGTTCCTGTCCCGGGGTCATTACAGACACTTAAATAAAACAGTGCTGTCCTGTGTGTTTGGACTTTGGCTCCCAGAGGACCTCTGTAATCACTTGGAGCCATGATGCTGTTCTTCTGCATCTCTATCCTCCTGTGGGCTCCCTGGCCGCGCGAGCATGTGTGTTTTGTGTGCATGTGTGTTTTGTGTGCATGTGTGTTTGAGAGTATGAGTGTCTGTTTTTCTGTGTGTTCCTGTTAATATGGGTGTGTGTGCGCGTGTGTTTGTGTTTGATCTGTTGTTTTGCTGTATTCTGAATGCTGATTGGTCATCTGCGTGGGTCATTTTAGGTCAGCGCATTGCCTGTTTTCCTGATCATTTCAGGCGCCCCGGCTCCTACATCATTGGCTGCTGGGGCTGACAGAGCTGACTTACTGACCATTCAGTGCACAGGACAGGCGACGGAACTGCCCCTCTGGGGTGACATTACTAAATAAGTTAGATGGCATCCCCTGTCTGCCCCAGAAAAACTCTCCCACCTTCAATTTGTGAAAAAAAAAAAAAAATGTTAAATTGGGGGAAAAAATCTTTTGATATCTTGTCAAAAAGAAAGTGAGAAAAATGCTCAGAATTCTTGTCCCTGCAGCAGACGATCTGTTTGACTGTCACTTACTGTGCCATTTATGGGTTGGGCAGATTTGATTCTTTATGTCAACGCACATACTTGCAATTTGGATTTGTTGCGCAATTTGGATCTTAAGCTCTTTTAACAAAGGGTCAGTCCATGCCAAGTGTCCAAATGGCTCCCACTTGACCATCTCAGATTTGGCTGAAAAAATTCCAGGGGGTGCATTCACTTCCTAAGAGGAGAAATCCAAAATTTTTGCTCTATTTTTACAATGGGGGGGAGGAGAATTTGTGCTATTTTTAACATTCTATGCTAAAAAAAAGACAATATCTACCAACATCAAATAGACTGTTTTTGAAAGATTAGATGCCCGATATTAACATGTCCAAAATTTGTGATGCTGTCCTGCTTTAATTTCTCAAAATAAATGTTTGAAAATATAGAATTTTTGTGGACGCTCAGCATTTAATGGCATTGAAGGCATATTCAAACATTATTTTATAAAATGCACATAGCTAATGATTGAAAGCTCAAACCCAACAAAATGCTTTAATCGCTGTTCAAATAGAGCCAGAACTTATTTGCAAAATTATTTTTTTTATGAAAAACCTATTAAGAGTTGAGAGCTGAAATTTTGTATTTCTCCTCTTGGAAATTTTTCAGCCAAATCTGAGACGGTCAGGTGGGAAGTTTCTCTGAAATTCGAACATTTGGCATGGAATGACCCCAAAATAAAAAAAACCTGCTGCCCTTGAAAAATAAAATGTGAAGGATGCCAACTTACCAGCTTATATGGCCTGATGTCACCGCTCTGTACAGAGAACAGGCAGCAGAACTGTCCCTCTGAGGTGATTCGGTAGTACCGCCCCCCCGCCCTCCCCACTCTACCGCAGGCAGTAGAGGATCAGTGCTGGGGAAGGTTACTGTGTCCTTCATTCCCTAAAGTCGGCCCGTTTCCAACATCACCCATTCTGAGCTCCAGTCACCCCACAGCCGAGCCAGCAGTGAGCACTGAGCACTTTGCTCAATGGGCTTTCCATTAAAATAATCCACTTAATGCCAGCTTCGCTCAGTGCTAACCTCCTTTAGCCTCTCTGGAGTGCTACCCGCCCTGCATATAAATGGGCTTGCAGTCACTTTACTGGGCAGTGATCCATGTCTTTGTGACTGACTCCTGTATGTCTTGCCCTCAAAGGGAAGGGTTGTTATGTATTCATTTTTCATTCATGATTTTGAAAGCTGTTCTTTTGTGTTTGCATGTGTGCGCGCGCGCGCGCGTGTGTGTGTGTGTGTGTGTGTGTGTGTGTGTGTGTTTGCGCCTGTGTGTATTTGGGCGCATGCTTATGCATGTGTGTTTTTGTGCTCTCAGAGACTGTACGAGCGAGGTCTGAATATCTCAGGTCAATCAGCTGATTAAACTGCTGGTTAAGGCAGGACTCAAGGCTTGATTACCTCTGACAGGATCAGCAGTGAAGGTCAAATGTGTACACACTTACACACTTACACACACACACACACACACACACATACACACACACACACACACAAATGTGTGATATGCATTGTATGCAGGGACAAGAAAACCCTTAGTCTTGTAAGAGATTCAAATTTTCAGTGAAGCTTTTTGAATGATAATGCCCTCCTATTCAGAATCATCCCATAATATGCCGGGTATCCGGGTGCTGTGTCCTCATAAGCCTAAATATAATTTGCAAGCCTGTGATCGATTACTTCCCTCCACTCCACAATGCATTGTAGTTTTAGGGATAATTTGCTTTGAAGTTTAATTTGTGTATTCCAATGAGCGTCATAATGTCGCTCTCACTGCTTTATAATTCGGTTGATTTTTGCGAGTTCTTTCGTCCTGGTGTTAGAGGGGGTTGGTGAGCTGAGCCTCTGTATCAGCTGAGTCAGGGCACGTTCCTTTGGGCCCTGCTGTTGGGTGTTCAGGGCTTTGGAATCGTATTCATTAATAGTGGATGGTGAGGTATATTTGCCTAATTGTGCCTCTGTCTCTCTGCGCCAGTATGCCCCCGCTGGCTGCCTGCTGTCACTGCACCACAGTGAGAAGCCGGACCATGAGGACGTGTGCGAATTCCGACCGTACTCCTGCCCCTGTCCCGGGGCATCCTGCAAGTGGCAAGGCTCTCTGGAGGCGGTGATGCCCCACCTCATGCACGCCCACAAGTCCATCACCACGCTGCAGGGCGAGGACATCGTGTTTTTGGCCACGGACATCGCCCTGCCGGGCGCGGTGGACTGGGTGATGATGCAGTCCTGCTTCGGCTTCCACTTCATGCTGGTGCTGGAGAAGCAAGAGAAGTACGAGGGCCACCAGCAGTTCTTCGCCATCGTCCTCCTCATCGGCACGCGCAAGCAGGCCGAGAGCTTCGCCTACCGCCTGGAGCTCAACGGCAACCGCCGCCGCCTGACCTGGGAGGCCACGCCCCGCTCCATACACGAGGGCGTGGCCACCGCCATCATGAACAGCGACTGCCTGGCGTTTGACACGTCCGTCGCCCACCTGTTCGCTGACAACGGCAATCTGGGAATTAATGTCACTATCTCCATGTGCTGAGCAGGGAGGCAGTGTGTGTGTGTGTGTGTGTGTGTGTGTCTGTGTGTATACGCATGTGTATCAGCAAGTACCATAAAGTGTGGTATGAGCATGATAAGTACACTGGCTGTTGGGTCAAGAACTGGCATATAATTGAGTCCACTTTGACCCCAAAGTGAGGATGAACTGGGGGGGGTCTTATGTCTGTTGGATAGTGGTAATGCAGGACTGTGCTGTGGTAATGCAGGTAACGGTAATGCAGGGCTGCACTATGGTGATGCGAGTAATGGCGATGCAGGTAATGGTAATGCAGGGCTGTAATGCTGGGCTTTGCTGTGGTAATGCATATAATGTTTATGCAGGGCTGCACTGCGGTAATGCAGGGCTGCACTGTGGTGATGACGGCAGTGCAGGACTGAATGTGACACCACCGTGATGCAAGGAGGAAAACGCTGCTCAAACCTCTTCTTCTTCCTCAGCGGATCCTGATGCACAGCCTCTGCTGATCACACATAAACAGACCCGCAGAAAAGACAATATTATCTGCATTTTGAAAGAGAAGATCTCCATTTCATGGATCTTCGCTGAGAAATTCAGGAAAAAATAGAATCATTTGTAGGGAAAGAAAATCCTGAAACTTTATTATTCTCTCCACAAACCTTTTACACTCCTATTTACCTGTTTTAACAAACTCGTTTACTTAATAGTTCAACAAAAAATGTGTGAAATGATTTTACTGAATTGGACTTAGTAGTACAAGTGTAAATGCTTTGTGTTCGAACAAGTCTTTTTGAGTTGTAGGAAAGGGGGAACTCGCTAAATGAACCCATTGCTGACTGAGTCCAAATGTCCACATTAAGGGCCCGTGGTTTTGGCCCTCTCCGACTTTGGTCCTGTGCACTGTGATGCTAACTGAACTGCTCGGCATCATAGTGTGAAGTTTATGAGAGCACGAGGCTGGGAGCTTAACGCATAAATGGGACCGGGGTTTTGGTCTTCGTTAATTGTCACAAATATGACCTCAAATAATGAAAGGAATAAATCAGAGTGTGAAATGTGCAGTTAGGCGAAATGAATTATGTCTTGCATATATATATATATATATATACGCGGGAGCCCCTTCAAAGACTTAATTTATCACGGACTCATGCAGTCAAAGTGTGTGGAAGAACGGCGGACATTTGGACGAAGTCACTGCTGCCCTTCTCACACTCTGACAGGAAGTTCTGGGAGTTCATGCAGTGATAACTTCCTATTTCCTGTGCTGGGCCTTGACAGTGACTCCAATGCTACACTGATGGATTTTTTTTTTTTTCCAGAACCGGTTTCGACTTTCCCTCAGCATCTTGACTTTCTACAGTTCCAGAAAGTTCCTCTTGGGTTTTGCTTTCATTATTTATGAGAAATGCATTTTGTAAGTGCGTGCAGTGCTGACACCATTTGGACTTCAAATCCCACAATTCTGCAGTGTACACAAATCTGTCATTTCCACCCATTGGTTAGTAACCCACTAAGCCTTACTTACCTGTACAGAAGTGAACCGCCCTGCACTTTGGACTGATTGATTCTTAGCAGATCAGGTCGCCTTGGTGCTGAGTTTTGAAGGTAATCACCAGAATTCATTAGGACCAGTAGCACTGTGGGGAATGTAGTCCAGAGGTGAATTCAAGAACTCACCTTACTGAGCCAAAACCTCCAAACCTGTGCACTAACGTACTAACTACCATAAAGAAAAATACCTCTGTCGACAAACAGGTGCTTTCTGGGATAGGTGGAGTCTTCTGGACCTCTGGGGTTGCTCCGTCTCGTGTAGAAGCAGCCCATTCCAATGCCTCTTTTATTTCCTGAATGGCTGTAAAATATTATTCTCATTTATATTTCAAAGGAATTGTACAAAGAAATAATCTTGGAGTTATTTTAATTTGTGTAATTTGTCAGTGCGAGTTTACCAACTGCGTGCTCACACATGCACAAGTGCACACACACACACACACATGCACTTAAACACAACGGCCTCTCCTCATCTGATTTACATGCTATGTAGGAAACACTCTGCTGTTTTTATCAAGGAATTTATTTTTGTGGTGACTCTGAGAACTTTGTGACTAGTGCCGACTTTGCCTCTGTTGGAGAAAGGAGAGACCACTTCAGAGCACAGGACTGTGTGTGCGCGGTGATCGCAGCTAATGTTCTGCATACCTGACTCTGAAAAGTCTGATCTCTCTGGCTCTATTAGAATGAATTTACCAAGTAAACTGCCACTGTACTCTTACACACACATCCTACCTGTCCAATACTAGTGTCTCTCTCTCCGTCTGCTGTTCCCTGAGAAGTGTTGCATATTCTTTTGAAGAGTGAAGTTGATAGAGTTACATTAGACTGTGTCACAGCCCCTGGTTACACTGTGCTTACTTCTGCCGGAACAAAAAACACTGTGCAACACCTCCAGTCAGCCTTGTAACCGTGAATGGCAGGGATCAATGAATCACGGTTCTCAAGGATGAAGAACTGCTGATTTTACACCCTCGCTTTGCATCAGAGTCCGCAGTAAAAAAAAAAAAAAACAGCCTGGCTAATCAGAAGCACTAATTGTTCAGTTTATTGGTCAATTACCTGGGAGATGAGGAAACCAGGGCTGCATTTGGATTATTGGTCCAGATTTGGCTGGGTTTATTACATTCTTTTCAACATGGATTGTGGATCAATTTATGTATCAAAGCCTTTTCTTCTAAAAACAGTCTCCTGTTGTCATTGTTCTGAATAATTATAATCATGGTTTCTGAGGTTGTGATGATGAGTATTTACAATGCTTTGTGTATTTTGTAGATGTAACATTTACAATATAATTTGTCCCTTGTCGTTGATGTACAAAACCATGTTTAAATGAGGTGAGTGAACAAGCAAATAGTCTGTGCAGATTTTGAAGGGGATAATGCGGTGGAGTTGCACCTCGTTTGTTTTAATGCGGTCTCAGGGGATTTGCATCGGATGAGCTGCTGCACACCTGTGAGGAATGGGGCTCAAACCTCAGTGTTTTCCAAAAAACAAGAATTTATACACTCCATAGTTTAATTTCATCACTTGTCAAACACACTGATGGATATTTGCTGCAGCACTTGGATCTGTTTCCTCCATAAAATTCAAATTAAACCGGAAAACCTCCACAGTGAGAGACATAATCGGTGGTGGAGTCTCTCGGATTGATGTAGTCTGTCGGGGTAGGCTACAGGTCATTGCTCCGTACTGACCCCTGCTAGTATATCAGCAGCCAGCTTCTCCTGGGTTAAGTTATATCAACCAAATGAATGATTTCCTTTCCTAAATGTCACCCTCGCTATGAGATTTCAAGCATATCCTCCTGTCAGATTTAAGACACACATTCCAAGCAGATTATATGTGGTTTTATACATTATGGTCAGTAGCTTTTGTGCCTGGATCTGGATTTCAATTTGAAAGTGTACCTTTCTGAGCTTAAATCTTACATTTAAAAACTCAGAGTTATCCCTCAACTTTACACTCCAGTTGTGTTGTAGGATGAAGTTTATACATTTTCTCAAACGGGTTGTCATTACTGCACAATGTTCTGCAATGTTCCCTTTGGAATTCTGAAATATGTTTTACACTATTTGAATTTCTTTGCAGATCATTTTTGTCTTTGCAGATATTTGCTCACTGCTTGAAAATGAACAGCTCTGATGCTGCTTTGAGACTGGTTAAGCATAATTTTAGAAAGGAAGATAAAGTCTTGAGTTCCTGTTAAACAGGTTTGTGTTGTTCATGTCCTTGTTTGGTAATAATGTGCCCAACTGTTTTGCAAATTATAATGAATTTGCTTGTTACCTGTGAAAATATAAATGGTACAATATTTTATTTGATGTTAACTGTAATTTTTAAGCTTTTCAGTTCCATTCACCCCCACACAACAAGAACACAAAGAGCTAAGAATTATTCTCTTGTACCACCATAGGAATTAAAAATAATATGGTCTTTAATTTGTGCTGTTTGAATAAATGATACAATTTATAAAACGACTTTTCTCTGCATTTTTAATTAGGTGGTAAAATGAGCCAAAAAAAAAATGACAACAGAATGTTCATTACTGCTGTGTCCCAAAGTAGCTACACCATCGCCATGTGTAAAGGCATTTTGCTTTTTTTGTTTTTCCAGTTTTTTGGCCAGCGTTTAAAAAAAAATATTTTTCGACGAAAACAAGAAAATTACATTAAAAAATGTTATTCCCCTTCCGTAAAGCGAAGAGTCAAAGGAGCACATTTGTCCGTAAGGGAGCCCTACACCCTGTCACCTGCTCTCCCCGTCGCGCTCGACTTGAGTGTTTAGCTTCTCCGGTGATCCCGCTCACGACTACGATCTCTGTGGCCACTAAACTCGTCTCTGCCCCTGCCTCCCTCCGTCTCTCTCTCTCTCCGTCTGTCTCTATCAGTTTCTCTATCTTTAGCCCTCTCTCTATACCTTTCTCTCTCCGCGTCCCTCCCTCGCTCTGCGTCCCTCTCTCTATCCCTCCCTCTGCAGGTGTCCCCCTCTCTGTCCCTAACGGTCTCTCTCCCCGTCTGGGGTCTCTCTCTGGTCGGGTCTCTCTCCTCCCTTTTGCTTCTCACGTCACCCCAGCGCCGTCCATTTTGGTCCTCACCCCCGCCCTCCTCTCTCCCCATCTGTCCCCCCCTGGCCACCTCCCTCTCTCGCTCTCGAGAGTTTTGGTTGTCCTGTGCGTGCCTGCTCTCTGCCGCCCCCTGGTGGGCGTATTTCTCATAGCCACGGTCCTCTCTCTCCTGTTTCACCCTCGGCACCAAGTCAGAGGGCAGCTCCGTCCTGCCGTCTCTCCTCTCCTCCTTCAGTGCCTTCCTTTCTTTCCTCTCCTTCCTCTCCTTCCTCTTCTTCTTCTTTTCTTTCTTGTCTGTGGCAGAGACAAACACTATCAGTAACACTGTTTACGTTACACCAAAAGTTCATTCCGCAGGCCTTTGTCCAAAGTGACTTCCAGTTCATTGGAAAAAGCAGGGTTGGTTAAACACCGGTGTCACCTGACCTTTTTTCTGCTTCTTGACCACCACAGCGTACTCCTCTTCGTCAGACTCCGAGGAGGAAGAGGGGGGTCTTTGTGGAGCGCAGCCTTCCTCCCTCAGACGCTTTGTCACGTCGTCGATATCCTCATGGTCTTTGGGCGGGCGATAGTCCTTCACGTGGTCCACTCTGATTGTGCGGCCTTTGATCTGGACAGGAGAGAGACGGGGGACAGGTTCACAGGGAGACTGCACTGCAACAACTCACCGAGGACCTTTAGGTTTTAAAAAATATGCCCCCGGGAAGTTCATAAATTGAGCGCAAAGGATCTACTCCAGTACAGGTCAGGCAGTGCCCTCATGCACATGCAGTGTGAGGGCGCTGCACTGTGGTGACCAGCAACTAGAACTAGATTATCTGCATTTCTATAATAAACTGCAGGCTGCTGAGGGAGTTCTAGTTGTTCACTGCGTCTTCAAGCTGAAGTCTTTACATGGGGAACATCTACAGTGCCTCACACTCCACTGGTCTCACCTTAATGCCATTGAAGTTGTCCACAGCCAGAATGGTGCTCCTTTGGTCCTCATAGCAGATGAAAGCGAAGCCCTTGGATTTTCCAGTTTTCTTGTCGCGCACCAGATTAATGTTGGCGATTTCCCCGTACCTGTGACACGCACAATCACGCGGCTCAATGACAAATAAGCCTTTTCAAATGTACAGAATACATTTATTTGAAGTCGGAAGAGTGTGTTTAACCCCTTTGCGCAGAAGCCAAATCTGGCTTTTTAGGTGTTACCTGATTTAAGGCTTTATAATTCAAGATTGCAGCTTCACAGACAGAAAAACTTTGGCTCAATTGAGTCTAGACACTTGAAGCATTTAGACTCCCATCAAATTTCAGTTTATTTTTATGATTTTGGTGGAGAAAAGCAGCTGCAAACATAAAAAATCTTCATGAGAATTCACCATTGAAACAGCAAAAAAAAATAATAGTGGCAATTGAAAAACTGCTGGGGCTTAATTCTATACATTTCTGGGATCATTAACTTCTTGAACACAAGTACAATTCATCTTGAACATTACATTCTAGATTACCCGCTTGCTATGAGCCAAATTAGACAGCTATCCAGGTGTCTCCCCAAAGTCTGAGATCCATCAAAATGGTTCACTGTCAAATCATACAGTAATCGTATATATAACACAAATTAACTTTTGGGGCATGAAATTCAGCATGAACTAATGATTTTCTGGTTGAGTTTAGCATGAATTTATCAATATCAGTGCAGTTGAACATCATTGGTCACCAGTAACCTCTGCAAACACAAAACCTGCCTTTTCTCCATAATAAAGTTAACAATATTGTCCAATTTTCTTCGAAGTCCCCCAAACATTAAATAAACTGCTGATTAAACAGCTATAAAATTTGCGCTGCAATGATAAGCTAACCGCTCTCACATCCGAGCTCATAACCTTACACCTTACAAGGGTAAAAACTCACTAACTCAGTAATATCTGAATTCTGAAATATGCCTTATTTTAACAGAACAGAAATTTCACTTTCAGGATAAAATAAAATGACATATGTTTCCATATTCAAAAGAATGGTGTAATGAACATACCGAGGGATCTACCGACGTGCGTGGGATGCATGCATTTGGAGAAACGAAAACATCGGCATTCGATGTCTTTAAACGCGGTGTAAATTCTACTGCAAAAAGCCATATTGGAGCAAAAATGCAAACAGAGTAGAAGCATAACCTGTTTTCTTCATTGATGCCCTCCTCCAGAGACAGGTGTGTCGGGTAGAAGGAACCCTCAAGTACTGTTTCATTTGGAATAATTCCCATTGACCGCGTCCATACATGTATCTTGTAAATGAAACTGAACACTTCAGGCCGGTTTCGAGTGTCTTTGTTTCTTTGATATCGCATCATTTTCAGCTGCGCAACCGTAGCCAACATTCGAAGAATACAACCGACCTTACTTTTACGCTTAGCTTTGTATCCTATTCTTATTGTCCGATCAGTGTATTTCAGTTATTGAGGAAAGTTTAAACACTCGGGAATTGTTTAAGAAACGAGTCTATCAATACATCGTTACCGGGGAAGCTTCACGAGGGCCTGAACTATAACTGTAGAGTTACGCAGATGAATCTGAGTATATAACTGAGTGACTGGCTATCGGCACCAGTACTTGGGTGGATAGAAGGGAGCGCTGAATTTGTCAGTGGAGGAATATACGCGTTAATCTATGGGAGGGAACTACGCATATTTTGTGTGTGATGACTGTAATTGACAGTAGAATGTGAGAGAATCAATACTATGTCGGATTTTTTGCTTCACAAAACGTATTTTTTTAACCACTAATTGGAATACTGTTGGCTCACTGTAGCTAAAATGGTTGCTACAGAGTACTAAGTTTTTTTCTGTCGCAAGTGATAATTTTTTAAAACTACTGGATCGATACTATGGGCAAGGAATTGACCAGTTTGCACATCAGGCTTAGCTGAGGAGTTTAATTCATGCTACTCCTGAAGGGAGCCCAACAGGGATTGGAGGGAACTTCTCCATACTCTAAATAGCGTTTCAGCTCTGCCTGCTTGTGAATATCCAATAGCTGATCCGGGGGTGCCATCTCGTGGTCGAGTACTGTAATGGTTGCACAACATTTACAGGGTTTTAGAACAGTTTTAGACTGTATTTTTAATTTCACCAGCCAAAAAATGTCAGGTGGTGCGACCAAAAGTTTCTTGGGGGAAAAAAAAAACTTCCCTCTTCTTTCTCTTAGTAATTTTTTAGTCCGCATACCTGAGAGTGTCTACTCTGTCTAAAACATTACTATTTTGTAATTGAGCTGGGTATTAAAAGTAACTTATGGATCCTTCATTGTAGGGGGCGGGTATTTTAGTTTTCCAAACAATTTAAGAACAATTAAACTATTAAACTTTGTTTATTTGAAAGGTTTTCAATACAAGATTATGCTCCCATATTGATATTATATTAATTCATATTTTAAATTACATATTTTATATATTTCACAGTGTTAAGTCCTCGGACAGTTGCGCCACATGACATTTTGAGGGCTTGAGATGGCAAAACATAAAATATAAATCATTGTTTATGATAAATTGGCAAAATGTTCAAATTAAATAGGTTTTATAGAGTAAAATGATGCTTATTTTGAATCATTTAAAATTATTTTAAACCAAAGTAGTGCACTCGGACAATGTCACGTCATTGACCCACACACGGATTAAAGCCACTGCTGAGAACTGATCTTAAACCTAGAGCAGATGGGTGGAGCGGAGAAGGGATTTTTGTTTTTTGAGAAACTCACTGTGAAAAAACACATAGGAGGTCCCCTTCTGTCAGCTCATATGGAAAACCACCTGCAGAGAGCCACACAACAGAAAGCAAAAGAGTTAGCCACAGGAGACCAAACCGCTAGCCAAAAGAGACTGAACAGTTAGCCACAAGTCCAAACCATCGGCCACAAGAAACCAAACCAGTCGCCATGGAAGATCAATCCATTAATCAAGAGAGACCATTAGCCAGTAAAGCCCAAACCAGTTGCCACGAGAGACCAAAGTTTTAGCCAAGAAAGACCCAATGATTAGCCAAACCTCAAGAACCTCCAAATTCACCATGGAGTTGATCAGAATACCAAAACATGAGAAAGATCCTTACCAATGAATATCCAAGCGCTGTCCTTGTACACTGAATGCCAGGACACCGTGTCCTTCACACCAAGCTGCGCCTCCCTGTCATTCAGCTCATTTATCAGCTTCACCTTCGTGAGGGGGCTACAGACCAGAGGGGCAGTGAGAGACGGGGAACGACAAACAGACGCACCTCGCTGATGAAACAGCCCAATGCTTTGCCGTGCTTACATCCAAAATTGAGGAGAGATGAACGATGAGTTGTTTATCATTTTAAAAACATCCTCACAGTCAGAAAGTCAATACGCAGAGGGTCAAAATATTTTAAATGCATGAATCGGGGTGGGAGATTAGCGCCAGCAAAATACTAGCAAAATATGAAAATAACTGGTATATTCCAGATACATAATAATGATTTTACTGGTTAAGTGGCATGAGAATCTGAATATTTACCAGACAGTGGCCGGAAGATTTTCTCATTTCACACCCAGGTAATAATTCACCATTTATGGATTAATAGCAAGGACTGTAAACGCTGTATTGCGACACTGTAAAATAATAGAGCTTTCAAGCAGCATTAAGCATCATTTCCTGAAACCCGCAGTCGGGGTTTTGGAGACGTGAGGTAAAATCCCACCATCACGGCCAGTGTTTTCAAATCAAGATGCAAAGTTAGATTGAAACAGTAGCTAATGGCACCGAACCGAATGTAGATTTTACATGACATTTGCGATCAAATGCATTTGAACGATAGGCACTCACTTCATCCTGACGAATCTTGCTCCAAAATATGTTTCAAAATGATGTGCCCCTCAGTTCATTGAGAAATGGCACAGTACTCGTTTCCGAACAGGTCACATAGACATTTACGATAAAACTAATGCCGGCGACGTGCTAGTAAATTTAAACGAGCGGTTGGGTAATTTCACATTTTTAATGCAGCATGCATGATGGACAGAGGAAATGAAATAAAAATTCAAAAGTAAATGGCAATCAAAAAATAGACATTTTAATGTATTGACAATAACCCGGTAACGGAAATGAAGTCAACGCAGGAAATTGTACGGCTCCTCTTCTTCTTCTTTTTAACTGTATGTATCCTAACTGTATGTATATAAATAAACTGTAAGTGTATTACCGCCACCTACTGGATATGTACTTTGGCTTATTTTCGTGTTAAAAAAAACCAGTCATATCCGTTTCTTACTGCTGTCGTATCTAATTGCAAGTTGCCCATAAGCCTCCGAACCCTTCCTCCAGTATTCCCTGAATATCTTCTCCTTTCACGTCTGTAATATTCAATATCTCTCAAGCTGCACGCACTACCATTCTTGTCCATTCCGTCTCACTTGTCCATTCAATCTCTCTCGCACAATTCACCACCATAGCTGTAAAAACTAAAAACCGCCTCTTATCCATAGCTAACCCTTTTTTCGCCTCTGTATTCTGCCCTCACTATCCCCACTGTGCTCTGCGCCTTCCTTGCCATTCCCTTTTTTTCACCCTTATTTGTTATCAAACTTCCTTGTACTGTATTTTATTTTGTGTCCTTGTCCATATCACCTCACTTTTGAATTTCCATCTTTCTCACTCCTTCATACCAATCTTGTGATTTCCCCCACAGCCATAGCTCGCAGCTCCAGCAATTCACAGTCCTGTTCTTTGCAACCCTCTTTTCCACACCTTCTTCACCTAAATTCTCTTGCCATGCACACTGCAGACACATGCCTGTATTCCTGGCACGAAAAGCATCTTAATGGGGCTCTGTAACTAACATAATCAATCATAATTCATTTTTGAATTCCAGCAACGCAGATAAGCTAACCATTGCTTTGCCATCTTCATTACGCTTTAAGCGTCAAGATACCCCTTCAATTTCCAAAGATAATTCCACTTTTATCGATAACACTCCACTAATGACTCCGCTGCGCAATGGGAAACAAGTTACTGGCGTCAGATCAACTTCTTTAATTTTCAAAGCCGTATCTCACTGTCTTACTGATTTACGTTCAATAATCACCAGACACAATTTGTTTCTCCACTTTTCCCAACTAGTTTCATCCCCACCAGGAATATTTCATTCTATACTTCATTTTCATTTTTCCTTTCTTTTTCCCCTCCGTCTGTCCCTTCCACCTCCGTTTTCGCGCCCTTTCCCTTCTCCCAGCAACGTCACGTCCCTCTTGCCACTGTGAACCAAATCGTACATTAAGTGCCATGGACATATATTTCAAGTCAAGAACAATCTATAAAGATAATATAAAAAGTGAAGGTATCTAAGTGCCGTGGCTGTTTTGTAAACGTACATCTCACTACCGGAACTCTAAAATTTAACCACGCTCTCTTCAATGTAAACAAGTATATAAATTTATTGACATTTGTGTACTAATACAACTAAAAATAAACCATCAAAGAAAGAAGCTGCATTGTGAGAATAATAAAAACCTACCTTTTAAAAGGAGTGCAGTGTTTGAAGAATAAGGTTTTTCACTGGAGCTCATTTCAGTGAAGTCTCTGAAATGAACATCCAACAGAATTTTTTGAGACTATAGGAGTGTACTGTAATACCTTCTGTGAAATGATAAATGAATCCCCCCTAAAAATAAGCCGTATAATCTCTTCGCATTTCAATAAACTGAAAGGTTCAGCTTGCTATTGCTGGTTGTCTTAGCTGTTGCCTACTGGGCTGCGACTTTCTGTGCTTCACCCAACTCCCAAACGCAAATTTAGCATTTTATTTTTTTTGTGTGACATATTTTACTGTATAAAGAGCACAAAATTCCAGATTTTTTTTATTAATGTTGATAGTTGACACATTTTTATCTGAAGATACTTAGTAATTAATATGAAATGGGGAGAAGTCAGGTTTGTTGGGCCACTTTTTTTTTTGGGGGGGGGGGGGGGGTGGAAGAGTAGGATTGAGATACTTTCAAGAAAACCACCTAAAATGTGGAAAACTACCTCAAGTGTGACTTTTTGAACTCATGTATCTCCGCTATATATTTATTAGGAAAATATCCTGCCGAGTAAACTACTGTTGCAACTTCAGACATTCAAACACATCAAGAACCCCCACCATACTCCAATGACATTCTTAAGTAATGTGGTAAGGTAAAATGGGACAGCCTGTCATGGTTTCCAGCCCACTGGATGCTAAAGGCAATATGGCAGGCACTAGGACCTAGAACACACTGGTGCCTAGCCTGAGGTTAAAAAAAAAAAAACTGAATTTAATTCAATGAAAAAAGACAAACAAAACAGCAGTCATAAACCAAAAAGGAGAGACAGCAAACATTCCCACTGACCAGCACTGGGATGTGAAATGCAGAGGCCCAAGACTGGCACCTGCCAACGCTAAATACTATGCTAACGCTTCCACCTTAATGGGCTCCACCTGTGGCCCATTAAGGTGGAGGTGAAAGAATGAGAAAGGGGAGGGGCTGTAAGGAGCAAACCCGTACACCAGGGCTGCCCAACCCTGTTCCTGGAGAGCTACCATCCTGTTAGTTTCTACTCCATCCCTAATTCAACACACCTGATTCAGCTCATTCGCAGCTCGTCAAGGTCTGTAACTGGAAAAGCAGGTGTGGTTTGCTTTGGTTGGACTGATAACCTTCAGGATGGTAGCTCTCCAGGAACAGGGTTTGAGACCCCAGCCTTACACTATCACTGATAGTTAAAAATGATGGCAAACAATTCAACTTAAATGAAGTACAATTGCATTTCATATTTGCTCATTTTTTGATCAGTTAAATCCATTTATCAGTTCAGCCATAACCTGACCATGATGTATAAGGCAACTTCCCTCTTCCCTCTCCCACTAGGATGTGTGTGAAAATGTCTTCGTTGTCATACCATTATTATTTTTGCTGCAGTGCTCTTATCATCAAAAAGAGAAATCAAAGTGCCATAGGACTGAAATATTTGTGCCTTAAGTACACTGCTCAAAAAAATAAAAGGAACACTTAAACAACACAATGCAACTCCAAGTCAATCACACTTCTGTGAAATCAAACTGTCCACTTAGGAAGCAACACTGATTGACAATCAATTTCACATGCTGTTGTGCAAATTGAAACGACCAGAGGTGGAAATTATGGGCAATTAGCAAGACACCCCCAATAAAGGAGTGGTTCTGCAGGTGGTGACCACAGACCACTTCTCTGTTTTTAATGCTTTCTGGCTGATGTTTTGGTCACTTTTGAATGCTGGTGGTGCTTTCACTCCAGTGGTAGCATGAGACAGACTCTACAACCCACACAAGTGGCTCAGGTAGTGCAGCTCATCCAGGATGGCACATCAATGCGAGCTGTGGCAAGAAGGTTTGCTGTGTCTGTCAGCATAGTGTCCAGAGCATGGAGGTGCTACCAGGAGACGGGCCAGTACATCAGGAGACGTGATAGAGGCCGTAGAAGGGCAACAACCCAGCAGCAGGACCGCTACCTCCACCTTTGTGCAAGGAGGAACCGGAGCAAAATGACCTCCAGCAGGCCACAAATGTGCATGTGCATGTGTCTGCTCAAACGGTCAGAAACTGACTCCATGAGGATGGTATGAGGGCCCGACGTCCACAGGTGGGGGTTGTGCTTACAGCCCAACACCGTGCAGGACGTTTGTCATTCGCCAGTGAACACCAAGATTGGCAAATTCGCCACTGGCACCATGTGCTCTTCACAGATGTAAGCTGGTTCACACTGAGCATGTGACAGACGTGACCGAGTCTGGAGACGCCGTGGAGAACGTTCCGCTGCCTGCTACATCCTCCTGCATGACTGGTTTGGCAGTGGGTCAGTAATGGTGTGGGGTGGCATTTCTTTGGGGGGGCCGCACAGCCCTCCATGTGCTCGCCAGAGGTAGCCTCACTGCCTTTAGGTACTGAGATGAGATCCTCAGACCCCTTGTGACCATATGCTGGTGCGGTTAGCCCTGGGTTCCTCCTAATGCTAGACCTCATGTGGCTGGAGTGTGTCAGCAGTTCCTGCAAGATGAAGGCATTGATGCTATGGACTGGCCCGCCCGTTCCCCAGACCTGAATCCAATTGAGCACATCTGGGACATCATGTCTCGCTCCATCCACCAACGCCATGTTGCACCACAGACTGTCCTGGAGTTGGCAGATGCTTGAGTCCAGGTCTGGGAGGAGAGCCCTCAGGAGACCATCTGCCACCTCATCAGGACCATGTCCAGGCATTGTAGGGAGGTCATACACACACACACACACACACACACACACACACACACACTACTGAGCCTCATTTTGACTGGTTTAAAGGACATTACATCAAAGTTGGATCAGCCTGTAGTGTGTTTTTTCCACTTTAATTTTGAGTGACTCAATCCTAACCTCCATGGGTTTTATAAATTTGATTTCCATTAATTTTTGTGATTTGTTGTCAGCACATTCAACTATGGACAGAACAAAGTATTTTACAAGAATATTTCATTCAGATCTAGGATGTTATTTTAGTTTTCCCATTTTTTTTTTTGAGCAGTGTATATAATATTCCACGTTCAACAGCACACAGTATAGTTTCAAAGAAACATACAACCCAAAAAATGTAAAATAGAAAATATGAAGTAAAAATATTTTTAGTTGTCCCAGATAGCATACTGATGTGGGTCACATCAGGCAACGATCTGGCACTTTTGGCATTCTTCTGGCCCGGACAAAATAGATGTGAGCCTAAAGTGGCCCATGTGGTAAATGCTGAATTTGGCCCAAATATCACAAACCAAATATGGCTCACAATTGGCAAATATTTGGCAGACAATGGTCAGTCTGTAAGTGAACCAAAACTGGCCCACATTTGCTGCATTATATGTTTATGACATCTGGCACTGTGATGGCTTGGTTGTGGCAAAGTTCTGGCAAACGGGAGCAGAGCGCCCAAGTGCCATCATTCCATACGGTATGTAGGCCAAATGAATGTGTCAGGTGTGGGCCAGATATGGACCAGAAGAATTTTGCTATCTGGGGTCAGTCTGTTAATGCCAGTAACCTCTTGACTTACCCTGAAGCCTCTTTGTGTTTATTTGTGTGCTTAAATGTCAAAATTCTGGCTGTTGTCTCTGTCAGTCATTCAGATTGAATGGCACCATCTCTGCTTCCTCTTAGAGATTGTGATTTTTATGATTGTACAAAGAAAACATAAATGCGGGCTTTTTATTGCTTAAAATAGACAGTAATCTAGGAAATACCCTTGACTGGCTGAATACTTATCAGTGGACGCTATATCTCAATTAGATAAAAAAGCCCATTTGTGGCACCATAGATTTTGTGAAGACCTATGTTGTGTGATGTTTGAGTCTAAATGATCCATTTTCCTTTAAGTAACAAGTCAATGAACGCATTTTAATTGAGCACGTATGCAATATCTTTCACCCCACACCTACACACACAAACAAAAAAAACATTGTTTAAAAGGGAAGAGGACACAAGAGGACACTTGGTATTAGTTCTGCGCTGATCTGAAATTTTACTGACTGATAATGTGAGTACTGTCAGTCATGTCTATTTTTTGATTCATTAAGTGAGCTGATTTTTAATTAAAGGCATTTTTACAAAGAGCTGTATTAGTAAACTCTCTTTTGAGACTACACTTACATATTTCCATTAATTATAACATCTTATGTCCACACTTAAGAAGTTCCTCCGTTGATAAATATTTTCTTTCTTCAGAACATTTATGTAAGATTTACTGTGGCTTCCGGTTTCAGATTCAAAGTGACTTTTCTATGTTCTTTCTAAAGTTTTGTTTTCAAAGTTCTTCTGATGCTACCGACAAGTAGATACATCAGGACAGAGAGGCAGGTGTTGAGGGAAGACACACAGATTACCCCAGCTGGCTTCCTGAAAGAACCAGAGCACAAACAAATGCAAACAAGTCCATCGGGTCCTTTAACCCTTACGGAGGGATGAGATCTGTATCCCATGAGGACAGTCATCACCAGAGCCGAGCTTTTCATATTTATCTCATATAGATCACAAATAAAAGTTCTCCCAGTTTCCAACAGACAGTGATGACCACGTTCTGCTTTTATGGACAAATACAACTACATCACACTGTCTGGTAAGAGGTTTGCAACCTTACCCAAAGCAGGCTTGTGTAGATGCTGCATTTTATCCCAATCAAGCAGTTGCACACCAAATTCAACTAATTAAAGTCTTTTGCAAGTACTCTTGGGGTTGGTTGGTAGAAATAGTGCTGTAACTGCAAAGCTGGAACGAAAGCCTGGGCCCACATTGGCCTCTCTCTGGATAAGATTGAGAACCCCAGCTGTAAATCCTACTGATGTCCCGCGTGCAGTTTATATCGAAGAGGAGGAGAGCGCTGATGCATCTGTGTGGTCCAGTCCCCCTCTGAGGTGGGGTCCTGAGGCAGAAGCTGATTCCGCGAGAGCTGGGGTCACAGTGGCTGAGGTGTGGCTGGTGTGGTTCCCCCTGCTGGTAGCGTGCGGGGCTGCATGTGAAAACTTGTATTTGAGAGCGGTCAGGAGGGAGCAGAGCTCGAGTCGGACCTCCCTCTGCCAACAGGCGTACACCAGCGGGTTCAGCAGCGAGTTGGACAGGCCCAGCAGCCACAGGTCGTGCTCTATGATGCGGTACAGCCTGCAGGAGCAGCACGACACCTGCACTGCGCTGGCGATGAAAAAGGGGCTCCAGGAGAGGGTAAAGCATCCCACCAGCAGGGCTACGGTCCGCAGGGCCTTCAAGCTGCCCCCAGGCCGGTGTGGATGGTCCGGGCCGGACCCGGCGAGCTCCGCCCTGCGGATCCGTCGCTGGTGAGCGCAGGCAATCTTCAGGATGTCCAGGTAGAAGAAGACAAAGATGGAGAGCACAGGGAAAAAGCACAGGCAGAAGAGCAGGACCACACTGTCGGGGCGAAGCACCGAGAAGATGGTGCAGACGCCGCCGTACTGGCTCTGCTGCATGGGCTGCAACACGCCGGGCAGGAAGCCCACCGCAAACGCCAGGAGCCACAGCGTCGCCAGGGCGACGGCTGTCACGCGGACCCCCGTCAGCCTCGGGTAGCGCAGAGGCAGCTTGATGGAAACGTAGCGGTCCAGAGAAATGAGAAACATGGTGAGGATGGAGGCTGCGGAGGTGGAGGTGAGCAGGGCCATGCGGATGAGGCAGCGCACCCTGCTGGTCGGGGAGGAGCCGGCGTTTATCACGCCGGAGGCGATGCTTGTTATGGACACGCCCACCAGCGTGTCGGCCAATGCCAAGTTCAGAACGAAGCACCAGCTCCGCCCGCCCTTCTTACGGATCAGGCAGAGCAGGGAAAATCCCACCAGCAGGTTGGTGCTGATGATGAGGACGGCGCCGGCCGTCAGGATCCAGCCCACTGGATCCACACCTGAGTGCCCCGCGCCGGAGGGCAACACGCCTGTATACGCAGCTTCAGCCTGATCAGGAGCGCGGATGTTCACACTGTCATGTGTCCAGCAGGACTCATTGTCCACTGCCATTATCTCTGTGTCCTCTGCTTCTGGGGCCTGGGGTGATCTGAGCGGTGGGGCAGTCACTCTCCCGTCACTTTGCTCCTTTCTGATTGGGTTGTTCAATCACTTTCCTGTTGATTTGCATCTCTTTCATTGGCTGGTGCACTCTCTCTTCTGTGGCTTTGCCTCTCTGTCATTGGCTGGTGCTGTCACTTTTCTGTTGCTTTACCTCTGTTTGATTGGCAAATCTAGTCTTTCAGACGGGATTTTTGGGAAGTTAAGTGTCATATAAAACTTTAGACTTCCTGAAATCAACGTAGCAGTAAATGTGGCTGTTACGCAGCACTAGACCAGAGCAGCCGCTCAGATAGCGACAAATGCAGTCTCACAATAACCGAGCAATGTTTGCAACAATTTAAATGAACTTAAATCTCTGAAAAAGAAGATATATTACCATTTCCATCTATTGCTGGAGTTGTCTGAATCCTTGGGGCGCTGGAGTGATAATTCCATGTTTTTTTCCTTATTTATTGCACATAAGTGTCCAGTGCAGCCATCGCTGTCAGTCCCATTCCAATCCCTGCGAACTTTGTACACATATCCCAGATGGAGAGGCTATTTTCGATAAACGCTGCCTGCCGAGGCAGGGGTGGTGAATAAACACAGTCGCAGCATCCAGCGAATCAAATCCAGAAACATAGGAACACAGCATCTGAACCATTGTCCTGTTTTATAGAAAAATCTGTCTCGCCGTAGTGACTAAATCTTGTGACTCCGACTGAGGCTTGGTCTGGATGATTGAAAGTGAGGGGGGCGGGGGAGGGGCATGATTCTGAGTTTGTCTATGGGGATAGGCTCTTTATGCTTTGCGTCAGCCAAATATTTGCAAAAAGCAAAAAAACTGAGCCAAGATTGGCGGGTCTGGGGGGGAGCAGTCACGTCACTGCCAGAATTTGAGTCATCCTGACTGTCCATCAAGCTAGCTAAGGTTTTTTTTTTACGCCACTTAATTTCCAGAGAAGAAATAAGAGAGAATTGTTATTTTGTGCAGCTCCTAGGGCTGTTACTGCTTTATGGCTCCATTGGACTCGGCAAGATGACAAACAGTACGAGTGCTGATCTGTTGGTTTGGTTTTGGAACAATTTCATCCTTAAGTCATTCAGCCAGATGAATCAATAAAGGAAGAGACACAAGCTCTCTCCCCCCCTCTCTTTTGCACGCTCTCTTTTTCTCTCATTTGACCTTTTGTTAAAGGTCATCTCTCTCTCTCTCTCTCTCCGTGTGTGTTTATGTGCATTTGTGTCAGGGTGTACTTAAGCCGTACAAAACCCATATTTATACCTGTATTCATCAGGGTGAGCAATTGCAGATAAGGCTTACTTCTATATGCCTTTATTATCTGGCCTCAAAACTAAAAAATTTGTTCTTACACCGTAACCTAATATTTAGCTGCTGTTCTGATATGGTTGTTGAGATTCAGATATGGAGTAACTATCCAGTGCAGGCAATTGTAGGTTTAACAGGGTATGATGTGTTTGCCTTTCTCTCTCGGGTTATGGACTGCGAACATCCTGTTAAGCTGCATCTTTTTCAGCTTAACTGCATCAAAAATTATGGCTGGTTGAAAGTGATTTTGGAAATAAAATTCAATATATTTTCCTGATGAAAATCAATATGTGATTTAGATTTGTAATGTGATGATAATTATATGAATAATATTCTTTCTGTGGGCTACTCTGTTTTACTGATTGTTTATTATGCATGCAAAGAATTTCTCCCGTAATCTGTTATTACGGGAGATATAAAAATATAAGGTTAGTTCTGATTCCTTGGTTTGTTAAGAATAAATTTAAAGGTGTTTCTTGTCCAAAAAAAAAAAAAAAACACCTAAATTGAAACACCATAAATTTCCAAGACCTTAAATCCCTGTAAATAACAAAACAGGGAGTCAGACTATATTAGAGGAAGCCACCTCAGTTTAAAACAGGAACAGCAGTGACTGCTGAAACCCTATTCAGTCAGACAATGTGCACAAGCTATTCAGTCATGCTAGGCTATTCCCTGCCATTCAGAGCACATGATGGTCAGGATTAACTCTTCTCTCAGCCTGGCATCAGCCAGCATTTTCACCCCGATACATCGCTGCTGTGCCCCCATTATCTTAATGTGCGTTAGAACAGCACAGTCGGGCATTATAGGCTTCTAATCTTATTCTGAAAAAGAAGGAGTTTTGGTTTTAAGGTCCTGCTGTGAACATGTCCATGAAGCAAAGGCTGCTGTCCCTGTTGCTCTGCTGTGGCTACTGCGTGGCCTCTCTCTTCCGCCTGAACCCCGACAACCACAACTGCTTCTCCCTGGGAGCCCGGTAAGAGTGTGTGTGTGTGTGTGTGTGTGTGTGTGTGTGTGTGTGTGTGTGTGTATGGATTTTTGTATAAGTGTCTGTGCAATACCCCTCTGGGGGGGGATGCACATAATAATATGCATATGATGAGTGTATAGGAAGGAGTAAATGTATACATCTGCACCATATGTGTGGTGAATGAGTTTCTATGCTGTAGTAGTATCAGAATCGGAATTCACTGAATGCATTTATACTTGTAAGTTTTCCGCTGAAACTTGAACATATTGCATTTAAAAGAAAAATACAAAGTAAATACAGGCCTATTGGGCTACATATAGCTTCATGTATTCACAGCCTGCAAAGGAAAAATGTATGTTAGTATTGTTCTCAAGGTTTTATAGCCAATGTGACACATTCAATGACGCTGCTAACAGCACTGTATCTTTTGTGTGTGTGTGTGTGTGTGTGTTTATATGCATATCAGTGAGGCTGTATTTGTTTGTGTATAAGTGTGAGTGTGTGTTTGTATGTGTGTGTTCGCATGTTTTACATGTTTGAAGACATGCATACACTACCGCTCAAAAGTTTGGGATCACTTGCAAATTTCTTTGTTTTCCAAAGAAAAATACATTATCATGCATTTCAGAAACATTTTTATCCATTTCACAAATGATTAAAATTAATCAAATGATTTTCAAAGAATGATCTACATTTTTGCATAGAGGCATATTATCAGCAACTGTCCGTCCTCTGCATCAATCTCCTGGTATGGCTGCTAATCCAAGTTAAACATTTTATTAGGCTAATTGATTATTAGAAAACCCTTCTGCAAATGTGTTGCTCAGCTGAAAACTGTTGAACTAATAAGGAAGCGCATAAGGGAGCATGGCATTCTTGAGGTTGGTTTAGTACCTGAAGCATCAGCAGTTGTTTGTTTGTTTTATAGGCTCAAAATGGCCAGAAGAAAGAACTTCCTTTAGAGACCCATCAGTCTATTGTTGTGCTTAGAAAAGAAGGCTATTAAATGAGAGAAATTGAAAACTTAAAATCTCTTACCATGCTGTCAACTACTCCCTTCAGAGAGCAGCACAAACTGGCACTAACAAGGACAGAAAAAAGGAGTGGGAGGCCCCGATGCACAACTGAAAGTGAGTAGTTTAAGATAAACACTCCTCTCAGGTTGTCAACGAGCAGCTGCGCTAAATAGTTTCCGTCAAACACCAGTTTCAGTATAAACAGTGAAGGTGGTTTTTTTTTTTGTTGTTGATGAAGGCAAAGTTTGAAGTACATCTTCATCACTTTCCATTAAAATCATTATTTCTTACTCAGACAATGTCAGCATATTCTGTTGATTTGCTATATTTCCTATTAAGACTAATTTCGTGTGTGTTTCCATGGAAAACAAGAAAATTTCCAAGTGATCCCAAACTTCTGAGTGGTAGTGTATATGTGTGCCTGTTTTTATGTGTGTGTTTGTGTGTTTGCATGCTTATGTGTGAAGCTGTATCTGTTTGTTTGTGCGTCAGCATGTTTTTTCACCTGCCTGTGTGCATGTTTATGTGTGTGCTGAGCTCTGTGATTTTCTGCGTGTGTATGTTCATGTGCATGCAGGTTTTTCTTTCTTTCTTCTAATCCCAACCCCCCACCCCCATTTTAGGTATCTACTGAATTCATTCAATGACAATAAATTCCTAAAAGATCCCACACCCACCCTTTGACTCCCATCACAACACCCTGCACCCATATATACAGATGCTACAGTGAAAGGACAATGACATAAATTAGAATATAATTATGTACAAAAATGAATAAATTAAGATGAGATTTATAAGCATACATGCACCATTACATACATTGATCATAATTTTATATATATATTTATTTATGTGCTCAAGCTTTACGCATCTGATATCAATAGACTCATACATATTTACTTATGTTATTTTCATTCCCATCCTTCTGCCACTCTCAGCGCCTCCATCTATCCTTATACACACTTAACCTACTGTTTTCTTGTGCCATTATACATTCAGTTTTACTGTGATGTTTGACAAAGAGTTTGAATCTCTCGGTCCTCAAAGCGCCCACAGATTTTGATTTAAAAATGAAATTTTCATGCATGTTTGTGCATGACTCTGTGTTTATCTTTGTGTGTGCGTTTCTGTGCTTGTATATTCTGTGACCATGTCTCTCTGCTTGTCTGTATGCACACATGCTTGTGTTTATTTCACTGCAGGAATCTAGTGAGAGTTGTTCACCAGCTGCACCAGCGTATTTTGAGACTGTTGCGTGCGACCCTGTGACCCCAGAACCATCTCTTACCCCTGAGACTGGAGCACCAGTGATCTGGATCATTTCTACATGCACTGAACACCCATAAGCTGTGGCTGAATACACAGTTCATGTGAAACAATAGTGATATGAAAATGATATGGTAAGTACCACAAGAGCCTCATCACATACTGGATCTAATTCTTTGTTGTAGAGTGTGGATTTTCAATTTATAACAAAGTTGCAAGGCTTGCTGACCTGCGCTTAAAGTAAATGCCTGGCCTATTGTTCACAGACGACAGAGGTGTAAAGTCCAAGAGTCGGAAAGTAAAAGTCCCGCCATGATTTTTTTCCAACCACAAACTCAGTCAGCCGATTCAGCTCTTTAGTTTTTCCTCCAAGCAGAAGAAGTGTGTTGATCCGAAACATCCAAGTTGTTGGAGTACAATGCTGGGGAGCAATTTTACTCACAGTGCCATCAACAGGAAAATGAATCACTTACTGACACCAATTTCATCCTCCGACTGACTTGAAGAAAAAGTCTCAAGATAGCCTACTATTCATTCTGGACTAGACGGATCACTACTCCACCTCTGAGGAGCTACAAGTCATCCAGTAATCTTTCAGGATCTAGAATCCAATAAATCAGCCAGTCGAAACAGTACAAGGGTGAGAGTCTCTCGTTACGCTCATCAGATTTGGATGGATGGAACCGCTGTTTGATGTGAACAAAATCTATTCTCATCCCAGCATGCATCAGTAAGCCTCACACATTTTACCTTATCCCTCAAAGTAGAGATTCCTCAAAGGGAAGAAATGCATGAATATATTTTTCATCATCATTGCTGTTATTAAACATTCATCTTTTACTTTACAATGAACTTGGTGGTATTTTAATATCAAGTTACTTTAGAAAAATCAAATTAATATCTGAAGGCATTTTGATTTGCATTTTAAGCTTTTGTCTTTTATATAGGAGACAAAGTTCATATGCAAAACATTCTGATCATTACTGAATTTCAATAAAGCATTCTTTGCGATACGCAAAAAATTGTCATTTTTGTGAGAAAGAAGCAACTGATCACATCACCTAGTTTTATGAGAGCTGATGTAATTTGTGCATGAAAAACCCATACGGTACATGTACAACCCCAATTCTGAAATAGTTGGGACAAAGTGTAATAAAATCAAATCACACCAGCCAGTATTTTATTCACAACAGAACACAGATAACATAGCAAAAGTTGAAAGTGAGAAATTTTACAATTTTATCCACAAAATGAGCTCATTTCTAATTTGATGGCAGCTACAGGTCTCAAAAAAGTTGGGACAGAGGTATGTTTACCATGGTGTAGCATCCCCACTTCTTCTTAACACAGAGTGGAGGCATCTGGGCATTGAGGAGACAAGTTTCTTTAGTTTAGCCATTAGAATTTGATGCCACTCGTGTTTAACACAGGCTTTCGCCTGCTGGAGAGTTTTGGGTCTCCTTTGATGGACTTTTCGTTTAATTATGTGCAAGTGTTCTCAATCGGTGAAAGACTGCAGGCAGGCCAGTTCAGCACACGAACTCTTCTACTCTGAAGCCATGCTGTTGTAATAGCTGCAGTATGTGGTTTGCATTGTCCTGCTGAAATACACAAGGCCTTCCCTGGAATAGATGTCGTCTGGAGGGGAGCATATGTTGCGCTGAAACCTTTATATACCTTTCATCATTCATGGTGCTTTTTAAAATATGCAAGTGCCCCACACCATATGCACTAATGCATCCCCATACCATCAGAAATGCCAGCTTTTGAACTGAACGCTGATGACAGGAGGGTGGTCTTTCTCCTCTTTAGCCCGGAGGACAAGACGCCCATGATTACCAACAAGAATGCCAAATTTGGACAGAGGTAGCTAGCTCTTATTTTCTCAACCAATGCAGCTAACTGTGGTTTGAATATGAAGCGAGGTAGCCTAGCTAGCCAATGTTGCTGCTAGAGCAATGATGCAATCCAGAACACTGCTCTTCTCGTGCAAATTTTTTGTGAAAGACTATTCTGACTGGAGCGAAATGTGAATTTCATGTTATCATGCATGCTATCCATGTTGCATCATGTTTCCTGTGTGATTCTTGTTTTCTGGCGCCAACTAGCTTCTGTTCGCATGCATTTGCATTTCTGCAGACTTTCAGTGTTATCAAGTCGGGCAAAAAATTTGTTTCGCGTTCAACGGAAATGCAACTTTACAAGGGTGCATAACCGCCCCAGCTGTACCAGCGGATGGTTCTTTAATCTTACTAGCCTTGTCTTAAATATGAAAAAAAAATCAAAGAAAAAAAAACAAAACACCATAACCCTAACCCACCCTTTTCGATAATAACTAAACGCAACTACTTACTAAGTGTTTGGCTCCCATCAACCCCGTTTTGAAAAATTTCTTGAATTTCTTCCTCCTAACATCAGTATTTCCAAGAAACTCCCTTGCTGCGTGAACTACAATTCTATCCTTTCCATCTTTGTTTCTATTTTACTAGCACAACTTGACAGGTCTGTCGCCTGCGACCAATGGGTGTAGCCCCAATCGCCCACATTTTTCATTCTGGCTTATTTTTGACTCAAAATTGTCTATTGCTTAGTAAATTATGTTAAAATGGACAGGCGCCATGTCCTAATTACTGCCCATATACATACTAAATATAAAAGAAATAGCTTTAAATTTGTGGCCTCGAGCGTCCACAAGGAAATCTTTATAGCGGCAGCAGCGGACGTGTAATGATGCCAAATCCGTTGTAGCCGTGACTTAATCCAGTGGCTACAATTAATATCTATTGCTGCGAATGCCAAAAACCTCCTTTTATCCATACCAATAAATTGACTACAAGGTCTTGATTCTTTTGAAACTGTCTTTGTGGTCCACTGTCCTTCGCTCACTTTGCCCTTTTCTACCTTCTCTTTCTTTTTAGCCTCCACATATGATAACTTTTTCTGCATCCCTGCCCATTTCACCTCACTTTCCCAATTCCTCCGATCACATCGCTTATCCCCAGGTTCATAATTTACTCCATAATGGAAACACACAGCTTGCTCTTTCAATATCTCACATTCAGACCCAGAACATTTGAATTTACTGCACCGTTGACATCTATACATCTTTGCCTGACACACTGTGGCAACATGACCGTATTCTTGCACCAGTAACACTGAAGTTGCACCCTCTCAAAGGTCCTCACCCCCTAACGCACGTAGTCCAGTAATATACTATCTGGTTACTGTTTTTCATACTCCAACCGTCATGCTATCCTTTTTGTTCCCGTCCTGATAACTTTTCAGCCGTCGAGCTCAACAGACTCCCTCCATCTCCAAGAAAAAAATCTGCTTTAACTGAATAAGGCACACCTCTGATAAGACCTTTCACAGTAGCCTTGTGATTCATTTTAAAACAGATTGCAGGTGTTAGATCAAATTATTTTAAGAGCCTTTTCCCTTTGTTTCTTTATCATGCATTCAATAATCACAATGTCACTTCTGCAAATCCTCATAGCCTTAACTTCACCAATATCATTTTTAACAAATTTCACAACAAAATGATTCTCACCAAACACAAGGTAGAGTTCCCACACATCTCCTACCACATTCATTCCAACAACAAATGACCCTTCATCAGAAGAAATAAGAAATAAAAAGTACAATTGACCAACAGTCGGACACCAAGCAATCCGCCAAATTTCCCAATTTCGCGCCACAACCCCTTAACCCACCGTCCTCGTTCCTGAAACCCTGCTCACGGTCAAAATTTGACTTTGAAAAGGGGGCGTGACACTCTGAGTGACTTCCTTTACGTCATTTCCTGCATCTAAGTCTTTCACATGGCATGGATTGTTGCAATGAACTCGCCGAAGTTTATGCTGTTCTTAGTATGATCTTGGCGAGCGAACCATTCCTCAGGTGGTCGACAACATGGGGAGGAAAATAAATTGAACTACGAATCTATACTTCTGCAAAGGTAAGCTTTAGATCGAGTAGTTTATTTTTTTAATAGCATCAAAAACACATCTCACTATTACAACCTACCATCCGGCGCTGAATATTTGCATTGTTGCCTGATCTGGTCTGACTCGCCTGTGTCAGTGATGCGCTACCTAGCAACCAGTGTGTTAGTTCACACGGTGGACTTAAACGCGTGTTTGCGCGCTTACTAATAAGCCAAGTAACTTTCTTCACTGATGACTTCGTTTACTTGCTGTTAGCGGCTTGCAGTATTCATCTGCTTATAGATCAAGTACACACTTAGTTATTTTTATTATAATTGTTTGCACAGCAAATTGGCAATTACAATGACTTTTACATGTTCGTTAGTCCGTAACTGGTGCGGTCCGTGGCGGCGGGCATGCTTGAGCAGTGCAGGCTCGGTGTGAGACTCAATGCCACTTGCGCCGTCTCTTGTTAGGAAGTGGGCGTACCTCCAGCCATTTCTCAACCAATTGATATTCAGTAAAATTTGATAGATTCAATTCATACCCAGTAGCAACCGGGCAATGCCACAATGGGGATTGAATGAATTTTTAATGTCCGCATTTCATTCCGGTGCAGAAGTCTGCAATGCTGCTATCTTGGTCCGGTATTTGTAAATTGGAGAGCGCAATGTTGGTCTTTGTGCGCTTGAAAGTGTTCATATGTTTGTACTGGGGCGGCTTGATTCTCTTACTCGCAGGTCTTCACCAGACCGAAGGAGCCAGCAGCACAGAGATGACCAGTCTCAACTGGAAACCGTTTATCTATGGAGGGATGGCCTCGATCGTCGCCGAGTTTGGTGAGCCCGGTGATTTGGTGCTGTTCAGCAGACCAACTGTCTGCCTATTTATTTTAGCTTACGCCTTGGGCGATTCGCTGTCCAAGACTCCTGTCTCTGATGGATGGTATTTGGGTGAGGTGCACTTGACAGTTATGAGGGGCTTTTCAACGAATGTAGAATTATTCTGGATTGTCAGCTGTGTAATTTCGGTTAGTGCTGTCGGGCCAATTAGAACGAGCGTCGAAATTATGCTCTCAGATGTAATAAATGCATTATGAATTATAGTCCTACAGTTGTTCGGTGACGCTTATTTACTGCTGCAGGCCATTTCTCCTCATGGCTTGGAGTTAAGTTGCAGCGCAGATCAGAGTCTTGCTGGTGCTATTTATAACCACCGCTGATGCGCGCCCTGTCCGCTCTCTGGCACTTTAAGTTATGACAGTCATTGAGCAGATGAGAGATTATATGGACTATGCTCATCAATTGTTTTTAGCATTTTTAATTATACAGTGAAATAATCTCAGGACTCAATTTGTCTAGAATTATGCAGCCATCTTTTTGTGATGTGTGCAGCATCCTTTGCACCGCACGCGTCACCGTACATCGATTGATTGGTCGCGTACGACGTAGACGCACGTTGGTGTGGTGCGAACTCTCAGTAGTGATCTACAGCGGTGTTTTAAGGAGTCCTTTTGTTGTTGTAGACAGACTAAGATATGTGCACCAGACTATTGCTTAGCATTAGTAGGCACCCCATAAACTTCTACAGTACTGCACTGCCGTGCCTCTCTTTGGATGAGTGAATCTAGTATTTTTTTGTTCCGTTTCTGCTATGCTTGAATTTGATTCCCCTTAGCACTGTCTCTTTGAATGTACTGGTCAATTAAACCTCAACTTGCCAGATTCTGTCCCCCTGAAGTCTAGTTCCTTCCTTCCTAGCTTCCTAGCTCTTACTGCCAAATATTTCCTACCTATTAATGCAAAATATTTCCTTGAATCTCTTACCCAGGCTTGCTTTTTTGGGGGGGGGGCTTTGAACGTGAGTTTCTTGAAGAGTGTTGTGCTGAGAAGTGCGAATTGCGCTCTCCCAAGTGAATTTTGATTAATACATTGTCTTTTGAGTAAGACTTGTTTAATATTGCCCTCTCTGCAGGCACGTTTCCCATCGACCTGACGAAGACGCGGCTGCAGGTGCAGGGGCAGTCCCAGTGCATGGAAGTGCGGTACCGTGGGATGTTCCACGCGCTGCTGCGGATAGGTCGCGAGGAGGGAGTTCGTGCGCTGTACTCTGGGTGAGAGTCGCGCGGAGCTCTGCTTGCACTTACGAAAAACATTTTGAGTCTGCGCACACATCCACCACATTTGACTGTAGTGCTGGTCATCCATTTCTGCGCCTGTGTCTGCTGTGAGATTTAACCCTTTCTGTGCCTGTGTCTCCGTTTTGTTGAAGGATCTCTCCGGCTCTCTTACGGCAGGCGTCCTATGGCACCATCAAGATTGGCACCTACAATACACTCAAGAAGCTGTTTGTCAATCGCCCTGAAGGTGGGTTTGTACGCTTTGTGCAATAATGGTAGAATATTGGCTTTCTGTGAACTGAAGTCAGGAAATATGCCATTTTGAATCAAATAAGCAGTGGTCATTACTGTTTAAATGCATTACAAATAATTTTAATGCTTGCAGGAATTATGCTATGAGGTGTGGGTATAGTTATGTGATTGAATGCTTGTTTTAATGTACATTTCTCAAATCTGTATCATCTCAGTGTGGAATAGTGTCGAGGGCGTTTGGGCCTGTTGGTTTCTAGAGCCTTGTTTTCCATGGTTCCTGAGTAGATCTTTAGAAGTGGATTTGGGTTCTGCTCAGATCATCAGATTCTCCCATGTGACTCTACCTGTGGAAAAAAAGTGATGAGTTTATTTCGGACAGCTTTTATTTCCAGTGCTGCCATATTCAGGGGATGTTTTTCTCAAGACGTAATGCAACCCCAATTCCGAAATAGTTGGGGTAAATTGTGAATAAAATCAAAATGCAATGACTTTCAGATCACACGAGCTAATCTTTTATTTACAGTAGAACACAGATGACATTTCAAATGTTGAAATGGAGACATTTTTACAATTTAATCCACAAAATGAGCTTCTTTCAAATTTTCTGACTGCAGCACGTCTCAGAAAAGTGGGGACACAGGCAACGTGTCCCCAACGTGGGCGGCACGGTGGCATAGTGGTTAGCACTACTGCCTCACAGCAAGAAGGTTGTGGGTTCGAATCCGGCCTGGGGCCTTTCTGTGTGGAGGTTGCATGTTCTCCCCGTGTTCGCGTGGGTTTTCTCCGGGTACTCCGGTTTCCCCCACCCACAAAAACATGCAGTATAGGAACACTGTGTGGCTGTGTGTGAATGTTTGGTGGTGGTCGGAGGGGCCGTGGGCGCATACTGGCAGCCACGCTTCCGTCAGTCTGCCCCAGGGCAGCTGTGGCTACTAAAACGTAGTTTACCACCATCAGAGCGTGAATGTGTGAGTGAATGAATAATGTATCCTTGTGAAGCGTCTTTGAGTGCCCAGAAAGCAGAAAAGCGCTATATAAAATTGATGTATTATTATTATTATTATTATTAAAACGAGGCTGAAAAAGCATTTAATATATAGAAGAATCAGCTGATTCTTTTATACTTGCTAATTACTAGCTAATTACCTTTAGCGAGTGATTAAGTTCACTGCCATCAGGAGTGTAACATGATTGGCTATAAAAGGGATGTCTTAGAGAGGCAGAGTCTCTCAGAAGTAAAGATGGCCAGAGGCTCTCCAACCTGTGAAGGATTGCGTAAAAAAATTGTGGAATACTTTAAAAACAATGTTCCTCAACATCAAATTGTGAAAGCTTTGAAGGTCTCATCATCGACAGTGCATTACGTCATCAAAAGATTCAGAGAAACTGGGAAAAAAGGAACAAGGCCGAAGACCTTTACTGGATGCCCGTGATCTTCGGGCCCTCAGACGCCACTGCAACACTCACCGGCATGAGTCTGTCATTGACATCACTAAATGGACCCAGGAATACTTCAAGAAACCACTGTCTGAAAACACAGTCCGCCCTGCCATCCACAGATGCCACCTAAAACTCTATCATGCAAAAATAAACCATTGTTGGGCATGATCCAGTAGCGCCGCCATGTTCTGTCGGCCGAGGCTGATTTAAAATGGACTGTAGCAAAGTGGTAAAGTGACCTGTGGTCAGACGAGTCCAAATTTGACATTTTTGTCGGAAATCATGGGTTGGGGGGGAGGGGGGCAGGCAGGCGTAAGAATTGTAATTTAGTGCAGTTATATGCAAAATTTATTTTTGGAATGGGTATGAAAAGAAATTAATTTATAAATATGTAAATGAAATACTTGTGTATGTGTGGTATATTTTATTCTTTTAGGATAATTTCAAGACAAAAGAATTTATTTCAATAGTGGTTGAGTTTACTGTGCATTCGCGCCCGCTTTGATTTTGCTGAATATTTCCACTCGCTATTGCCATAATTTATTACAATACTGGTTGGGTTTGTAATGTGGAAAAAAAGCCACAAGATGGCAGTATTGATTTTTTTTTTTTTTGTTTGTTTTTGTTTTTTTTTTTGTTAGCCCAGTTTGTAGCTAGGTTTGGGCATGGCCTGGGCATGCCTCAGAGGGGAAGTCCCAGAGAACTGAAAAAAAGTCTGGAAGGTGGGAAGGGGCTGGAAAAGAGTATATAAGGAGAAAAATTGAGAGAGTAAAGTAGTAGGAGAAATTGTGGAAGGATACATTTGACCAGACCTGTCACTCTTTACAAGACCTGTGAAGCTCGTTTTGTGGATTTTTGCCTGTGTTGGAGAATTTTCCTGTCCTAGGACATCACAGCAAAGCGACCCCATCTCAAGGGACAGTAAATATGTCATTTTCTTTATGATTTCAATCTTGGTCAGCCTTTGTTTTATTAAATCTGTTAAAGATTTACAATTTTGTCTATCACCCCTTGCTGAGATGTCATAACAAATTGGGGTCATAACAAATTGGGACCATAACAGGTTTACCATGCATTTGCCCCCACTATTGTAATAATATTACTGTTATGGCAATTTTGCTGAATTTAAATTTTTGCAGAATTTGTTCCCAAAGTCTAATCGATATTATTATCCCCCGCCAACACGAAGTGGGAGGGGGGGTATAGGTTTGACGTCTGTCCATCCGTCCCTCCGTGCGTCCGTCCGTCCTTCCGTCCAAGATAAAGGGGACCGCTTTACTCAGAAACTACTACAGATACAGTAACCAAATTTGGTGTGTAGCTTCAGACCATAAAGGCCTTGATGGAGTTCGAAAATAAGAAGCACACGATTGGTAGGGGATGTTGTTGACCATGTCGACTTGTTTATTATTTATTTATTCTAAATCTGTATCAATAATATCAAGTTACTATAGAATTTATGCTTATAATTTAGTTGTTTGTCTGTTGTTAATGTGACAATTAGTTGGACAGTCCTACGTGAATCTATATGCGTCACACCTCTTGCTGTTGGCTTAGGTTTGCTTTTCTAGGGTTGGAGTGAAAACTGACAGGATGACCCAGACGTCCTGTGTTAATCAACGTTTCTCCTGGCAGGAAGCACTATGTACTTGTCAAAATGTTTGTTTTTTTTTTTTTTGCTTCAGAGCATATTTTTAAGATGGAGGGCATGTACCTTTTTATTCACCGCCCATCCTCCCATCTGAACAAACAGAGAGCACCTTTTTTACCCCTTAGCCCTCAAGGCTGACTGGGTATTGCTATCCTTCGTGCGGGCGGGCCAAAAACTTCTGTGCTGTGGGGTATTCCGTGCATTGCACGCCTATTTTTATAAGACTGCATCTTAAAGACCATGTTTACAGTGGCTGAATCTGACTGTCCACTGCGCTAGTTGAACCATTTTCAGTCAGGACACATCACTTTGTAGGAAACGCACAATGCGTCTCAAACTATAAATTTGCAAGCAGAAAGATTGGTTTGTATTGCTGCTTTGGAGCAGGAGGTAAACGAGGAGAAAGTGAGGTGTAATTGTTGCATAATGGCCTGTAACTGGAACGTAATGAGCCGAAGCAGCAACACAGTGACCTGTAAATTTAATATAGTTTGGTGTAACTGAGTTTTGAAGAGTGAAAATATGTTGCTGCTTTATGACTCTGCCTGATTGTGCAAATCTGTTCTGAATGCTTATTTTTCTGACCTAGTATTTTATTAATATTAGTTTGAATGACTTATTTTATTATAATAGGATAGTTGAATGTTTTCTTTGTACAGCAGTGGTTTGCCTGGTTGTGCCTCAGTGTTGAATGCCTATTTTGATGCAGGCTTTGGTTTGTGCCTGGTGGGTGGTGATGTCCAGCCTGCGCCTGTTGGTCTCATTAATCAAGGATGCCTGTAACTATTGTTCCAAAGTTGATTTGTTTTTTTTCTTCTTTCTTTGTTACACCTCCTTTCTCCACTGTCACTTTAACGGATGGCTGGTAATAAACTCACCCCTAAACTGGCTATAAAGGCTAAAGGTCTCTACTTGGTAATCCTCGCACTGGACAGAGCGGATGCAGTAATCTCAGTAATCTTGTGAACTTTTATTTTAGGAAATCATACAACAGTTTGCACGGCTCACTTCTGGACAATGATGTGGCCCCTGCCTAGCTTCACTTGTGTTTTTAATTCTTTAAATTAACTGGAAATGACCAACTATGGACATGCATGTTCGTGTGTCATCTTTATCTATTCATTTTTAAATCATTGATGTTAATGAACATCTGGCTGCATGTAATCTGGTTACTCTTCCTCTCATCCTCCTGCCTTTTGGTGTCCGTGTGGCGGCATGCGCATGGATATTAATGGAATGATCCTCATTCTCTCTGCAGATGAGACCATGGTCATCAATGTGTTCTGTGGGGTCTTGTCTGGAGTTTTCTCATCTTCCTTAGCCAACCCAACGGATGTCCTGAAGGTAAAATTTCTCCGGGGCCTTTTACAAAAGTGACTACCAGCACTATTTCTGGAGCCACTATCCCATTACTTTTCAGTCCGACCCCACAATGCACACCTTTCTCAACCGGTATTGATTGGTCGAATAGTGTGTGCCAAATTCTAGTTGAAAAGGAAACCTACTGGATGAAAGGCCGTCAGGAATAGGTTCTTTTTCTATTGATATACTGTATCTGATTGATATATAGGAATAGACCGTTATTAATAGAATGTGAAATACCCTTTGTCATCAGCTGAGTTTGATGTCTGTTTTAGTTGACTGATGCAGCAGTGATTATTTGAGCTCTTGATGATATGCAGGATGCCTCAGTTGCTAGCATTGGCTGTGACATTTATAGCAATAATTGTTAGAAGCAGTTGGCAAGTATCCCTCTTTCCATTCACTGTGAGCTGTGGATTATGGAAAATGCTTATTGCTAAAATAAATGAATGGCCCAAAATAATGAATGAAAGTCAGATGGGAACAGAGTCCAAACATTCGCGAAAATCCTGTTTAACCACAGAATGACCAGAGAAGATTATGTGGAAGAGATGCTTGTGATTGGTTGGAAGCAAATGAGATTTCAGACAACATAAAGCAAGACCAGGGCTCTCTGCATGCCCAGAGACATGCCATTTACAGTATTATGGTAGTTGTTAGTCCCTTATACTTGTTGAAAGCAGTTTAGTGACCAAAAAGGATTAATGTCCATTTAAACCTGATGGCTGTGTTTATCAATTATTTATTTCCATATTTTCCTCTTGATCCATAAAAACAACTTGCCTGCTCTATTATATAGCTGATCATTAGCCATGACACCAAATATTTATCCAGCTAAAAATGATCTCTTGACAAGACACTGGTCTGGTGCTTAAACGCTGCATGACAGAAGACCCCTGTGTGCTCCATCTGTGTTCTACTCCTGCTGTGTGAACTGCACTGAACGCTGTTGTGCCGTCACCCATTGCAACTGCTTTTGTGGCATGTGGCTTTCTGACTGAGCTCCTGTGTCTTGTATAGTATCTCATGTTAATCTCATTCCGTCCCCCCGCCCCCACCCGAAGGGAGGGGGGGGGCAACTTGTTTTTGTCCGGTTTCCCGTGCGCGTCCGCTACGGGGTTCCCACCATTTTTGGACCATAACTCAGAAAAGTTTTGATATATTTCCATGAAAATTTGCATCAGGTCGTGCAGATGTGGCTTTTAGCATTTTGAGGTTATTGACTTTTCTAGTTTCTTCCTGAAATTCTGTGAACATCCTTGAGCAGCTGCTGCGTTGGAGTGGGGGGAGACTTTTGTTGTTTTTAAGGCAAAAAGATCTGTAGTTGTATCTGCTCTTGTAAGTTGTGTCCCGTCTCGTGTTGAGCTCATTGCATCTGCTCTTGTGTCTGGCGCCGCACCTGTGGTTCAGCCCTTTGTTTTAGCTCCTCTATGTCATGTGGGTCACTCTGCACTAAATGGGTCAATTACACAATTAAATCCTCAAAAACTTTCCAAAACAATAAAATCACTTTTTTTTCTTTTTTTTTTTTTTTCTTTCTTTTTTCTTTTTTTTTTTTTAATCTCGACTGCTACCCTTTTATATTCAATTCAAAACATACATGAGATTAAACTAGCTCTGTTAATACAAGTAGAAATGTCTCTGAAAAAAACGTGTCCCATTCAAGAACCCATGTGAACCTTTTTAGGAATTGTTGAAGTTCTATATTCTGGTGTCTGCAGTGTTTACCTCCGAAAAAAAAAAATTTTATGGCGCATTGACATTGATCTGAAAATAACATTCCATGAAAGCTTTGACCACTTCAGTGGAGCAGTGGATGCAAGCTTTTTGTGTTTTGGACAATCGTGTACTTTGTGTCCTAGTTGCATCCAATAAACGTTGGTGCCTTCATGAGGTGACCACCGCGTATCAACTTCTTGATTTATAATTTCTTACTCATTGATGTGCGACTTGTGCATGATCCCTCGCGGCCAGTCAGAAAAATTGGGGAAATTTTTACTTTTGATTTTGAGTCCTTGCGTAACAGTTGTCCCATCCAGTGTGGTGTGACCCAAACAGCATCTTTGTTTGAGCTCTTCGTATCTGCCCCTGTATTCTTCAGGCTTGTGATTTTTCCGACTATAGTCGGCGTCCTGACTTTTTTTTTTTTTTGTCCCCATCAAGGGGGGAGGAAAAAAAAAAAAATGTCTGACTATTTTCCCCCTTCAACTTCTGTGACTTTAACAGGGCCGTACGTTAATGAATTATTCCCAGTTTTGGGGCAGAATAGCGGTGGATAAGATGCGGTCTCTGATTGGTCTCTCTCTCCTTGTACATTAAACGTAGAGACCTGGACTGTCATGGACTGTCCGCTTGTCTTCTTGCAGTCTCCCCTTCCTTTGCCTTGACTAGCAATTACAATATATATATATTGGAGTTACAGGGGATTGTGAGGGGGGGGTATAAATTTGTAAATTCAGATATAAATCATAAATTCAAATATGGCAAATGCAGGTTAATTAATGACCTCCGTGTTCGTGACGTCACTTTTTAATTACTGTAGTTGCTGCGATTTGAGTTTTCCACATTAACCATGGCATTCCGTCTAGAGTAGCCGTGAAGGCCCTTCAGTAACCATAGCCAACTCAACGGTCTCTCCCCCAAGAGCAGTGCTCCCAAAAAAGCAGAGTTCCATCGAGGCACTGCTTATCAACAAAATTAATCTTTCAAACCAGTGCAGATTTTTTTATTTATTTTTTTTTTTTAAATGGTCTGGCCTCAGGCCTAAAATATTAATGATTTTTATTGCTTCCTTTGTGAATGATATGTCATTGATTTAAGATTGGCTACAAAGACACAACACGAATGAAAAGCAAAAATGTTTTACAACCATTAACGTATTGAAAATGTCAATCAAAAGTATATCTATTGCTTATGTGATCTGTTTGTTTGTAGTCAATTATTATACGTGGGAGATACTGAAATAAAAGGCCCATTTAGGAAATTGAACACCGATGGGTTTTTCACATCTATTTCACATAGTTATACTGTATCATAAAACTAACTCTGTAAATGCTGATGTTGCTGGACATATTTTGACTGTTGAGGTCATAATAGCGACAGCCAGTCGTGCAGTTTTGACAGGAGTCTGCTCGGTTGTCAGGATTTCCCATGTTTATCATTAAAGTGATGTTCATGAAAGTATGAATCTTTTGTACTTTTCAAATGGAATTTATGAAAACCCAGGAACATCAGGGGGCTATGCACCCCTTGTCCTCTCACCAGGGTTCCACCCTGGACCCCAGACCCCCAGCTATTTTTCAGAATTTTTCAGAATTTGCCTAATCACATGCCTGATTCGGTATAATATCTCTAGCTTAGCCCACTGTATCTGCACCCCAAATCTGGTATAATATCTGGTTGCATCTGTTCCCTTATCCTCTATTGTATCTCTGGTTCATTTGTGCTGTATCTGCTCTTGTATCTTGTATATTATCTCTGGTTGAGCTCATTGCCCACACTAGCTGGTATACGAGGCGATTTAAAAAAAAAAAAATGTGTTTGTTCATCTTTCCCTCAGATTCGGATGCAGGCGCAGGGTAACCTGCTGCAGGGGAGCATGATGACAAACTTCATGAACATATACCAGCAGGAGGGAACCAGGGGGTTGTGGAGGGTGAGTGTGTCTCTAAGGGCCGAAGTATACTCGCTGCAGAGAATGCGTTCGCGTATGCATCGTGGCTGCCATGCGTATTTGGCGGTCGTTTGGCTCGTAGTCCGCTCACTTCGACGCGAGGTACCGTGACGGGTGTGCGAGGTGCAAGAATGACATGACCACTAGAGGCGCTCGTGCGAATTTGGTTTACCAGCTATATCAGGAAACACCAGTGTCACCGCCTCCTTCGCTTTCGTGACCTCTGTGTCCGAGTGCTGCGGTCTGCCCCTAGCGGGGACCACCAGTATCAGCGTTTTGACTGTCGGCGAATGACCATGGCTGCAGCTAGTATACACACAGGCACAGCACACCGTGTACGCGTGCGTTTGACCATGCAGCAAGTATACTGGCGCCCTACTATGAGATCTCTAGATGTTGCACAGATGAATGGTGAAGTAATTCTGTTTTAGTTTCTTCTGTGGTGCTTCAAGAAGACTGTACATTGTGAAACTCTACACCATAAAAAATGCAAGATTATTATTTAAAGGACTACCAATTTTAATTTTGTAATGTGTAAAAATTGTAAAATAAGTAGCTTAACTTAGAAAAACAAATTAATGCTTGGAAAATACACTACCGGTCAAAAGCTTTAGGACACCCCAATTTTTCCAGGTTTTTTTTTTTTTTGAAAATTATGCAGTTCCAGTACAATTAATAGCTTGAAATGGTACAAAGGTAAGTGAGGAACTGTCAGAAGTTAAACAAAAGGTAAGGTTACCCAGGTATTTTGTATGACACTGAGTAGGTGAAAGGATGTTTCCTCAAAGTGTGAAATCAACTGTCAAACATGGAGGAGGAAGCATGATGGTCAGTTTTGCTGGATCCAGGGTCGATGACTTGTATATAGTGAAAGGTATCCTGAACCAAAATGGTTCCCACAGCATTCTGCAGCACCATGCAGTAGCCTCTGGTATGTGCAGAGTTGGTCAGGGGTTCATCCTACAGCAAGATAATGACCCAAAACACAAGTCCAAGCTCTGCCAGAACTACCTTAGGAAAAAAGAACAGGATGGTGAGCTTGAAAACATGGAGAGGCAGCACAGTCTCCAGACTTAAACTCCATCGAGACGGTTTGGGATGAACTGGACAGAAGAGTGAAAGCAAAGCAGCCTACAAGTGCCACACATTTATGGGAACTTCTGCAACAGAGCTGGGAAGAACTTTCTGGAGAATATTTGATTTCCATTGCAGAAAGAATGCCACCAGTGTGTTCAGCTGTTATTCTGCCAAAGGTGGCTACTTTGAATCAAAAGTTTAAAGTACATTTTGGTTTATAAATTGATTCCATGATTTCTTTTTTTAACTCTAATCGTTTATTTTTTCTATCATGTCTATGCTTTTATTCCAGAGTACAATGAGACATTAAACTGCATTATTTTCAATAAAAAACTGGAAAAATTTGGGTGTTCTAAAACTTTTGACCAGTAGTGTATTTGTCGCCTGACTCGAGTAGTTTTTTTTCCTCAGTTCAGTTTGATCTTTTTTCCTGTGTCTGTTCTTGTTGTCAAAACGCTCTGAATTTCCTCAGGTCACACAGTGCTAGAAGTAAAAAAAAAATGCAATTATCTAATGCACATAGCAAAATTACTGATGTGAAGTTCTTCCCATCAGGCTGTATTCTCTGTTGGAAGTAAGTTACCCAGTTGGAGCAAAGGATTTGTTCTCTTGGCTCTCCTGTCAATCACAGGGTGTGATTCCCACAGCCCAGAGGGCGGCTATTGTGGTGGGGGTGGAGCTTCCTGTCTACGACATCACAAAGAAGCACCTGATCTTGTCCGGCCTCATGGGAGACACTATATACACACATTTTGTGTAAGTCTGTCTCTGAGCTGACTCATTCTTTTTTTTTTTTTAAGCTGTGTCTTCGTTATATCTGCAGTATAGCATCTGTTAGAGCAGAGTTACCGCTTGTCATTAATTGTATGGCATGAAAATCACTACACTCTGCTGCTCGGACAATCAGGAAGGGAAGCAGTATTTTGAATGGCCTCTATAAGTCATTGTGCCATCCAGTCATACTGGAGGAAGGATTTCACTAGTTCTTCTGTGCCAGCAGGAAGTTGAGAGCAGGAGCAATACCGTTAAATACAATTCAGTGTTTAGCGGTATAAAGAAATGGGGTATTTTATTGCTTTTAATATTGTGGACCGCATCTCTATGAAGCATGGGTTTGTATTAAGTTGGTATTCTTGAAGTCCGTTGTTGCTGTTTAACCTTTTGTGACCGTGGCATCTGCAGTATAATATTCAGTAAAGAAGACCTGGTACATGATTTTTTAACTTGCTGTCCTGATGGGATAAATGTGTGGAGTGCATAGGGGGCAAAAATGCCTCGCATCCCTCGCTCACCCTCTCACTGACTTTTCCCTTTCCTCTCTCTCTCCCTCTCCCTCCCTCTCTCATTTTTTTCCTCTCTCTCTCTCTCACTCTGACTCTCACTCTCAGCTCCAGTTTTGCATGCGGCTTGGCAGGGGCGTTGGCCTCGAACCCGGTGGATGTCGTACGGACACGCATGATGAACCAGCGTGTGCTCGCGGGAAACCCGCTGTACAAGGGCACCCTGGATGGCCTGATGAAGACCTGGAGGAATGAGGGATTCTTTGCCCTCTATAAGGGCTTCTGGCCCAACTGGCTCCGCCTGGGACCCTGGAACATCATTGTATCCTTTAATCCTGGTTGCTTCAGAGATGCATTATGGCTGTGCTAATCCCTAGGTCAGCCTCATATACCATTGTCTGTATAGCTGTGCTAATGGCTAACTCACTGTTGCATCCCAAGATCCCTAATGAGGGTGCTAATGTTTAGCTGTTCCCCTCGTACAGTGCATTTACATGACCTCAGGAAAAGAATCGCTTTACTGTGTTCGTACGACTAAAACTGGACTTCTAAAATGCATGGAAACATGTTAGTCAGACTGGAACCCTACTAAATTGAATTTCTCAGTCGGACTACCTCACCCAAATAATGTGGTTACGAGTCAGATTACTCCTCCATGCTTACGCTTGAATCACTCTGAACTGGACTATGCACTCTGCGCGCTCCCCACAGTTCATTGTGTGCGGCTTTGACCAGGAATTTGAACAGCACAAACAGTAGCATAGCGGAGGCCGCGTTGTTTGAGCACTCCGGGAGCACGCGGCGTTGCCGCCTGCCTTCGGCTAACGCCATAAGCACCAGGGATAGCGTGCATCTAAACTGTATGAAAAGCGTTGCATACAGCATATATGAAAGGTACAGAGGCGTAAAGTTGTCCATGTTATCGCCACTTGACATGCAACCAGTTTTCGTCCAGCTAACTTGTTTGTCAGTTGTTTGGTCTGTGACGTAAGGGGTCAACAGGGAAAAGGTTCAACACGAACAAGCTGAAAGGGGCATATTGCCACCTATTATCGTGGAGACAGACATGCTTTGGTCAATAAATCAATTCCCCTCCCATGCATGTAAACTGGGACAAGGACAGTAGTCCGATTGAATGGCCTAATCAAACTATGACCACAGCTCGAATTAAACGCATGTAAATGTAGTGATGGACATCCTTTTTTGTGTGCCGGTGGTTGGCACTTCCTGTTGTACTTTAATCCTTAATGACTGTGCTATTTCTGCTTATACAGTAGAGATCTTTTATATTTCTGCTGATGAATAGCACTTCCTCTTGCACTGTGATCCTTAATGACTGTGCTCATGTCTTTCTGTTCCTCGTGTGCTAATGACTAGCACTTCCTCTTGTTCTGCAATCCTGAATGGCTGTGCTAATGGATAGCTATTGCATTCATAAAAATATTGTTTATAGTTGTGCTAACGATTTGCTCTCCTTGATATGGAGATCCTTTTTGGATGACTGGATCAGCCTTGCGTACCGTACTCATTTGTGGCTGTTACCTCATGAGGACATTGTTAATGCCGCCGTAATACCCCAGATCCACAGTACTCTTTCAGTATGGAGTTTATTTCAGACATGTTGTACAGAAGGGCTTGTCAGTGGTGTTCTGCTGTTGGTTGATTCCATTGGATTTGTCCCGACTCTTGTATTAAGCGCTAAAGTCGGTTTCCGTTTGTTCAATTCAGAGACCATGTCTAAGCATGTCTAAAGTACTTTTTAAAAGGCATTAACCTAATAATTGAATTATTTGGTGACGGAGAAGTGCAAGAATGAACATTTCTATAAATATGCAAGATGACCAGGGATGCAAACTGTCTTGTTCCTGGAGGAAACGCCATAGGCCCGTTTCCACCGAAGAAGTTCCTGGTAGTATTTGGGGGCAGGAACTACTACAGGACCGCCCTCTCACTCAGCCCTCTCAACTGCAGTGTCTCCACCGAGAGGGCGAGATAGGAGAACTCCTTTTAAAAATACGATCCCTCGTCGTATGCTCAGTTTTAAAAATACCGGCTATTTTGTTGCTTTCTGTAGACGTTACATCCCGCCCTGAGTAAATCCAGTCCGCACCAAGTAAACACCAAGCCCCACCCAGGAGTTTTTCGGGGCCGTTCAGAGTACCTACTCTGAGGCAGGGACTTTTTTAGCCCCTGTAAAAGTTCCGGTACTCGGTCCTTTGGGGGTGGTTCCCGCGATGGAGACACGCAACAACGGCCCCAGCCCTGTAAAATTACCCTGAATTTCCTGCGGTGGGAACGGGCCTGATGCGAGTACTGGGAGTACGCACAGACCTCCCACTGGGAGGGCCCAGCTCAGGCCTCAAACCCAGAACCTCCATCCTGCTGTCCCCTGACACATCCATGCTCTTTCGAGTCAGTGAGGAGTTGAACCCAGAAAATAAGATCTGTTTAAACCGTATCCGTGATAAAAATGTTCTCTCGATTTATGAAAGGAAGTATAGTTTCCAGAGGCTAAAATTGTGCCACGAGCTCTTAGTACTTTAATAGTCTAATTTGGAGGCATTTCTGATGACTGTGCTTAAAGCCTGGTTATTGCTCTGGGGAACAGGTGGGGTTTGGTATGGGAGACGGACAGCTGTCGAATGTGCTGGCCCCACCCACCAGCAGAGGTGGTTCATCAATTCCTTCCTTCCCAGGTCACTGCCTCTGTTACGTCACTCAAGTTATCTGAGAAATGAAATGAATCCATCACTGCTGACAGCTCAGGACCTCTTGGGGTTGCATATTTGCTCATGCTCTGGCTGGTGTGAGATTTTGTGTGTTGAAATTAATAATAATAATGCATCAGTTTTATATAGCGCTTTTCTGGGCACTCAAAGGCTCAATGGAAACATTATTCATTCACTCACACATTCACGCTCTGATGGTGGTAAACTACGATTTTTAGCCACAGCTGCCCTGGGGCAGACTGACGGAAGCGTGGCTGCCAGTACACGCCTACGGCCCCTCCGACCACCACCAAACATTCACACACAGCCATACAGGAATGTTCCTATATTGCATGTTTTTTTTGGGTGGGGGAAACCGGAGTACCTGGAGGAAACCCACGCGAAAACGGGGAGAACTTTCAAACTCCACACAAAAAGGCCCCAGGCAGGATTCAAACCCACAACCTTCTTGCTGTGAGGCAGTAGTGCTAACTACCGTGCCCCCCGCTGGAAAAAGGTTCTGGGACTGAGTCCTAAAACATGCCTTCGCTTTAGAGAAGGGCAGTAGTTGGACTCCTTTGTACAGCATTCTTTGTGTTTAAATAAGTTGGCAGCTTAAGGTCATGTCATAAAGCAGCCACAGATGGTGCTGGAGACCTGGCAGTATTTCTGACCTGCATGCAGTGCGGTTGCATTAAGGGAATCAAAACCGGCAGCTGTTGGTCATCTTAAAGGCACCAAAGGGCAGAAGAGGAGTGCTTTGGTGTGACTTTTATAATGGTTTACTCTTATAATGATTTTTTTTTTTTTTGGGGGGGTGGTTTACCTTTCATTTGACAGTTGCAGATAGACAAGAAGGTTGGGGAGAGGAATGGGGATGACATGCGGTAAATGACCGGAGCCGGAATCGAACCCAGGTCGCCGCGAGAAGGACCCAGCCTTTATGGTGCGCGCGCCTAGACCGTTATGCCGCCGGGGCCCACCCCATGGTTCACTCTTTTAATACTGTTGGACTTCAATATTGATATGAAAGCACCGACGGTGCTGATGCCTCGGTGCTTACAGCAGTGACAAGTATGTCTCTTAATGAAGCTATAAAATTCTGTGTGGACCTGTCAGAGTGCCCTAGCTGTGCATCTATGCTTGAGATAAGTTATGTTTTCATCCACTTATTAATCAAATTGCCTGAAGTTTGCCAAAAATATTCATGCGAATAAAGGTGGTGAAAATGCATTCCCACGTAACAACATTAAAGCGAATAAAAACTTTTGTAGCCTAATGACGTTTCTTGCTGCTATGCGATCAAATCGGTGTATCGAACAGATTTGACATTTTAAGCTGTTTCCATTCATTTTCGCATTGAATCGCAGAACCTTCGAGTGAACAGAAGTAGTGTGGTAGGCAACAAAATTTACTAGTTAGCATTAAAATGTGGTTGAAACTATTAGCAGCGAATCTAATAATCGAATATAAACTTTGTACTCAAATGAACAGCAATAACTGCAATTTATTTAAGGTGGCTAAATGAACAAATGACGTGGTTATGCTAGATTGTTAAGAGCTACTCACGTCATCTACTTTAACTTTACGAATGTAACAGATTGTTATCTGACGATTAACAAACTAAAGCTGGGTGCAGAAAATGACGCTAACAACAGAATTCATTAGGGGTCAGCTAATGCGACAAATTTCCCAAAAATGCAGTCATTTGATAAACTTACCAGCAAATGTGTTCCATTGAAAATTTATTCATTGTTTGAAACAATTGCTTTCCCCATGACATGCATTACTTCTGCATTCCTCGATTCCTATTGGAGTCTATTGAAGTTTTAAATAGTGCTATAAGTCGAAAACAAAACTCTTATCTCAAAAATTTGGCAAATTTAAATCCAAGATATCATGGCATTTAACCCATAGAGCCATATTCTAGGACTTGATTTTGACCGGCGGAGTGGCTATCCCAGTAACAGACAGAATGACAGACTGACTGACACACAAACGAACTACCGTATCCCCCGCTTGCGCACCAAGGCATAACAACAGGTTTACTGTGTTGATGGTGTACTCAGTTCTTCAGATCTTCACTATTGGTACTGGTGTTCTTAAAACAACATTCAACTCTTAATACTACAGGCCTTTACTATTGCCAGTACAGTTTACTCTATTAACACTCTAGGTCTATTCTGTAAATACCGCAGGTTATTACTGTTAATACTAGCTATGTGTTAACTGTGCATTAGCCTAGCAGACGGTTTCTGTGACCCCACTGTTTTTATTGCATTCTGCTCAGTACGTGTGCAGATGCAGGAGGCTGCAGGGTGTGGGTTCTGTCCTTAACCTGAGCCTCAGTTTTTCATCACCTTCGAACAGCTGAAGAAGCTCCCTTTATAACCGGGGCACGGACCAGGACGCCTCATTGGACCAGAGAGTGTGTGTCTGTGTGTGTGTGTGTGTGGGGGGGGGGGGGGGTGTGTGTGTCTGCATGTGTGTGTGTCTGTGCGTGTGAGAGAGTATGTATGCATGCACTTGAGTGTTTGCATACGAGCGTGTGTGTTCGAAAAGTGGGGAACACTGTTTGCTGCACCTCCAGTTCGTATCCTCTCTCTCAAAGTCCCTCCATTTCTTCACCCGGTCACGACACGGACATTCTCAGTTACGTTTATTTATCTTAAAATTATTTATTCATTTGGCGCAGCTTTTAATAGAAAGTTGTTTATTTTATGCTTCATTGCCCCTCTGGATGTTTGAGTCTGTACCTGTGATGTGGGGTCAGTTTGCTGCCAGCTGTAGTGACGGTGCTTTTATTATTTCTTTGCACCTTCCGTGTGTTGAATGTGCTAATGTGGCAGTTTTTAAATGTTTGATGCCTTACACAAGTGCAGTGGCAGCCTGTGGCTGTTCTGGGCACAGCTGGAGGCGGTTTGACCCTGAGCTGTCGTATAATTGGCTTTTGGAACTTTGTGCAGGCGTTTCGACCTTGAGCTGATTTGTGATTGGATGATAACTAAAGGTCAGCTGAGATTTTCCCAGGAAAGCCCCTACTGCACAAGTAGTGAAATGCTGCGCTCGCCTCGGAATCCAGGCAATAGAAACGGTGTACTCTAATACTCAAACACTGCCTCCTCCGCCTCTTCGCTTCTCTCCTCCCATTTGGAAATATTGTGGGATGAGATGGGTGGGAAAGAGAGAGATCTATTTTGTGTTTGATTAGTGGGACAGACGCTCTGCTTCTTTCTTATATTGGCTAAATTAGCATTAGCTTATCGCATGTTTGGAATGCATGGGATGCATATCAGATCACTGACGTCTTTTTCAGGTCAAAAGCGGGGTAATCCCTCAGTACAACCTGTGAATGTGTTACTTTGTTTTATATTTTTTGCTCTGTTGGTTTTAGATCCATTTCATTTCATCTCTCCCAATTTTATGTATTATTTTATTATGCGGGTTTGCTGAAACTTACACATGTACACAGGCACACGAGTACAGTGTGTAGGATCATGGAATGCACAGATAGTTGTACGTACTGTAGCACTCCTTCAGATTTTTCTTTTTTTTTTTCGTGGATTGTTTTCATGAACGAGTACTGAGGCGGTACGGCATGTAATGAAATGTTCCAGCATGTTCTGTAACCGCCGCGGAGTTCAGCTGTGGTTTAGTGCCAAATGAAGCATGAATATTATTAGAGGTCACGGACCCCTGTAAAGAACGTTCAGGAACTGTACTGTTAAATGTTATTTTTGTGGATTTTACTTTGATTTTGATATGTAATACAGTCTGCCTTTGCACTGTTGCAGTACATTTGGTTACTTAGCATTTCAGCGGACCTGGGACTGCTGATAGATACATTTTTAGGAATGATGTGCAATGCTACAAGCACGGACATTTCTTGTTGAACAGCTGAATTCTGACTACTGAGTCTTTTTTTATTGAAGGACTTCCATTTTATTGTGGGTTCACTGTTGTACACAACACTGGATATGTGTCCATGGTCATTTGAAGAGCTCTATCTAATGTAATATTGAAGTGATACTATTCTGACGTCTGCCCTTTCAGTTTTGCCTTCTTATTGAACTAGCTGCTTTATAAGGTGCATGTATATTTATTGGCGTAACTAATGAGATCCTCACATGGAAAATCGGTAATGACACAAACGCCTTGATCATTGTGTTCTTATTTATTCTACTGTTTCCTTTTGGTTCTTTCTTTAATGTCCTGGTTCGAGCACAGTTTAGTTTCTAGGTCCCTGCATAAAAAAGCTTTTGGTGTTTAGTTTTTCAAAGTTAGAAAATTGAAACCAGGTGTAGAGATTTTTTTTACTGTGAATCTTTTCTTGTGGGAGTTCATCCCCTACTGTAAGAATGATAAACAACTGATGAGTTTCAAAATGATTTGGAAGTAATTTGCTACATATTATATACCACCGTTAATTTCAAATAAATCTGAAATGAACATTGAAATAATTCTGAATCTTCCTTGAGTTGCCTGAGGGGGGAAAAAAAACTATGCATGTTGAATCAAAATCTGACCGATCTATATACACTTGTCAAACACGAAGTAGCTTTGTGAAAACTGAACTTGTGATGGTTCTGGTCATGTTTGACATCCTTTAATGGATGAACCAGCCTGTCAAAACCCATTTTAAGCGTACCTGAACCAAGGGCATTGTTTTAACTCGTACTTTTTTGATGTGTAAGGCCCCGGCTGCCAGATTATTTTTCATAATCAAGTTATGGAAAAATTCCAGTTACGTACAATCGGATTGATTTACGATTCCACTGAGGTACAATCTGAATGCCTGAAGTGTGGCTCAGAGCGGAAACGGTACCACAACTTAGCTGGGAAAAATTAGCACATGCCCTGGTCAACCTACACTGGCGCCAATGGGGAGTAATATTGGTTATACTGTTTGGCCATAGGGAGGCGCTGTTGCACCTCCTGCACAATGAACTCTCGGCAGTGGTGCTCCTTGTCGGTAATGGGGCCCTCCCTACGCCACAGAGGTTTTCGTTCCAACTCCAACTGCAATCTCAATTATAATTGCTTGTTATTTTTCCTTATTAGGTTATTTGCGTTTAAAGGGATTGTTTACACTCTGTATCTGATATAGGCCTTGCTTTATGTTATGTAGGTAAAAATTGTGCTTTAATGCAATCATTTGCATGAAAGTGTTCATATTTATTATTGACTGAATTAAAGATGATGACAAATGAGTAGGGTTCCCCTCATTTATTTAAACATTTGCAATGGAATATAATATGAATATGGAACTCTCCAGGGCATACATGGCCATTTCTTACCAAAGGAAAAATAATCCTTATTAAAGTAAATAGTGCAATTCAGAAAAATTAAACCTCATTAACATTCAGGGATTGCAGTGGTTGAAACAAAACCCAGCATGCACTGGGAGCCACAGGACTGGTGTTAATCACTAATCTGATTGCTCTGGGCTCTTAAACGTGCAGGTCCCACATACGATGGCTCTAAATATAACCTGCGATTGTAATATTACTGTAATTTGAAAAAGCTGGAATGATTTTGGTTGATAACCAGACGAGTCACATGATACAGAATAATGGCGGCACCCTCTGAAACTGTAACCGACATCCTGGCCAAGGATAAATCAGTTGAATTGTGGCCATTTTTCTTTATCATATGACTCGTCTGCACATTATATGACGGGTATGCATGTTGTGATTGCTGGAGCACATGTGAAATTGCAGCAGGTGGCCCCCACACGGTGAGCAACTTCATGTGACCCAAAAATATCTGGTATGCTACATACGCTGCTACACTGTCATGCGAGGAAGTTACGCAGCAAAAAACCGTCCTCTCACGGTGCAACATTGCCTGATGCAGTATACACGCGTGTCACTTGCCTCAGGCTAAGTTGTACCGTCTGGGGCAGGCTTAAGCCTTTGCAAAACCAATGACTTCTGATTGTGACTGTTGCGATCTGTCCTCATAATATTCAATCTGCATAGCCTATTGCTAAATTCCTCCTTTATTTTATCTGCAAGTTTACTCAGCTATGCATTGTATTTTAAACTGCAATATGGCTTTTTGGCTTTTAACCTGCATTTTTTATATTTTTGCCTAAAAATTGCCCAGATGCCAGTGTGTTCTGGTATTGGCTGGAAGTCTTCCTCTGTAAAATCCACCTTGAATTAAGACTTGATTTGTGGAACATAAAACTATTTTTTACATCATTAAATGTTCGCTCGCATTTTTACTTTTTGTACATTTCTATTTTATGTAGTTGTGTATGGGCCGAGTCTTATTAGACCAATGAAAAGCAATTGCTCTGCATGGAAACGGGGATAGACTTACAAATTGGCATATGACAAAGCTTCCACAAGTTATTAATCAAAGACAATTTGAGCTGTTCTCTGTTGATCGATTATTCACTTGTGGTAGAGGGATTAATAAACTCAGTTGCCCCCCCCTCCAGAGTGCCGGTATTTTTCCCCACCTAGTTGCAATCATTGGACTTCAACAAGCTGTTCTTTCAGTTTGTATTAATTATCTGTGTCTCGAGCGCTTATTTATCCTCATAAACCACATTTTAATATACCTATTCACGCCATGAGAAATAAAAAATTCCATATCCACATTGTGATATACCAGAAACTACTGCTTAAAAAGGGGAAGAAATTTAACCAATTGTAGTAAACAATCAAGAAGCCCCTAACTGGTAAAACTGGACACATGGTTGCAAAAACTATTTATCAGGCAATCAAGTGATGGCTGCACTTGTGTGATTTTTATGGAACTGCTCTTGTAAATTATTTTGAAAGAACTATTAGCACCAATGTTCATCAACGTAGGTCAGAGCTTATTGATTTTCTCAGTGTCCAGTTTGATCTGTTTAAAATATTATCTGAAGTAGCATGTAATATTTTGTTGAATAAACACAATATTATCAAGGGTCTTTCATTCTTCATTGCATACATTGATATTTCTCTCAAAATGTGGCTTAAGACTGCAAGTAACTTCTGTAAACTTAAAATTCACCTCAGCTTAATTAGTGCTTATGAACAGCTTATTAAAATGACGCAATTACAGTTGTGGGTGGAACAGAAGCCAGCGTTCACATGGGGGCCGACCGAGTCAGCCACTGCAGTCGACCGAATGCTTTGGACGTGTGATTGAAATCTCTCACGTCAACTCCCATGTTGGCACCGCCCTCTTCCCGGCCGCAGGTCGCTGAGGGAGCGAATGGTATCAGGGGGCGGAAAGTTACCCTGAGTCTTATTTGCATATAGACCGTCCCTTGATAAAGCAAGGAAGTTGTTCCATGTACAGCAGGTGAGCTCAGCTGACCGGGAAAGTTGAGGGAAGTTATTTTCCGAATTGATAGGTTTGTAATAGTCCGATGTTCCATTGAAGTTTTTAAAGGAAATTTTAGAGTGTACACCTTCGTTTCATCGAATAGCTAGAATTCTAGCTATTAATTTCAGCAAACATCAATATGTCTGTTCACGGCTATACAACGTACAGAACGGTCAGCAGCGTGAGCTCGGAAACTTTACCTGCGACTGCGACTGGAACCATTCAATACACCACCAATGAAATACCCGCAGTTTCAGGCTATAGAACCCTGAGCACAGTCCCGGTGTCTCCCGTGCAGTACGCGGTGAATGGAGCCGCGGTGGACAGCAATGTTGTCTATGGAACCATGCGTTACCTGGTTCCGGTTGAGAGAAGAGTTATGCCGGCGGAGTCCTACTTTGTGGTCAACAGTGCGCCCCAAATAGTGAAGCAGGCCGCGTCACCAATGATCATACGGAACTACAGCGTCGGCAGCCAGGAGGACGTGGAAATTCGACAGCAACACTTGGTTACAGAGGTGAGCGCTCGGCTTTATTTCGTGCGGTGGGCGTAGATCACACGCTGTCATGATCAATGTGCTGATACGGGTTCTGCGTGTCCGGGAAGACGCAGAGTTTGTACGCTCTGGTCAAGTTCTTTATTAACAATGTAAGGTGTTAAGCATATTTAATTCAATAAAAATACATTTGTTTTTGTGTGTGAGCATACGAGGAAACGAGCATTTTTAAGCATGAATGCCTTAAGTAATGATTACAAATGACATGTCACTATAGAATCGCAGAATAACTGTCGTCATGTGGTTATCAGCATAATGGACATTTCTGTCGTCATGGATGAAACGTTTGAAAAAAATGACAAAAAGCTCTGAGAAATTATTCTAATTTAAAAAAACTATTTCTGCGTATTCTGATTGCACCCACTTGGATGAGAAGGCAAAGAATATTTGTTTAATATTTTTATATATTGTTTAGTCGGAAAAAAATCCTGCGTTGTGGATGTGACACAAAAAGACTCAGATCTTGGGGGAGCAACAACTTTCTAAGAATTCTGAAAACCTTGATAACGCAGGAGGCTCGCTGAAAAAAAAAAACCAAAAAAAAACGGCCTTTTACAAATACTTGTATTTTGATTCTTAATTGATGGAAAAAAGTAGCTTTATGGATGCGACATCATTGCTTTATGTCACCGTTTTGCTCTATTATAGTTTATGCAGTACTGTAATGGTTATAATGTGCAATTTCATATCTACCGTGGTCTCATGAAATTCACTCACCAAAGTCGACATAGACAACCGAATTGTACATGTCAAACATTTATTTGGGGAGAAATTTTCCTTTTGGATGCTCAGATTTACAGGACTATAAAACTGCTCCTAGATTTTTGTTGGCTTTAAAGCATTCAGGCGCTTGTCAATTATCCTCAGATCATTTCTTTATGTAGCTGTCACGACCACTGCCCTCCACTTAGTTTGAGTGAAAACCATACGGATATGTAGCCTCTCTTGACTTGCTCTTCTCTGTACATTTTAATTATTTTTTCTTTTACGCAAAAATAATATTTAGGGGTTACAACTTGCCTTTCCTGGTTTCAGTGGGAATTTTTAGTTCACATTTTGCTAAACTCAAAAAAGGTTTTAATATGTAGCACATTTTTTTTGTACCTGTTTTGGCTTTAGTTCACATTCTTATATATGAATAAAAACTGCTGAAAATGAAGCAACTAGTTCATCAAAAGGTCAATTTGTTACTTGTAGTACTTCTGTTTGTGAGTATTCTAATTATATTATTAATTTGTTGTCTTTGATCATGTCAGAAATAACAGAACTTTTCTTAAAACTGATATCAACTACTGTTCATGACTTTTTTTGAAAAATAAATAAATAAATATTGGACATTGACACAGGCTTTCACTATGGTCTGGAGCTAGCAAGGACATCTCATATTTCTCACGTTCCTGAGAAGTTGTCTCTTATTCTGATTGGCTGAAAATGAGCCGGAAACCTGCAGTTTGGACCTGAAGCTTCATGAATGAATTTTGGATGAAGTTGTGACATCTGCAGTTCTTAAAATGGAATTATACTGCTGCTGTGGTCTTTCTGTCACTCTGCGCCCTAAACTTGATATTTTTGCCGCCATAATCACTCAAAATATTCCTTAATTGTGGGAGGTAATTATTATATGAGCATTAGTTTAAAGCAGTGGTCTTCTACGTCGTTCCTGGGGACCCACTGTGTGTGCTGGCTTTTGTTCCAACCGCAATTGTAATCACAGGATTTTAACAAGCTGTTAATGTCCTAATTAATTGTTTTTAATGTTTAGCCGTGTTACCGTCTTTGGCCAAATGTTACATAGAAACATCCATACATGCTATGAAGAATAAAATACCCTTGAAGATAGTGGTTTTATTTCTATATTGCAAGAAATTTCAAGCATTATAACATTTCAATCCGATCAAATTGGACACTGAGGAACCCCAAATTAGGCTGCTGGGCTCAACTGTCTCAAGTTATTTCAAAAAAATCTTCAGGTGAAGACCAACATAACACAAAACTGGTTTGACTCAATCATTTGCATCTTGAATAAGTTTGTTATGATGTGCCAATTAGTTTTCAGGAAATGGGAGCCAAAAATCTTTAATTTGATTGGTTACATCATTTTCTCTCATTTTGTACTGTTATTTCCAATGCATTGCAATGTGGGTGTGACACATTTTTAAATTCTTGATGGCGAACATAGCTATTTCTGTTATCTTGTGAGTTAAGAGAGCAGATAACTGCTCTAAACATTAAACACACTTTATTAAGACAATTTAACAGCTTGTTAAAATCCTGCAATTGCAACTGTGGTTTGAACAAAAGCCAGCATACAGGGGTCCCCAGGAGCAAAGTTGAAGACCACTGGCTTAAAGCCACAGCATCTATTACCTCATTGTACTGTCATGCAAGGAGTGGATGGGGGGAGGAGAAAATGCAACAATAATTACTCAAGGGGTCCTAAATGACCTCAGGTGTGTTTTCTGTGGGGCCTGATTTCAGTGCGACACCAGTTATTTGTTACTCTTGACATTGTGTATCAAAGCAAGAAGTATCATACCCAGTCAAACATGTTATGTACATACTACAGTAGGAAACATGTTACTAATACTATTTGAAGTTTTACTACATTTTTAAAACTTTTATCAGACAAATGTAGGTATTGTTCTATTTCTACTGAGTAGTCTGACATCATTGGTAAGTGAGCCATTTTGTCCCACGTGCTCACAGTTGGTCCTGAAACAGCATCTCTGGGGGAATGTGTTGCTGTAGCTGTAAACTTCGTGCTAATCTGTGTTTCCCGTGTCTCTGACTCAGAGTGTGAATGGCAAAGCCTCTCCTGCAGTCTTCAGTCCAGCAAAGAGCCCGGAGCCAGAGCCTCAGGTGATGGACCTACCACACACACACACACACACACACACACACACACACAGGTGTGCAGACTTGCACACACCTGTGACACTCGCCCATACTTCACTATGCATGCACAAGCACACACACGTGCAACATACACATACCATTCAACAGAGAGAGATGTTCATCCTGCGCAGGTGCTATGTGTGGCACGCTATGTAAGCTATGATTTCCACACCTCCACGCCTTTATACACACGCACTATATATATGAATGTGTGTGTAATGTATTCTGCATGGCACAAATGCTCATGGCTGACTGTGGTCACGCATCTCTTGCACTGATGGAAAACAAGTGGAACTGGTTGTGGGATCTCTTGAGTAGTGCCTGTTTGACTGTGAAATGAGGGCCACGCCCTGGTGTAAGTGGCAGTCCTGGATCGAGAGACTTGAGATGGAATCCAAGTCGTCAGTTCCGATGAAAATGATTGTAACTTGGTCGGTGATGAAACAGTCCGCCGACCTGTTTTATCTGGGGTGTTCCCCCGCCCTCTCTCCTGCCGCCCCCGTGCTTCGCTGACTCCTGTAATGAGAACTCACTTTTAGATGAGCTCTGAATCCTCGCAGGTGAAGATCCTGATTATTTTGACCCACAGTGAAAACACTGAGACAACTAGAGCCACAGTTGAATTATTCACAGTCTGCGATCGGAAACGCAAAACCATTGTTGAAGAGAGGCTAGGCTATTGCAGCTAGCTGCTTCTGGTCCTATGTACCGGGTAGAGCCACTGTGTGGTAGCAGATAGTGTGTGTGTGTGTGTGTGTGTATCTGTGTGTGTGTATGTGTATCTGTGTATCTGTGTGTGTGTGTGTGTGTGTGTGTGTGTGTGTGTTTCCCTTCCATGTGATTTACCGGGACTGCTTGGTCCTAGATTGTGTATTCACTCTCTGATAAAAGTTTAATGGGTTATGCTTGAGATCATTATTGTGCCAAAACAAAGAGTTCAGAGAGACCTTTTTCGGGCTTAGTCAAGCCCTACATATGCTCTTTCTGCTATTTATAGTGTTCTAAAGGCCCTGTAAAACAATGAGCTTCCAGATCATTTTGTATTGAATGATTATTTGAGCTCACGTTCTAGGGAATACTATATACCAGTGGTAAACAATCCTGTTCCTGGAAATCTACCATCCTGTTAGACTGTGACCACTGCTTTGCTATGTAGAAATGCATGAGGTGCTGCTTTCTGTGTGAATTTCATACGTGATCACCCAGTACTTTAAAAGCAAGCGTTTAACTCTGTTGTGTGACTTCCATGATTAGTGTATTGAAGGGGTGAGAATAAATTGAAATTCTGTGTCGCACATCTGTGCCTTTCACCTTTAATCACCGCTTAATCCTGACAGGTTAGCGTGGTAGAGTAGTGTTCACTAGAGACAGTTGATAAGCCTCCACAGGCCCTCCGTGTTATGGGTTTTGGATTCTGACCTGCATCTGGAGACATTAAGTTGGTAAGAAATCTGCTGATGGGCCCTTGTGTATTGCGCATAACCCTTTACATTTTCGGAGTGAAATATGATCCAGACCCCTCCTTCCTAAGGCCGTTTCAGCTAGTTAGCTGCTTATTATGGACCCTCGCAAAAGCCCAGTACAGCGAAAACTGTAAGCTGACCAGAATTATTACTAAGAAAAGCTGTAGGACACACATTGGACTTGCATCTTATCATAGTTTAATTCATAAAATTATAAAGAGATAATGAAAAATCTGAATCGAGAGTACTTCCATATCTACTGAAAAAATCTTATGTTTGACAACTTGAGGCACAAAAATTATTTAAAGTTTACATACTGATGCCCCTCAGTGAAGTTGTATACTTGTTTAAACAACAGTAGGGTTTACTGTCTTTTATACAACAAGGAAAATGAAGGTAAGAATGAAGAATAATGGTCAATAAAGCGAAAGTTCTTTGATGCTTTGAAATTTAAATTTCCTGCGCCATTGCACTGCATTCTGAGTGGTTGGTGAAACAGTCAAGACACATTCAGTCCCTACAGGCCATATACATGATTATGCAAAATTGTGGGCAAGAATTTCAGTGTAGCTATGCCAGGTGATTATGTAGATATAATTTTTAAGCTTTATCCTGTCCGGTTAAGCCAGGATGTCAAAAAACTAAAATCTAATCATAGCAATTAATAGAGTCCCAAATGGCTCTCTTGAATATGAAGTCACAGTGAGAGAGCGTGATAAAGGGTTAAGCACAAAATCTGCTCCAGGTTTTATCATCTCTTTCTTATGTAGCTGCAGGTGCAGAGAGGGTAGACTTATTCCCTTCTCTTTGCAAGGGACATATATATGGGTCGCAGTGGTTAAATGCTTCCAAACATGTTTCTCTGACCATTTAGGGTTGAGTTGAGGGCAAGAATGAGACGGTGGAAATGCGGCTCAGGCTGTGGAGTTAAGACTGTGTTAATGGGGCTTCACCTGTGTTTAATGTAGACTGTGTGAATGAGGCTAAGTCAGTGTTCAGTTTGGACCGTGTTAATTGGGTTCACACTGTGGAATTAAGACGCTGCCAGGCATCCCCAAATCTGGCCCTCAAATTGAAATCCAGCCCTGGGTTTTCCTGCCAGGCAGCTAAGTGAACAATTAGTGCTTGTGATTGGTCAGTCTGTCTTGAAACCTGATTCCCAGGTAAAGAGAGGATGGAAAACCAACCGTTCTCAGACCTCAAAGACTGTGTTTTTTGGGAACGGGGTTTAGACAGAGCTGTAGAGTTTATACAGTGCTTTGGGGCTTAAACTGTGATGAACTGATTCAGTTGTGCTGCGAGATGAAGTTTTGCTCTGGTTAATTTTAGATTAGACTCTGGTTTAGGCACAGATTAGACTACAGTCAAGGTTGAATTAAGATCAAGATAAGATCTGATCTGGTTCATGTGAAGCTTGGTTTAGGCTATGGTTCCAGTCAGTTTAGACTTACTTATGCATATCTGCTGGCTTGTGGTTCTGCGATTCTCATTAATGGCCCTGCAGATCTTTATTTAATAAAAATCCCGACATGGACTGCTTTGTTTGGTCCTGTGATCTCTCATTTGATACAAGTTCTGGTATTCCAAAAAAGGCGTTTTAACATTGTTGCTTCATTTTACATGTGTGACCTCACTCAGATAATGTAACTTGAGGACGAACCTGCATCTCTGGGAGAGTAACTTTGGGGTCATACCTGCCCAGGTGAGCCTAACAGTTTTTGCTCTTTAATGAAGGTGAGCCGGGGGTGGCATGACGGACACACCCAAGGATCCGATATCAAACGCTGGGTTCGCGGGGCTCTGGCTCCCTGCCAATGAAATGCCAGCGTGTTTTTGCTACCTCCCTGCATACCTCCCGTATAGAGCTCTTAAAATGGCTCTTGTGCCGGTCAGGTTGACGGTTTTTGCATCGCTGTCAGATCTGGCTCTTTGCAGCTGTCAGTCACTTCATTTACTGTGGACGTCCTTTCCCTGTGGCTGTCTCTCTCTCTCTCTCTGGTAAATTTCCAGATTACCGGTTTGCCGGAAGGTGGCTTACCTCCGCTAGCACCACCCTTATTTTTCTGTATCGTCGCCATGAGAAAGCGAAGGACGTGCGGGGGTCCGAACACTCTTTGTTTGGACAGTTAGCCTTGACCGTAATGCAAAAATGAGCTCATTCACGCAGCCCTCGTAGCTGATAGTCTCCTACATTGCTGTTTACCGTAAAGATGATGGTTTCTTTCAGTTTCCATTTATGCCTTTAAAACTGCGGGGTTCGGATTACATTATGCATTTCCCTAATGCTGCTAACGCGCCCTCTCTACCCCTACCATGCCACATACTTTCAGTTCGTACTGCTCAGCTCTCGCCAACCTTACTTCGTTCCCACGGAAATCGCCAACCCTGCCCTGTTCAAAGGTCGGTAATGGAGCACGAGTGCTGTACTGCCAAAAGCTGATTTGATAAAGATGCGCCTTCTTAAAACTATGCCTAAAAATTGGCAGTTTGTCTGAAGAACAGTCAGAATTGTCTCATTGTTGAGATTTTAGTCGCTAGTAGTTTCTGCCTCTCTGCAGGTCCTCCTTTGTATATTCAGATTGGTGATGCACTATGAGCGCTGCAAACTGGGACTTTTCAGGGTTAATCCATGAAAGGGTGGCAGTGTTTCTCTTCCCTCGTCCTGATTGGCCAAGCTTGATAAAGCCACCTCATGTGTAATTAGTGTAGCATCTGTTTTTGTTTTGACAAGTCAGTGCAAGTGTGGTTTTAGGGTGGTGCCACTCTGTGGGCCTCAGTCCAATTTAGGGTTTTTTTTTTTTTTTTTTTTGAAATCACGCTCTCATCACTGATTGGTGACTTTTTTTCAGCTCACAACTAACTCCGTTTCTTAAGGGACCCGTGTTCCTTTTATTACGAATTAGACCAATCTGCCATTGAGTCCTTCGGTGTTACTGCAGTTGAGAAACATCCTTGCTGCTGATTCGATGAGGTTCCAGCTCGATGTGAAAGTGGACACACACCTGCTTATCTGGCCCACAGGATCTCGCCTGCCCACCTCCTCACACTGCGGAGCCTCGTCAAGATTCGCTGACCCGTTTTCCGCTTGTACCTGTCCGACTTTCCCAATGAGGCTGTAACTTGAGACAGGCCCAACATGCCTCACTCCGTCACCGGAGTCTACGAGCGGTGTGAACTCGTGGCGTGTTCAGTTTCGCTTGGGCATTGCGGAGGGCTGGAGGAACATTATCAGTGATCGTATGCTCGTGTAACATTCTGTGATTCTTGTGACCTGTTTTGTAAGGACAGTGACTTGGCAATGGATCACATATTTGCCACGGCGCAAAACTAATTTAAATGGGGAGGTAAAAAAATTAAAAATTCAGACACGTGATATTGCACTGTAGCCTCAGAGTAAATAACCTGTTTATGTAGATGATCCACAGTCAAGTTAGATGAGAGATTTTAAAGATAAAGCCACGTGAGAATGTTAATTCCCTGTTTAAATAGTTCTGTGACATTGTTTGAACATTTTCATTTAAGAAGATTGACGATGTCGCATGCAGAGGTGAATTAAGGAAAGTGCTGGAAATGTAGCTATGTCGGGGCGTGTCTCCGCGATTGTTGTCGAGTATATTTTTGGCGGGCCGTCACCAGAAAATCAGCAGCTCTGTTTGGATTAGATGTGCAATTGTGTGTTTCACAAACAGCTGATACTGTTCCCTTGGGAGATCAGATTTGAGATCTCGGTCTGGTGTGAGTTGGCAGATTCAGCAGGAGTTTGTGTGCAGTTCACGTGCTCCTCTCTCGGCATTGAAATGGCAGCCTTACGGTAAAATGAGGCCCATTCCTGTGTGGGTCCAGCAGGGTACTGTGTAATAGCCTGCGGGGGAAAAGGGTGGCGTGTTAATGAAAGGGTGAAGATTTGATCATAAGAGGCTGTTGACAGGTCCGAACAGCACTGGTCACATTCCGTTGTGACTGCTTCTTTTTTTAGGTTTGACTGTTTGACTGTAACTAAATCCTCTAAAATATGTAAACGGTTATGCCAGCTTTCACGATCAGTAGAGTAAAATTCAGCAATTATCACTGCTTAAATAATAATAATGACCCCCATGCCCATGTGCCATATGCAGTATATCATGATCAAGGTAGTGTCTTGACTCGGATGATTTTGAATTTGTTGTTCAATAGTTCTGACACATGCAGTTTAGTGAAATTTGGCAATTGAAAGGAGTTGCTGTTGTCATGAGTGGAGCCAGTGATTGGTTGGAATGTTTTGATAAAATGTGTGCAATGACTCCTCCCACAATTGGCACTTTGAAAATACTGGAAAGGGATTCTGGGATATCTAGACCTGGGCTGCCCAATCGCAACCCGGGAATTTGTGGATTTTCTCTCCAAACCCAACAAAACACACCTCATTCAGCAGATAGAGCAGTCTTGCCCAACCCTGTTACTGGAGAATTACCATCCTGTAGGTTTTAACGGAAGAAAACCTTATTCACTGATTGGACTTCTGCATTAAATTTCCAATCAGTGAAATCAAATGTGGCAAATTGCTGTATAATTGAAGTAAGCTTTCAACCATCCAGTTGTGAATTAGAGGCTAAATAAGCAACAAATCACTGGCCTGTGAATTAGACTGAATGAGCTCCAAACCTCTTGCTGTTCAGCTCAAGTCTCTCTGAGCTCTGAGTGTCTGGTCTGTGAATCAGAGGCTGAATGAGCTCTGAAACTTCGGCCTGTGAATCAGAGGCTGAATGAGCTCTGAAACTTCGGCCTGTGAATCAGAGGCTGAATGAGCTCTGAAACTTCGTCCTGTGAATCAGAGGCTGAATGAGCTCTGAAACTTCGACCTGTGAATCAGAGGCTGAATGAGCTCTGAAACTTCGACCTGTGAATCAGAGGCTGAATGAGCTCTGAAACTTCGACCTGTGAATCAGAGGCTGAATGAGCTCTGAAACTTCTGAGCTGTGACTTAGAGGCTGAATTGCATTCTTTGTGTGACATGTTGATGCTGGGTGTGGTTGGACAGGTGCGCGCAGTTCCAGGTTTGACTCCGGCGTGGAATGCCGTCATGCTAGTTCACCTGCTGTCAGGGTGCCCAGTCCTGTCGAGTTGTTTGGAAGCGAGCTGCTGGATAAAAGTATCACAGCTTTACAGAGGATCACTGAGGAAAGGGTAAACCCAAATGAGCTGCAGCTGTTACCCCCTCTCCCTTGCTGCAGGGGTACCCACACCCCACCTCCGCCCAATGAGTCCTTCAGGTGTAGACATGGTCGCTGCTGGCATGCATTTTGTCATTTATGTCCCTGAGAGTTGAAAAAGTTCTGTAGGGAAACTGAGTTATCTACAGCAGCTTGTGTTGGGTGTCTGCAGGCCAGCTGACAGATTTGCCTGTGCCCAGGACAAGGCGACTCTAATGGCACCCCCACCTTTGCTACGTCCTGCTCCGGCCCAGCGTGCGCACACACACACCCTACTCCCCAGACAAAGACACGCGAGAGAATTGCTTACATTATAGGGTTTGGGAAAGGCTTTTCAGAATGAATGCAATTCAGTAGTGTCCTCAGATGTGTAACTGTAGATGCACGTGTGTTTGAGCATGTTTGCATATGTGTGTTTGTATGTTTGCGTTCGAGCGGGAATGCGCTTTTGATAGGTGTATTCCTTTGAGTGATTCGCTGTTCAGGCAGTTGAACTTGAGATGATGTTTGCAAAAAGCACGATGATATGAATCATTGAGCGATGAGTAATGATGGGATAATCGTGGATAGTAGCTCAGCTCTTGAACATTTTAAGAATAGAAATCAGATTACAGGTAGTGTGATGCAACAGAGGTAACTGGCAGCTTTATCATGTAATTACAATTTGCTTTAGAACCGTTACGTTTTGCCATCAGGATTTATATTTATTCAGCATCATTCATAGAAATATAACTTTGACTTGCAAGCTTGTGGATATTTTCCAACATTTTACATTTGTGGACAAATTAACAAGAGTCACGCAGCAGAAAGTTTGTTGGTGTAATTTTGGCAAATAAAGGAATATGTCTAAAAATGACTTTGAGTGATTAACTCCTCCTGTAGCAGATGAGGCACTTAGGACAAAAACATTTGTCCCACATTTGGCTGAAATGCCTGTCAGAGCTGGTAAAATATTTGCCACATGGCCAAAATATGGCTGTTATCTCATTCCAAACTCACTGGATTTAATATCCGGTTAGTCCAGCCCTGATCATGGTGTTAGTCTACACTTGATATGGGGTTTGTCCAGTCTTGATTATGGGGTTGGTGTAGCCTTGATTATGGTGTTAGTCTACACTTGATATGGGGTTAGTCTAGAATTTGCTGCCATTACAGCCTCCACTCTTCTGAGGAGGTTAGCCACTAGTTGATAGAACATTGCTAAAGGCATTTGCTCCCATGTTAACCAGAACTGTTGAATGCCGTCAGTGATTTAGGGGGAACTGAAGTGATTGGTCTGAGGTCAGGACTCCATAGAGGCCAGTCTGGATTAAGCCATATATGGATCAGACTCTGTTCATTACATTACATTTATTTAGCAGACACTTTTATCCTAAGCGACTTGCAGTAAGTGCATACAGTAAGGTCACCAAAACTGTAGCCCGACGGACTGGATGAAGTACCAATCACATCAAGCATTAGTCACCTGAAGTCATGAACATGTAGAGAAAAGACTATACAGAGGGCAGTAGCACACAGGGAAAAGGAAACAAACCAAACTGAGACAAACGGTGAAGGGTTTTTTTTTTAAGTAAATAAGAGCAGGGGAGGGGGGTGATCAGGTCAGAAACTGTCCAAACAGGTGAGTCTTAAGGTTACGGCGGAACAGCATCAGGGATGGAGCAGTTCGTAGGGAGGTTGGAAGGTCATTCCACCACTGGGGAGCAAGATGGGAGAAGCTGAGAGATCTGGTAGAACGTCCAGATTTCCGAGCCAGGGTAGGGGGATGAAGTCGTCCTGCTGCTGCAGAGCGAAGTGGCTGGGCAGGTGTGTACGGGATGATCTCTTGCAGATGGGAAGGGGCTGTCTTGTTTGCTGCAGCACAGGCCAGAGTTAGGACTTGAGTTAGGACAGCCAATGCAGGGATCTCAGCAGGGGAGTCACAGGGGAGAACTTTGGGTAGCTGAAGACCAAACGAGCAGCTGCATTCTGGATGAGCTGCAGGGGTCAGAGGGCACTGGATGGTAGCCCAGCCAGCAAGGAGTTGCAGTTGTCTAGACGGGAGATCACGGTGGCTTGGATGAGGAGCTGGGCTGAGGCGGTGGTCAGGTAAGGTGGAATCCTCTGATGTTTTACAGAGGAAATCTTCAGGCCCGTGTCACAGCTGAGACACGTTTCTTGAAGTCCAGTTGGTTGTCTAGGACGACCCCCAGGTTCTTTGCAGAGCAGGTAGCAGCTACTGCAGTGCCGTCAACTGTGTTGGCAAGCTGTGTTGGAGGGCCGGTTCGGTGCGGGATGAAGAGGAGCTCCATCTTATCAGCGTTGAACTTTGGATGTCTGGCCATGGGAGGAACCCCACCCTCAAACAGAATGTGGCCCTCCACAAACGTCTGGAAGTGCAGAATTATCCACAATGTCAGTGTTAGCTATTGTTTTTATATTTTGCTTTTGTTCAAGATGTGACCTCACAGTTTTGGTCATGTGGTGTGTCTGCAAAGCAGGGATATTCATTGCCTGGTTGTTCTCACTTTGGTTATTTGGTGACGTAAGTTTTGCTCTCTGGGTGTCATGTCTCAGGTGAAAATACTCTGTTAGCTACAGAAGAAAGGTATTATCCTGGAGCATGTTTTTACTTGCAGAGATCTCAAGGCATTCAAATGCAAACTATGTTTCATTCTGAATTTTCTGAGCGTTGGAGAGTGATTTGACTGTCACCTGGATTTGCCCTGGTTTATACAAACTCATTATCTCAGGTCCTCACCCTATGCAAACACCATGTAATTGCACTGACAGGATTTTGGGAGAACTTTTTCAGTACAGTCCTTCAAGTGACAATAAGCTGTAATTATTATGCTTAAAGCAGGGGGTATGAACATGCTTTACTGCCAGTATTGCAGGAGCAAACCATTATCCTAAAAGAGGGGGGGATTAACACAACAGCGCACATACTGCAGGAGCAAACCATTACCTTAAAACAGGAGGGGTTAACACAACAGTGCACATATTGCAGGAGCAAACCATTACCCCGCAACAAGGGGGATTTACATGACAGTGCACACATTGCATGCGCTAACCATTACCCTAAAGCGGGTGATTAACATGCTTTAGCACAGGTATTGCAGGAGCAAACCATTATCCTAAAATGGGGGATTAGCAACAGTGCACATACTGGAAGAGCAAACCATTACCCTAAAACTTTTTTGAGATGAGTCAGCCCTGCATAAAACGATCACCGGCGACCATCACACAGTGCATGTCAGTTAGATTTGTCTCTCTGCTTCATCTCGCCGTGCTCTGATGTTATGCTCATGTGGGCATTGACAACCTCACGAGATCAAGGTGGCTGCAGTTTTTATGGCCAGGGACCGCGCTGCCTGGCCTCAGCCGCAAGGATCAGGGCACGATTGGAAGTGCCTGGCTGTGCCCTGATCAAAGAGTTTGGCTTTTATGTTTGACCATGGACACCACATTTTGTTGAAAATCCTAATCATCTGTTATTGTAATATTTAACAATAGACTGTATGTCTCATATTGTGCAATGAATATTAAATATGTTAAACAAATCTTGTGTGATTGATAATAATGAATCCATGTGGTTCATAAGCTACAGGTAGCCAACAAATGGATCTGACTGGATGTAAAATATTTCTGTGACACTTTGTGTCAGGGCAGCAGTGATGGGAGGATTGAAAATGTTAATGCATGTAATGGAGGCCTAGCTGGGCTCATATTCCAGTTGCATATTCCTCTGTGCCTCATGGGGGCAGCAGAGTGTAGTGCCCTCCTTGCTTGGTGACTTTATAATATGCATGTACAATGGGCTCAAAAATTACTGGCATTGTGCGAAACATACTTTAAAAATGTATTTATAGTGAAACTCTAAATAACTATGTGAAAAATACTGTATGATATTAATGCCCCAGTGTAACCAATCAAAATCAATTAAGTCAGTTTCCTCCAAATCCAGGTTTCACAATTAATGGCAACCTTAAAGATTATTGAAAATGACATGTACCAAAATTAAACCAGGTATTAAATTCAACGTAAATTTTATCTGTGTTTAGGAACTACATTGAGCCATCACATCACATCTTGTTTCACTAGGGTATAAAACTGAGGTAACACGCATGCAATATCCCTTTGTCATCCAGCATTCAGAAGAAAACAAAATGACTGTCAGTTCAAAAGAGGCAGATGGTCATAGACCTTCATAAATCTGGTACTGGCTTCAAAAAGATTCACAAACAATTTAATATGCCACTGAGTACTGTCAGGGCAATTATTAAATAATTCCAAAGATATGGAATTGTTGAAAACCTCAAGGGTAGAGGATGCAACTGCATTTCACCCCCCATGATACTGAGGAGGATGGTTCGAGAGGCAACAAAATCCCCAAGAATCACTTTGAAGGAATTGCAGGCCTTTGTGGCATCTTCAGGTTACCAGGTTTCAAAAGGCATTATCAGGCGCCACCTACCCAGCCACGGGCTCTTTGGAAAGGATGCCAGAAGAAAGCCTTTTCTGACAGAAGATTGAGATGCAAGTGCTTGGAGTTGCCAAATGCCATTTATATGATCACTGGAACAAGATGCTTTTGTCAGATGAGACCAGGATTGCATGTTTCGGTCAGATACAGCATCGGCATGTTTGGCGTTGAAACATTTGCTTACTAGGAGAAGCATCTCGTACCCATAGTGAGTTATGATGGTGGGTCAGTCATGTTTTGTGGCTTCCTCAATTCAAGAGATCTAAGGATACTGGTAAAGATTAATGGCATAATGAATTCTACCAAGTATCAGGATGCTTTCCTACAAGACAATGACCCAGAGCAGACCTCAAGATCCACACAGAAATGGTTCTATGACAGCAAATCAACATTCTGCAATGACCATCTCCGTCACCGGACCTCAATCCGACCGATAACCTGTGGGCTGAGTTGAAGAGGGCAGTTGATAAATGCAAACCAAGGATGAGAAGGATCTTGAAAGGATCTGCTCAGAGGAATGGTCCAAAATTCCCCCAAATGTGTCCCGCAATCTTGTTAAAAATTACAGGAAAAGACACTGTGCTGTTATCCTTGCCAGAGGTGGTTGCCCTAAATACAAACTGAATGGTGCCAATTTTTTGTGGAAATTTATTTTGGATTAAATTATTATGATTTTGGTTGTTTCCATCAAAACATATACAAAGAATGTCACACGTTGGTATATTCCGTTTCTCTATAATTGTTTATATGTATATATGTGTGTGCTTGTGCGTGTGTGTGTGTATATATGTGTGTGTGTTTTTTTGTAGTGTTTGTGCATGGCCAGGGGTGCTGGAAATTTTAGAGCCCACTGTATATCAGCTCCAGAGATTTTACCCGGTGCGGGGTGCATACATTCACTCTGCCTGACTCTGGGGGGAGCAGTGTCGTTCTATCATTTCACAATTATGGAGTCCCTTTCTGCAATATGGACTGAGTAATCCTGTTTTCAGCCAGTTCTTCTGATTATTTCTTGCTTTTCTGACAGATGGTCTCATGTTGTGAAACTTATTGGTCATAATTTTTTTTTGTGTTTTTTTTTTGAAGTCTGTTTCTGACTGACCTGCTTGCTGGTTAATTTTCCATCAGGAGGAGGAAGAGGAGGAGGTGGTGGAGGTGGAGGAGGAGGAAATTGAAGAGGAGGTTGTTGAGAAGGAGGAGGAGATTGTGGTTGAGGCGGTTGTGCCAAAAGTCCGCCATGTCTTGGTCAGGAGCGAGGTGCCGCAGATCGAACCTCAGGCCAAACTGGATACACGCTTCTTTGGGGAGCTGCTTGCTGACATTTACCGCAAAAATACCGACATATACAGCTGCATATATGATCACGTGTCCAAGATCCGCGGACGGTAAGTGACTGTCCGGTTTTTCTCGCGTTAGCTGCCTGAGAGTCTGTCTGAATCCAGAGCTGACCTCTCGCCCGAAATGAAATTCGGCAGTTTTTCCCAATCGCAGTTCACCATACTGTAACATGCCAATTTTTAGTGCTTAATGAACTGAAAATGCACATTCAAACTCTAAGACAAACGGTGAGAGGACTGATGCTTTCCATTTTGTGGATGATCTACAACTTTAATTCAGTGATCTAATCCCCCATCCTTCTTGTGCTGCAGCGAGGTTGCAAGTAAATTTGTCTACAGCAGAGAGTAATTCTGCAAGAAAATTTTATGTCATCCACAAAGGCAAATAAAATGCACAAAAATGGTGTAGACGTGTGGTTTGATTGGGAAAATAATTTTTTTTTTTCTGTTCTGTCTTGTGGCCTGAGGTCAAACATCCTTTTCTGTACATCAGGTTGCGCTTGGATGTCTTGGTGCTTTTAAAATCTTGTGGAATTATTTTAGCCCCAGTCTCATCCTCTACGATTGAAACTTTGTCTTATAGTGACCTCCTCTGTATGTTGCTGACTTAAACTACAATAATTACATCTATACTCCTGCAGAAAGACAGATCATATGACACTTACTCCTCGTATTTTTGGAGCCAGACTCAAACTCAGTGACTTAGCAGCTGTTGCTCTCTAGCAGCTGTGGCTCTCAGGTCCTTAAACATGTCTGTACTCCTGAATAAACCTACTCACACTGATGCACTGAGGCAGGTACAGGCAGGAAGACTTCAGGGTGGAGATTAAGCTAAATAAAACTCTACCTGTAAAAATACACTCCCACACACACTCTCTCTCTTCCCCTTTCTCACACACTCACATACACACACACACACACACACACATACGCATATACACCGGGTGCAGTCTGGGTGTGTGTCCAGTTCTCCTGAACTTTTAGAAGAGCAGAGTATTATTAGTAGGTTTACTAAATGAGATGCATAATGGTGTTCATGTGCTTGACTTAGTTTCAGTGCTCAACTGCCATTCAGAATTTTTCGTAGTTGGGGGGCGGGGGAAAAACCCTATTAAAATAATTTGTCATTTCAACATGTACTCTGCATTATTATATGGTTAGTGGTGTCAATGGGCAGGATATTTCATATTTATTTGAAGTACTTTAGGTGAATTGCATTTTTAAACTATCTTTAGTTGGGCAGCGAGGTGGTGCAGTGCATTGCACTGTGTGGAGTTGGCGTGTTCACCCTGTGTTCCTGTGGCTTCCCCGGGTGCCCAGGGTCCGACCCGCAGTCCACTGATGCGCCTGTCAGGATAATTACCATTAGATATGAGTCTCGAGGTATGAGGGAGTAGTATGAGATTCGCTTCCTGCGTGTGTCTTCAGAAGAATATGACTGATGGGAGGAAGTTGCTGAAAAATAATATGCTGAAATATATATTGATTTGTATTATGATCCATTATTATTTAAATAAGTTCCTTTTACTGTTTAGTATGTTACAGTATGTTAAGTGTGTAACTATGGAGGTGTATGCAATTATTGTGTTGTGACTGACTGCAGATGGGTCTGTGGCCGTGGGCGGTGGAGTCTTTGCAGAATTTCTAAAATGCCGCTTTTGAACCAAACTTGTTACAGCGGGTTTAATGGCTGTCTGTGGGTCTAATACTTTTCCGTGGGAGAATGTGTTCCTATGAGAATAAGTCAGTGATTCTCCAGTTTACAGTCTCTCAGAATTAACTCATTACCCGCTTTCTGTGTTTGTTTTGTAAATGTTAGGTGTCAATAGGGTTTGTCTGTTGGTCATGAGTGTGACCATGCTCCCTGTCTGTCTGATTGTTTGGACTCTAATGCTATGCACCCCGTTTTTACAGGAAACACAGCTTTGACACTGTTGACTTCAAGGTATGATGGCTCTATTTCTGTTCCTTATGGAGAATTTTTTTTCCTCTTTCATTTGTGTCATGTACTCATTTATTTTTGATTGATTAAGCAAATTATTGGGCTAGCCTAGTGGCTAATGCACATGACTGGGTTGGTGGTGTGAGCCCCAGTGTAAGCGTGTTAAGATCCCTGCAGCTGTGAGCCCACATGCCTTAACCATTCACCGGGGATCGGTCACCGCTTAGTTTTATTAACTTTCGGTCAGTTCGAATGAAAGAGTGTGATAAATACTGTCTCTCTAAAGTACTGCAATGACTGGCCATGTTTCTCAGGTGCACTGATTGAATGGTTAGCTCACCTCACTTGTCACTGTGTTTCATGCAGGTGAAAAAAGAGGAAGTTGAAGGTTTGATCCCAAAGGGTCTGTCTGAACTGACCACACAACAGATCCGCTACCTGCTGCAGGTATGTCAGCGCAGGGGAACCGAGCAGGGATTCTGCTTAAGATGGACGCAGCTCAGAACTGCTCTGCTATACTATATTACTTAAGTCTTTGGTCTGCCTGTGTTAGGTGTTAATGTATCCCATATAAGTGTTTGGTATGACTGTGTTAGGTGTTAATGTTTCCCATATAAGTGTATTGTAATGGTGTTTGGTGTGATGGCGTTGTGTGTTGTTTCCCGTATAAGTGTTTTGTGGTTGGGGTTATGGTGTTTGGTGTAACTGTGATTGTGAGGTAATGGTGTTTGGTGTGATGGCATTCGGTGTTAATTCTTCATATTTGAGTGTTTTGAGGTTGGGGTGATGGTGCTCTGTGTAACTGTGTTCAGGGTGATGATGTTCGATGTAATGGTGCTTGATGTGATGTTGTTAGGTGTAAAGGTTTCTCGTAGAGGTGTTTGGTGTAATGGTGCTTGGGGTAACTGTCTTCAGGGTCATGGTGCGAAAGTGTTTAGTATAATTGTGGTGTAATTGTTGGCTCGCTGGAATAATGAGATGAGTGAGCAGGTCTGCTCTGGTGTGGCTGCTGATGACTAAACACTATTCCTCACCGCGCTGTCTGTCAACACACCCCTCCTCCCTTCCGCAGACCCGACTGACAGCTGATAACACCATGAGACTCCTGCTGTCCACTTTCAGCAACCTGAGAGAGGAGCTGAGTCATCTCCAAGGAGACCTGAGGGTGAGAACACACACACACACACACCTGTGAACACACATACCTGTCCTGTATATAACTACACACAAACGCACCACTGAAGGACAGCGCCTTTTACTTCTCATTGACAAACACAAACTTAAAAAAATAATGATTGTGGATGTAAGTGAATGAATCGGTGAATTAATGAATGCGTGATGGACTAACAGGTTAATGTGTTGTGTGAGTGAATGTGTGTGAGAGTGAAACGACTGTGTGTCCCTGTGAGTCGAAGTAAATGAATGGCTGATTGGATTACTGAATGATGGACAGACGTATGTATGTATGTATGTATGTATGAATGAATGAATGAATTGCATGAGTGAATGAGTGTGAGGATGAAATGTCTGTATGAGTATGAAATACTTCGTAAGTTTGAAATGATTGTGCGTGTATTCGAAATGATTGTGTGAAAGTATGAAATGACGGAGAGTGAGTATGAGCTGACTGAGCGTGAGCATGAAAGAACCGAGAGTGAGTATGAAATGGCTGACTGTAAGTATGAAACGACCGAGTGCGAGTATGGAAACGCTGTGTGTGGGTGTGAAGTGACTGTGTCCTTGTGGATGCTGCAGAGGCTGGAGAGTGAGAAGGAGGGGCTGGAGCGGGACCTCAGCTTTAAGGCGGATCAGGCTCAGCAGTACGACCGGCTGCTGGAGTCTGTCAGGGAGAACAACCGCCAACTCCAGGTAAGGGCAGCTGCCCCGGTTCTGCCTCGGTTCTGCCCCCACATAGCTCTGTAGAGGGTGTAGAATTATGCTTTGTAAACTGTATTCACTCCTGTGGCAAAGCTATCAGATGTTTGATGTGTCTGCTGTGTCCCATGGGCAGGGTTGTGTAAAATGGCTGCTGTGTCCTTTAGGCAGGGTTGTGTAAAATGGCTGCTGTGTCCATTAGGCAGGGTTGTTTAAAATGGCTGCTGTGTCCTTTAGGCAGGGTTGTGTAAAATGGCTGCTGTCGTATAGGCAGGGTTGTGTAAAATGGTTGCTGTGTCCCTTAGGCAGGGTTGTGTAAAATGGCTGCTGTGTCCCGTAGGCAGGGTTGTGTAAAATGGCTGCTGTCGTATAGGCAGGGTTGTGTAAAATGGTTGCTGTGTCCTTTAGGCAGGGTTGTGTAAAATGGCTGCTGTGTCTTATAGGCAGGGTTGTGTAAAATGGCTGCTGTGTCCCGTAGGCAGGGTTGTGTAAAATGGCTGCTGTGTCGTATAGGCAGGGTTGTGTAAAATGGTTGCTGTGTCCTTTAGGCAGGGTTGTGTAAAATAGCTGCTGTGTCGTATAGGCAGGGTTGTGTAAAATGGTTGCTGTGTCCTTTAGGTAGGGTTGTGTAAAATGGCTGCTGTGTCTTATAGGCAGGGTTGTGTAAAATGGCTGCTGTGTCCCGTAGGCAGGGTTGTGTAAATGTTGCTGTTCTGTCTCGTGGGAAGGGTTGTGTAAGATGGCTGCTCTGTCCCTTAGGCATCTGTAAAGGAAAGCAGCGCAGCCCAGCGGACCCTGGAGACCCAGCTGGTCAGCTCTCGGAGCACCGACTCCTCCCGCGATTATCGTTTGAAGGAGCAGGATGGCCGACTTCGGGCGCTGGAGAAAGAGAATGAGATGCTGCGGCAGAAGGTTCCGCCCCTAACCCTACCCACATATCAATGTCCCTGCCCCTAACTCCACCCACATCACACATTTTCCCGCCCACGATCTCGTCTTCGCCCATAGGCCTGTGTTCTTGTGGCTAGGGTGCTCGGCTGAGATCTGGAGGATTGGCGGTTTAAGCCCCAGTGTAAATGCGAAAAGATCAGTGCTGCAGTTTGGGCCCATATTGAGACGTTGATCCAGTGAGTATTGGCCCTGCTTAGTCTAATTGATTATTTTTGGATAAACGTGTCCGCTAAATATCTGTAGGTAAATAATGAATCCATAACTGTTCTGTGGCTGCCTACTGACATGTTGAGCACTAGCGCAGAATTACTGTGTGTGATTAGGATGCGTGCTCACACGCACGCACATGCATGCACCACACGAGCACGTACACGCACTGTTAGACAGTGCAACCTGATATCTCTTGTGAATCAATTTGAATTTAACCTTGGCCACCACCTTGTTTTGCTGATGAAACGGAGCCAGAAATTACTGATGTTGCCGATTTAATTAGTCTAGTAGGTGAGTGGAGAGACTTCTGGAGTAGTAGGAGTCTAGACTTTAATAGACTGGCGGAGCAATACCCAGTTGCGGTTTGGCTGCAGTTTGGATCCAACATTGCTTCCCATATTGCATCTCCTGAGAGCCTCTTATTTGCGGAAAAAACTGGGAGCAAGTAAAAATCATAAAAATGTTCAGTTTAGACGCCCGTGTATGTGTCGTGACTGATGAGGCCAACTGGAGTGCTGTGCGACTTGCACAGTTTGAGATTTTGAGTTTTGTTTTGACAGTTTGACCTCAGGCAACACACTGGCAGTGTTTGGTTTTTGTTCCGTTGCTTTAAGGTACAAACGGCCCTGCCTCATTAGAAATTAGCCAACACCCTCTTAGTGCAGCTCCCTAACCACTCCCCCCTGCTACTGCAAAATCACTGTATCTGTTTATAAATACAATTTTCTTTCAATGTCAAGTTCCATTTCTTTTTAACAAATGTACTGTACTTGTGAGCGAATGTTCCTGAATGAGTGGCAGAGGTTTGCAGAGAGACTCTGCAGTCTGCTGGGTTTTTTTTCTATAATGTCTCCCATGATCCTCTCTTCCTTAGCTTCTCACGTTTTTCCTTTTCCTCAGGAATTAATTTCACTGTTTCTCACTTCACATGGAAATTCTCTCCCATGATTTTGTCTCCCATAATCCTCTCCTCTCTAACTCCCGTGATCCTCTCTCCACAGCTGGCGGGGCAGGGCAGTAGCAGTAGCGCCGCCCTGCAGAGTAAAACAGAAGAGCTCTCCCGGCACTACGACCAGATGCTGAAATCCCTGCGAGAGGAGAAGGACAGGGAACTGCAAATGCTCAAGGTGAAGTCAAGGTCTTGGACAGCAGAGCTCTTACTCATCTCACTGAGGCAGTTCAGCCCAATCAGAGCTCTTACTCATCTCACTGAGGCAGTTCAGCCCAATCAGAGCTCTCACTCATCTCACTGAGGCAGTTCAGCCCAATCAGAGATCTTACTCATCTCACTGAGGCAGCTCAGCCCAATCCGAGATCTTACTCATCTCACTGAGGCAGTTCAGCCCAATCAGAGCTCTTACTCATCTCACTGAGGCAGTTCAGCCCAATCAGAGCTCTTACTCATCTCACTGAGGCAGTTCAGCCCAATCAGAGATCTTACTCATCTCACTGAGGCAGCTCAGCCCAATCCGAGATCTTACTCATTTCACTGAGGCAGTTCAGCCCAATCAGAGATCTTACTCATCTCACTGAGGCAGTTCAGCCCAATCAGAGCTCTTACTCATCTCACTGAGGCAGTTCAGCCCAATCAGAGCTCTTACTCATCTCACTGTGGCAGTTCAGCCCAATCAGAGCTCTTACTCATCTCACTGTGGCAGTTCAGCCCAATCCGAGATCTTACTCATCTCACTGAGGCAGTTCAGCCCAATCAGAGCTCTTACTCATCTCACTGAGGCAGTTCAGCCCAATCAGAGCTCTTACTCATCTCACTGAGGCAGTTCAGCCCAATCAGAGCTCTTACTCATCTCACTGTGGCAGTTCAGCCCAATCAGAGCTCTTACTCATCTCACTGTGGCAGTTCAGCCCAATCCGAGATCTTACTCATCTCACTGAGGCAGTTCAGCCCAATCAGAGCTCTTACTCATCTCACTGAGGCAGTTCAGCCCAATCAGAGCTCTTACTCATCTCACTGAGGCAGTTCAGCCCAATCAGAGCTCTTACTCATCTCACTGTGGCAGTTCAGCCCAATCAGAGCTCTTACTCATCTCACTGTGGCAGTTCAGCCCAATCCGAGATCTTACTCATCTCACCGAGGCAGTTCAGCCCAATCCGAGATCTTACTCATCTCACCGAGGCAGTTCAGCCCAATCAGAGATCTTACTCATCTCACTGAGGCAGTTCAGCCCAATCAGAGATCTTACTCATCTCACTGAGGCAGTTCAGCCCAATCGGAGATCTTACTCATCTCACTGAGGCAGTTCAGCCCAATCGGAGATCTTACTCCTCTCACTGAGGCAGTTCAGCCCAATCAGAGCTCTTACTCATCTCACTGAGGCAGTTCAGCCCAATCAGAGCTCTTACTCCTCTCACTGAGGCAGTTCAGCCCAATCAGAGATCTTACTCCTCTCACTGAGGCAGTTCAGCCCAATCAGAGCTCTTACTCATCTCACTGAGGCAGTTCAGCCCAATCAGAGCTCTTACTCCTCTCACTGAGGCAGTTCAGCCCAATCAGAGCTCTTACTCATCTCACTGAGGCAGTTCAGCCCAATCAGAGCTCTTACTCATCTCACTGAGGCAGTTCAGCCCAATCCGAGATCTTGCTCATCTCACTGAGGCAGTTCAGCCCAATCCGAGATCTAGCTCATCTCACTTGGGCAGTTCGGCCCAAATATATTGGGAAAGCTCTGTCCCCTTACCCAGAGATCCATCTGTCTTCTTGGAGAGCTTCAGTGAGATTGGATCTCTTTTCTAAAAACCTATGACTGCTCATCTTGATCCAGTGGTCTTTCAAAAATCCAAACTTTTGTGGCCTTAATTTATTTGATAAGTTCCTCCTATGTTGCATCTTTGCAGTTGTTATAAAGGAAATTTAGTGTAAGAATTGTAACACTTTGTATTACCCTGGGCCCTAGTCCCCCAGGTCAATAAATGCATACAATTAGGGAAATTGAAGAGCATCTGCTTGTGTTGAGTGTTTATTCCTGCCTGCACACATGCTTTTCCTCTACACGTGTTAGACTCAGATGACGAAGATTCAGACGGAGGCAGCCTCGCGGTCATCGGCACTGTCGGACAGTGACCGTAGCTTGCAGCTGCGCATTAGCGAGCTCCTCAGGACTGTGGAACAGCGTGAGATCATGATCAAACGCCTGGAGGAGGTGTGTTGCATCACTCCCGCTATTGTCCTCTCTTTCTGCTCTTCCCTGGTCTGGTCTTCTTGTCTTCTCTATGGTCTACTATGATTTTTTTTTTTCATAAGCTAGTTGACCCTCTCTATCAATGGTTTCTTTCACTGGTTTAACAAGTTTTCTTCTGCCGGTTGACCCTTTGTGTCTTTGAGTTGCTTTATGTTGGTTTACCCTCCCTATTTATGGTTTATCTATGCTAGTTTACCCTCCCTATCTATGATTTATACACTGCCCAGCCAAAAAAATTCACCACCTGGATTCAACCATCCAGACTCGTTGAAGCCTTTCATTGGCTAGTGACTGCAGTAATTAATGTGTTTCAGCTGGCAACAAGCTATTTAACCCTAACTAATGCAGTGAGTAGCTTCTCATTTCTTGAACAAACTTGTCTGAAGACATATCCTGTGGTTGTGGAAAAGATGTTACTCTGTTTCAAGAGCGTCCAATTATTGACCTGTATCAAGCAAAGAAAACGACAAAGGAGATTGCTGAAACAATTGAATTTAGGTTAAGAACTGTCCAACGCATTATTAAAACCTGGAAGGATTTTGGTGAACCGTCAATGTAGCAGAAGAAATTGGTCAGAAAAAAAATCATGAATGATCCCGGTCATAGACATAGACATAGACATAGACATGGACATAGAATCAAAAACCGGTTTTACCCTGTCTGTTGAATACCGGTAGTCTACCCGCATTCAAGAACATACGAAAAGTGCTAGACATTCTGAACATCTCCGATTCATAGAAATTCCTTTTTTTAGAAATGACTGCCGGAAAACAGGCCAATCTGAACAACAGATACATATGATGTCACATGTATCTCACTGCCCCCCCCCCCCCCAACTCTCATTCCGTTTCCTCCCCATCAAAATAATTTGCATACACGCCTTTAATAATTTGCATTCCAATCCCTCAGTAAAGGCAAGCGTGAGAATTCCAGAGTCATAATCGATTTCCGTGTCACTAGTAGGGAAACGGATTAATTTATCGCACACGGACTTAAATTCCGCAAATGAATTTCTTCACTGCGCTTTGATTAAATACTTGCTGACTACAGCACAAGAATGTAAGTGCGAAAGACTCAGTCTGAATACATAAGCCCCACGTTTGGGGGGGAAAAAGCAAAAACACCATTCAGAAACATTTAAATCCAGCCTTTGCTGGACTGATTATTCCTCCAAGTCAGTATCCTCATCCAATTCGGGCTCAAACATATCAGGCTGAATCTCTGAATCTGCCATAGCTGTATAAAGTTGGTCTGTCTGTGTTCTGAAGCCGGCAAGTGTTTTCCATTTTCCCTTCTGCTCTGGGCGAAGTTAAATTCTTTTGAGTGGCAGCAAAGCCAGCCAATCAGCATCAAGTGCTTGCATTTCATAATGAGGTTGCCAGTTAAGCCCGAAAGGTTGCCAAATAGGTGCAAAACGTGTTCAAAATCCCCCACCCTAACACAGCTTTTTGAAAGAGGCTTTTAGGAAGCCTCTGAGGCATTACAGACCCAACCAAAATGTTGTCGTCTCTCTGTCACATCACATCACAGAACAAGGATAAATACCCCGTTCAACCATTATTTGTCACCTTTAAAGCTATAGTCTACGATTTCTTTACCACACACACCTCCCCTACCCCCTCTGTGCTTCTTCCGACACCATGCGCCCTCCCCTGAAAGCACCGTCTCATCCCCTCGGAAACCAACACGGCCCCTCCCGCTGGGAAGAGAGCAGGTTCACCGCACACAGGGTGCCGGTTTTCAGTGGACAGCGAAATTTTTCAGTGTCGACAACGAACTATGTCGGAGTTATCAAAAGTTATAAACATTTCTGGATGAAATTAGCTGTTTCACTGTGTACTTCCCCGGCGAGAAAATTAACAGAAATATCGAACAGTCAAAATGTGTAGACAGAGAGGCTCACAGATGCAGACGTCAGCTTGTAATCACAACAGAGGCAGCCATGTATAGATTGTACACGCAACATATGTCAACACAGCAGGCATTTTAGCCTGTTGGGTGCACGTGGAGTCAAAGAATTGCTGACGTTAGCTTCTTGTCTTCATAATGACAACAGCACTGAGCTGCCTCAACCAAATAAACACAGTGATTTTGCACGCACAATGTGTTAACATGTTAGCTATGTTGACTAGTAAGGACTACATGGAGGCTAACTTTAACTAGCGTTGACACTGCAATGTGGATCTCTATCGAGCAAAATAATGCTCACAGAGACTTTGCACAACCAATACGTTAAGCATATTAGCATATAAGTCTAGTGTTGTGTCCAAAACCATTCAATTCCAAACCATTGAGATTCGTTCCCTGTCCTCACAACCAGTGCCCACAACACACCAGCATTTAGAGGCTAACACTAGCGTATTTTCAGTAGTAAGTAGGCTGACAGAAATAATGCACTAAGGTTAGCTTTCACTGCAGTAAGCCAGTACTGACCTAATCACCCGTGACGTCTCAGCAGGGCGGCTTCGGGGCTCAGCGGAAGAGGGAAGGCAGGAGAACCGGACGCCAAATCTGAACGAGGGAGGGATTTGCACGGCAACAGAAAAGGAATTGCGGAACCGAGCCAGGGAAACGCCTATTCGGCCCGAATGATTCCTATTGGTCGATTTCTTTGCGTGCCTGCAGCCTCCAGAGAGAGTGGACTTTTTGGTTCCTTTTGCTATGAGTAGTTTGTAGGAGATACTTTAGAGCCATAATTATCATCAAACAGAAGATAATGATTTTAATTGTGGGAAAAATTGTAGACTGTAGCTTTAATGGGTATGTTTATTTGTGAAAGTATGAGTATTTCCACACCGACAATTTAACAATGAACTTGCAGAATTGGGACGAAACAGCTGCATGGCCACTCGAAAGTCACTTGTTTGTGTGGCTAATTAGGGTAAAACAACTTCAAATTGCTTGGGACTCATAAAGGTTGGACTGTGGAAGAATTGAAAAAGGTCATGTGCTCTAATGAGTCCAGATTTACCCAGTCTCAGATCAGTGAGTACGTCAGGGTGGGAAAGGATGCCCATGAAGCGATGCAGCCGTTGTGCATAGTGCTAACTGTACCAGCTTCTGGAGGCAGTGTTACGATCTGGAGTTGCTTACATTTGTCTGCTCTTGGCTCGGCAACATTACAAAGCAATGAAATGAGGTCAGCAGACTCTTGGAACTGGATAATGACAAGGTTATCCTATCAATGGCTTTTTTTAATCTCTTACAGCATAGGCATAATCCAGGATGACAATGGCAAGATTCATCGGGTTTGAATGGTGTAAGAGTGGTTCAGCAAGCTTGAGGAGTCATTTTCACACACAAATTGGTCATCATGGAGTCCTAACTTTAACCCTCTATTTACCAAACCCATTTCCAATTGTGCCAAAATTATTTCCCTATGCAAAAATGTTTTGGGCCATTTTGGGCCATTATTTGAAAAACAGTAGACAAAAAATTTTGACACATTTGGCTCACCTTTCCAAATTGTAGGAAATCTGCAACGTTGGGTAATAATGCTAATGAAAAATTAAAGTGACGGACCATTCAAGTTACTCTCAAATGTTTATTTGGCAATAAGAAACAAAACCAACAGGGCGTCCAGGCTGTTAACCCTTTTGCTTCATGTAGTAGATATGCTACGCTGGTTAATAAGGGGTTAACCAGTAGAAAGTCTTTGAGATTTGCTGCAGAAGGCTCTATGGAGTGGTTTGACTCTCAACCATTATCAGTACAAGGTCTCAGCCAAAAACTGACACAACTCTGGTTGAAAATAAATGATGTAACATTGCATAAGATTGTTAAAACAATGCCTGGATGAATGTGTGCCATGATCAAAGCTAAAAGCGGTCCAACAAAATATTGGAGCATGTGACTTTTTTTTTTTTTTTTTTTTGGCTGGGCAGGGTATATGCTAGTTGTGGTTTACTTGATCTAGTTGAACCTCTGTATCTGTGCTCTATATATGCTAGTTGACCCTCTCTATCTATTGTTTACTTGTGCTGTCAGGGTGGATGGTATTGGCCAGTGTAGCTCCCGGTGTCGTCCATGGTAAATGCTGGAACTTGCTCAGAATTCCAGCTCTACCAGGTGTTTCGCAGGAACTCTTTGTCTCATGACTTCATCATAGGTTGGGCTGTTTTATTCAGTCACTTGCTGATTTATTTGAACCAATGCAGCCATACCTTGTTGGCTGAAACGCACCCACACCCATTTTAGTGTGCCATAATTCATGATGATCTACTTTGTCAGCCTGGATATCATCCCCCTTTCTCTCTCATCCCTCTCCCTTTTTCTCTGAGTCTAGGAGATCACGCGTTTGAAGACTGAAATAACCACAATGTCCACCTCCAGCTCTAGTTCAGGCTCCAAGAATGTGACCAAGACCGTCGTGACCAAGCGGTAAACCTGAACACAACGTCATTCCAAATAACGACTGCTGTGCCTTTGACCTAAACACAGCATCAAGCCAAATGAACACCAGCATACCTTTCCTCTGAGTCACATTCTGCCAAATAATGACCACAGTGCATTTCATGTGAATGCAGCATCCTGCAGGATAGTGACCTTTATGGACTTTGTTCTGGCCAAATTAGGGCTGCTGTACTTCTCACCAGGCGCATCATCTTGGCCAAATAATGGCCGCAGTGCCTCACGTCTTCCACTATATTTATTTAAGCTTTTATATCCATGTCTGATTTGCCCTGGTAATTGCCATTCTTCAGTGCAACTATTAGCTCTGCTGCCTCACAGGAAGAGGGTCCAGGATTTGAGTCCTGGCCTCCTATATTTGAATCTTGAAGATACTTGGTTTCCTCCCTCAGCAGCCACATGTGACCCTTTAGAAGTTCTGTAGAGTATAATGCATCTCTTTGTCCAACTCTGGTGCACGTACAGACATGTTCAACAATGAGTGTCAGCCGTGTTCAGTAGACTTTAATACCGAGTCATCTTACTTTGTCTTGACGACTTATTCCGTATTTCTTTTTGGATAAATATGGCCGAAGCATTACAAATGAGAAGTTAGTTTTTAAGACAGTCAGTTCTGACAGTGCTGTCTATATCCCCCCACCCCCCCCCCCGTCCTGCAGGTACACAACCCAGTACCCTATCCTGGGCCTCCTCAGTGATGACTACAAGTACGAAGGTCCCGTGAAGGAGTCCCGCACCGTTGTTGTGGAGAGCGTGGCTGACTGATTTCATGACTGAAATCAGGTGGGACACTGATAGGATTCTCTTCAGTCCCCCAGATCAAGAGCCTGTTTCTCTGAGCAGGATCACTGGAGGTGGATGGATGACTGCACTGTGTCAAAAAATGGATGAGGGACACATTTTTAATGCTGTTTTTACTCGATAGTTTATTAATTTAAGTTTATATTTAGGCAGTAAAGGACATGTGGGTTTTTTTCTTTTTTTTTGTGAAAGCCAGTTTTGCCGTGAATAGGTAACAATCAGTGCTCATGGTTTAGCAGGGGTTCTCAATGTAATCCAGGAATGGCCAGTGTGGGTGCAGGCTTGCAATTACCGAATTCTGTAGCCAGGACTCCAGGGGTTTATAAGTGAAATTGGTGTGCAACTGTATGACTGGAATGAAATCCTGCAGTCACACCAGCCCCCTCTGGAGGAGGTTGAGAGCTCCTGCATTTCAGCAGCGGTTCTCCGTTTAGATCCCTGCGACTCCCTTGTATTTGCTGGTTTTCACTTTAACCTCAACTGCAGTGATGAGTTCATGTGACTGTCAGTGGTTTTTTTTTTGTATAATTAAGTCCTTTTTATGTTTGAAGGGATTTTATCCTTTTGTTTGCCACAGCTGTATGCCATATGCTTTACTGTCTGCTTTACTATAAACATTTGCAAAACGAGTAGCCGACATTTTTTTAATGAACAAATTTGTCACAGTAGTGAATCAACAAGGTCCTAATTTTATTGCTGAATATTGGACTTTTCCCCTTTCATACAATGTAGATTTGGCTCGTTATCATGTACCTCATATTTTATTATCTCATTAACTCCCAAAAGTGCCAGTATTTAGTGACTTTGCGTCCACACCTCCACCCATTTGTGGGATCGCAATTAAATGCCCAAATTGCCAGGGGTGGCATCGGAATGTTTGCATTGCAATACTTCTGGTTTTTCTGGCAAAATGTGGAAATTTAATTGCAATCCCTCAAATTAGAGGTCAATCTGCTAAATTTAATCTGATGCAATTCAAACCTCAGGATTCACTGGCGGCCGCAGGACTGATGCTGGGGGCCGTAGTACTTTTGCGTTGAGCAGAAATGATGTACTGACCTTCTGTGGGCAGCAGAGGGAGCTCACTGATTGATTATATCTTTACAGCAGTGAGGACTAACCCTGTCATTAGACCTGGGCTGCATCCGAATAGTCTTTTTTGCCCAGGGAAGTTCCTAACTCCAAAAAAAGGATCCGGAAATAATAACGTGGCAGCCATGACAAGGGGATTAGAATTCTTCGAATGTTAGGGAAAGGTGTCTCAGAGCTTCCTGTTTTACTTCCTTTAGCATAGGGTACATGAACCATCCTTTTTGAAAAGAAAGGAGATAACACTATCCCACAATTCTGTGCAGCAGCAATATTTAAAGCGGCGATCATTAATTTGGCCAATTGCATAAAGAAACGTATATGATGGGCCAGGGACTGATGATCACGCTGCCTTGTGTAAGTGCATTCAGATTCTCTAATTAGCGCGGTCGTGTTCTTAAGCTGTTAGGAACCCCCCTTTACTCCTTTCCTTCACCTTATGACGCTTCCTACAGTATTGGAAGAAAAGTGGTTCGGGATCAGTGGATAGGCCGTATTTTTTTGACTATTCGGACGCAGCCCTGGTCTCCTGTATGTCTTTATTGCAATTATAATTAGCTAGCCTGGTGAGACCATGTAGACTGTCTGACTTCACATTCTGTTTTGCCCCACTGAAACAGGATGTGAGGTCATGTGATCAGGATGGTCTTACCAGGCTAATAATTTGGCACGTCTGTATCCACTACTTTGTAGCTTAATGCTGATTGCTAATGGCTGAAAGAGGTGTACTTTGATATAGTTGGGAGTAAAAATGTATAATAGATTGACGTGACGCTGACTGGTTATCTGGTAATCGGTGTTAGTGCTTTTATCGTCATCTTTTTTTGTTATTATTGAGCAGGAATTCATTCAAGGCTCTTAAAGAAAATACTTATGTCTTTGCAGGAGCGAGGCACTGGATGCAGAACACCTGGAGGTTTGGGCCTCTGTTGTACCAACCCTAACCCCCCCCTCAACCTCCCAGGGTCTTTAGGTTGTGATGGTTGAGAACTCTCTAATGTGTAATGTAGTGGAGTGTATGAATGTGTGTATGTGTGCTTTCGAGTCTGTGTGTCCTCTTGGGAAATTGCATGTATGCATGTGAAGTGTGTGTACTTGCATGCTTGAGTGTGCATGTGTATGAGAGAGAGGGAGACGTGGGATGTGGGTGAGAGTGCTACATTGGACGATCTGATATTTGAATTATTGATTTGATTCGGCTGGCAGCAGCAGCTCTATAGAAGCACCACAACCCAAGAAGCCCTTGAGACGTGCTTGCTAAAACCATTAGGGGGCAGCACTTCTTTATGTAAATACTTTTTTTCAGTCTATAAAAAGATCTCTTTAACATGAATCACTGTGGTATGTTTCTGCTGATGGATTCTTTTTGCAGTGTCTTGCTCATACATTTTTACATTTACACTTAGAATGGTAAACGTGCCTCATAATTCCATATGTTTTAAGTTTTTATGGAGACACTCTGCATGGTGAAATAGTTAATTGGTCATATTTTTTACACGAGTAGTTATTGGTATTGGGGAGGATTATATTTATTGGGAAAATTCTTGCTTAATAAGAATGGGAACTGAAGACTATATGTCTGAGCAGAACCAAATTGGCAGCTTGTTTGGACAGTTACAGCACTGCAGGCCTGGGAGGGGTCACTTGCGGTTTACCTCTGTGAAACTTTCTTATTTGTAATGGAAATTTACTTTGTAAGGGATACATCTCTTTAAAATTTACAAGCATTTACAAAATGGCGGCTTCTGGTGGCCTCTTATCGTTTGACCAAGTTTATACTAAGTCCAATTTACTGGGCTCAGTGAAGCCTTTCTACTAGATAGAATTAAAATGGAGAACAGTCTCTGAACTTTGTGATCAGTGATACGGTTTTATTTTGGCACTGTACCCCAGCTGATTTGAAATGGATTGATGAATATGTGTTTTAAGTGCAGATTTACATTCGTATTAGGTGGTCCTGGGAATTGCAGTCATTTTTTTGTAATGCGACTTTCTAAATATCTAGGCCCTGCATGCTACGATGGTCATTATAATTCATTCTAAATCACCACACAGTGACTAAAAAAAGGCTCTGAGTCTGTGTTCCTGTGTCTAGCACTGATCTTCTCATTCCCTCAGTCCCTCTGAGTTCTGAAAACAAAATTGAGATTTTCCTGAATTTAAATTTAATTGACTCCTTGGTGCCTCTGATCTCTTGACGTTTCATTTTGCTCAAGTTTTATGAATGTATTTTCCTGGTAGCCAGAAAGCAGGAGCTTCCTTGGACAATGGCGTCAACTTCGTGAATTACTATTGTAAAATTTTAGGACCATCTTCAGCCTGTCATGACCTGTTATTCTTCAGTACAGCAGGGGGCGCTAACAGTGTACATAACGTGATATATATGAAATTGCAGTGATTAACCGAGCTGTTCAGGGCTGTTGTAATTTGAGCTGTGGTAGTTTATCAGCATAGATGGTATTGTTCTTCTTTTGTATTTACTGTTGTAATGCCACTTCTGTTCTTTTTTTTTTTTTTTTGGGGGGGGGGGGGTGGTTCTTTCCTCTGATATTTTGCATTTAAAATAAAAATGTTGCTCTTGACATCATTCATGTGGCCTTTTTATTTCAAGGTGACTGGATATTCATGTTTATGCTAAATAACAGACAACCCGAAACTTGAGTTTTGTTTCCCTTCCAAAGCGGGCCGCTGATGTATTCAGAACTCCTGGCTCTGGAATCTCATTACAGATGGACCGCTGTGTCTCTGGGCCTGGTCTGGTTGTGTTATTGTATTATATCTGATGCAATAAGAAGATCAGCTTGCTTCTTCTTCCACGAACCTTTAAATCACGATAAAGATCATGCCCTGAGTAGCATGTAGCTCCACGGCAGCCCTATTTTTAATGCTCTTATAGAAGCGCCAGAGGTGAACAACAGAACGGCGATTTTTGGCCTCTGTAACATCAGCAACAATCCAAAATTCATGAACATGGTGATGCAATTGCTGTGTGAACCGCCTGTAACTCGGTCCATTGTCCGCTCGCGGTCGGTACCTGCCTGTTTGAGCTCCGGGGATTTGTTTTTCTGCATGAACAATAAAAAAAACAATCTGTTTTCGAGGGACACTCTGGAGTGGGAGGACCCTACAGTTCTTTAGTCCCCCTACAGAAATGCTTGTTAGTAAATATCATAGTAGAATGATATTAAAATGTATCAGGTTTGCGGTGAAGGTTATTCTAGATTTTGGATGTAAGGTAATTACCTAAGGTCTCTAAAGGTTTGGGAGGAGTTTCAAAAGTCATAAAGTGCTGAAATAAAGCTGATAATTTTGAGGAATTTCACAAAAACAGGAAACACAAGGTTAGAGGGGAGAGGAGTTTTCCAATAATGGAGAAGCTGTGCCACTCTCGGTGAAATATTCATACTTCACAACCTCGCCAGCCTCGTGAGTTTGCACTGGCTGATGGAAGAAGTGAAACGTCTCTGAGCCGCCGCTGTGGGGGATTTGTTTATTTACTATGGTCCCCTCAGAATAAAGCAATCAGGTTTATTCTTGAGAGCTTGTGTTGTTCTCCCAAAGAAAGAACAAAATAACCACACGTACTGCAGCCAAACCAAGTGCTGGTTGAATGTGTAAACATGTATTGATGGTGCTTGTGAAAGTTGGAGCTGCAGTTGGCTGGAGTTGTAGCAGTGAAGTATGTTTTGAGCTGACCCTGAGGTGCGAGGCAGACACTAGCTGGGGTTTCTGATCTCAGTTTGTGAGGAGGATTGTGTACTGTTTCTGAGCCACGTTCCTGAAGCAACAACAGTCCCACTATAGCAGTCATAGAAGAGGATGAGGAATATGGGAGATGGTAGGATCATCATTAAATCTGCAGATGCAAGGACTTCTGGAAAGAATGAGTTTTTTTGATATTGTTCTTAAATCCTGGTGGGTGGGAAAATTTGCATATCACTCGCAGGTGAGGCTGTTATCCTGCAATTTCGGTCTTTTTCTCCTCTTGGTCTGACATTGCTAAGGCCACTCCCTCCCTGTGGGAGTGGCCCACTGCCTCACCATATCATGCATCTCAATCATAAAGTCAAAATGTATTTCTTATACCGACAGGCACTCAATGTACATGGCGTTTTTGCAGCTTTTGAACATCTTCACTTTGAAAATAATCAAAAATCTTGATTTGCCTTGAAATTTTAATTTACTTAAAGTTGGTGCACAATTACTGCTGCCGACTTAAAAAATTTCAATGTGAAGTACAAAAAAAATGCATACCGTTAAACATTCATCAGAGTGGTGGCTGATATCGTGAACAGTGACTGAACATAAGATGGCTTTGTTTGTGAACTTCGGGATAAAAACACGAGGAAATGTTCTGCACTGTCGCTAGATCCATTGCACCCACTCTGGGTAAATAACAGTTTTGTGTTGTGGATTTTGTAGAATTTCAATGTCTTTGCAGATCAGTAACGGTACTCCTGGACAGCTGAAGGTTCTACTGGTGCACCACGTCACTCTACGCTTAATCAATGTGAGAAATTCACTCTACATTCAGGTCACTTAACCTGGTTATTTGAGTCTAGCTGGGTGTGGTATTTAATCTCCAGGAATAGGGTCTGGCTGCCCAGGGCTACGATCGAATAGTCAAAAACAAATTACGTCCCAGTGTCTAATTCCTTACCACTCTTCTTTCACCTCGATGGAAGACACGAGGTAAAGGTATATGTGTAAAGGGGTTTAGGAATACAGCCATGCCAATAAGACAATTTGAAGCTGCTTACGCTAGGCAACGTGATCATATGTGTCCCGCCCGTCGTGTTCATTTGTTTTTGTGAATGGCTGGATGAATCGCCATTGCTCTAAACATCGCTGCTGTACAGTATTGTTTCATGGTGTCATCTCCCTCCCTGTCTTAAAGGATGGTACCGTGCACCCTATGCTAAAGGTGATGCGTTAGGAAGCTTTGAAGCACCTTTCGTTTACATTTAGAGAATTCAAACACACTTTTCATGGCTGCCACGTGAATAATTCTGGGTCATTTTGTTGATGATGGGAACTTTCCAAAGTAAAAAAGACCATTTTAACGCAGCCCTGTTCTTGCCATTGAATGATATCCGCTTTGTTAGGGTTTAAGTGCAAACCTAGAGAGTGGTAGACTGCCGAGAACAGTGCTGGTTACCTCTGACCTGAAATATAGTAACACACATCTGACAGCAGAGGGAGCCCTTACCCAGCACTCTGCTCCAACATGACCTGAAAATTATAGCAGAGCAATAATGCCTTTATGAATGATGTCATAATTCTCTGGCTACAGTAACACTGCATCAGCCACTATTAAAGAGGTCATTCAGAACATGGTCTTGCATGCAGTAGAATGTCAGTACACAATAACTTAACTTATGATTATTTTTAAAGCAGATAAAATTTGAGGGGGAAGAAAGGTCAAGAAAATGATATATTTATGGTATGCGACTCCGTGAGCGTCGCTGATTCCTCATGCATGGTTTCCCTGGGTGTTGCATTATGCATAAAGGTTATTCTGCTGCTGCCGTACGGCCAATGAGTGCCGGCCTTGGTTTGGAGTGGCTTTGGAGGGATGTGTCAGGTCTCTTTGCAATTGATCTCTCATTTGCACTCTGTTGTGAGAAATGTTTTCCTCAGGAATGAGAGCCCGGTATCTTCCTCTCGGGTTGTTTGCACCAAGGCCCTGTGAAGGACTCGGCGCAGCATCCTGTTTCTCTCGCATCGCCCCAGCTCTCACTAACCCAGAGCTCCTGTGTCACTGACTGCGGTTTTAAACCCCAGTGCCGGTACAATAAGATAAGTGCAGCTGTTGGACGTTTAGGAGCAAGACTCTAATGCCCACATTGCACGAGGGAATCAAGCCCGACTTGGTCGCTGTCAGTCACTTTAGGTAAAAATGTACGTCAGAAAATAAATGCGATGTAATCAAATGTCCCGCTGACCAAAGAATATAGAGCACTGCCTCCTGTTCCCCATAAATCAAAGAGGTCTGCTTCCTCTGTCCGGTAGAAGCAAGATTTTCACACTCCTGTTCTCAAAACAACTCAAAATTTTGTTTTATCTTCACTGTGCAAACCAAAGATCCTGATTCTTAAATAACTCTTTGTCATGTTCCCTGTTGTATTCAAAGTTCTTTGTCCTGTTACTCAAGCAACCTGGAGTTCTATGCCTTGTTCCTTATATTAATCACGACTTCTGTTCTTTTCCCATTGGAACCCAGAATTATGTATCAAATTGCTAATAGAATCCAGGGCTCTGTGTCCTGTTCCCTATTCAACCCAAGGCCTCTGTTTCCTGTTCTCAGAAGAACCTAGAGTTGTGTGTCCTTGTAGAACCCAGTCCAGATTTTCATACACCCTTCATTCTCTGTAAGTTGCTAACTTTACCACGGCAACTTTTCTCTGTCCTGGGCGTGGCCCGCTGTGTTACCATGCTCGACATCTTCTTCATGAACTGGTGTCATCCCTTTCTCTGTCATTCTCTCTCTCTCTCTCTCTCTCTCACACGCCAGCCCTCTCCGTGCACTACCCTCAGTAATGGGCAGGCATTGATTATGGCTGATAATTCAGACCTTTCTTTGATGTGGATAATGCAGTCAGTCTCTCTCTCTCTCTCTCTCTCTCTCGCTCTCACACACAAAAACACACGCATACAAGTTCAAAAATGCTTTATTGCCATGATAATTTCGGTATGTCTTGCCAAACATTTACAAGAACATAGTGTAAAATAAAACACAAAAAAGTTGCATTATGAACAGTTATACTTTATGTACAAGGGTTTAATAAAATATATTTTATGATCATTTTTAATGTAAGAGAAAGAAGAAAAAATGAAATAAATAATTTTTACGATTCTTGATTATGGAGGGGCTTGACTGTCCCAGCAGTCATGGCAGGTGGCTACAGACTGTGCAGCCATGTTCTGCCAGCGATCCTCTTCTCCCGGGAGAATTTGAATTTTTTTGCAGTCAGGAAGGTTGAGAAATTTGTCGAGTGATTTTGGAATTTGGGGGAGAAATCTCTAATTTAGATGTATTTAACGCATTTGAGGACGAAGTACAGCGCTGTCTGCTGTGCTCCTGGTCGAGAGAGCACAGCCTTTCCTCCCCGGGCAGCCAGGCCTGTCTGCGTCTCTACCGCCAGGCTGTGCTCACTGACCTGTCCATCATCAATATTTTTACTTCCGCTGTGATGATAGTCAGCAGTCAGCGGAGCTTTTCTAATGCCAAGTCGTCCGTCTGTCCGTCCGTCCATCTGTCTGTCTGTCTGTCTGTCTGTCTGTCCACCGTCAACTTTTCACTTCAAATTTGAATATCTCAACAACTGTCTGATAACTTTTTTCTCATTTGGTGCGAGCCTTTCTTATAATATTCTGATGATCCCCTGTGAAAATTTGAAAATTCTACGTCCTGGTTTTTGAGAAATTCATCATTTTGGACTTAGAAAATCAGTGTTTATGCTCATTTTTTCAGTCTGTCCTTAATATCTCAAAAACTGTCATAACTTTTTGTCTGATTTCGTGTGAGCCTTCCTCATGAAGTTCTGAATATCCCCTGTGAAAATGAGAAAATTTACATCCAAGTTTTTGAGAAATTCAGCCTTTTGGAGTTAGAAAATCTGTGTTTGTGCTCATTTTTTTCAGAAATGATCATATCGTTCTGGATCATGTTATTCTGCATCATGTTTTTCCTCATCATTGTCCTGGATCATATTGTTCCAGATCATCATTCTGGATGAATTGTTCTGCATCATATTGTCCTATAAAAGTGTTAGAAGGATTGTGACTGCTATATTTGTGACGTCCTGGGGGGAAGGGTATTTGCTGGTTGTTAGTATTGCTTGATGTTAAGATGATTGAAGTAAATGATTGCAATTTGGTTCTATTGTTGTATTACATAAATTGAGACACCAAACTGTTTCACAGTATATTCTGGTTACCAAATGTGTCTTATGTGTTCATATTGCAATAGTTTTCAAGAATTTCTGAAATTAAGTTAGGACATGGACCTTTCACTCAGTGGAGCTCTCTAGGCCGACAGGCCTCTTGTTTAGATACTTATCAGTTGCAAATATTGGCCTAGTTCTGCCTCACATGCATTGTTTGGTGTTTTTCTCCGCATATGGAGGATGTTTCTGCAGAATTCTGCATGCAGGATTTCAGTTGGATGTTTCTGCCAACGAGCAAAGTCTTGTTTTGTAAGCGGACCCCACATTTCACTGCTATACAGTGCAATGGATTCAGTTATGGATTGAAATATTTTGAGCCCGATTCTGATATTTTCACTTGTCTCTTGTTGGCATAAAAAGCCCAGCCTGCTTTCTCCTTCAGTTCACAGCCAGGGTGAAACTCCCTGTTGAGCTTATCTTTAATACAAGGTATGAGTAGTTTTGTGCATATTGAATATTTGTTGTGTGAAATATAGTCTGGTTTCATGAAATCTGGATCATTTCTGGAAAATCAGGACTTTTGTCTTTTTTCAGATTTACTGCAAGGGCTCAGGTCTTGCGCAACAGGTCAACAGGTCTGTATTCTGCTGCAGTTCATTTGGTGGGCGACTGCAGGTCCAGATCATCTGCGTACAACAAAAATTTCATTTCCTTGTCCAGTAGAGTGAGACGAGGGAGCAGTTGATTGTTCTCAAGATTTGGCCAATTCATCAATATAAATGTTAAAAAGTGTGAGGCTTAGACTGCGGCCCAGTCACTCCTTGCCCCAGGTTGAAGGATTTGGTTCTCTCTCTCTCTCTCTCCATCTCTTTTTCTTTCTCTCTCTCTCGCTCACTCTCTTGCTTGCTGGGTCACTTCATATGAAATCAACAAATATTCAGACATGTCCCATGGGCATAGTCATGGATTTTCTTCAAACTTTTACAGAGTGTTGCTTTGGCTGCCGAATGAAAAAATACCCAGTTATAGCTCAATCGGCCTGATGGTTTTGATTTGTTGGCAGGTCAGAAAAGGGTGTGGCACCCCAGTTGGCGAAATTAGCATTTTTCCCATTTTCAATCAGCTGTAACTCTAGAATTAATAAAAGTAACTGCATGATTTTTTCTGGACTTGCTCTCTGGGCTCTGTACCACCCTTTAATGCCAATCAAAGTGTTTTAACCCTTTTATTGGGGTGTTGTAGGCACCCAAGAATGTTACTTTTACAAACCGGTAAAAAAATGCGCATATAAAGCCTGCCCCAGTAACACGCGTGTGTACTGCATCAGGCAATGTTGCACCGTGTGGGGATGGTTTTTGCTGCGTAACTTCCTCACGTGACAGTACAGCAGTGTATGTAGCATGCTAGATATTTTCGTGTCACATGAGGAAGTTACTCACCTTGTAGGGGCTACCTGCTGCAATGTTACACGTGCTCGACCAATCACAACGTGCAGACCTCTCATATGATGTGCAAACAAGTCACATGATGCATATACAAAGTATATATACGCGTGTCACTTGCCTCAGGCAAAGTTGCACCGTCTGGGGCAGGCTTAAGGGTACCATTCTCACATTCACCCTTCTGATGACATATGTGGGTTTTTGGTAATCTCAGCTATTAGTAATGGTAACAAGCTTTCTATAGCCACCAATTAGTATCCTATAGCATTTATTCTTCTTTTATAATATTGACTCTTATCCCCCTGTGGAGAGTGACCCTTTTTTGACCCCTTTTTTCAGGATTCAGGAGCCTATAAAACCTCAATAAAAGGGTTAAAACTACTTTAATTGGCTTTAATGGGGGTATTACAATGCCAAGAGAACAAGTCCTGAGAAAATCATGGGGTTAGCTTCATGAGTTCCAGAGTTACAGCCTTTTAAAAATGGAAAAAATGCTAATTTTGCTATCAGGGGTGCTACGCCCACTTTATTTACCTTTCAGAAAATCAAAACTAGAGGGCCGACTGAGCTAAAATTTGGAAAGTCTTCAATTGGCACCCAAAGCAAAATTCTCTCAGGGAGCCTTGGGTGACTTCATGTGGAATGACCCAGCTTGCTTCTCACCCTGTCATGCCATCAAAGCCCCAGAGGTCTGCGTGTGAGTGTGTGTGTGTGCGCATGTGCGTCTGTGTGTGTTCGAGTGTGTATACTTATGTGTGTATTCTCGCCCCTTACCCGACATGAAGTCTGTAAAACTTATAAGCATTCAGAGATCAAGGGTGAATCGGTAACTTCTGAGGCCCAATCTGTCTCCAGCTTAAGCCTACACACACTTAATACAACTTGATTAATAAATAAAAAGTTCAATGATTTCAATTCTTAATTAGCCTTGCCTGATGTCCAACAGTGGAATGTTCAGTGATAATGTTGTAAAAGTGGTCAGTTAACCCCATCAGTTAGATCCCTTTGGTTTTGGTGTAGAAAACATGGGTCAGCACTGGTGGAGGGGTGGGGCCCTCTCTGCGTGGTCAATGCTTGGGACGGCTTCACTGAAATGCATGCAGCTGGATCCAAAAGTTTCTTGACCCTTCCTGGATGTAGTCTTGAATATTCTGGACAAATTTTGGATGTTATTCTCATTCATATCTAACTGACACTCCAGTCACACTTTGTTTCCAGAAGAACATTACTGCGGACAAAGCAGGAGCGGCAGCCTCCCCGCCACCGTCACCATACCGGAACACAATTAATCATCTGTGGAAGCAGCTGCACAACTAAAAGGCCAAAGTAACGTCGAAAGATGATCCTCAGGAAGTGCGGAGAAGAAGCGGAAGATGAGGTGTTGCATAATCTGGTGTAATCGATTCTTCGGAGAGTGACGACTGCAATCAGGGTAAAAATGCAGACTTTATAAATGGTTGCACTTTTTACCCTTTGTGAATCCACTTTTTTTTATGATGTTATCTATTTTTAAAGTATATATTTATGAATGCACATTGTTTAGTAATCAGCCGAGCTGATGGAGTTTTCTTTATTGTCTCAGTTGTACAAAACTGCAAGATGTTTTTCTGTGGGTGAGTGACTTGGCACATGTCCTCTCCAAAGAGCCAATCAGGGTCCAGAACTTCTCGCACCCAGGGGATACTGTCTTTAGGCGCTGCGGCCCACATCCTCTCCACCACATAGAGCACCTCTATGTAAGCAACAGGTGATCAAAATCACTAACTCACCAAAAATGTGTTATGTCTGACTGTGTGTGGACGTCACTCATTTTTTCATTGGAAACGTTAAAATAATCTTGTGAATTGAATGTTGAAATCTGAAACTCATACTTCAGGTATTAAATCAATTGTTTTTTTTCCTGGATCTGATGGTCTCTGAACTATGGCACCGATTTCATTGCATGTCATTTGCTGCTGTAAATTTCTGGTTCAGGTTTGTCCAGTTTAGTTGAATGTAAAATAGTATTGATACATGAAAAAGTGGAAGACATAAATTCAGTTGTTTATTTTTCAAACAGCAGCTAATTTGCAAATGAAAATCAAACACTCAAACAGAGTATTCTACATTCATCCCCGATTTCTCTGAACACGCTGTTGTATTCACTGTCTGACAGACCACTTGCACATTTTTTTAGATTCTTCAACTAACGTTGTACACTATCATACATGGTCACATGTGTCAAAGAGATACTGAGGAAAATACATGCTGCTAAGGACAGTCACTGATTGGCGAGTTATGATCATATGATATTTCACGACGTCACCGATGGATGTCACTCTTTTTCCGTACTCGTACTCGGACGTCACACAGTTTTTGCTTTTCTTCCTCAGTACCTGAAGAGTGACAGCGAACATTTTCACACCCCTGTTACGCTGGAAGGTACTTTTACTAACCAAGCTATGCAACAAAGGGATAATTCAACATAATCTCAAAACGTGAAAACACTCGTTTTTCCCGGGGAGTCTAGATGTGTTTGCATGTGAGTGAGTGAATGTGTGTGAGTGTGTGTATGTGAGTGTGTGTGTCTCGCTCTCTCTCTGGGTGTGTGTGTGTGTGTGTGTGTGTGCGTGTGTTGCGGGGGGGGGGGAGTTCTACAGAGGAGGTGGTTTCACATTTCCTCACTGCTAGCTGTATCTAAGTAATTAATATTCATAATGGGATATGATGACAGAGCGTTTCCGCAGCCTTCGCTGAGCAATACTGCAGAGCAAAGGACAAAATGGAGAGATGGAGGAGCATATATTCAACACTGAGGCTCTGCAGCAAAACCCAGAAGTTCTAAACCAGACCCTTAAACTGTGGCCTCTTCTGACCCCTGACCCATATAAACTACTGCCCCCCGTAGGGTAGTCATCCCATTTGACCCACAAACATGAAGGCTCCATCCCCCATCCCCCACACCCCTCACTAGTGTCCAGTCCAGCAGCCAAACAACTATTCATTCCCTCTCATATGAGAAGCATTGGCTGGAAATACCATAATGTTTGCAAAACAGGGATACCAATATCAGGATAGTTAATACATTTAGATTGTGTTCCAATTTAATGCCAATGGTGACTGGCTTGAGCGCTCCTGGAATGCTGGTAGTGAAGGGTTTGAGCTCTGCTGTAGAGCTGATGGTGACGGGTTCGAGCTCAGCTGTAGTGGAGATGGTGATGAGTTCGAGATCAGCTGTAAAGCTGATGGTGATGGGTTCGAGCTCTGCTGTAGAGTTGATGGTGACGGGTTCGAGCTCTGCTGTAGTGGAGATGGTGATGGGTTTGAGCTCTGCTGTAGAGCTGATGGTGATGGGTTCGAGCTCTGCGGTAGAGCTGATGGTGATGGTTTCGAGCTCTGCTGTAGAGCTGATGGTGATGGGTTCGAGCTCTGCTGTAGAGTTGATGGTGACGGGTTCGAGTTCTGCTGTAGTGGAGATTGTGATGGGTTCCAGCTCTGCTGTAGAGCTGATGGTGATGGGTTCCAGCTCTGCTGTAGTGGAGATGGTGATGGGTTTGAGCTCTGCTGTAGAGCTGATGATGATGGGTTCGAGCTCTGCAGTAGAGCTGATGGTGACGGGTTTGAACTCTACTGTAGATCTGCTCCTGATGGTGATGCACTCTCTCCTCTACATTATAAAAATTTTATACCCCAGCAGGAAATGCATTTCCAGTTTAACCGGGCGGGGCTGCTGGCTCGCCGGGTCGACAGGAAATGAGTGTTTGGCTGGCAGCCAGCCCTGCTATTTCCAGCCAATCAGCAATTGGCAGTGTGACGGTTCTGGTCAGTTAATGGAACCCAGGGATACTTCACTGAAGCATCCAGAGCAATTAAAGGTGGGGGCGGGGTAGTGCTGCATGGGCCCATGGTCAGAGAGAGAGAGAGAGAGAGAGAGAGAGAGACATAGTGAGACAGAGCGGGTTTAGGAAGAGAAATAGGGATGGAGAGAGTGATGCAGAGGGGGAAGGATGCGGAGAGAAGGTGACAGACTAATAGAATGGTGGGGGTGTACAGAGTTTGTGTTTGTGAGGTTAGCATTGGCTTTGGTCAGATACAGATGCCTGTGTTTGTTTTTGTGGCCAAGCATTTCAGGATCTGTGAGTGTTTTGAGAGTTAAGGGCTTGTGGATGATTGATGTAGAGAGATGGGTGAACGGCAACCTTATACTTTGGGCTGAAGCGACTTCAGGATCCGTGAAGAACAGACCTGTATAATCCAAGAGTCAAATAGTAAAAGTCCTGCTTCATATTAATGGGTTCAGCCTGGTGTGCTCATGCATTAGGTCTATTGAGAAAGATGACTGGATGACTGGAGCAAAATCCTGGAGTGGACCTCTCCTTTTAAGATCTGGATTTATAGCAGTCATACTGAATTTGTTGAGGGTGAGTTTGCTCAGCTATGGAGCTGATGACTCTCCAGCGTGATGCACAATTATACTCTCCCCTTCCCAGTGCTGCGGGTGGACCATGCACAGATACGGGCGCACACACATACAGGGGCTGCAGTGCCGGCAGTCATGAATGACTTTGTCAGCTGTGTGTGGGTCATTATCCAGGCCATTTAGCATCGATCCTGACAGACAGCAACAGGAACTGGAACAGCTATCAGCTCTGAGCTTTCCATACTCCTGATCTTACAGCACAGGAAACTGAGACAACCGCACACACACAACACACACTCACGTACACACACACACACACACACACACACACACAAAACACACAACACAAAATCATACACACACAGCACGCACCACACTACACACACACACACACAGCACACATGCATACACACACGCACACCACACAGTACACACAGCTCACATACACATTGATAAATGCACAGACATATACACACATGCACTCGCATGTGCGGGGGCATATACACATACAGTCATGTAGAATCTCTCTGTCACTCACTCATATACATATACTCACAGACATATACACACATACACCGACATACGTTCACACACACACACACACACACACACACACACACACACACTCACACATTTATATGCACATATATCTACACACATACACGTACACGCATATGCACACACACTCCACACACATGCAAACACACAAATGCATGTACGCTCACACACTAACAGACCCATAGGTCCAGATACACTGACACACTCGCTGACTGAAGGTGTACGGTTACGATAGGACCAGGACAAAGTCGTTAAGGAGAACCAGAGCTGCGTCACATGACTGTATCTCCTCTCTGATTGGACCAGCTCACAGAATGATCAACAGCACCGGACATCTCACATTGATAATAGAATTTCAGGCAGAGAGAAAAAGAACTCCTTTTCTACCATAAATGTAAAAAATACAGACAACTTACACAGCACTTTAAAATCCAAATATATATACATTTAATACACATAGTAAGTTTGAGATGAGACCAATAATGTTAATTTACCTCTTGTTCTTTAAAGAACTCTTTCATCATCAAATAAATGCAGTATGAATTTACCCCCATATATGGTATTTATTATGTACATCTGATTGTGAGGCATTTATGTTGTTTCATATCTGATTTTGCTTTTTATACACAGTTGTATTGAAATGCTTTGGAAATGTGATCTCATTCAAAAATTTAGAATTTGAATTTGATTTGACTCAGATAGACAGAGAGAGAGAGAGAGAGAGAGAGAGAGAGGTAGATCTGCAGGCGGGGTGAGTAGCGCGCCCCAGATATGCAGGAGATAGCCCGAGTTGTTCCCGTGCCAACGCAGAGCAGGTCATGAGGGTTCACTCAGTCACATGATCCGAGTGTTCTCCCCCCCACCCCCCCCATTTGGAACTTACCGCTACATCAATGGGCCGCGGCTCAGGGCCATTACTCCAAAGAGAGGCATCATTCCAATAACAGCCATTCTGTTTCTCCCATTTAAACCCCAGTGCGCTGAATAATTCACAGCTCCCATCCTTTCTTCCTCTGACGGACACGTGGCTGACCTTAAATGAGAACGTACTAAAGGTTTGTGTGCCCACTCCGTTTTTAATATGGCCCTAAGCTTGAGGGAAAATTAGTGCTGGATTCATTCACTGCAAACGCACACGGGGCGGAGTCAGCACAGGAACTCTGAGCTCTTAGCAGGAAGTGAGAGCGTATCTCGGGTCAGGGAGAGCTCCACATTAGGGCACAGGCTGTAATAAAGAATTACAGGCTGTAATTAATTCAGGGGTACTCTCAGGGGTCAGAAGAGCTCCCCAAATTTCCCTTGACCTCCTCCAAGGACCTGATGGATTCCTCTCATCATTGTCTAAGACCTTTTTATTACCAACTATCTCTCTCTCTCTCTCTCTCTCTTTCTCTCTCTCTGTCCCTCCGCATCATTCTTTTTCTCATAATTTTTTACATGGAAAGGAAAAGCCTTCTGTGTATCCTGCGCATAGGAATATGCTGGAGGGACTCGGCGAACGCAAGTGTTCAGCAGTAACGGCTGAAAGCCTCATGATGTGGAGATTGAGACACATTTAGATTGACCGCGGTGGCTGCCTAGTTTTAAAGTTTTTTGTTCTCTCTCTTTAAAGGAGTGCATTTGGTTCAAGTTTTCAAGATGGAAAAGTTGTTGTGTTTTATTGAAAGTGAATGATCTCCCTGCTAAATCCTATCATTCTGCTGGGCCGTTTCTGACATCAGACATGCAGTTTTTCTTTTGTTCAAGTTTGTTTTTCTTTCAATGTTTCTCTCTATCCTCCCCTCTGTTCATCCTTCTTCCTCTCTCTCTCCATCCATCTCTCTTCCCTCTCTCCCTCTTTCTTCCCCTCTGTCTATCCTTCCCTCTCTCCCTTTCTCTTTTGCTCTCTCTGTCTCAGGGAGTCGGATAGCGGGCCCAGGGGAGATTAAATGGGATATTTAGTTGCAGCTTGATGAGGCCATTTAGCCATTAACCATCTCAAGTGAATGTGAACCCCCAAAACACACCTCGGCCAGTGTGCGCCCCCAAACACGCCTCAGCCTCGACACATCACCTCTAGATGCACCTCCCTCACTGTACACCCCTAAGACACGCCACAGCATCGCCGAAGCTTCTGAACGCACCTCGGCCACTGTACACCCCCAAACACGCCTCAGCCTCGCCTCACCTCGTGAATGCACCTCCCTCACTGTACACCCCCAAACACGCCTCAGCCTCGCCTCACCTCGTGAATGCACCTCCCTCACTGTACACCCCCAAACATGCCTCAGCCTCACTGTGCCTTCACAACACACCTCGGGCACCGTACAACCCCAAACACGCCCCAGCTGCGCCTCCTGAACGCCCCTCCCTCACTGTACGTTCCCAAACACGCCTCAGCCTCGCCACACCTTCACAACGCACCTCGGCCGCTGTACGCCATTCATACCCCACATCCTCCTCCCCACACCCCTATTCCCAACCCCCCTCTCTCACTTACACACACACACCCACACACAGGACACAGCCCACTCCCGGCCCCTGACTTTAAACAGACCACAAAGATTGAGAAGTTGAGAGCGAGAGAGAGAGAGAGCGAGAGAGAGGGGGGGTGACCGAGAGAGAGAGAGACAGAGAGACACCCACAATACAGGAAGAGAGTGAGCAATTCAGCAATTGCCGGACAGAGGAAAAGACCGAGTGAGAGAGAAAGAGAGAGAGAGAGAGAGAGCATCCAGCTTCTAGTAAGAGGAGAGAAAGTACTGATCGCAACTATTATCTCTCATCATTCCCTGGAAGCGCTTCACTCCATTTGTTTTACAGTTTTCTTCACAGTGTACTTGTAAAAAATTTTCATACTTTGAGTTTTACTTTTTCTCAGTGTTGTTTTACATTATTTCTTGCTGTTTGTTCAAATTCTTTTCGGCTTCCTTCCTGATTTGTGCCCTGGGACCTCGCTGTAAAATCGGGATAAATGCACCCTGCACGCTCCCGCTCAGTGGTGCTGTCTGTGAATCGCTCAGCACTCCAGTGCTTTTATTTGTGAGTTTGGTGTGACTGAAGCCGCGGGGGAGCTGGGATGCTCTGGGCGGATTGCTAGCTGGGATTGCCCCAACGCAGGGGACACTTTTCAAACCCTCTCAAAGAGCTGAGGAAAAGCTGAAAGGACTCCACACATCGTCAGCATGGGTCTCGCCACCTTTAGAGGTAAGTGCTCGAAAACTAAAAGCTTTCCTGGAAAATACTCCAGACGGTCCGATCCTATGGTGGTCTATGCGTTTCCCCTGTAATGTGCTCCATTTGTATCTCCAAAGCCAAAGGCACGAGGACCCTGCACATGTGCAAATAAGAGCATGATGATGACGTTTATAACTTCTGTACACTGCAAAATTACTTTTATAATCATTCCCAAAAATTAATTGGGTTAATTGCAACTGTTGCAATTTTTTTTTGTTCAGTTATTTAAAATCGCATTTGCAAATCTCTGTAATGTTCTCATTAAGCTGTTTGAAATTTTTCTGCAGTTGAAAGGTTTAACAAATTGTTTTGCAACAGATATTAACCAGCTTTGCTTTAATTCTTTCTATATTCCGAAGGCCGTCAGCATTGTGCTACTATCAGGCTGTAGTGTTTTTGTAAACAGAATCACTTGCTGCCTCTTCAGTCTGTCTGGACATCTCTTTCTCTCCTTTAGCACTTTAATTCTTTTCTTTATCTCTCCTTTATTACTCTTTGTATTCAGTTCTTTCCTACTTGGTACGTTCATTTATCCACTCTTCTCCAGACTCTCTCTCTCTTTCTCTCTCTCTCTGTCCACAGTGTCTATTTCAGTCCATCTTAGGGCTCGGATTCAGCACATCCGGAATCTCATCCAGTTTATTGTCATTCAATCCCGTGGCGTTCCCAGTGGTGTTCCCGGCATTCTGCTCTGGGTCCCACTGCCTGACCGTTTCGGTCCTAGGAGGGGAGAGCCGTGTTTGGGTCATCTGTAACCTCCCCCCAAGTGGAGCCGTGCCCCCTACGCTCCTCAAAGACTAGGGCTATGGCTAGGCTAACTGCAGGCTGCATCCTGCAGCTAAAAGCTGGCTAACGACAGCTAGATCTGCCAACACCAGGATTATGGGCAGCAGTGCTTCTGCATGTTAGATTCGCTTTCCTGAAAGAGGGGAAAATATGTGCCACCCATTCACCTGAAAAAGAAGGAAAGAGAGATGCAAACCAAAAAAAAAATCATATGGGGTAATTCTGTACTTTTATGCTTTTAGAATATATTTATTGTTATCAAAATTTGGTTAATTTGTTTATATATTTCACATTTTAATGCAATTTAATTTCCTGTAAAGGTTTTGAAACACAAATATCAAAACACATCATGCCAGAATACAGCATTTTATCCGTAACTTAAGAAACTAATAGAGAGAGAGAGAGAGAGAGAGAGAGAGAGAGACGGAGATTGACAGAAAGAGAAAACAGAGAGGGACGTCTGTAACGACAGCTGACCGTATAGGAGGTGGGACCCTGATTTGGGTGAGTGGGAGGGCATCAGTGGTTCGATCAGAGACAGGAGCACGCAGGGGTCATTGGAAGGTAGATTTAAAATAGCTGTCCTTGATGATGTCATCACTCTCCACAGTAACCTGGGGGAGTCTCTGCCACAGACCTTCCTCGGCCCCCCGGTCTCTTTGCTGACCTGGTAATGTGGCGAACTGGACGTTCGCGCGGCCTCGCAAAGATCTGCAACACCAACACAGCTCATACAATTTGGCTAAAAAATTTAAATTAGCCCTTTCATTAGAACTCAGTGCTGAACAATAAGAAAAAAAGCAATGAACAGGACAAGATTTGCTTTAGCAAATGGTCGAGCCAGACAGTAAATGGTTAAACCTGGCTGTCCCACTTTAATGTCAAATCCAGTGATTGAAAATCTGATAATGTGTTGAAGTGCAGAGCCAAAAAGCAGAAATCACGGTTTAGATAATTGTGGAGTGCGTTACAGTGTGCTTGTGTTTGGTCATGAAACGTTTCATGCTTGTGTTTGGCACACTGCAGCCATTCCATGCTCTTCCCTGACGCGTTTTGCCCGTTCGCTGTGATTTTGCTGCAGTTGGTGGAGTTACTCTTGGGTTGCCAGGTCTTGGTGTTAAATATCTAGGATGTGGGAGTGGCGTGGGGCGTTGCTTGTGAATAATGCGAGTTCCTGCATCTGCTGGGTTGCCAGGTCTTAATGCTAAATGTCTGGGGTCTGTGAGTGGCGTGGATCGGCGTTTGTGAATATTGCAGAGTCCTTGTTATGTGAATGTTGGCGTCACCTCATTGACTTTCCCGGGGTTTGTGCAACGTGTTTTGAAACCTCAGAAGTGCAGCTTTCAGGTGCTGTGATGTTACACTAAACCCACAACAGGGAACCCGTCATATGGATTAGAAGAGCAGGTGATCTGCTCAGCATGTCTCTGATACGGCAACTCTGCAGAGGCGCAAACCGTCCCTGACTGGTCTGAGTATCGCTTCACTGTTGAAATAACATAATTAATCCACCTAAACTGGCAGATGGGAGACATAAACTAAAGTTTCCCATCAGGCACAGGGCAGCGTATATCCAGGTTACACAGGGAGAGACGCTGGGCAGGTCCTCCTCTTCTCTCCTTCGGCTCTCTCCATCCCTCCTTAACCCTTTCGTCCGCAGCCCTTCTCTGTCTTGTTTCTCAGACTATGATTGCAAATAAATAGTAGGCCTGGGAACTTTTTAAAATACTTGTGGGAAAATTGTAGAATGTGTCAGAAGGAGAGGACAGGGTACAGGACAGGATGTGTAAGACAGGCAGAAAGGCCTCTGGCCTCTGTGCTGCTACACTCCAAATGTGAGAAATGTCTTCACTCTTTAGCCGGTACAGGCAGTGGAATCACTGCACTCAGAGCTCTGACCCAACAGGTAAGCGCTGTCCCATGGCATTCACCAAAAACCAGAGCTTAGACTGTCTTACTTAAGTTCAGTTAGATGTTTTTTACAGTGTCGGCCAGGGCCCATACTGAGGAGTCTGGACTATATCGCTAACTACAGAAATCGCGACAAAGTTTGCTACCATTTAATCCCTTACGATCCTACAGGAATGACTAAGTCCGAGTCTGTAGGGTTAATCCCAGAATTAGTCTGTCGCCCCCTACACAAGGTTAGTTCTGTGTCCGTTCGATGGGTCCCTGTACGTAAATAAATGTATTATTCAGATCCTAAAGTATGTTTTATTTGGAGCCTGGTATCAAGTAGTCAAGATTTTTTTTTCTTACAATAGTGGGTTTGTCTGACCGACTCCCCAAAAACGATCAAGTGTATTTGTCCCGTATTGCTTCTCCCCAGATAAAAGCATATCGCATCTGATGGTGAAACGCACTAGCATCCAGACACTGAGTGGTGTGATGTCCCGGCAGAGGGGCTGGGGTGTTTATTACCGATGTCGTGTCACTCAGATTGCATTTGTGTGTGTGTGTGTGTGTGTGTGTTTGTGTCTATATTTCACCAAACAGGTCCGTCATCGCAAAGTAACTGAGTGAATCCCTCATGTACTGGGTGCTTTAACCATTTAAGGCGTGGGAATAAAAACTTGGCGAGAGCATTTTTAACTGAAAAGTTCAGCAGTGATTCAACCGACTTAGAATGTTGGAAAAAGAAAGCTCTGAGTGGCTTGCAGCTAAAATGTTTGTCTGGGAGCCCTGTGGTTGGGTGTTAGAATCTCAGCCACGCCATTACCGGATATGGCCACAGATCTGCATGGGTGAGGCATGGGTCCCGCCAGGGATGTGTGGGACCAAGCCAGTCGAAATTTGTTAGTCTCATCGTTATCCTCCAACGGCATAAGCAGCGTGTGATTGGTGGTGCAACTGCACAGCGCAAAAGAAGCGAGGACTAGTCGTCACGGGATTCAGAGGAATTACGTTCCACCTCGTCTTCTTCCTGAGTTGATGGGAGCGGGTTGTTTAGTGGACTAAAATCTGTTGGCTGTGTTCAGGGCCCCCAACAAAAATGAAGCAATCCCAAGAAACATACTCAACAGGAGGAGGTTGGCATGGATGTCTGATACAGGGGACTCTTCCCAGACAGACATGCAAACAATGGCATCCCATAAACACAAAGCCTGCAGGTGACGAGGGAATGGTCTGTAAATATGCGATAAAGTCTGAAGTGCGTGCACCGTAAGACTGTGCTAACCAACCCTTAGAGATCTACCATGCCTTCTTTTTTTTTCTAAAAAGCACTATGGATTCTTGAAACAATCAGCTCATTACAGGTCTCCAACTGTTCAATGAGTGGTTTGCAAGGGTTGGAGTTACGACCTTTCGCCTTAGAACAAAGATCTAACAATAACTCACTAACTAACTAACTTACTAACTTACTAATATGAAACAGGAATACTTAAATTCACATCTTGGGCTATAAATGAAGTCCAAATCTAACCTGGAGTCCAGAGACATTGATCAGGAATCAATTGTTTTTGTTGATAATTTCACTTGTGTGTCCTTCAAACTCTTATTTTGGGGTGACCTCCAACGTTATTTAAGTGGGGTAATTGATTTGTGCTGCAGCATTATATGCTGCTGGTTAAACCAGTCCTGACTACTGAACCTCTGCACACTCCAGCCGCGGAGTAATAAAATTTTGTCAATGGCCGTAAACAGTACTCAGGACTAAATTAGCGCATAGTAGCAAAGCAGCCCTAAGGATTAAAAATCAACGTTGGTCCTAAACTAGCCAAATTATTAAGGAGGACAAAACCAGCCAGAGTGCAAAATCATTAACGAGAGTGCTAAACTGCATGAATGAATAAATCAGCGCTGATGACAAAATGGGCATTGAATACAAACTCCGCTGTACAGATGAGGTTGTCACATGAAGAAACAGTGGCGATGGAGAGATGCGCAGCCCCTTAGCCTCGCAGTGCTTTTTGGACAGTCAGCTCTGTGGGCCAGGGGCAGGAGGCGCAGTTTAGATTCACGCTCCGGATGATTACTTGATGACTTCATGGAAAATAAGCAGTCCCCCCCCCCCCCCCCCCCGCTTGCCTCCCCCCCAGTCTGACAATTAGATGGGCTGATGTGCCTTTGTCTCGGGAGTGGCAGGATGTGATGCGATTACTCTCCGGGACATCCTCCGTCCTGTCTTTTTTTTCTGCCGCTCTTAATGTGTAAATGTATCTAATGCTTCCTGTGCAGAGCTGCTTATCTGGCCGCTGTGGCATCTCTGTCTGAGAGCCCGGGGCTGGCAGGGCCTGCTCTCTCGCTGCCTCAGACTGATGGAGCTGATGGCTGCTCAGACTGAGCTCTGCTCTGCTAATCCTGATTCCTTCCTATAGATTTCCCTTCATTCGTGCTGACCGCCACTCCTCAGCTGGTTCGCCCCGCCATCCACCGTGCTTACACTTACTGGTGAAGTTGCGGGTACGAACCCTCAGTGGGGCATGTGGGTCTGACTTGCATCTGGAGAGGTGAAGTTGGGAACCTTTGTGCCCTTGAGCAAGGCCCTTAAACTAAAATCACTCCAGGGGTTTTACCCGTTTTTCGCTTTTCCTCTTCTCTCCCTTACTGTTAAATCTGGCGTTTTTTTCCCCGAGGGTGTTCTTTAAAAACAGAAAATATCAACGCTGGACCTCCAATAGTGAAATAAAGGGTTAAGAAAAAAGCCCTGTTCCGCCTGTCTTCGTTCTCTTCCCGGAATGACGGCCTTCAGCGTTCCTGCTGACATTCCAAGAGCATTCCGGATTTCACTGTTTATGAGCGTCCGAAATCCGAGGAAGGCTGGAAGGCTGGGTGAAAGCTTATATCCGGGCTTTTGTTCCGGGCGATGTCGAATTATGCAGCCTACAACAGACCGCTTGTGTTCTCTAGTTCCCTCTCGATTGCACTCCCACATTTTTATGCTTTCACAGGATAAGAGAGCCTCAGTAATCCTCATCTGCTGAGGAAGGGCTCTGACTTTTGACGGTATCTCTGCTCATTAAGAATGTTTCAGCAGGGGATTTCAGTCAAGGCAACAGTGAGGGAGGCATTTTAAATTACAGCTGTTAAATACTCCATGCATTCTGCTAAAGATTTCAGCGAAGAATTGACAGGATGGTGATCTGTTCACAGCAGGTCTGTGACATGTCAAAGTAGGCATGTGGCGAGTATAAAATGCCTAGTATTGTAAGGTGATGGTCAAAGTGGACGGCGGGCTGGTCAGTTGGTGAGTAGTGAGTTCAACTAGAAGCCGAGAACATTGCTTAATCTAGCTTGTCTAAATGATTTATAGTGTCACCATTTAGCTTATTTACTTCCGCAGCATTTTGGAGAATTCCATTCCAGGAAGGCCCCAGAAATCGCATTTCCACAGCAGTATTTTTCACGTGTCTCTGGTGAACTGAAATGAATCTGCTAAAATCATAGCCGTCTTACCACTGTCTCTTCAGCCAAGTGTGGACACTAAACACAGTCCCCAAAACTAAATTGAGTCATAATCTGCAAAAACGTCACCGCTGAGAATGATGAAATTGTTCATATCTCGGCCGTTCTTTGATATTTCAGGTTTCTCTAATGACCCCTTAAAATACAGTCTGTGCATTTTTCGATACTCAGGTTTCCAATGACCTGCAATACGTAGGTTTGTGGATATTTCTGGGTTCTCCAATGACTTGTAAAATGACAGCCTGTGATATTTGTGGAAATTTCAGGTTTCTTTAATGACCCCTGGCATGACAGGCTGTGAGTTTCTGGATATTTCAGGTTTCAATGACCCATCAAATGACATTCCTGCATTTCTGGATATTTCAGGTTTCTCTAATGACCTCTGGGATGACAGGATGTGCATTTCTGGATATTTCAGGTTTCATTAATGACCTCTGAAATGACATTCCTGCATTTCTGGATATTTCAGGTTTCTCTAATGACCTCTGGTATGACAGGCTGTGTGTTTCTGGCTATTTCAGGTTTCTCTAATGACCCCTGAAACCACAGTTTGTGTTTTTGTGGATGTTACAGGTTTCTCTGATGTGCCCTGAAGTTTTTGCCACCCTCGCGCCGGCCCCTCCCTTGGTGCTCCCCACCTCAGGATGGATGTGGCGCCCCCCCTCAGGGTGGATCCGGAAGCGCTGGACCTCCAGCAGGTGCCGGTCCTCTCCATCGACCAGATCCGAGCGATCCGCGCCAGCAATGACTACGTGGAGCGACCCGTGTGCCTCGAGCCCGCCACCCAATCGGGGCTGTTCTTCGTCACGGCTGAGCGGCACGGCAGGCCAATCGCACGCAGCCAGAGTTTGCACCACCACGCCCACCTGGCTCAGGTGAGCCAGTCCAGCACACTAAGCTCCCTGCTGTCCCGGAGCAGCACGGCATCAGACCAGCGGCTTCTGGCCCTTCCGTCGCGGTCCCGCCTGGGCCCCTCGCGGTCCTGCCAGCTGCCCATCCGCAGCCAGCCCAAACCGGAGCTCAAGGGGGACCTGGCCCTGGGGAAGCGGCTGGCAGAGGCCGGGGAGGCAGGGCGCCACTTGCTGATCTGTGAGCGCTGCAGCCGCTGTAAGTGCCAGGAGTGCGGAACGTTCCGGAAGCTGCCATCCTGCTGGCTGTGCGATGGGCGCTGCGTGTGCTCCGCGCAGTCCGCCGTGGAGAGCGTCACCTGCCTGTGCGTGGTGAAGGGCTTGTTCTACCACTGCTCTGCCGGCGAGGATGACGCCGGTGACGGAGGCTGCTCGGACCGACCGTGCTCCTGCGGCCCCGCCCATCGCGCCGCCCGCTGGGTTGCCATGGCGACGCTCTCGCTCTGCCTGCCCTGCCTGTGCTGCTACCCGCCGGCACGGCTCTGTCTGAGCGCGTGTGAAGGGGCGTACGACCGCGCCACGCGTCCAGGCTGCCGCTGCCGAAACACCAACATCGTCTGCCGCAAGATCTCCTCCTCTAACTCCGCCTCCTTCCCCAAAAGCCTGGAAAAACCTGTATGATGGGCAGAGCCACATCCGGCCCCTGCCTTGCCCTCTTGCCTCAAAGCAGACCCTCACTCACATTCCCAGAGGAGGAAAATTACACCGCAGTTATTAAACCGACGCTTTTGTCAAGAGTGACTCAGTTATTTAGCCTGAGCAGGGGCCAGTCCCCCATAGAGTAATGAGGGGTTAGGGGCCTTGCAGAAGGGCCCGACAGCTGCACTGATCTTTCTGTCGCTACACTGGGGCTTTAACCACTGACCATCTTAGCCCCAGTCAAGCATTTTAGCCACAAGGCTATTGGCGGCCCCAACGTTATCGGGACCAATACTTTTCAAAGTCCAGACTAGCAGCTGTCAGACCCCAGGCTCACACCAGTGCCATTTCCTGGATATAAAAGCTCCATTAACACCTGTTTTGTCCTGATTACATATTCTAGCTCTTTCTGTAGAGCCCAGCAGGGCAGGTCTGTTTCCATAGTGAGCTGAAGAGGAACAGAGCAGTCCTCATGCAGTGGGTGTGGTTACATTTATTACTGCCAGGCAGGTGCATGCGTAAGCCCTGCTGACGGGAGTGGGTGGGGGCAGGGAAGGCCGTTCATTCATAGATTGTCGTGACTCCCGCTCTTTTGGATCCAGGAGCAAGAGAAGTAGGGGCCTCTGATTTAGGTTGAAGGCATCTTTACTGCAGGAGAAGCGGACACACTTTGGAGATACAAATCGATACACTCTGGTGTTGTAAGAAAAGCGAAAGCACCGATGACACTGCAGGGCTATGAAACAAAGAAATGAGAGAGAGAGGGAGAGAGAGAGAGAGACATCAGCAAGCAAGTGGCGAACTCCTGATATGTGATTGGCTGGGCCCCAGAGCTTCTGTGGAAAGGACCAATGGGAATGCAGGGCCTCGCCCAACACTGGGGTGCCGCTCAAGTTTCTGGTCCCGCCAGCCCGACGCCACTTTCCCCCTCTACCCTCCCCCGCACTCGCCAGCCCAGCTCATTCAGTGCACTGTCCAGGAATGGATCTCCAGAGAGAAAGAGAGGGGACAATCAACTACAACAAGCTGGAGCCACAAAGACCAAAGTGGATAAATTTACGTGCATCATTCCTTTTGGGGGGGAGGGGCTATATTGGGTGAGGAATAGAGTGGTCACCTTGTCCTGTAAGAGTTGGGCCAATTATGTAATTGTTTTGGATTTAAAATGCTTGCCTGTAATTGGCTGAGTTTGCTTGGTTTGCTATAAGCAATGAAATACTCTCAGAAAGACCGTTTCTCAATGTGTGGGTCGCAGCCTTCGTAGGCTGCATTTCTAGCCTGTTACGTCATCGCAGGTTGTTCACTTGTGAGGGCGCCTTTGAATATAGCTGAGAAATGCAGCTTTTATCCTGCCTGATATCAGATGGGATTGTCAACATGGAAACTGACTGTAAACAGGCTGACAATTTTATCTGGTATCAGGTGAGACGAAGACTACACTTTTTCGGCTGTATTCGAAGGCGCCTTCACAAGGGAACAGCAGCCTAGAAATACAGCCTACCTGGGCTGTAGCCTATGTTTCGAGAAACGGCCGTAGTGCAAACCCCGCCCTCTGCTGGCTTTGATTGATTCATCTGTTCTGGTGCATTTGAGCCGATCACAGGAAAGTATTTGAATCCAAAATGATTTGGTGTTTGTTGCAGGTCTGGACTAAGCTAACCTTAAGACTTTTCTGAGGAAGGTGGGATTTCTGTATGAGTCGTGAAAGGAACGGAAGGTGCTGGACTGTCCCTCAAGCGGGTGTCAGGGGAGGTTACAGTGGCACAATCTTTTTGTCCAATGCATCAGTGAGAAACAAATGCTTTCTGTAAGCTGTGCAAATATGGATTAATTGCCTGAATGCACAGCCACCCAGTTTTACAGAATTACTTTAATATATTTTTGTATGTAAACACAATTATTATAACTGCATTTTTATTTTCATTCTGTTTGATTTTCCTAATATAGCAGTGAATGTTGAGTTCACCTTCAGCCAGTAGCCTGAGATGTTTTTACCTGTTAGAAATAAAGCTTTGTCAAGGGAGAGGAGTCATATGACAGAGACTGTGACACCAGGGTCTTGGAAGGTCGCTTAGCGGTGAAATTCATGATCGTAATCTCTGATTGGCTGGTTCGACAGCTCCTGTGCGAATGTGAATGTGTGATGCTTTCCTACAGAATTTAGTGTTGGTGCACCCTTCCCCTGTCTGATAGGTAAGTTAAGCTTCTGCAACAAAGTGTTCTGCATCAAAAATGATGTATAATTTGTGGGCCTTAATGTCAAGCTTACATATTTGCTATGTGACTTTTCCTCCATGTTAACCTTCATTTTACCAATGAAGACACTTTCCTAAAACTTGGATTGAGGGAAAGCAGCTTGCTGTTGTAACAATGTACGCTGTCGCTGAAGTATCAATGCAGAACATCTTTGACACATTCCGTCAGCATTACGCTCTCATCGCGGGAAACTTTGTTGCCGAAGCATAATTTAGCTTTAATCATCCGGTGATAAAAATTTCATTCTACAATGCAAACCTTACAGGTGCCCCCCCCACCCCCTTCACAAATTGAGTGGGCGCAGTGTATTGGCACATGTATTTTATAGGAGTGCTTCTCTGGTGCTGTTTGCTGGCTGTAGATTAACCACTATCAGTTTCCCCTCCTCTGCTAGTATGTATTGCTTTGGTACAAATGGCATCTTGTATGTTGCAAAAGACTTTAAGGAGTGTATAAATATATAAATATATGAAATTCTATATAAATGAATATATATAAATATAAATTTTACACTTATTTTTTCCGTTGCTGATGTTGTTGACGAGTTCACAGATATTTATTTAATTGGTTATAACGAGAGAGAAGAATTATTTATTTATTGGTAAGGAAATTGTGAATCAACTTGGCTCTTCTTTTTTTTTTTTATTATTTTTTTCTTTTTCTGTGGAGAGATTCGACAGCTATGGATGTTCCTGGCTGTTTATCCAAATAAAGGGTGCTTTTAACAAGCATTTCTCCTTCTCTGATCTGTTCTCTGATGCTCGGTAATCTTCACAACCGTGGCTCCTAATTCCATAAAAATTCACCCTGCTACATGCAGATATCTGATGTGTTCCATTGCAGAAGCACTTGATAAAATCACTGCAGCCTGTGAGAATTTGTTGCTTAATGTGGAATACATCTAATACCAGGATCTGGGCGGGGACCTTTGGGGGGACAGTTGCCAGATTCTCTGTAAAACGAAGTGCGGAGTGAGTGCTGGGTGACGTCTGCGTGATTTATACATTGCTGCAAAATATATGCTGTACAGTATATTTTCCCTCTTCCTGATCCCTCATGTTTTTGCTTATTTTTCATTAAAAAATAATTGTCCCCCTAAACCTATTAACTGGTTATGCCACTCTTGGCGGCAACAACTGCAATCGAATGTTTGCGATGACTGAAAATGAGTCTATCACATGGCGGTCGCAGAATTTCGGCCCACTCTTCTCAGCAAAATTGTTTTACCAGCCTCACTGGGGGCTTTTTGAGCATGAACTGCCTGTGTACGTCATGCCACAGGTTCTCAATCCGATTCAAGGCAGAACTTTTGCGAGGTCACTCTGAAACCTTAATTTTATTTCTTTTTAGCCATTCAGAAGTGGACTTGCTCATGTGCATTTGATGATTTTCTTGCTTTAGGTTACGAGCTGATGGCCACATTTTCTCCTTCAGGATTGTCTGATGGAGAGCAAAATTCATGGTCCCCTCAATTATGGCATTTCGATCAGGTCCTGAGACTGCTGAGCGATCCTAGATCATCACGCTACCGCTACGACAGTGCTGCTCTGCTTTTACTGTGGAATGCTATGTTAGCTTTGCGCTGGATGTAATGGGACCCATGTCTTTCAAAAAGTTACACTTTTAACCCATCAGTCCATAACATATTATACCAAAAATCTTTAGAATTATCAAGATGTTTTTTGTTTTTTTTGCCAATGTGAGGCAAGACTTTGTGTTCTTTTTGGTCAGCAGCTGTTTTCGCTGTGCAGCTCTCCCTTGGATGCCATTTTTGCCCAGTCCCTTTCTTACTGTGGATTTTTGAAAACTGACCTTAACTGAAACTAGTGAGGCTTGCAGTTCTTTAAATGGTAGCGTGGGTTACCGTTCTTTTGTGACCTCCTGGTTGAGTCATCAGTGCACTTAGGACTGAAGCTACCCACTACTGGGAAGGTTCACCGCTGTTCCTTTTGTTGATAACGGCTCTCGCCAGAGCCTAAGTCCCAGAGCCTTAGGAATGGCTTCATAACCCTTTTCAAACGGCAAAAGTCAACAACTTTGTTCCTCCTTGGTTCTTGAATTCATTTAGACAGCGACATCTTGTACTGCTTTTTTTCTACTTCATACTGTCAGATTGGTTTAATTTAAGTGATATTTAGATTCAACAGGCTGGCAATAATCGTGCCTGGGTGTGTCTGGTAAAATTGAACGCAACTATCAATGACATTTTTTGATTTGTTGATTTACTGACTGCTGGCAACTACTTTTTCCTCACAGGACCAAGTAGGGGTAGATAGCTTTTCCGATGTTGGGGGGAGTTTATGGAGATGTGTTGGTATATAGGGTGTGTTGGGTGTGGTATATAGAAATATTTCATTCTGTGGTTCATGTTGGGGTTTTGTATATCTTGGTGTATTAGGGTGCAGTATAGAAGCTGTGTTTGGTGTGACACATAAGCTGTGTTAGAGTATGGTATCAAGGTATGTTGGGTTGTGCTATACTGTATTGGTATGCTCAGTCAATCATTCCTTTATTTAACCAGATAAAGCCAATTGAGACCAAAGTCTCTTTTTCAGTAGTGATCTGGCATTGACTGTCTTATATAGAGCTGTATTGAGCTGTGGCAGTGTTCTGCAGGATATAGGGTATGTTTGTGTGCGGTATATAGAGCTGTGTTAGGGTGTGGTATATAGTCTATGTGGGGGTGTGGGATACAGAGTTGTGTCAGGGTGTAGTATATTGCTTATGTTGGGTGAGGTGCATAGAGCATGTCAGGTGCGGTATACAGAGTATGTTGGGGTGAGGTATTTAGACTAGTATCTCGGTGTGGTGAATGGGGCATTAGGTGTGGTACATAGAGCTATGTTACGGAGTGGTATGTATGGTATGTTTGGTGTGGTATACAAAGCTGTGTTAGGATATGATATATAGGGTATGTTGAGGTGTGATTTATAGAACTGTGTTGGGAAGTGGTAAATAGAGCTAAATTATGGTGTGGTATATAGTGTATGTTGGGTTTGGGATTTTAAGGTCCTTTAGTATGAGGTGTGTGGGGTATGTTTGGATTTAGAATATTGAGCTGTGTTGGGATTTGATATAAAGGGCCGTGTTAGGGTGTGGTACAAAGAGCTGTGTTAGGGTGCGGTATATAGAATTGTGTTACAGTGTGGTATATCTGGCATATATACATTAATCAGCCATAACTTAATGACCACTGACAGTCGAAAGGAATAACATTGATTATCTCATTAGGGTCAGCAGGTGGGATATATTTGGCAAGATGAGAATATTTTGTGCTCGAAGTTGATGTGTTGGAAACAGAAAAAATGGGCAGGCGTCAGGATGGGAGCGTTTTTGACTAGGGCCAACTTTTGATGGCAAGATGACTGGGTCAGAGCATCTCCAGAACTGCAGCTTTTGTGAATTGTCCCCAGTCTACAGTGGTTAGTACCTACCAAAGAGGTCAAAGAAAAGGAAAACCGATGAACCAACGACAGGTTCATGAATTGCCAAGGCTCATTGATGCTCGTGGCGAACGAAAGCTGGCCCTGCGGTCCGATCCAACAGACGAGTCACTGTAGCTCAAATTGCTGAAAGAAGTTCATGCTGGTTCTGATGGAAGGGTGTCCGAGTACATAGTGCACTGCAGTCTGTTGCGTATGGGGCTGCGCAGTCACAGATCGGTCGAGGTGCTCAGACTGACCTCTTTACTTTGCTGAAGGTGCCTGCAGTTGACACGTGGGCATCAGAATTGGACCACAGGGCGATGGAAGAAGATGGCCAGGTCTGATGAATCACTTCTTATGCATCTTGTGGATGGCCTGGTGTGTGTGCGTCATTTACCTGGGGAAGACATGGCACCAGGATGCACTATGGGATGTTGGCAGGCCAGCGGAAGCAGAGTGATTCTTTGGGGAATGTTCTGTTGGGAAACCTTCAGTCCTGCCATTTATGTGGATTTTAATTTGACACATATCACCTACCTAAACATTGTTACAGATGGAGCACAGCCCTTCATGGAAACTGTATTCCTTAATTGCAGTGGCCTCTTTCAGTAGGATAATGTCCTCTGCCACTGTGCAAAACAGGGATGGTCTGAGGACCACAACAACAAGTTGAGGGTGTTGACTTAGCCTCCAAATTCCCCAGATCTGAATGTAATCAGGCATTTGTGCGATGTCCTGGACAAACAAGTCCGATCTATGGAGGACCCAGCTCGCTACTTACAGGACTTAGTATATGCTGCTAACGTTTTGGTGCCAGATGTGGCTGTACACCTTTAGAGGCTTAGTGTGGTCAATACCTTGATGGGTCAGGGCTGTTTTGGCGACAAAACGTGGACCTGCACAATATAAGACAAGTTATCATAATATTGTGGCTGATTGGTGTGGATCTGTGTTAGGGTGTGTTATATGGGGTATGTTGGGGTTTGATATACACAGCTGTGTTGGGGTTTGTTATATTGAGAAATGTCATAGTGTGATATATAGGGTGTCTTTGGTGTGGTATATAGAGCTGTGTTTGGGTTTAATATGTAGGGTACGTTGACTTGTGGTATATAGACCTGTATTTGGGTGTAGTGTATAGAACTATGTTACGGTGAAATACATAGGTATGTCAGATGTGGTATATAGAGCTGTATTAGGGTGTGGTATAAAGGGTATGTTGTGGTGTGTTTTATAATGTATTGTATGTTGGGTGTGGTTCTTAAAGCTGCTTTAGTGTGCTGTGTATAGGGTATGTTGGAGTTTGGTATATAGAGCTGTCTTGGGGTGTGGTATATAGACCTAGGTTAGGGTGAGGTACAAACTTTGTATATAGAATTGTTGTGGTATGTTATATGGAGCTGTGTTTGGGTGTGGTACGCAGGGTATGTTACTTTTGTACATCTGGATATAAAGCTGTTTTAGGTGTGGTCTATGGGTATGCTGGGGATAGGTATATATAGGTATATATAAAGCAGTGTTGGGGTTTGTTATATAGTGCTGTGTGTTGGGGTGTGATATAGAGGGTATGTTGGGTGTGTTATATAGATTTGTGTTCGGGTGTGGTATATATGGTATGTTACATGTGGATATAGAGCTGTGTTAGGGTGTTGTACAGAGGTATGTTTGGATAGGTATATAAAGCTATGTTGGGTTTGTTATATAGAGTTGTGTCTGGGTGCAATATAGAGGGTATTTTGGGTATGTTATATAGAGCTGTGTTCGTGTGTGGCATATATGGTATGTTGCATGCAGATATAGAGCTGTGTTAGGGTATTGTATATAGGTACGTTGGGGTAGGTATGTACAGTCATGTTGGGCTTGTTATATAGTGCTCTGTGTTGGGGAGTGATATAGAGGATATGTTGGGTGTTTTATATAGAGCTGTGTTCGGGTGTGGTATACATGGTATGTTGCATGCGAATATAGGGCTGTGTTCGGGTGTTGTATATAGGTATGTTGGGGTAGGTATATACAGTCATGTTGGGTTTGTCATATAGAGGTGTGTTGGGGTGCAATATAGAGGGTTTGTTGGGTGTGCTATATAAAGCTGTGTTTGGGTATGGTATATATGATATGTTGCATGCGGACATAGAGCTGCTTTAGGGCGTGGTATATGGGTATGTTGGGGTGAGGTAGATACAGCTGTGTTGGGTTTGTTATATAGGGCTGTGTGTTGGGGTGCGATATAGAGTGTATGCAGGGTGTGCTATATAGTAGTGCTGTGATCGGGATGTGGTATATAGGATATGTTGGAGTTTGGTATATAAAGCTGTGTTAAGCTGTGGCATATAGCATATTTTGGGGTGAGGTATATGGTGTACATTGGGTTGTGATTTATACATTGGGTTGGGGTGCATTCTAGCTTTGTCTGAGGATGGCTATTGCACTCCTGCTCTGTTTTGGTCTATAAATAAATAATCAACGGCAGCTCAGCCTAATGGCATCTGAGAAAGAATAATGGTGTGTGTGTGTATGTGTGTGTGTGTGTGCGCGTCTGTGCATGTTTTTGCGCGAGATAAAATTTATTGGTTTTAGTGTGCATGAGCTCATGCGTGTGTGTGTGTGTGTGTGCGTGTACATGCGTGTGTGTGTAAGTGTCTATGTGTGCATGTGCAGATACAGACGGACGTTTGCATGCTGCATTTATGTGTGGGCATGTGTGTGATTTCATGTGTTTACATGTGCAAAAGGAGTGGAAGTGTGTGTATTTATGAATGTTCATATGTTTTCTTGTGTCATGTGCGTGTGCGTGTGCACAGGTACTTGTGTGTGGTCATTGATAAGGCCCATTAAAGCAGACTCACCCCCCCCGGGTCCCGTGCTCACTGATTCAGTCAGACACACTAATGTGTGAAGTGACAGACATGGCCTCACCCCTCCCCTCAGAGAGAGCCGTGTATCTGTAGCATGTCTGCGAAATCAATAATGCAGCCCTGTTCTGCTCTACCCCCCCCTGCACACCATCCCCCATTCACATATCTGTGTGTAAAACCTCTGTCCCGTCAGCATCACAAGCTGGGAGAAACTCCTACTGCCTTTCTGACAAAGAGACAATTCTATGAAATCTCATTCACTAAGTGAAGTTCTCTTTCACAAAAGAAAACATCTACTCAATGTCTCTTGCAAAAGGAAAAACTTACACGCAATCCATCTCAAGAAGGGAAATTTCAACACAATCCCATTAGCACCGAGAGACATGCTATCTCTTCCATACAGAGATACATTTGCACCAGTGATTTCAAACTTCATTCCTGGGGGGCCAAGGTCTCTTTTTATTTCTGTGATTTTACTTGAATCCACTTCCAATATCAGGGAAGTTATTCTAAATCTATCTGTGTTGAAGCTTGGAGGCTGGACTGATAACAATAGAGTTGTAAGTTTAAACTCCCGGTCGGGCTTAGGATTCTGACTTGTATCAGGAGAGAAGTTGGGAAGAACTCTGTTGTTGGGCCCTTGAGCGAGGCCCTTAACCCCAAAAGTGCTTCAGGGGTTTTAACCTTATTTCTCTCTCTTGCTCTCTCTGCTTGCAACTGCTCTGTCTGGCATTTCTCCCAGGGCGTCTTTGGAAAAGAGAAACACGTTTCACCGGACCTCCCCTAGTTAAATAAAGGCTAAATAAACAGTGAACCCCAGGGGTGCTTTTCTTCAACACAATATTTTTTTGATTTGCTGCAGAAGTTGGGGGACAAACTCCTGGAGCCTGCCCTTTGACATCTGACCTTTAACCCCTCAGCAGGGAGAATAGGTGTGAAAGGTGAAAGGTTGCACTCTTTACCCTGCTGGCCCCACTGCCCTCCCAGCCTCCCGCATCTATGTGGTCCTGTTCTTCTCTCCCAGGCAGTGTCCCGGGCTGCAGGACCTCTCAGTGTGTTTGGAACAAAAAACCTGTCAGTCAAAACCCGTTAGTCTGTCAATCACAAGCCGTTCAGTCAAACACCTCCTTGTGAGAGTTCTTAATCACAGTAGGGTGACCAATCACAGCAGTTCAACTCTGCCACTGCTGTCAGCTGACCATTATTATTTAAGAGTTTGATGCCAACCCTGCCCAACCCTGTTCCTGGAGATATACTGCCCTGTCGGTTTTCACTCCAACCCTGACAAAGTACAGCACATTCAACAGCTAGAGCGGGGCTGCCCAACCCTGCTGCTGTAGTTCGACAATCCAGTCGGTTTTTACTTCAACTCTAACAAAGTACTCCCCACTCTGCAGCAAGAATACTTCTTGTGCTACAATATAGTCAGATGTGACAAATTACAGCAGAAATCACCGTGGGTCTCCAGGTACCAGACTGAGCATTCCTTTTTCACTTTTAAAATAAAAGCAGTAAACAATCAAGAACATGCTGTATTACCACTGATATCACACTCTTACTGAAGCTTCTGCTTTAACTAACTAAGAACACGGCCCTGAGCATAAAGTATGATGAACGGCTTCCAAGGCTTCACCCCCAGCTCTCTACATCACTCTCCCCACTTACTCCTGGGGATACATCACTTTATTTGCTGATTTAAAATATATAAAGAACAAAATTGACAACAATAAGTTGTAAAATTATGCATACATGTGAAAATTTTAAATAAATCCTGATTCATTACCTAAAAATTCCATGCAGTGTAGCTTGTCAACAATTTTTTGGATTAGGATTTTATCTATTTGCTGTTTTTCCTTTCGGAGCCTACACATTGTGTAGGTGTGAAATCCATGCAAAGTTTTATTAACAAGGACCCTGATCTCCTTGGCATTTCTCTCAGGGTAATCATGAATAACAACCAGGGGGGGCTCAGTGGACCTTCCTGAGGAAAAGTATTTATACAGTGGCCTGAAGTACCTGTGGAGTATTTCTAAATGAACTCATCGTGTTTTTATAAAGTAAACCAATCAGTCAAATTCCTGGGCTTTCCAGGGTGACCTAGGTCTCTGGTATAGGGGTAGTTTGCCTTTTACTGGGTGGTTCACCCCAGTCAGGTGTTGGCGTAGTTAGTGGGCAACAGCAGATGATGTCCTGGGTCAAAGCCAGGACTGCTGGCAGGATCCAACATGGCTGACAGAGTACCCCAGAGAGAGGCGTGAAGCTGGAACACAGGCTGCCTGAACAGGGAACCGCTTGTCTCCTGACACTGGTAACTGATCATTTTTTAAAAAGGGTAGCACTCTTTCAGATCTTTTCCGAGATTAGGTCTTAAAAAGAATAGATTTTATGTGAATATATCAGTGAAAATGGCTGATACCAGCCCAGTGTTTCACTCAGCCTATGCAAGGGCTGCAGTGAGACAGAAGGTTGTAAGAGATGTGTTACTCTGAGATGAACAAGCCTCCTCTCTAAAGAGCACGGCTTCGACTCAGAGCAGGCCTGGCTCTGTTCAAGAAGTACAAAGAATGAGGGGTTATGTACCACTGCAGTAGTTTAGAGGAGTGGGTGCTTTTAAAGGAGGTCTGGAGAGCTGGGTGCATTAATTGGCTGCAGAGGACAGTCTAGAGCAGGGGCTGATGGGAACATTTATAATCTTCAGGGGTCATGGGTGATGTGGCAGAGCGCAAAGGCTGTGAATTTTAGAATTTTGGGGTTAATATCCCCCTTATTCTTCTCCCGCCACTTTATTCTACAACTCCTGCAATTATGATGAATTCATGACACATAGAGGATGTTCATCCAGCCTTTTTACTTCATTGAGAACAGTCACTCACAGGTCGACGAAAATCCCCAGGTGCCCTAAAGCAGTCACTCCCAAAATCGATAGGCTTCGTGACCTTAGCTCACGCAAGGTCCATGCCAAATATGAAATGAATACATAAAGAACTGTGACCTGTAGAGCGCTCACAAGAAATCTCTACGGATGCGGCGCAAAGATCGCTGATCCGTAGTGTCCCCGACTCGTCGTCTGGAGATACATTAGACAAATCGCAAACATGACACAAAACATTTTTTTTGCTTACTAACTTATCATTTAGGCTACATTAAACACAGCTCACAGAAATTTCATTAATTATTTAATTAATGACATTTTTTTTCCCCACAATCAAAAAAATTGAATGGAAAAAGAAAAAATATCTCTTAATCCTGAGGAAGAAATTAATCATCTGGTAATTAGCATTTCTAAAGGAGATGCCAACACAAATCTGAAAATGTACATTAGTCTGCAGTTAAAAGAGAGCTTACAACCCTCAATGAGGTGTTGGACTTAGCTAATTGAGAGGTGGCATAAAACCAACAAGAGAGGTGGCAATAGTAACGATGGAAAGGATTATTAAACTGCTGAAAGTGGCAAACAAAGTTGGTTGTTCCCAATCAGCTGCATCTAAAGTTTGGTGCAAGAATAAACAGAACGTGAAGGTTATGAAAGGAAAACATACGGGTTGACCAGAGAAGAATTCAAAGTGTCAGGACAGAAAAGTCAAAGCAGTTTGCCTTGAAAAATACACAATACAAATGAAAAACAAATGGGCAGAAACAGGAGTTAATATTTTGTAACAGAACTATAAGAAATCAGCTGAATGAAATGGGATTTGCACACAGAAAAGCCAAATGAAAACCAGCACTAACATCTAAACAGAGGAAAGCAAGGTTACAGTGGGCCAAAGAGAAGAGAACATTTTATCTCTTTTCCTCTCCCTCACTCCACTGTCCACTCCACAGAACTCAATCCTCATTTTAGAATACATGCTACATATACAAAACCCAATACCAATGTAGTTTGAACTTTGTGTGAATAGGAACAGAATAAAATGCTGTGCAAATCCTTTTCGACCTATATTCAATTGAGTAGACTACAAAGACAAGATATTTAATGTTCAAGCTGATAAACTTCATTGTTTTTTTTGGAAATATTCACTCATTTTGTATTTGATGCCTGCAACACGTTCCAAAAAAGCTGGGATAGGAGCATGTTAACCACTGTGTTACATCATTTTTCCTTTTAACAATACTCAATAAGCGTTTGGGAACTGAGGACACTAATTGTAGAAGCTTTGCTGGAATTCTTTCCCATTCTTGCTTGATGTACGACTTCAGTTGCTCAACAGTCCGGGGTCTCCGCTGTCGTATTTTGTGCTTCATAATGCGCCACGTATTTTCAATGGGAGACAGGTCTGGACTGCTGGTGGGCCAGTCTATTACCCGCGCTCTTTTACTACGAAGCCACGCTGTTGTAACATGTGCAGAATGTGGCTTGGCATTGTCTTGCTGAAATTAGCAGGGACGTCCCTGATAAAGACGTCACTTGGATGGCAGCATATGTTGCTCCAAAACCTGTATGTACCTTTCAGCATTAATGGTGCCTTCATAGATGTGCAAGTTACCCCTGCCATGGGCACTAACACATGCCCATACCATCACAGATGCTGGATTTTGAACTTTGTGCTGATAACAATCTGAATGGTTCTTTTCTTCTTTAGCCTGGAGGACACAATGTCCATGATGTCCGAAAACAATTTGAAACGTGGGCTCGTCAGACCACAGCACACTTTTTCACTTTGTATTAGTCTATCTCAGATGACCTTGGGCCCAGAGAAGCCGGCGGCATTTTTGGGAGTTGTTGATATATGGCTTTCATTTTGCATGGTAGAGTTTTAGCTTGCACTTGTAGATGTAGTGACAAACTGTATTAACTGACAATGGTTTTCTGAAGTGTTCCTGAGCCCACATGGTAATATTCTTCACAGAATGATGTTGGTTTTTAATGCAGTGCCGCCTGGGGGACCGACAGTAACAGGTATTTAATGTTGATTTTCGGCCTTGCTGCTTACATGTAGAGATTTCTCAGGATTCTCTGAATCTTTTGATGATATTATGGACTGTAGATGATGAAATCCCTAAGTTCCTTGCAAGTGCGCATTGAGGAACGTTGTCCTTAAACTGTTAGACTATTTGCTCACGCAGTTGTGCATTAAGTGGTGAACCTCGCCCCAGCCTTGCTTGTGAACGACTGAGCCTTATGGGGATGCTCCTTTTATACATAATCATGACACTCACCTGTTTCCAATTAACCCATTCACCTATGGAATGTTCCAAACAGGTGTTTTTTGAGCATTCCTCAACTTTCCCAGTCTTTTGTTGCCCCTGTCCCAGCTTTTCTGGAACTTGTCACAGGCATCAAATTCAAAATGAGTGAATATTTCCAAAAAACAATAAAGTTTATCAGTTTGAATATTAAATATCTTGTCTTTGTAGTGTTGACAATTGAATATAGGTCAAAAAGGATTTGCAAATCATTGTATTCTGTTTTTATTCACATTTTACACTCAATGTCCAAACTTCACTGGAATTGGGGTTAGGGGCGAAGCGAGAACCGGGAATTGGGGTGGCACAGACACTTCCCTTTATGACAATTAGGATAGTCCTGGCTAGTTCTCAATTATTTTCCTTTATTGTCGCGTTTTCCAATTATCGTAATAGGCAACTGAAGACACGGTTTCTCATGCGATCTAACAGCGAAGTCAGGGGGTAAATTCCGTAAAACTGAGAATTGGGGTGGACGTAACCTCTGTTTTAAAGAATTATTAGTCCTGAGCTGTTTGCAGTCATTTTCATGATTAACAAAATGTTCACTCCGAGAGCGCTCCGCACTTAACAGGTGCTGCTTGCTCTCCCCGATTAGATAAGATGACAATCATTCATCTGAACGCGTTAGCTTAATTTAAATAAACTTTATTCAAAATTACTCTCGGTATTGAGTGGGAAAAAAAGTGGCACTTGGCAGTGAAATAGGCTATAAAAAGCATGCGGCTCAATTTGACGTTGATTTAAATTATGTAAAACGTCCAGATGAATGATTGTCGTCTTACCTAATCGGGGAGAACAAATAACACCTGTTCACTGTGGAGCGCTCTCGGAGTGAACATTTTGTTAATCATGAAAATGACTGCGAATAGGTCAGGACTCAGGACTAATAATTCTTTAAAACAGATGTTTTGTCCACCCCAATTCTCAGTTTTACGGAATTTACCTCATGACTTCGCTGTTAGATCACATGAGAAACCGTGTCTTCAGTTGCCTATTACGATAATTGGAAAACGCGTCAATAAAGAAAAATAATTGAGAACTAGCCAGGACTATCCTAATTGTCATAAAGTATCATTGTCATTTCCCAGAGTATCACCCTCCCTCCACCTGTTTGTCTTTTTCCCATGGTGCATCCTGATGCCGTCTCTTCCCAGGTAAGTGGTGCACACACGCCCAACTGAAGAACATGATGTGAAGGAAAATGGGTCTCACTGGACTGGGCGACTTTCTTCAGTTGCTCCAAGGTCCAGTTCTGAAGCTCAGGTGACCATTGGGTGCCAGTATTAGAGGTGGATCATAGGTAGAGTGGACATTCTGACTCGTCTGCAAGATAAAAAGTGAAATTCACAGCATGTTCATGGTTTGTCCCTCCTTGTGCCTCTGTCAGTAGGTCCCCACATCTCCTGTCAGGGAGCACCACAAAAGTCTTGTGACCCACTCGTCAGGCAATAACAATTTGGCCCTTGTCAAAGTCATTCAGTTCCCATTTCTCCCACACCCCACACACTGCACCGACTGTTCGCTTACAGTCTATGATCTGTCTGCAAACCTCGATGTGCACCATTATTATTATTAATAAATCAACATTATTCGTGGCATCAGTGAGTGGTTTGAATTTTCTTTCGCTCATTGGTGTACAATGTACAATGCCACTGAATGCAATTTACATTCAAGACCACAATGTTATAGATTACTGCATAAAGTAGATTGCACATTGCTGCCTAAAGCGCAATATGATCCATCTCTATTGAACTCCGCATTGCTCTAGATTAATGCATATCATAAAATGCACATTGTTCTTGAACAGAGATTCTAGTGTTTCTGTGGAATGCTGTCATTCTCTGGTGTGAAAAAACTTCTTCATGTGAATTCCACTGTAAGTGTACAAATTACATCAGCCCTTCCCATTCACAGCTCCGCCCTACAGATAGCTCTGTACTGTCACTCTTGCTTTACCTTTTATCTTTATAAGATAATCGACAGCATTATTTAGAATATATTATTACCATGAAGCCATGAAGTCAGACAGGGTTATTGGATTAGGGTCTGTCCATCCGTCCGAGCAACAACAGGGACAAGATTTTTCTGAAAGTATTACACCCAGATGCGTGAAATTTTGTATGTTTAATGAGCTACTTGTGATGTACGTTGAGTTAGAAATTGATGTCGCAGCATATTTTTACAGAGTTATGGCTCTTGATCGTGGTGGGGGACAGTATCGACACTGTTGTCTTGTTCATTCAGTATCTTCATTCATATATCCAAAGCTGATGAAATTGTAATATGAGACAGAATTCAAATGATCATAAAATATTTTGCTTCGGAAACTTATTGAGCTAGGACCAGATTTATAGAGACACATGCTGATAATTTGAATTCAGTCGTATACAAATTACCTTTATAGATACTTTATGGCTTAAATAATAATGGCTTAAATAATTCAGTTATATTCATTTCCAAGGGTATATTCAATACTTTACCTACCCCAGTGCATGCTTCATACAAACACTCATGCACTTAATTCTGCATCTACTGTGAAATGCGAGGCTTTTCCCAGGGAGGAACAGTCACTGAGATGTGAGGAGAGTGGATGAATCGTCAGTGAAGTTATATAGAGGGAAAGAGAGAGACAGAGGCTGGGAAAGAGTTTGTGTGTTTTCACAGATGTTTTTGGTATATCCTGTTGTGTTCCTCAGGGATGTGTGTGAGATTCTCACTGTGATAAAGCTGGATGGGTTCTGTAAGCATTTGCCAGGGCTCTTCTCTGAGTTAACTCTCGTTCTGCAATGGTAGCTAATTCTCTTGGTTTTTATGTGTTTGGAATCATGCTGTAGTAACTAGTCATGTTATGGCAGCAGTGTACGTGGGTGTGTGTGCGCGAGTGTTTGTGTATATTTGGATGGGTGCTTATGCATATATTTGTCAATGAATGCGTACGTGTGTGTCTTTACATGAGTGTGAGTGTATGTTTCCAAAGTGAGTGTCTGTACATATATGTGTCTGTGTGAGTGTTGCATGTGTGCATATATGGCCAGTGTGTATGTGTGTTTGTTTGTGTGTATGTGTGTGTGTGTCTGTTGGTGTGTGTGCGTGTGTGTATGTGTAATCCTGGGTTTAGTGGCTTCAGATAAGAGGCAGGAAATGCCTCTGCGTTCCCTGCATTTTTCCGACTGTTCTAAACTGCTGAGGGCATCGATCAGACCGGAAACATGGCCAGGCCGGAGGGGGCCGGGGGGGTCCGGGGCCGTCCGGGGGGAGGGGGGCACATGGGAGCCGAGGCCAGGGCCTGCTGCCCTTTATCTCCTGATCTCTGCCCTCTTACACACACAAACACACACACACATGCACACACATGCACACACACACACGCACACATACCTATGTGCTCATTATTAGACCTTGAGCTACAGGGCAGAACTCGGTGCACGATCAATACCCCAGCATTTCAACTGCAACAAGCACATAATTAAATGAAGTAAAATCAATAATCGCTGCAGAATATGAACACTAACATGCGTTTCAGTCACCGTTCGGGAAACACAAATGCTAAATCCATTTATAGAAACATTTTCCAGCTCTCGGTGTACTGTAAATTACTGCCGATGTGTATAAAATGTGTTTCGATGGTACAGAGCTGTGTGAATGTTTATATGCCTTATGCCCTGAATTTCACTGCACTGGCCAGTCTATGAATAAAAGGAAAGGTAATCAATTATTTAGGAGCTTCGCTCGCCTCATATCCGCCCGACGCTGGTGTTTTTCTCTCGGCTAAGTGCATGTTTAACTGTGTCCTACTGCTGTCAGAGCCAGGGCTGTGTAAGCAGGGCAGGGCAAAGTCTGCAGGTCACCGCACACACCCTCTCAGCACACACCTCACACCGCACACACCCATCCAGCGCACACCTCACATCGCACACACCCACCCAGCACACACCTCACACCGCACACACCCAGCCAGCACACACCTCACACCGCACACACTCACCGAGCACTCACCGAGCACACACCTCACACCGCACACACCAACCCAGTACACACCTCACACCGCACACACCAACCCAGTACACACCTCACACCGCACACACCCACCCAGCACACATCTCACATCGCACACACCCATCCAGTACACACCTCACACCGCACACACCCACCCAGTACACACCTCACACCGCACACACCAACCCAGTACACACCTCACACCGCACACACCAACCCAGTACACACCTCACACCGCACACACCCACCCAGTACACACCTCACACCGCACACACCAACCCAGTACACACCTCACACCGCACACACCCACCCAGCACACATCTCACATCGCACACACCCACCCAGCACACACCTCACACTGCACACACCCACCCAGCACACACCTCACACCTCACACACCTCACACCACACACACCCACCCAGCACACACGTCACATCGCACACACCCACCCAGCACACACCTCACACCGCACACACCCACCCAGCACACACCTCACACCGCACACACCAACCCAGCACACACCTCACACCGCACACACCCACCCAGTACACACCTCACACCGCACACACCAACCCAGCACGCACCTCGCACCGCACACACCAACCCAGTACACACCTCACACCGCACACACCCACCCAGCACACATCTCACATTGCACACACCCACCCAGCACACACCTCACACTGCACACACCCACCCAGCACAAACCTCACACCTCACTCCACACACACCCACCTAGCACACACCTCACATCGCACACACCCACCCAGCACACACCTCACACCGCACACACCCACCCAGCACACACCTCACACCTCACACCACACACACCCACCCAGCACACACCTCACATCGCACACACCCACCCAGCACACACCTCACACCGCACACACCCACCCACCACACACACCCACCCAGCACACACCTCACACCGCACACACCAACCCAGCACACACCTCACACCGCACACACCCACCCAGTACACACCTCACACCGCACACACCCACCCAGCACACACCTCACACCACACACACCAACCCAGTACACACCTCACACCGCACACACTCACCCAGCACACATCTCACATCGCACACACCCACCCAGCACACACCTCACAATGCACACACCCACCCAGCACACACCTCACACCTCACACACCTCACACCGCACACACCCACCCAGCACACACCTCACATCGCACACACCCACCCAGCACACACCTCACACCACATACACCCACCCACCACACACACCCACCCAGCACACACCTCACACCGCACACACCAACCCAGCACACACCTCACACCGCACACACCCACCCAGCACACACCTCACACCGCACACACCCACCCAACACACACCTCACACCACACACACCCACCAAACAAACACCTCACACCGCACACACCCACCCAACACGCACCTCACACCGCACACACCCACCCAACACACACACCCACCCAGCACACACCTCACACCGCACACACCCACCCAGCACACGCGTCACACCGCACACACCCACCCAGCACACACCTCACACCACACACACCCACCCAGCACACACCTCACACCGCACACACCCACCCAGCACACACCTCACACCGCACACACCCACCCAGCACACACCTCACACCACACACACCCACCCAGCACACACCTCACACCGCACACACCCACCCAACACACACCTCACACCGCACACATCCACCCAACACACACCTCACACCGCACACACCCACCCAGCGCACATCTCCACTCAGCAGGGGTGCTCTGATGTGATTATCGGGGTCCTAACCTGACTCTGATGAACTCAGAAAGCAAAGTGACTCTTCAATGGTTTCCTGTGAATGAAAACTGCAGCAGTTTATTGGGAACTGAAATAGATCAAGTGATGATTCCTGCTCTCATATAGGACCATGGAGGCTGAACAGGCCGACCATAACCTTAACCCTCCAGGATTCTGTTCACTCACAAGAACTGAGTTTGCCTCATATTTATCTTCCGCTTGGGTCATGCTGTTTTAGTATATCAATTTTGATTTCTTTACCTGCCTAGACCAAAACAAGAATTGCATGACCGTTATCTCGGGCAATTTAAGCCACTAAAGATCATCAAACTTCCTGTTGTAAAGTACTTTTACGCAGCTGTCAGCAGGCTCGCTGAATCATTCTACGGCTGGCTAAGTGGACTCATAGTATTCGCTGTTAGGCCCCCACCTCCACCTCTGTCCCCCCAGAGCCACTTCAGGAAGAGCGTCAGCGTCCGAACGGAAAGAAGAGGAACTGAGAAAGAACACTTGTGATGTCAGGGCTGGTGTATTTTGGGAAGAGCGTAAAGGACAAAGGGGTCTGGGGTAAATTTAGAAAGAGAGCGGGAAGTGCCGTGAGAGAGCGCTTGGAGGTGCGACTGCCGCGTTCTCACTTTCCCACGGCTCCGCCCGGAAATGGGCCCTGTCAAGGCCCCCACGTCCTGCCCTGGGGGGAGGAGTTTGCATCGGCTCTCACAGGATAACTTACAAAATATTTTGACCCAAACTTTTTGTTTGTAATAGCCATAAGTATTGTGATTTTTTTTTTCATACATTGGGTTTGACTTCACGCAGAGTTCCCTACCGCCCCAGACCGCCTGTGCCCCTAATTCCACCCATCCCTGCAAAGATCGCAAATACAAACATAGCCTGTCATGGGAAGCAATATTGCCTGGCAGGAGCGACAGGACGGATGGAAGGAATTCGGACACCGGTGAGATTAGAGCACTTTACATTAGCCTTAGATGCCATTTTTTCGGTCATGTTTTTGAGGAAATTTTTCATGTTCTCTGAACTCACTGAAGAGCATCATTTCATACAAAGATAATGTCAGTAAGAGATAAGACAACCGTTCCATCCAGGGCAGCTGAGGTGGGGCGTCTCTGAGACTCCTATTGCAGTGGGGACCCTCTGTGCCCTGCATCCCATAAACCCACCTGCTCAGAAGCCTCTGAGACTAAATACACTAAATACAGACAACTATGTCCTGAAAATGAGAATTACGAATTAGGTGAATGCTAAGTTTAACCAGATCAGAGGGAAATACTGTAATATCTAATCCCGAGATCCTGTTGGGTTCATCTGTAAATAATCACCATACTGCAGTATGCTGTATGCAGCATATGTGCTGCAGATATTACAATTTTTGCAGTTGTGTATATATATGTGTTCAAGAAGATTGCAAAGATAGCTGAGATCTTGCTAACACAGTTTTATAAGCTTATTCACCTTGTATTTACTAGACAAACAACACACACTTGTGTAACTGGTCATTTTTTTTTCAAATGGCTAGTATCATGATGGAAACCTAATAAAAATTATTGAAGCCTTTTCCGTGCTATTTGGCCACATGATAAGCATGCAATAAGTGAGTATTCTCTCTGTAAATACCAAGTAATTAATGACTTGCTCTGTAAAACAGGATTTCTACCATGACTTCTAGCCTGATCAGTTCAAGCTATTGAATACTGTCATAAACGCATTTGAAGATGAAGTCTGATGGACTGGGGCAGCCTTGACTAATGTAGAGCTGAATCAACTTTCTGTTCCTGCTGACGGAAATACGGTCTGAAATCAGGCTTTGTCTCCCTCATGTGGTGAGAAAGTCACTTCAGCAAAATCCTGCTTTAATTGTTATGTACAGAAAAAAAAATCATTCGCTGCAGAGGAATTTTTCGCCAATTCTCTTTTCCCCTCGGGAAATATGACATGAATGTTATTTCTTAAACAACTCTTGACACTTTAATCAATTGGAGCGATGAAAAGAAAAATCATTGTCAGCATCATCGTAGTAATTTTAAAAGGCCCCACATGACGTTTAGGTTGACACACCTGCAAATATGAAATAGAAGTAATGCAATATAGGAGTCTCATAATCCTTTATAACTCCGACACGCACACTCTCTTCAGGGCAGAATCATGCGTTAGCCGTACTTATGCTTACAGACTCTAAACTAAGCATTTAAACCCTTCCTCCCAGCTCCGTCTGTGAGGGATTTCGTTGTAACGCCAATGTGTTTCAGTTCATTCGCTCGCCGGGATACACTTCTGATCAAGAGAAGGGGGGAATTTGTGAAGCTGCTCGGCTAATTAAAGCTCTTGGACACAGTATGAGGCCAAACAGTTTACATCTGACAGATAAGAATGAACTAATCCGGACATATTCACTATCATCTACATTACAAATAAAATGAGACAAAAGAACATTAGAATTGCATCGCAGAGCAGGATTCACTTGTTTACTTCAAACTAGCTGGTTCTCACAATTTCTATTGGCTAATCATAAACTAGCTCCAGCATTTGAAGCAGCTTGTGGAGGTATAAATAAACAAATAAAATTGTTTTTCTCCAGTATTCAAATGCATTTAGCCTACTTTACACAACGGCTGACACACATTGCCAGATCTGCTGTGATGTGGGGGAATAATATGAACAGAACATAGCTTTCTTTCCTGCTCGTAAAAACTGATGCTAAGTGTGCGAGGTGGTGGTGGGGGGTGGGGAGCACTCAAAGTTAGAGTGAGCGGAGTGGAAGCTCGATGGAATAAGTGCTAAGATACAACTCTATTTCTCTTTGTACTACCATTCAGCAAAGATATGAATTATGCAGCAGCATTCAGGCTCGCAGCATGGTCAGTGCGGCTCCTATGGAATCGGAATTATTTCAACCCTTTCAGCTGCAAGTACTCAAATAGCCACTAGAGGACAGTATAGCAACACTTTAATTTATTTATTTCATTGTTTTTTTAGACTTTGTCTGCCAGAATAGGTATTTTTCAGATATACATTGCAGAGAAGGTATTTTGTAAATTGTACATTTACAGTTCATCAGATAACAAATATTTATGTCCACAATAAAATGTATGCGTGCGAATGTGTGCGTGCGTTTTTGCGTGAGTGAATGTCTGTATTAATCTGTCTTTGTGCTTGCACTTGCGATGTGTTACAACTTTTAAGAAGGAAAGCTCGCACTTCATCTGACAGAGGGTTATGTAAAGGTGGCCCTGAGTTTGATGCCACAGTGAGACTCCATGTCAGCAGGCTGTAAAGGTGAGCAGTTTGCGCGTGTCGGTGTGCACATGTATGTACGCGAATGTGCACATGTGTGCATTTGCGCGCGCGGGTGCGCGCGCGTGTGTGCATGCGTGTGCGTGTGAGTGATTTTGCAGCATACACTGCTGCTCTGAATTATGCTTTATTCCTTCCTATTACAGCACATCCTTTGTGTTTCTACACTGACAGCCATCAGTCTCTGCCTTTCTACTCCACGCTGAAATGACTTGTGAAAGCGGCTCAGAAGACTTCAGCCGGAGAGTTCCAGAACCCACTCACTCATCTTTGAGTCCTGGGCTTCATACCCATATCCATCACCGGACCGCTCAAGTTTGTGACTTTCTGTGAGATGTATAGAGTCTATCGTGTGTGGGATTAATGGCGTGTGTCAGTCTGTAAGGTGTGTGATTCTGTAAGTTTTGTTGTGTTATGTGTGTGGGTCTGTGTGTTTACATCTATCCGGTGTGTGTTCCTTTGTGCTTTGGACTGTAAGATGTGTTCTGTGTGTTTTGTTCTATAAGGTGTGAGGTTCCGTGTGTTTTATTTTATACTTGTATGGGTCTGTGTGTTTTGGTCTGTCAGGTGTGTGGTCTTTTTGCGTTTGGGTTCATAGTGCGTGTGATTTTATGTGTTTTGGTCCAGTGGAGGTGAGGAGTGGATTTATTCAGCGGAGATGATTCCCGTCTCCTTACAGCTGCATTTATGAGATTTAAAACTGCATTTACAAGAACAAATGAAAAGCAATGGATTCTGAATAAGTTTTGATGCAGGGTGCATTGGCAGGAAAAAACTCGAACAGCACTCACCAACCCCAACCTGGGCCATCCTCTCCAAGGGTTTTTCAGCAGTAGATTTCATAACCAACGCGCAGTTTTTACATGGGATGTGAGTTAACATATCCAGGTGTGAACAGACGCTAGAGGACTGACAGCCTCCATTTGAGGTGAGAGAAACTATTGTATGATAATGCAATATGATTTTATTGGTATTGGTGCTTTTGAATATTTGATCCATTTCCATATTTTTTGGTAAAAGAGAATTCTTGGCTTCCCTGTTCACAGCCTGGAATTAGGCAGGCACATTTGTGTGAGCAGGCGCGGCAGCGTCTGTGGTCTGCTCAAACCGAAAGAGACAGGCGGCGGGGAGATCTTCATGAAAAATCGATCGAGGGTCCTGCCCTCCTCACCGAGGCCTGAGGGTGAGGGCACAGGTCCCCCGTCTCAGCGCTGTTGTGCACCCTCGCCCCGGACCCCCACCTGTGACACACAGTCTGCACTTTCAGTAAGGGCACCGTCTTCTCTGCCGAGGCTCTCTATGGAGCAAAGAGACGTAATTCCCAAAAGGGAAACATCAGCTTAGAGTCCAGGGGAAATCTCTGTTCGGCAGAGCTGCTTATAAAAAGGGAGAAGTTAGGATAAATTAAGTTATATGAGATGTTAGCTTATAGATCATGTGATGCCTTTGACAAATTGGTGTGAATTGGGAGGGATCATATTTCAGAGCTGAAATTCTATAAACTTTAACCATTTATTCACCTCTTCTTTGTACTTGCGGTTTGTATTCATACTCGGTCCAGCCCACCAGATATGTTTAGTTTAAGCAGCCAGAAGTATGACGATCCACAGAACCAGCCACCCCGCATTAATCCTGCACTTTTGGGGACTAAATTTGCCCCCTTAATTATGAGTAATTATTGCCATTTTGACACTGTCAGCTGAGAACTGGTGAATGTTTTTAAAATATAAATAAATAGTAAATATACATGATTAAGGAATGGTTTAGAAGACATGTAAAAGAAATAGTTTTTAGCTCACAGTTTAGCAGTAATTTTTAATGAATTAAATATTTAAGTTTGGTTGCTTATACTTATTATCAATTCAAACTAAAAATCAAAACTGTTCTCGAGGATTCAAACATTTATTATTTTCACTCTCGAATGAAAAGTAATCATAATATTATCATTCTGAGTCCCTGCTCTACCATTCCTCAGTTTTTTGTTTTTTCAGAACTGAATATTTTACATCATACTGAGAATGATGCATGTTTTTTCCCTTGAATGTTATTTGTGAACGTTTCACATGTCTGAGTTTGAACATTTCAGTATGAACAGAATCTTATCTTCCCAAATTATTGACCTTTTATGCTGGCTTTGCCAAATTTTTTTTTTCCCTTTTGTATAGATTATCTGTCATAGGCTTTCTGTTTTTATGGGGCTTTAATAAGATCAACAGAGCAGATGGAATTGTGGGACTTGTAGTTCCTCCTCAATAAAATTTACCCAAAGACTCTTGAAGAGCAAGACCCTTCATTGAGGGGTAATTTGTACGTGGGTACCCCGCCCCTTCAGATTGACTTGAGGTGGTCCTGGGTGTTTTGATTATAATGGCGGAAAGTGAACATGAGCACAGATTATCACCGATTATTTTGCCCCATTGTCACAGAATTAAATGTTGGACTTATTATTCACAGGCCACGTATCTTCCGGACATTCTGCCGCTGCAATGACATTTTTAAGACCAACAGATCAGGAGAAATTGAACTTTGTTCGAGACTGTCCCTCTCAGCAGTACTCTGTTAATAAAAATTTAAAACTGAAATAATACTTGTGTTTCTGTTCTCAGTAGTACTAATATTGTGACGGAGGTTTCATTGTTTTTAGAAGGGAAATGGAATCTAACCTATTAGGTTGCTATGATCTTACACTGGGTTGATATCAGATATCAAAAACGCTGCAAAATAAGGCACAAACATTTAATGTGTACTGTATCTTACATTGTTGTCCATGCATGTTAAAAACACTGAAACTTTGTGCAGCAATAGGGTGTAATAATAGGAACACACTACCCATCTTTTCTTTTCCCAAGATTGCTGACAGGCAAGAAATAAATTAAAAAATGCCATATTTCATTACAGCTTCATAAATTTGAATGAACAGGCTAATGTTGTTTCTTTTGCTATGCTCTTCAAGCTTGCTAATGGCGATTACAGTAATTTGCCAACGCCCCAGCTAAGCCAGCTAACTCATATTCCTAATGCTTCATGTAGAGGTTAGTATTGTAGAAAAAATGCCCGAAGAAGCAAAGTAAAATGAAATATAAAACATCATGCAGATGTAAGATTGATGCTTTTATATCCAACATTTACTCATTTACTGAGAGCAGAACGCTCAAAATACTTCCACGACCGAACCCACTTAGGAGACAGGAAGTGTGACCAATTTCTTACAGTGGGGGTCTAAGGGGAATGAATAGTCTTCCTTCCTCTAGTGTCTTTGGTTTAGCGTTTGTACTTACCTTTATCTAATGGAACTGTGAACCAGTTGGTAGCAGCAAATTATGGGTGAAATTGAAATTCTCTTATTTTAAATGGAAAGCTGCAGATCGGTGCACTTTAAAAAATAAAAAGTTGACTCAAAAGGGGTCACCTGCACACCATATTTGAGCTGGACAAATTTCAAGTTCTAAATTCTGTCAAAAATCTGTTTGAACAAACTCAAAAACTCAAGTTGAGAAAACTCAGAAATGCTGTGAATCTGGTTGCTTTACTTTTTTAAGTTTCATTTGTTCCTTTCTAAGAATTTAAAAAAAAAATATCATTCAGTTTTATTCAAACGTTTTAATCATTCTGATTATTGTTTATTGTTTGCTATACTCAACTCAACTTTATTTATAGATCACTTTAAAAACAACCACAGCCGAAACAAAGCCCTGCACATAAAAAGAAATAAGAACATAAAACATAAACATTAAAAACAATAAAACAGTAAAAACAGTAAAACAATAAAAACAGAATAAAATAAAAACAATAAAAACAATGAGATGCACTAAAAACACGAGTAGAGACTCATGCTGGGTGGAGGGGTGAGGAATGCAGATGGGTTTTAAGATGAGTTTTGGGCTGGTTTGATGCGCAATGGTAGATTGTCCCATAATTTCGGAGCAGCGATAGAAACAGCTCTCTCCCCTCTGACCTCGGTACCTCCAGGAGCCACTGATCAGCTGACCTGAGGCCCCGAGCAGGAGCGTATGGATGGTGCAGCTCAGAGAGGTAAGGTGGGGCGAGACCATTTAAAGATTTTAAAACAAATAAAAGAATCTTAAAATGAACTCTAAAGTGCACAGACAGCCAGTGGAGGGAGGCCTGAATAGGCGTTATGTGCCCCCTCCTACGAGCTCCAGTCAAGAGACGAGCAGCCGCATTCTGAACCAACTGGAGACATGTGAGGGTGGACTGACTAACTCCAAAATAAAGTGCGTTACAGTAATCCGGCCGAGACGTGATAAAGGCGTGGATGACGGTTTCAAAGTGCTGTAGTGCAGAAAAAGGGTTTCACCTTTGCCAGCTGCCTAGGGTGAAAAAGCTGGGCTTAACTACTGCACCAACTTGCCGATCCAAATTAAAATCACTGTCCATCTTAAAACCCAAGTTTGAGATTGTTAACCTCTGGCTATACCAGATTGTTCTTGTTTTAACAGACTTCATTTTCGAATAGAACTTTCTTGTTCCCCAAATCATGTTTGATTTGGGTAACAATAGAGTCTCTCGCATTTGCATGATCTCAGTCTTTGTTGATCAGGGAAACGAAGCTGATAAATTCTTGATTTGCTGGACAAATGTACATGGGTCCAATATTAAGCAGTAACACAACTGATGATAAAAAAAAGCCTTCGCCCATATCTTTTGAATGGAACAGTATGTATGATATTCTTTTTTTTTTTGCATGGTCTTTGTTCAGTAAAAGAAGGAGAATGAGTCCGACCGCACTTCACTAATATTGAATTGTCATAGTTCCCAGAATTCTTGACTCCAAAATGTAGTTTCTCCAAATTCCAACCAATTTGTCTCTTCGCCAAAGGCATCACATAAAGCTAAAATGTACAATACCTGTTCCCCTTCTGTAAGCAGCGCTGCCTGACAAAGATTTACACTGTACACCAAATAGATAATTCCTGTTTATTTTACATTAGCGGGGACTGCCATCTCTCCGCCAACTCCAACAACAAAGGCTTCAGCGGAGGAGAAGCGTCCGTGTGAATGTGCCGGATTAATCGGAAAACCGGAGAGACGGAAGAAACATCAGTGTGAGTGAATATGATAAAGAGTGGCCCATCGTAATATCAGAGGGATTTATTTATTTAGTCGGGGGAGGGAAACTGGGGGGGTGTTAGAAATTGTGAGGGTTTGTAGAGGTATAAAGGGAGTTCAAGACCATCGCATTTAGAAAGCACAAAAGTCAGAGTTAAAAAGAGCCTTTTCTTATTAGTCCTCAAAATGAATTAGATTTTTGGGTGAAATAGTTGATTTTTCCTCTTCCCCCTCCTCTCTTCCCATCTCTTCAGCAGATGTAGATATGATTGAAATCCCTGCTGGCCTCATTATTGCAATTCTCATGTCTCCCAGGGAGGGCTTAAGGTCTTAAAGTAACGATTCAGACATGATTTGTATTAAAGCCAACGATCTCCCTCGCTGAAGAATCTAATCACTGAAAGCCGGAGGAAAAAAGGAGTAGATATCAGAAGAATATAATTGTTTCTGACTCCGTAAATCATAAAAAAGATCACAAGTAGAGAAATAAGGAGGCAGAAGAAAATCTTATTTCCACGATTGTTTTTATTCGTGGTTGAAGGGCAGGCGCCCGTGCGCTAACACATGCTCGGTGCTCTCGGACATGGGCTCGCAGGGGCGCCATCTTTGAGTGAGTTTGTTTCACTCCATTCCTCTCAGTGTCTTCAGAGTAAGTTGTGTTACCAGAGTAAACCCAAATGCGATCTTTACTCAATCCAAAATCACACATCTCACACACACCCAGCAGATACTCAGCAGAAGCTAATAATCATATTCAGTCTTCACTTCCCTATTTAACTCTTCTTACGTGCGACTAATTCATTTCATATTTTCACCTAAGGTTCCACATCAGATCAGTATGTACAGAGATGGTATGGATGCCAAATTACTATATTTCTTTTTCTTTCTTTCATTTCAATATCGTTCAGTTTTACTTTTAATAAGCTTAATATCAATGCAAGAGACCTAAATGTGCTTTTTGGTACATAATAACCATCAAAATGGAAAACTGCATCACGATTATGATCAGATCACTTTCACAATATTGACAGCTACTGCTACTCGACCACGAATGTACCTGTTGTTGATGTTATCTTTTTGGCAGGGAAGATTGACACGGCACGCACTTAGTCAGACCGAACGCTAAATGAGTGGAGTCAGATCGCTCCTCGGCAGTGAGGCTCACAGCGTTTGATCAGGAGAAGGGGGTACTCAGGCAGATGAGCGCGAACACAGAATGTGCGCAGAGCAATCGTCTCTGTCTCTCTCTCTCGCGCTCAACCGCTCACTCGCTGGTTACGGACTTGGCTTGAGGGATTTGGCTCCAAATCACCTGAACATTAGGTCTATGTAAAAACACAAATGCTGATCACCAAACATAGTACCACACCAGACCCCCCCCCCCCCCCCCGGACTCACTTTATCACCCTGATGGAGCACAGCTGCATACCTGCCCACCCCAGGACCACTCAGCCATCCACTGCTGCTGACCGCCTGCCTGAAACAGGATTTACACTCTATCCCCCGCACAAATACACACACATAGACCACAAGCATATGCACTCATATATATATATAAACAAATACACACACTCCACAACAGCCCCCGGCCTCCTGTCCCCCTACAAACCATGATGTAAAAAACATGGCTTTCAAATTTTAGGATACTGATGAGTTAACGATACAGACTTTGCTTCCACGTTTAGCCAATACAATTTTCAAATCAAGATCTTGATCAAGTGTTCCTCTGATGTGCACATATTGGGTTTAACAGGCTTATGCAAACATAAACGCAAAACAATTGGTGTAAAGAGGGTATTGTAAAATTATCGTAACATCCATGGCATAGGCTACAACAAATTCAAAGTAAAAGGCCAAAATCAGAGGTGAAAAATTATTGACGCCACAGCGAATGTAGCTTTTTAAGCTTGACAATTTTCTGTCGTATTTGTCAATGAAATTCTTTCTCCGATCCTTCTTCATGAACTGTGCTATCACTTTTTCAAAGAAGCTATCAGATATCATCTCTTCAGCAAGTGCCGCACCCACAAAGCCAGGCCATTCAAATGCTGCTGCCCAGTAAGGCCAGAAGAAGAGATTTTTTTGCGGCTGGGCGGTCAGGTAGCCCCTCGGCTTTTGCATTGGTGCTATTTATGAAGGGGGGATCACATTTTTTACCGGGTTGAAGTCATTCAAAGTGTCAGTGTAGGTCACCCTGATGATATGATTATTTTTTTCCAATTTAAAAAAAAAAAATCCTAGAATAGAATTTTAAAGTTTAGACACTATAGTTTCTGGTACCATTTTTAAAATCCAAAGGAACTAGACTAACTGTAAATGTCCCCACCACTTTGTTTTTATTCACTTTGACTCATACCAAAAAGATTCTGAACAGTTTAGTATTATTTGTATGGTGCTAGTTTCCAGAGAAACTGTCATACTTTACAGAGAAGCATAAGGTCGCACAGCAGGGCCTAAACCCTCGAAACATCAATTACTGAATTACAAGCTTTGGTAATGCCTGTGGAGGATGCACCACACACACCAAAACACACGCCCCCCACTCACCGCGCAAACACACCAAAACACACACAGGTCTGCACAGACACAGCGCAGAGCTCAGATGCTCACTGATCAGTAGCTCTGAGAGAGAGAGAGAGAGAGAGAGAGAGAATCCCAAGGTAAATGCAGCAGTCAAATCCATGACCGTAGCCAAGGGAAAAAAAAACATTTTCATACAAACGGATCATATAAGGCGGGGCAATTAAACAAAACACACACATTTAATTAAACACCCATCGCCAGCCACTTCATTCAACTGCTCACTAACGCAAATATGTAATCAAGCAATCACATGGCAGTAGCTTAATGCATTTTGGCATGTAGACATGATCGAGACGACCTGCTGAAGAAAAACCTGAGCATCAGAGAAAGGTGATTTACGTGACTTTGAACATGGCAGGTTGTTGGTGCCAGATGGGCTGGACTAAGTATCTCAGCTCAGCTAAGTATCTGTTGTTTTCCTGAGATTGTCATAAACAACCATCATTAGTGAACACATACAATGATCAGAAAAAGAAAAAATATCCCGTAAGCGGTAGTTTTCTGGGCTAAAATGCCTGATTGATGCTAGAGGTCATAAAGAAATGGCCAGACTGGTTTAAACTGATTAAAAGGCAACAGCGACACAAATAACCGCTCCCCACGGCCGCGGTACGGAGAAGAGCGTCACTGCACACCCATATCGAACCCTGAGGCAGATGGGCGACCGCAGCACAGTGCTGCACTGGGTGCCTCTCCTGTCAGCTAAAAACAGGAAACTGAGGCTAAATTTCGCACAGGCTCATATAAGTTAGACAATAAAAAATTGGAAAAACGTTGTCCGGTCTTTTGAGCCTTGATTTGATATTAGATTTGCTTTGAAATTCACATGGTAGAGTCAGACTTTGGCGTAAACAACATGAAAGCATGATCCATCCTGCGTTGTATCAACGATTTAGGCTGATGGTTGTGGTGTAAAAAAGTGGGGATATTTTTTGGCACATTTTGGGGCCCTTAGTACCAACTGAAAATACCCAGGTATTGTTGTTGACCATGTCCATCTCTTTATGACCACAGTGTACCCATCTCTTTATAGCTACTTCCAGCAGGATAACGCACCATGTCACAAAGCACAAATCATCTCAAACTGGCTTTTGACTATGACAATGGGTTGACTGTACTCTAATGGCCTCCACAGTCACCAGATCTCGATCCAGTAGTGCACCTTTAGTATGTGGTGGAACGGTAGATTTGCATCAAGCATGAGTAGCCAATAAATCTGCAGTCAATGTCATTATGTCAATATGGACCAAAATCTCTGAAGAATGTTTCTAGCACCTTGTTGAATCAATGCCATGAAGGATTTAGGCAACTCTGAATGCAGATGGGGGTCTAACCCGGTATGAGCGAGGTGTACCTAATAAAGAGGCTGGTGAGTGGAGATTACAGGATGATATTGATTCCAGAAGAAAAGTGGTTGAAAATGGTTTCTGGTTTGTGAACAGAAGCGTAAATAGTTTCTGACTGGTGAAAAGAAGCTTAATTTGTCTGTCATTGGTGCTCTGCAGCTGGGTTGGAGAGGTTACGTGCTGACAGTACATCTCCAGTGCTCAACCTCCTGCAATGCTGGACGGTCTCAAAACTGGTAAATGTCAGTTTGTCAGGCACAGAGAGGCCAATCCAGTTAGGATAGCCATGAGTGAGGTCAACACAGGGTCAAACAGCAACTCTGAATCAAACAGCACCTCTAAGTCCCACACCAGCTCTGAATCACGCAGTAACTCTGAGTCCCACACCAGCTCTGAATCACGCAGTAACTCTGAGTCCCACAACAGCTCTGAATCGCACAGTAACTCTGAGTCCCACACCAGCTCTGAATCACACAGTAACTCTGAGTCCCACAACAGCTCTGAATCACACAGTAACTCTGAGTCCCACAACAGCTCTGAATCACACAGTAACTCTGAGTCCCACACCAGCTCTGAATCACACAGTAACTCTGAGTCCCACACCAACTCTGAATCAGACAGTAACTCTGAGCCCTACTGCAACTGTGAATCAAACAGTAACTCTGACTGATACACTAACTCTGAATCTTAGAGCAACTCTTAGTCCTACAGCAAATCTGAGTCAAACAAAAACTCTGAGTCAATAACGACCCAGAGCCCAACAGAGTTGGGGAGGCACTGAAGAGGCTTGCCTTCAGGGGTACAGCTATTTAGGAGCCCTCAAATAAAGAGGCTCGGGGGCCCCTGGAGGCAAGTGGAGGGGGGATTACAACTTCATCCTCGGCTAATGAGGGAGCTCAGCATTGATGCACCTCAGATCTGTGACCAGAGGGCAGTGAGTCTCGGACTTAAAGAGGCTCTTTCTTCGCAGCCGCGGCTCAGCCACATTAGCAGGGATAAGTGTGGGAGACAACGCCCCAGGGAACGGCGGGGGTGGGGGTGGGGGGGTCATTGAGCCAGTCTGGGTCTGCGCTCCACTCGGGATAGTTAAAGAACGAAGCTGCTGCTGTGTCTGTTTGAGACTCTTCAACATATTCTCATTTCAATATAGGATTTACCCCACATGATGACTGGTGTTTCGTAATTATTCTTTGAATTAATCTTAAGAGTTTGAATTGAATCACAAGCACAAACCAAAAACCAACCAGATTAATAAAAAAAATGCTCAGTTGGGCGCAACGCTGGATAGCTTTAATGGTAAAGCTCAAGTGGTTTTTGAGTGCGCGTGTGTGTGTGTGTACATGCATGTGTCCCTGTATATGAGCGAGTGAGTGCGTGTCCATGTTTGCATATGCATGTGTCTCAGCGTGCTTCTGAGTGAAACTGTGCATTTGCGAAAGGCGTATACTGTATGTGTGCACATGCTCTATGCCTGTGTTCGCTCCTGTGCGCGTGTGTATTTTGACCTCTCTCTTTTCTGCCCTGTTCGATTCCTCGGTGTCAATCCCCCGTAATCTGGGGCCACCCCTCCCTGATGAGTCATTAATCCAGCGGAGACAGAAGCTGGCCGGCCGGTGGCTGGGCAAACACCATCACCATACGGTAAACAGCGCCGGCACAGCAGGAGAGCGGGAGGAGCGCGCCGGGAGCCGCTGGCAGCAGGATGGGGTTAAATTCTTTCAGATCATGTACACATAATAGGCACCATCAATATTCATGGCCTCAGGTACAGCGAAGGTTAAATTTTACTTACTTTTCAAATCTCATTACTAATACATGACGCCAATAAGAATATTCAAAGCTGGCGGGTGACTAAAGGTTGATGAGATCCCTTCCTTTCCACTGACATTTAAGCACATTACCATTGCAGCCAGGTCTCGCACAATCGCCGGCGGAGAATAAATTGCTGGCTAATCATGGCTGGCCCCAGACCGGCAGAGAATTCAGCCTGAATTGTGATATTTTACTTGATACCCATTAGGGCTTTGACTGCTTTCTCCTCTGCAGAAGCGAAGGAGGCGGACAGACGGCACAGAGGGCGTTTCATCGAACTAAAAAACAGACAGAGGGACTGTGGGACACAGAGTTTTATTTTGCTCCCATAGATAAATAAGAATCAGTGGCACACGATGTCTTTGAGTCTGTGAGTCGATGGGAATTTACTGCAGGGTTCAACTCTTACCAATTCAATGCAAGTGGCACGCAAGAAATCACAGCCTTTATTCCTGAATGAAATGACTCCTGTCAGATAGAGGTGCACCTGGAGAGAGTCGGGGAGGAAACGGTAGAGACTCATGATGATTGTCACCTGGAATTTCTGTCTCTGGATGACGGGGCCGCAGAATTGGAGCAGTCTGCTGCCCTCGGGCTTCTCGGCGTTCGGCTCTGCGGCCGGCGGAAATGTTTTGGACATGCGAGTTAAACGCCTCGCCGGCACCGCCGTGCTTCCCGCGGCCTCATACATGCTGGCAGGTTTTTACAGAATCTGACAGAGACGTGGAGCAGCCCAGGAAAAATAAATCTCGCAGACGTAGCGCAAAGGAAAAATTACCCGCCATCTTTTTTCAGATAGTTTGAGAGGAAACGCACTTCCTTATCCACTTTTACCGCTAAAATTAGCGCACGGTGTCAGGGGGTTGTTGGAAACCTGGAGGGAGGGGCGCAACTTTGATTAATCCCCAAAGTGAGCCTTTCATTTCAGCTTGAGTTTGATCTGCTAGAAGAGAAGCTCAATATTATCAGCAGTTCCAAAGATACTGAGTGAAGTTTTTTCTTTCAAGGGGAGTCAGGATCATACATCCCATTACCTCCCCCCAACATTTGAGCCCCTCTGGTAGTTTGTCACTAAATAATATCTGTGAACTGACAGAACAGCCTTTTAAGCCTTTAAAGTAACCCGTAGATTAATTTTTCATCTTTTCTTTTCAGTGAATGATACTCCCTGTCCGCTCCAGACCCCTGGTCCCCTCAGACGGCTCAGCAAGCGGCGGCCGCCAGATTCATCCTAAACGCCGCTAAACGGCTCCCGGCACAAATAATGCATAAACAGCTGTTTTGCTGGAGTAAGTTATCCTCTTAAAAGATTCAGAACCCTCTCTCCCCTGCAATCTCACTCTCTCCACATTAATTCATCAATTTCTTATGATAGCAACAGTTCTGCTCTAACAGGACCGTTTAACCCCCAATTATGGGTGGCTTTCTCCTAAACGTCCTGCTGTACCTCCGGCCTTCCCAACACTTACCCACATCCACTCCTCCTCTCCCTTACCCTGGTTATTTTGGCCATCGTCCCCATCTGGTCCCCCATGCCTTAACTTCTAAGGGGCCTGAAAATCAGGGCCCCAGTGAGGAGGTTCTTAAATTACTTTCCTTTATTAAGATTTTAGTGGTTTGAATATTTCATTTGAGATAATTACTAATCAAAAGAAAGGAAGCAAACACCCATCAAAAAGACTTTAAGACCGCCATCCCCAAGCCACTGACAGTTTTTCGGGTTTTTTGTAAACAACATGATGTCAGGGCCCCATCTTGTGTGGGCTGGACTGTCCGGGGCCCCTCAGCGGCCTGAGAAGCCCAGACCAGGACTGAAATCTGCTCAGATGCAAGACCCTCACACCCGTCTATAATCAGTGCGCTGGGACACGTGCTGGTTTATACATGTCAGAAGATCTGTGGCTTACCTCCCAGGGGTCGGCGAATGACCAGGCCTGACATTCACGCTGGACTTCTGATTTATAATTTACAGATGGACAGAGAGCAGGAAGTCTGGCCAACTTAATTAAAATGAGTTCACACCGAGAGGCTCTGATTCTGGGCAGCAGGATGCTGGCCAAAGCTGAGAGCTGTGAACGGAGCCCCTGAGAGTCACATCTCAACTCACATCATCACCCTCCTATGGGCCACACTCTTAGATCCACTCAGCACCTAATTAAAACTCGATAAAAATTAGAGAGCAGATACTCTGAGTCTGTTACTAAGAGTCTGCTTGAGAATCGCAGATCTTACACTGACTCAGAGTCATGAAATTCACCTTGTGATTGAAACGTACAGTCTGTTTCAGAATCACAGATCTGATGGTGACTCAGAGTCTGTTTGAGACTCACAGGTCCAATACTGAGTCAGTGATCTCTATTTTTATGCTTTAGCAAATAGAAATGCACACAGCGGTAATGTTATGCACAATTTCATCTGTGGTAAATGACATATTTATCCCCTTCACCCATTTTGGTAGTTTTCTGCTCTAAAAAAAAGTCTGCATCTCAAGGGGTAGAACAGTACAAAAGAAGGTGTTTCAATTCATAAAGCTGGCGTTAGACAATTGAAGAACTTATTACTAAAACCCCATAAGTCACACTTGACTTGACTTGACTTGACTTGCGGGGTTTTAGTAATCAGTGCTTCAATTTTTGTGTCACAGACCTCGTTTGCATTTTCACTCACCCAAATCACCGTTTAATGCAAACATTTTGCTCAACGGTAATTTCATGGGGCTGACTTTCAGACTGGAGCTTTTCCCCCATAAACACATATGGCTTCCACCCCACTTTCATTCACCTCATCTACCCTTTAACTAAAGCCTTCAGAATGATGGTGGGCATGATGGGAGGGGGAGGGCAAAGAAGTTTTTTGTTTAGATGTGAATATATTCTTTGTGTGGGGGAAATGTAAATTAATAACTTCATTCTTGCCCTTGTTTTAATGCCACAAGTGCCATTTTGCATAAGATTTAAATTGCCCTCATCTTTTAATACAAATGCATCACCTGCAAAATTGTCCTCAATGCCCTAAAATGCCTACATTCATTATTACATTGGCGCATGGTTCTCTGACAACCAAAGGAGGTGGCGGTAATGTGAGTTAGGTGCTTGTTCATCATTCCCACTTCACTATAGTATTCGCACACTGGTTTTAAAGGCAATGACAGAAGATGACCTGATTGGCCTTAGTGGCGTCCCAAACCCCACCACACCCACAGGTAGTTAATTTTTCTGAGCCCAACCCTCTTGATAAATAGGGCAACAACTGCACTATTGTTCCCTGTCACAAAATGAAGGCAATGGAGTCAGACAAGCCCAGTTTTGATCTACCATATCGTAAGCACTTGCATTTCCCAACCGTATTAAGGAATGAAAAAAAGACCCTGACTTGATTTGAGACTCATAAATCTGGTACTGTTTCAATGTCCGTCTGAAACTCACAGATCTGAGAGTGACTCAGAGTTTGTCTGAGACAGGCAGATCTGACAATGACTCAAGGTCAGTTTAAGACTCACAGATCTGATACTGACTCAGTCAGGTTGAGATATACAGGTCTGAGATTGACTCAAAGTCCGTTTGAGACTCACATATCTGATACTCAGACTCTGTTTCAGAATCACATATCTGATACCATCTCAAAGTCCTTCTAAGGCTCACATATCTGATACTGATTCAGAGTCTGTCTGAGAATGGCGGGTATGATTGTGACTCAGAGTAAGTTTGAGATCTGATAGCGACTCAAAGTCTGTATGAGAATTGTAGATCTGTTGCTAACTCAGAATGTGTTTGAGACTGATAGATCTAATAAGATCTGATACTGTCACAAAGTCTGTCTGAAAATGGCATATCTGATAGTAACTCAGGGTATGTCTGAGACTCACAGATCTGATATGACTCAGACTCTATCTGATAATGGTAGATTTGATTGTGACTCAGAGTCAGACTCATAGGTCTGATACTGAATCAAAATCTATTTGAGACTCATAGATCTGATACTGACTCAGTCTAAGAATCACAGAACTGATAGTGACTTGGAATCTGTTTGAAATCTCAAATCTGATAGTGAAACAGAGTCTGTATGAGAATCGCAGATCTGATACTATTAGATGCGATACTGACTCAGTGCCTGTCTAGTAAGCACAGGTCTGACAGTGACTCAGGGTTTGTTTGAGAATCACAGATACTGACTCAGAGTCTGTCTAATAAAAACAGATTACACAGTGATTCTGAGTCCGTCAAAGAATCACAGATCTAATAGTGACTCAGTACATATGAGAATCACAGATCTGGTTCTCACTCAAAGTCTGTCAGAGAATAACATGCCTGATCGTGAGTCAGAGTCTGCCTGAGGGTCACAGATCTAATTATGGCTCAAAGACTGTTTGAGACACACAGAGGTCAAAGAGGTCAAAGGTCTGCGCGGCCAAAAAAAGATATCCACAGCCACTCCGCAACCGCCATTTGCTATTCACATTCACATCGCTTCTGCAACATATTATCAAAATACATCCACAACCACGCCGTAGCTGCAAGACTTAAATCCACAGCTGCACTGCATCCGCAAATTCTAAGGAATTTGTAAGGAATGAGAGTAACACTTTACAATAAGGGTACATTAGTTAATGCAGTTAATAAGCATTAACTACCAATAAATTAACAGTTAACTAAAGCGTCAGAGAGCTAAGTAAGCATTGGGTAACCTTAACTTACCCTTCATTAGTGCTCTTTGACTTATCATAAAGTTGAAAACATCCCCTAAGTAACACCTCAAACTATCAAACTATTCAATAATGTCTAAATTAATACCTTAGTTAACATGAACACCACTAGTGAATGATTAGCAGACCCATTCGTTTACCGTTAACTGATTAACTTAATGCTGCTCACTGCATTAGCTAATGTAAATTAATGTACCCTTATTGTAAAGTAATGCCAGAGTGAGATTCACAGCTGTCATCTGCCTGTCATCCGCATTACATCTATCTCAGATATTACATAGTTTGGATGTATAGCAATTCTGTGTTACTACATGTGCATGTATTGTTTAATGTGTAAAGTCTACAGTATGCTTTGTATGTATACATAAGTCTGTGGTTCCCAAACTGCTGCTGGTTTTTGTTCCTACTCAGTTGCAATAAATATTTTAACAAGTTATTAATTTTTCAAACTAATTGCTCTTCATGCAACATTACTTAAACTCTTAATTGTCTTCTTTTATCGCAATTGTGGTTGGATGAAAGACCAGCTTACACAGGTGGCCTCTAGGACTCGAGTTTGGCAACCGCTGTAATAAGTTTGATTAAAAACTGAGGAAAAATTGATTCTTCTCCACAGCCACGCTGCCTTTGCAAAATTTTCACGACAGCCGCGCACCAGCGCACCGTGGGTACGGCCACCGCAGGCTCCACCATGGTCCATTGCTCCACGCAGACACAGATCTGATAGTGACTCAGAGTCTGTCTGAAAATTGCACAGTTAATTCTGGCTCAAAGTCTGTATAAGATTCCCGGGTTTGATACTGACTCTGAGTCTGTTTAGAGACTCATAGATCTGACACTGAGTCAGAGTCGGTTTGACATACAAAAATAGAGCCATGGACACTGTGGCTACCCTGGATTGTTTAAACTTTTTCAGGCCGTTAAATAAGGCCACGATTAAACTTTGCTGTCCTCATGGGTAGGAACATATTTGCCGAGCTTCAGCTTTATAGGTTCAGCGGTTTTAGATAAGAACGCGTTTAAAGTAGAGTCCCTTCTTACTGAGGGTAGCAACATTTGAACACCATCTTGTTTCCGTCTTTCAGTGTGTGCACATATGGAACATTGAGCCGTCAGCTTTTTCCAATGCCCTTTAACCGTGACTACATTCAGAATATAAAGCCGAATCTGGTGTCTTATTGCTAAATGAGCCTCGCAAAATAATTTATCCAAAGCTGTGCTGCTTCACAAGCTAAACAAGCGCAGAATTTAACTAAAGGCACTCAGAGTGCAAACCTCCTCCAAGGCAGCACAGTCATAATGTTGCTGAGAGAACACTGCTATTCAAGATTTTAAGGTTAATCGCATAACTGATATACTTTCCCCATAGCCCAGCTCATGACATATTTTTGATATTACCCTATATATCGCTTTTGCGAAAATCGCACTGGGGTTCGTTTCCCAATATCACAGATGCTAACTTACATAGTTGCTCCCATTGACTGTGAATGGATGAACTATGTAAGTTGCTAACTTAGTTAGCAACTACGCTTTTGAGAAACGCACCCCTGGCTGAGAGCGTGGGGGGGCGTCGCTTAGCATCCTGCAATGTCTCACTGTTTCTACAACCAATTAGCCAAACTGAATACCGAGAGTAACTTTGCTTGAATCGGTATGGCTCAGCAATGCAGGAGGCTAGTTAAGTGCCACTGACATTAACTAAGTTGATGTTACTTAGCCAGGCAGCTTGCACTCAATACTTTTTAAAAACCAATATTTAACATTAGTTTGTTATCCAGCGGGCTAACATTACCTTGCTACTCAGTTGACTGAATTTACAAAGCGTTGCTCATTCAGCCACGAATGTCTGACTCAGAGACTGAGTAAGCAGAGTGATCTAATTAGCGCAGTGCTAACATAACATAACATAAATGGCGAGAACAGGCTGTTCAGCCCAACTACGCTCGCCAGTTTCTATATACTATTTGTGAATATATCAGATACTGAATGACTCAATGGTATCTAACTTTGAAGTATAATTCCAGTGTGAAATTGACTTTGGGTGTATTGAAACATGATAATGAGTACTAACTTTTGTCGAAGACCCCACCTCCGTACATACGCAACATTTCGAAATACATGGCTTTTTAGCCTAAGCACCCAACAGGCTTTCAATGGTCGTAAATTGGGCATAGCGTTGCCATGCAAAGAAATCGCTATTTTTTCACCATTAACAAGGCTTAAAGTAGCTCCACACTTCATTGGTAGAATTCTGATGGCCCTGATATTTAAAACAAGGCACTGAGAACTTTGAAAATGCACAGGTAGTTGATTAAAAAAGTGTGTTTATGCAAACAGTACCTTGAGGGAGTTTCGAGTCGCCTCCATCTTGAAAGTCACGATAAGTCAATTGACGAGCACGAATGAATAGGAAGGATAGGGAAGAGATAGATAGATTGCAATCTATTCTTTCGTGCTCCTCAATCGACTTATTGTGACTTTGAAGATGGAGGCGACTGGAAACTACCTCAAGGTACTGTTTGCATAAACACTCTTTTTTAACTCTTTACTAAGCCATGCCTCTGCAATCCCAACTATGTCATAGCCCTCACTAATCATAACAGCCTCAAACTCTGGAAATTTATTTTTTATGCGGCCACTGCTTCAAGCCCCCCACTACGATTTGTTGCTTTAAAAATACATCATCAATAGTGCATGTAACATACATTGGGCGCTAAGGGAAATTACATTTTCTTTCCATGAAATTCCGTGATTCAGGTATATGATAAACAGAATGAGAAAGTTTAGAAAATGGTTGAGGATGTTTTGGGTAACTCACATACGCAAATTTATTCCATTGTCAAGGCAACTTACCTGACGCAAAAAGAAAATGAAGTGGGTTTCCAGCCGGTTCTACTAACCTTCATTTCCCAAATCTGTCGTCTTATTGGATCAGAAGGAAATCTAAACATCTTAAACCCCTTTTCAGACCTATTGGTACACCCGAAGGCACAACAACCAGTCTTTTTTTTTCAGTTATAAAACATGAAATGCAGGGACGTAGTAGAATTCCATAGGAAGTAGTATAAATTGATCAACCTGATGGATACAAAATGGATCCACAGGTCACGTGACCAACTTTTTTTGGTATCCCCTATGTCGCTACTTTCAGTGTAAAGGGACTCTAGTTTAAAGTGAACACCTTTGAGATCAAATCTCAAAATTTCATAAAACCCGTCAAATATGTTTTAAGGCTAGCCACCATCTACCCATATACCAAATATCAGCTTAAGCCCTTCAAAAAATGCTTTACCATGGCTCCATTTGGCATTTTCAATACGACCACCATGGCGGCCATATAAAATCGAAACGCCATGAAAAAGTTTGGTTTCCTCATGGGTAGGTACATATGCGCCAAGTTTCAGCTTTATCTGTCTAGTGGTTTCGGAGAAGATGTTTACGGATGATGCCAACAAAGTACAGATGGCCCATAACAATTGCCCACCGGACCTTTGGTTCAGGTAACCTAAAAATCTTATACTGACTAAAAGTCCGTCTGAAAATCTCAAATCTGATACTGACTCAGAGTCTGTTTGAAACAAATGGAAGTGATACTGACTTAGAGCTCGTCTGTGACCCATATATCTGATACTGACTCAGTCTGTCTAAAAATCTTGCATATAATACTGACTCTATCTGTCAAATTTGATTCTATTTCTGGGATCTTGATGAAGCAAACTTTGTCCAGGTATTTAGTCATAAACTTATCTTACATAATCTTCAAATCCCCCTCTGCTCCATGATCCCTCAGAAGGTTTTTCTATCATGTGAACACCTCATTATCTCAATTACCAACCTAATTTACATCCAATTTACAAAGTTAAAATAATTACCCTCAGATTTTCCAACGCCCTCTAATTAATTTGCGAAGCTTACTGAGGTTTTCTGTCAAATAATTTATTCATTTAGCACAGTATTAGGATGCTTTAAATTAAATTGGCTTCTTTGCTAATTAGCTGAAGGTTATTAGCTTCAGGGCCTCAATACATTCTCCCGGCAGCCGAATCAATGGCGAAGTCGTGTCAGTAATTTGTCGTACATTTCCCGTGACGAGCCACTAAGAGGAGACGGGACCTTCTCGGTCCTTCGCTCTTTTTTGTTGTGTGTTTTTTCTCTTTTTTCAGACCCAGACCCTCAAAGAAGAAATGAAGGAAGACAGAGAGATGGGGGGGGGGGGGTCGGTGTGGCATGGATGATTCATGAGGTTTGCAGAAAGGAGAAAGAGGAGAGAGAGAAGGAGGGAGAGAGAGAGAGACGTGGGGCGGGTGAGCTTCAAAGCGTGATGAGGCTGTTGATTTTTTCCGGGCCAATTCAGTGATCTGGGAGGTCGGGCAGGCAATGGGGGGGGGGGGTCTCACTCCCCGCTTGTACCCCCCTCTTCACCCTCCAGGTCAGCGGCTGGCTCGCTAATGAAGCTCTCACACTCCCACCCACTCCCCAGGCTGAGTGGCATGCGTTTGCGCTGGCCTACATCCCAATGTCCTGCTAACGCCACACAAAACCCACCATCATGCTACATCCGCCCCCCCGCCCCCCAAAAAAAACCCTTTGATTTCTGAATTCCAAAAGAGCCCCCCACTGCCACCCTAGAGTCATCTCCCAGCCAAACAACCCCCAGCTCACCATATCCCATAACTCACCCACTCGGGAAATGCAAATCACAGCGGCTTCATTAATTTTTTCATTACAATTATCGCCATTACTGTACTAATGTCATTACCGTTAATAACAATCAATCATCAAAATTACTGCTGTGGTTATTAGTATTATTAGACCAACATTTATTGGCAAAAAGTACACAGAAAATTACCAAGTGCTTACTTAACTCCCCTCCTCATTCTCACCTTTCTCCCAAGGCATAATGGGATAGATGTCATCACCCCAACCTAGGACCCTCCCCTGGAATAAACAGGATAGATAATGGATGTGTGGATGGGTGAATAATTACAGGGACCCTGTATACTCTGCATGAGCTGATTTGTCACCTAACATTTTACTCTTTTTTAGCATCTGCAGGAGAAGTACAGGTAGCAACAGCAATAATGGTTGAGGGAATAGTATCAGTAGAAGTAGTAATAGAGGTAATCGTCGTAGCAGCAGTAGAAGAATTACTAATGGTAGCATTAGTAGAATTAGCAGTGATAGTAGTTAGTATTAGTTGTGGAAGCAGTATTAGAATTATCAGTGGAGGCTCGCAGTAGTAGTAGTAGTTTTAGCAGTACAAAGTAGCAGTAGTAATTGCTATTATTGCAATGGTGATAGTAGTTGTAGTTGCAGAAGTAGCAGTCAAAGTGGCATTAGAAAACTCCAGTAATTGTGGCAGTTGTAACAGCAGTAGCAGTGGTAGTAGCATTAGCAGCAACAGGAATAGTACTGGCACTCTAACTGATTCTATCAAACAGCTGTTGTTTTCAGCTCGAAAGATAAAGTCGCCTAACTGGTCTAACTTGCTCAGGTAAAGTGAAGTACTGCACTGATTAAAGAAGATTTCAATCGCTGAAGTCTGAACAGATAAAACTCTACTGTTTTCATAAAGCAGAGACAAACTACTCGTACGTTTGGTTCGAGTGCGCATGCGCAGTTGGTTCGCCTCTGGGTTTGTTACAGGCTGTGCGATTTACTGTATATGAGTTTAAAGTGTTGTGGCGCAAAGTTTTGCAGGAATGTGGCATGTTTTTGATCTTGTGTTGCTGGGTAAAAGGTAGACATCTGACAAACTTTTGTTACAGATTGGCGGTTTTCTTCGGTAGGCCTGGAATGGGGGTGTAAATTTGAAGCACCTCTTCTTATACACAGAGAGATGGAATCTTAGTGAGTCAATCGCAACATGTACAGTATACTTTGGTAACTGCATATTTATTAAGCCTTATATTTAAAGTCATGAAAATATTGCTTAACTCAGTATTTTTTGCGTCCGGCTGGCTGAGAGCGTTGAGATTCATCTTTAAGAGCTCAGAAGGCCTAGAAAATTAAAAAAGTTAAAAATTAAATAAATATTCTTGTGCTGAATTTTTTTTCTCCACCCATGAAAGCACTTATGAGAAACCAATGGGCGGTACCGCAGCTAATTAATTAGTAGTTAAATTAAAACTTGATTATTCCCGCGATGGTGGGGTGAAATACGTTTACACAGTCGTGTTTATCTTTTTTAAACAGGCTGCGTTTCGTCGCTCTTTCAGCCACGTTATTCTGCGTCTCCCCAGTGGTGTCTTGGGGGGACTTTTGGTATCTTTGGGTAATTGCATCAATCTCAACACTTTCAAAGTCTTTCTGATGAGACTAATTGCATCTCCGGCTCTGCTCGTTAGCTCATTGGTGATAAAGGGATCAGTCGGGAATCCAGAGGGTTTTCAGCGTCAGTGTGTTCCGCTAAGGCGGGTGTCATGCTGAACACGCTAATGGCTGCCTTCAGCTGCCCACCGTAGTCTTGTGTGAAAATATGACAAAGCTACTTTCTGAGAGTATAAACTACAGAAATGACTGGGCTATGAGTTATATGTCTGAGAACGTAAAGAGAAAGATCATAAAATTTCATCTTGAGGCTAACCTCCAGGCTGTGTTGAATTTTAAGAGCGGCTCTTAGAAAACATATCTGTTAATATCTGAGATGTGTCCTTTCGCATCATACGATATAAGGATTAACTGGCCATGCAATTCTATGGATATTTCTCAAGGCTATGCGTTTTAGGTCAACCTTCGGTTAAACATTTTATATTTATTTGTGATTAATTATATGGTGCTTGGGTTGCAGCCAGCCAGGGGTGCGTTTCCCAAAATCACAGATGCTAATTTACATAGTTGGAACCATTGACTGTCAATGGATGGACCATGCAAGTTTCATACTTAGTTAGCAACTATGCCATTAGGAAATGCACCCCAGGACTCTTAGCTTCAGTAACTCTCTTTGGATTCAGACGTAAGAGTTGAACTGTTCCTCCAATCATACTAATAAAACTTGGGGCAGTTTTGGGGCACAAATATGTCCCAAGCATTGTGAGGAAGGCAAAATGAGACCTACAAATGCCACTGTTGAAAACTGGGAGTGATTAAATTCAGTCACCTTATGCACAGGCCTCATATTTTGACTGATATGCAGATGAGTAAACTGCTCTGACAACGGTATCCTCATACTGGTGATGTTTATATGTACCCTGACCTAGACAGTGTGTCAGTCATTGCGCCTCAGTCTGTATTTTTAGTGTTGGGCTGTGGTTTTATCTTGGGGGGGGGTTGTTGTGTCTCGTATCCTCAATGTAGGGGTCATGTCTTTATTTTGTGGGTGGGGTTCAGGACAGTGCTCTGGAAGGATGTTTTGAAATTGGTGTGTGAGCCACAAAGACGCAGCCCTTGGAGGCTTGCTCAGCGCTGCGCCTACAGGGGCGTAAACATCCCTGCTGTTTTAGCTCCTACTCTTCAAAACTGCTCTAAGCCGCCGTGGCGGGCAGCTGTTATCTTTGCTGTAGTAACATGCACGGTCCCTCGGAGAGTCTTAAAAGTTGCTGTGCATCACCACGGTGTTGTATGAATCACTATTTCTGAAACTTTGAAGTTCATATTGTTGTTCCTGGTAAAAATTCTGAAGTATTCAGGAAACTCTCGAAATCTCAAACAGTCAAGGTGGGGTCTATTCTCACCTTGTCCGATCCACGGGAAAGTAATCCCTCAAGTGCAGGTATTAGTGGCAGTATAAGTCTGGTTATTTTTGCTCACAAACTTGCTTTGGATAATGCTACAATGCATTATAGCAGAGAATGGGAACCTGCTTTTGGAGGAGCCTTGTCTCATCCTAACTCGTCATATAGTGGCGCTACCCAACGAAGTGTCAATATACAACAGGAAAGGAGGTTTTTAGCATTTTCATTTGATGCCAGTTAAAAACGAACTCTCCCCCCTAACCTCTATTCCATAACTGGTGACAAAAATGACAAGAAAAACTGACTTGAAAAACTTTAACTTGAAATTCCAACCACATATTTAATTGCAAAGGTAATATATAATTTTACACATAGTAAAGATAATGTCATCATCATCAGTAAAAAAAAAAAATATCATTGTTGAGTTGACTCTCATTCAGTTTCATTTCTATCTCAATACAACTGGAGAATTATAAAAAAGAATCACATAGAAAATGAAACAGCTATTCTATTACCATTTCTCTTGTAGACATATCTATGGTATATTTGCATCAACTGAAAAATTCAACTTGCTAGAAGCAAATTTGGGAAAAACCGAGAGAAAGAGTATCACAAGTCATGTGACATGACTGACTTACTGACAAGGTGCAGGATGTGCTAAGATTGTGGCTGTTTTGTTGTTATTTGTGCAGAAAAAATTGACGGTCAAGAGACTGCTACCTCATATTTTTCTACATTTTTCATGTTTTGAAAAATTTACCAGGGTGATAAAATTTATGGTGCTTAGACTGACTGCACTTACTATTCAAAAAATGTACGACCACAATTCCAAAAAAGTTGGGATGCTGGGTAAAATGTTAATAAAAACAGAATAGAATGATTTGCAAATCTCATAAACTGACATGTTATACACAATAGAACATAAAATAATATCAAATGTTGAAAGTGAGACATTTTACCATCTAATGAAAAATATTAGCTCATTTTGAATTTGAAGGCAGCAACACATCTCAAAAAAGTTGGTATAGGGCCATGTTTACAATTGTATCCCCTTCTTCAAACAACTGTTCGTAAATGTCTGGAAAGTAAGGAGACCAATTGCTGAAGTTTTGGGAGAGGAATATTGTCCCACTCTTGTCAAATGTAGGATTCCAGCTGCACAACATTCCTGGGTCTTTTTTGTCGGATTTTTGGTTTTTAGATGCGCCAAATGTTTTCTATTAGTGAATGGTCTGGACTGCAGTTAGGCCAGTTCAGCACTCTGACTCTTCCACGGCGAAGCCAAGCTGTTGTGATGGATGCAGTATTCATTGTTTTGCTGAAATATGTGAGCCCTTCCCTGAAATAGACATTGTCTGGATGGGAGCATATGTTGTTTTAAAATCTTTCTGTACTTTTCAGCATTTTATACTCAGCAACAAAAGTTTCTGTGACACCAATATTGTTAATTATTTTTCATAACGCAATTATGAAATTGTCATACATGGTGATATCAGGCTGAAACAGTACACGTAAACACAACATTGAAATGGAAATCATGAAAATGCGAGAAAATGACTTTGCACATGAAAATGTGCGTAAATCATGCTTGTGGATGGCAATAAAAGAGGAGAATTTTTGGAATGTTCACATTGTGCCTGATGAACGACGGAAGCATCACTTATCGAAAACACAGCCATTTCGGATCAGGAACTCTACCCTCTAAATGCCAAGACTGTCTGAAAATGATCGGTGGAGGGCCATTGGGATGATTGAATCCGGAACCTCGCAGAGGGAAGTTGCTCATCGCCTGAATGTCCACCGAAACACCATTTGGAACTTATGGCAGCGTCATCAGCAGACAAGACATGTCAGAGACCGTCCTCGCAGCGGCCGTCCACGAGTAACCACTCCCAGACAGGACAACTGGATTTGAACAACCCATCTCCGAAATCGATTCCAACCTGCAACCATAACTGCAAGAACGATACCTGGTTTGAGGCGACTGTCTGCACAGACAATCCGTCGCCGTCTCCGTCATTTTGGCATTGTCCCACGTCGGCCAGCAAGACGTCCAATACTCACAGTACAACACCGACGACTGCGTCTACAGTGGGCACAACAACATCGACGGTGGATCCAACGTCAGTGGGATCTTGTACTCTTCACTGATGAATCAAGATTCATGCTTAACCGATGTGATGGTCGTTTACGTGTATACCGTCGACGTGGAGAACGTTATGCCAACAACTGTGTTCAGGAATTTGATCGTTTTGGAGGTGGTAGTGTCATGATTTGGGGAGGGATCACGGCTAGAAACAGAACAGATTTGCTTGTTATTGATGGAAATCTGACAGGTCAAAGATATCGCGATGAAGTGCTACGGCCATTGGTGGTACCGTTTTTGATGCAACATGGTCCCGGAATAACGCTGCAACATGATAACGCCAGACCACACGTTGCAAGGATTGTACAGCAGTATCTGATGCAACAACATGTCAATGTCCTGCCATGGCCAGCCAGATCCCCAGACATGTCCCCAATCGAGCATCTTTGGGACGAGATGGATCGACGTTTGCTGCGGTTGGATAACCCGCCAGCTACACTCCAGGAATTGCGACAACGTCTACGTCAGATTTGGAATGACATCCCACAGCAATTTCTGGCACATCTGATTCGGTCCATGCGCCGGAGATGCGTTGCTTGCATCATGGCACGAGGAAGTCACACCCGGTATTGAAGTGTGAAGGTCACAATTGGTTAGACGTCAGACAAGTGCTTCATGACGCATGAAAATGACATTTTTCGTTTTGAGTGACGTTGGCACCGAAAAGTCAGTGTTTCTCCTGTTAAATAAACATATTGATTGCATTGAGATCTTTGCGTGTCATTTATAACATACACATAAATGGTGTCACAGAAACTTTTGTTGCTGAGTATATAATGCCTTTCCAGGTATGTAAACTGCCCATCCCATAAACACAAATGCAACCCGATACCATCAGAGATGTAGGCTTTTGAACTGTGCGCTGATAACAAGCTGGATGGTCCCTCTCCCCTACCGCAAGACATGGTGTCCGTGGTTTCCAAAAAAAATTTCATATTTTGATTCATCTGACCACGGAACAGTTTTCCATTTTGCCTCAGTCCATTTTAAATGAACTTAGGCTCAGAGAAGACGGCAGCGTTTCAGGATCATGTTCACATATGGCTTCTTCTTTGCATGATACAGCTTTAGCTTGCTTTTGTAGATTGCATGGCGAACTGTGTTCACAGACAATGATTTCTGGAGGTGTTCCTGAGCCCATGCAATGAATTCCAGTGCAGAATCATTCCTGTTTAATGCAGTGCTGCCCGAGGGCCCGAAGATCACGAGCATCCAATATTGACCTTCGGATGTGTCCATTAGCACAGAGATTTCTCCACATTCTCTGAATCTTTTGATGATATTATGAACTGTAGATTAAAAGTCTTCGCAATTTTACATTGAAGAACATTTTTCTGAAATTGTTCCACAATTTTTAGCTGAAGTTTTTTGCAGATTGGTGAATCTCTGTCCATCTTTACTTTAGTGAGAGATTCTGCATCTCTAAAATGCTCTTTTCATACCCAGTCATGTCACTGACCTCTTGCCAATCAACCTCATTTGTTGCAAAATGCTCCTCCAGCTGTTTTTTTATTCGTACCACTTACTTTTCCAGCCTTTTGTTGCCCCTGTCACAACTTTTTGAAATGTGTTGCTGCCATCAAATTCAAAATGAGGTAATATTTTTCATGAAATGGTCAGAGTTGGGTTCAAGTACTTTCAAGTACTTTCAAGAATTGGATGCAAGTTTTTTTTTTAAATACCAAAGTGCTTGCACTCGTATCGGAGTACTTCCTATAATATTACATGCTATTTAAAATTTCTAGTATCACGTGACTTGAACAGACCCAAATGGACGCGATTTAGTAATGTGAAATGAGTGCTTCTGCATAACTGAAATTAACTGTGCTTCAGCAGTCTGAACCTACACTGTTCAACAATTAAACTCAATTTTGGGACGCTGAATTTTGAAATATCATTTTTTGAATAATACTTGAAGTAAGGAAAAACTGTAATTTTTAAGAACTGGTGACTTGGGATGACTTGAACCTGAAAGCTAAAATTCCTTCCTTAGGAGAGTATGTAGAGGAGGCAAAGAGTTATTTAATTGACTAAAATATGACTGATGAACTATCCTGCGAAAAGACGCTTCAATATTACCAAAGTCAAAGGAAGTACAAACTTGCAATGACTTTCAAAGCAAACTTTCCTTGTTAATGTCAGTGTCTTTGTCAGGATTTGAGTGCTGAACCAAACATTAACTCAAATACAGTGATGCATATCAACTTATGCTTACAGTGTCCATTTTCAAGGATTCAAAGATGATAGTTTTTTGCCCACATTCCATTAGTTTAAGGAGAATATGGCTCATATTGAGTTGCAATTGTTTATTTTATTACATATACATGTAATGATTTTATTGAGTTGGAAAGATATAGGTTTATGGCAAAAGTGTTCAAGACCAGAAGGAACCATATCTGAATTGCTGAAGGTTCTAATTCTAAAAGATTCTTTTTAAAAAAAAAACATTCTCGTGCAATTGTTGAAGTGAAAGGTCATTACAAACACGTCATTGAAAAGTACCTCTCTGATCATTCTTAAGCAGTAAAGAATGCAGTAAAGTTCCAGAACACTGGCTAAGTAAAATAAATTACACAAATCAGCACCTTGCAAGGTAAGAGGGGTATTGGAGTGTGGACTGTATTCGTGAAAACCTCTGAGGAAACATGGTGACTTGTTTGCTGAGACGATGGGTTTACAGACAAGACAGGATGAGCTGGGAAGTACAGAACCATGTTCTATTTACCTTCTGACCCCTACCTGAGTACAGTAAACCAACCTAAAAAAATGTACCCCCCACCTCCGTCCCCCCACCCCCCAACTTGACCCCAATTGCACGCACTCATCCGACTGATACAACCTACTCCCTCCCAACCACCATCACAGGCCCACGAGATCTCTGTCCACACACAGCAAGCCAGGCCTTGGCAAACAAACCCACCATCCCTGCATTCATAATTCACAAGGAAACGGCGTGTCCCGCAGCAGTAATGGTGCACTCAGATGCTGCGGATCCCAGACACCACACCATTTAGGAGAGTCCTGACTTCGGGGACCCCCGCTGCTCTTTACGGCTTGTCCACCCAGTTGTAAGTTGGCCGAAGAGGTCGCACGGATGGCTGATACAATTGTTTCCAAATGGACACAAAAGATCCGAGCCCAAGTTATTTTGTACCAGCAAGCAAAGCTCTCTGTGGACCCAGATGACTTGGCTAGCTCAGCTCCATATGGTGCTATGGCACCAGCGGACATGGCACTGGTGAAGGCACAGTGTGGTGTGGCTCCAGCTGTGGAAAATACTATGCCAGGTGAAAACTCAAGCTCCCATTTCAGAAAAATAAATTAAAATGTGCCCCATTTATTGAAAAACTAAAAATAAATAGCCTGCGCTTCCCATATGTAGTCCAGTAATATGCGAGACACCAATAACTTATCAAAATGTTCCAAAAACCCATGAAGAAGAGGGCACAAACAGCTAATATAAGTACTGAGCTCGCATTGGCATGTGTTAGCGTGAGAGTGATGCGGTGCTAATCAGGACGCTAGAGCACATTAACATGTGAGTGTGAGCATGTGTCTGAGTGCTATTTCAACATAAGAATGTATTAGAATGTGAGCATTTGCATATGAGCATGGATGGCCTCTTTAGCCATCAGCATGTGCTAGCATGTACTGTAAATGTAAGCAAATAAGCAAAAATTCATTTGTGCAATTCTGACACTAGCATGTAAGTGTTAGTGTACAAACATGAATAGGCACAATGTGATCATTAGCACATGTTGGTATGTTTGCACAAATGAGCACCGTTGGGCATTACCTTGTACTTTTCAGTTGTTAGCATAAAAGCACGGATAAATGCTAGTATGTGTGTGTGTGTGTGTGTGTGTGTGTGTGTGTGTGCGTGTGTGTGTGTGTGTGTGTGTGAGTGTGTGTGTGGGGAGGGGGGCAGGCCTGTGGAGGGTGCGATTCAGACAGGAACAACAGCAGGATGTGTATGCGCATTCGTGCTCTCTTCTGGCTGAGTGGATACATTTGTTAGCCCCTTTAGTGCTGAGCTGCACAGAGCAGGGCCTTCGCTCCCCTCACTGCTGGGGCCGCTGTGCTCCCATCGATTCTGCTCACTGAGCCTCCCACAGGCCCTGTCCTTTACTGCACGAGTGTGAAGGGACCACTGTGTGCGTGCATGCATGCGTGTGTGTGTGTGGGTGTGTGTGTGTGTGTATGTGTATGTGAGGGAGTCAGAGAATGTGTGTGTGTTAGTCTGTGTATGCGTGTGTGTGTGTGTGTGTGTGTGTGTGCAAGCGAGAAAATTTGGGAGCGTGCGTATGCATAACTGTGGCACGCGCTGCTATGTTTGGTGCTCAGGGGTTAACATAGCTATGATTTCTCCTGCTTGGCTGGTTTACGGGGACATTTTTTATGTTGGGGACCTTAAGATGTAGGTTGGGGGCAGATGGTGGTGTATAAGCGGAAGGGCGTTTCGTGAAGGCCTGCGTCTGTTCTCATACAGGTACTTGGCAAAGTGGGAGGGTGGGGGGAGGGAGTGGTGTGTTGCTGCATAATTTAGGGGTCCCATTGTGGAATGGTAGGTAATGTCCTACAGCACCCCAAACCCTCCGCCTGTCCCGTCCAACATGGGTGTCTGGAGTGGGTGCACTGTGGGATATTCTACAGGCCCCCATTGGTGTTCTGAGGAGGAAGGGTACAATAGTTTTAAGAATTCAAAAAACCTGTGGGATACCACAAATAATTATATAATGACATTTATAATTAGATTTATTCTTATAATTTGCATTTGTCGCACCACTGGACTGATTCTTCACTTGGTCTCACAAAGTGTAGTAATGCAAGTCAGATTATGGTTTCGTTTGTATCAGACAAAGGCCACAATTGTGTTTCCATTAAACCACAGCAGTGCTATCCTAAAAAAACTTATGTGTGTTTTTTCATTTGTTTTATTTTATTGATCCGTCCCAACTAAAACAGACTCTCTGACTCTCTTTGTTGGGCTTTGGATATTTCCATCAGTCATCACTCTGGAGTATCATTTTCTAACAAATTCATTGTTCCTGCCGTTGAACAGATCCTTATCTTTTTCTTAAAGATAAACATAACTGATGAAATGAGATGAGTAATGTTACTGTACAGCTCGGTGATAATTACCAATGTGATAATGACAAAGTTTATTGGCAAATTTAGCCTGAAGCCAGAACAGGCCAGCAGTGATATAACTTCCTTATCGGTGATGACAAACACAATATGATGTGACTGTAATGTTAGCATATGTGGTGTGATAGATGTGAAATTAGATATATTATGTGGTTAAGAGCAGAGCTAAATGGGTTTAACCCTTTATAGGGCACTAAAAAGTACCCTAAGAATCTGACTGTAAAAAAGTACCGTGTGTTGGGCGTAGGTCCATAAATAGTCCAACCATCACTTGCTGTAGACTTAGGTGAAAAGGGTGTATGATCAAATATGGCCTCACTACCAAATTTTTTGTTTTTCATGCAAAATCTCACTAATTTCTGGAAATCCTACACAAACAACATTTATCTCAACTTTTAGCAAATCTTTTCAACTTTTTAATGCCTGAATTTTTATCAGTTTTCTTTTGTGAGTTCTGATATTCTATCCTTGTGAGTGGGAATGCGTAAGGGCACACAACCGCACTGTGAAAGGTCTGGAGAAGAACTGAAGTTTGAGATGCTCTTGGCCGCTTCTGATTGGTCGAACACCCTGATGTCCCTGCCTATGATATAGCCTGATTTTCTCTCATTGGCTGGGAGAAATCGCCGCTGGTCTACGGCCTCACAGAGAGGCATGGGGGCGCCACTTTGGATGCCGACTGAAGTTACCAAATATGGTTCCTTGCCCGATAAAGGGTTAAACAACTGTTACTGGGATGCACTAAACTAGCCTGACTCTTCTGATTATTTGAATCTTTTTTCTAGTTAAAGGCATTTTTTAGTTCCAAAATAGGGCTCTGTTGTACTTTAAAGGTATGTTTGAGAAAGTTCTACCGTATAGAACACTAACGTTGTTCCAAAGAGTACGCAGCGGAAAATATTTATATTATTTGACACTGTATCGATGAGTGAACTTCTCAGACAGTTTGAATGCCATTACTACACCTCAGCTATGTCCTGAATGCTGATATCATTAACGCTGATATTGCAAATGCTTGGGCCCGAGGCAGAGTTTGACATAGGAGGCCCGGCTGGGTTAAAGACCCCCCTCCCCCCCACCCCTGCCTGTCCTTCATCATCCATAATTGAGCTCCAGGCCCAGCTTAAGTGGGGAGACGTGTTCTTATGCCCACTCTCCGCAATGTGGGTCCTGGTGGGTGGAACAGAGCGAGTCGAAGAACAGCAATGCCAAAGATGGAGGTGAAACACCACCTGGTCCTACCCTAGTGGGGAGGGGAGGGGGGGGGGGTTAGAGGGGAACAGAGGGGTTATATTTTCTGCTTTGCTTGTTTCCCTAGAACCAGCCTCCTCGCTGGCTGTTTTAATCTGACTAAATAGGATAACCTGCTCTTCATAAAAAATGGATGCCTCTTCATTTTGCGGGACCCCCCGGCCCCCAGGGGCCCCCTGAGCAGAGGGGGATTGAGGGTCCAGGCAGCCAAAATCACTGGCCGTAATTAATTCCCCCCATAAATGAAATTTGGTTAAAAAGAGGAAGAGAGAGGGGGGTGGGGGGCGGTGGGGTAAGCACGGTTTGCCCAATCATGTGGGAGAGTTTGTGAAGCAGGAGATTGTGGTGTAAAATATTAATCACCCTCCCTCTACTCCAACCAGAGAGGGGACACGGACCCTCAATATTTAATGAGCAAAGCCTGGCCCAGACGCTTGTGCGCGCGCACACACACACATACACACACACGCACACACACACACACACACATACACACTTTCACATGCGTACATCACACACACTCTTATACTCACACTCTCTCTTATACACAAACACACATACACACACTTTCACTTGCGTACATCACAAACAATCCTATACTCACACACACTATCTCACACACACACTCATACATTCTGACATGCACACATCACACTTTGTACACTCACTTTCTCTCATGTACATGACACACACACATGCTTTCTCACATACAACACAAACACACTCACAAACATTTGCATACACTCAGGCACACACACACACACACGCACACACGCACACACACGCGCGCGCGCTTTCTCTCTCACACAGCTCCACTACAGAATATAAAGCCAACAGAGTTACAAAACAAAATAAAAACATTTCAGAGTCACACAGACATGCTACAAAGCAAAAACGTAGCAGAGTTACACAGGCACACCACTGAATAAAAACACGACAGAGTTACACAGGCATAAAGAGTCCAGTGGTAAAATAGATAATATAAACAACATAAGATAAGCCTGCTCATAAACCTGCTGCCCCGAGCAGCCATGTCTCCCTCACAATTACTGCACCAAACAAGAAACCAGGGTACTGCAGATCTAATATTCCACCCTGTAACCCAACTGTGTCCTCATCTAAAACACCACCCTGTACCCCAACAGTGTTCTCATCTAAAACACCACCCTGTACCCCAACAGTGTTCTCATCTAAAACTCCACTCTGTACCCCAACAGTGTTCTTATCTAAAACTCCACTCTGTACCCCAACAGTGTTCTTATCTAAAACTCCACTCTGTACCCCAACAGTGTTCTTATCTAAAACTCCTCACTGTACCCCAACAATGTTCTTATCTAAAACTCCACTCTGTGCCCCAAGTGTTCTTCTCTAAAACTACACTCTGTACCCCAACAGTGTTCTTATCTAAAACTCCACTCTGTATCCCAACAGTGTTCTTATCTAAAACTCTACTCTGTACCCCAACAGTGTTTTTATCTAAAACTCCACTCTGTACCCCAACAGTGTTCTTATCTAAAACTCCACTCTGTACCCCAACAGTGTTCTTATCTAAAACTCCACTCTGTACCCCAACAATACTCTTATTTAAAACTCCACCCTGTACCCCAACAGTGTTCTTATCTAAAACTCTATTCTGTACCCCAACAGTGTTCTTATCTGAAACTCCACCCTGTACCCCAACAGTGTTCTTATCTAAAACTCCACTCTGTACCCTAACAATGCTCTTATCTAAAACTCAACCCTGTACCCCAACAGTGTTCTCATCTAAAACACCTCCCTGTCCCCCCACAGTGTTCTTATCTAAAACTCCACTCTGTACCCCAACAGTGTTCTTATCTAAAACTCCACTCTGTACCCCAACAATACTCTTATTTAAAACTCCACCCTGTACCCCAACAGTGTTCTTATCTAAAACTCTATTCTGTCCCCCCACAGTGTTCTTATCTGAAACTCCACTCTGTACCCCAACAGTGTTTTTATCTAAAACTCCACTCTGTACCCCAACAGTGTTCTTATCTAAAACACCACCCTGTACCCCAACAGTGTTCTTATCTAAAACTCCACCCTCTACCTAAAAAGTGTTCTTATTTAAATCTCCACCCTGTACCCCAACAGTGTTCTTATCTAAAACTCCACCCTGTACCCCAACAGTGTTCTTATCTAAAACTCCACTCTGTACCCCAACAGTGTTCTTATCTAAAACACCACCCCGTACCCCAACAGTGTTCTTATCTAAAACTCCACCCTCTACCTAAACAGTGCTCTTATCTAAAACTCCACCCTGTACCCCAACAGCGTTCTTATCTAAAACTCCACCCTGTACCCCAACAGTGTTCTTATCTAAAACTCCACTCTGTACCCCAACAGTGTTCTTATCTAAAACTCCACATTGTTGCCTAACAGTGTTTTCATCTAAAACTCCACTTTATACCCAAACAGTCTTCACATCTAAGACTTCATCCTCCATCCTATAAGTGTCCTGATTTAAAACTGCTCTCTATACCCTATCAATGTCCTCATCTAAAATGACACCCTGTATCTTAACAGCTTTCTGATCTAAAACTCCTCCATGTGCCCTGACAACCTTCACATCTAAAACCTCACCCTGCGGAATAACTGCCCTCATCTAAAACTCTACCTTCTGCCCCAACAGAGTCCCCATCTGTAACTCTACCCTGTACCCTAACAGGGTCCCCATCTCCAACTTTACCCTGTACCCTAACAGAGTCCCCATCTGTAACTCTACCCTGTACCCTAACAGGGTCCCCATCTGTAACTCTACCCTGTACCCTAACAGAGTCCCCATGTCCAGATTTAAGACTGCTCCCTAGGCCCAAACAGCGTCCTCTTCTGCCCTGTAATCTAACCATGTTCTCATCTGAAAAGCCATCCTGTATTCTTACAGTGTCATCTGAAAATTCATCCTGTATCCTAACAGTGCCCTGATCTAAAACTCCACTCTGCCTTCCTAAGCAGAGTCCTGATCTATAGCCAATCACTATCGACAGTGGCGAGAGTAAACTTAGTCATGCGAATGTAATCCCCATGTTACCCTGGTAATTATGTCCTTCACTCTATTCAAGCAATCCACATATAATGTTGGTAAGTGAAACACACATGGTAATCACTCCACAATTTCGAACAGGTTAGTTGGCTTTAACAAGTTATGCAGAACCAGAGCAGTGAATTGGATTATACACAAAAAGCCCAGAGTCAAGTTTTATAGTGATAATTTTGATTCAGTAAACTGGCACTTGTGTCTTTTTTTTTTCTGCCTGGTGTGTGAAAGATGCATGTTTGAGTGGTCAGGCGCGTGGGTGCTGATGTGTGTATATATGTGCCGGCCTGAGACAGTATGCTTGTGCATGTGTCAGTGCGTGCGCGTGTGTGTCAGTGCGTATGTAATGGGTAATGGGGGGCCCAAGTGCTTTGGGCTGTGTGTGTGTGAGACAGTGTGTCTTTGTGTGTGACAGTGTGTATATGATGGGGACCAGAGTGTATTGGGGTGCTGGTCGCTGATCTTTGACCCCTCACAGAGTGCCCTCATGCTCAATAATTGATGTATTTGAGCACGCTAACCTAGTCAGTCTTACCTGCGGCTGTCTGGTGTCACACACAAGCCGTCACACACTTCCCGCCACACACACTGTGTCACACACAGACTCATATTGATTTTGTTAACTGAGCCAATGGTGCTGAGGGCCTCTGTATGAGAGAGACAGACTTCTAATGGTCCTCTTCCATCTCGCGCTAACTTCCCCTCTCTCTCTCTCTCTCTCTCTCTCTCTCTCTCTCTCTCTCTCTCCCTCTCTCTCTCTCTTAATCCTCCCTCTGTCTATTATCAGACAGAACTGTATATATTATGTGAGATATATTTCAATGGACGGTTGAGCAAAATTATTTTGATGTATTTTTTTTTGTCTCATGTACCTGTTTTGCACGAATTTGCAAGAAGGGCAGTAAATGAACTTCACTGTAATGTTTGCAGCTATGATGGAAAAGGAGGTAGATACTGAGGGCAACAGAACAGTAAGATTGCTGTAATGTCTGTTTTTGTTTAATGATTACTGAACACAACTGAAATTATATTTCTATACTGAGGCCATCTTTAGATATCTGCTGCCGTCAATACCCCCCATTTACAGAGGTCCACCTTCCCCAGGTGCAGCCTGACTGGTGTTTCCCCCTTTTGTCCCATAAAAGCAGCTTTTAATATTGATGAAGTCCAGCTGGGAGCGTATGGTGGGGCAGTGTTCTTTATCAGGGTGTGGCAGGATCACCATGGCGTGCCAACGCTCTCTAACTCCCACCTACTGCTAAAACACCACCACCCTCCACCCGAACCAGCGCGAAGTCCAAAATCTAAAACGTATTTATGAATATATCATTTAACATATAGTAAATATCTATATAATTAAAATGAATTCAGAAAAAGCTCTTCTAAAGTTGTATGGCAATGAGCTCATTCATATTTCAAACAAAATCATGCAATTAAAGGCCCTCCATACATAACGTTATACACCATATTTAAACTATGAATGGATAATGCTGTTTCTCTTGACGACTGAATTTACTGGCTGCCACTTCAGGGAGCTCATGTTTATTTTACTCAGTTTGTCTGACTACAGTGATCATATGATGTCTGTCGAGTCAGGTGATAAAAAGCACAGTGATGTGGACTGGATATCAAGTTAGTGACAAACTGTTCCCTCTCTCACTCTATATTTCTTCGAAAACTTATTTTTTCGTTGCTCTTTGTAGATCTAAATGGCCTTATTGTCTACGCTGCAGTTCTTTCTTTGGAAATACATTTTAAACAAAGAAAGCAGAAGTGATTCCCAAACTGCCTTTCATAGTTTTGGTCCGGTGAAGTCCTTGGCATTAGACTAATGGTCTTCAAAGGCAGTTTAAAATCTTTGCCTCTTCTATCCTGAGCCCATTACAGAGGGGGTTTTACATAGAAAACGTACAGGACTGTCTATCCACCTTATATTTTGAAAGGTCCAAAAAAAAAAAAACAACTGACATCAAATCCTCTCAGTGAATGATGTTGAAACGCCGCTTCGGGTCCGAGGAAACATCAAGCTAAACTGTCAGAGAATAAAGGGTTGCACTTCAAGACATTTCATGGGATGGGATAGGAAATGTTGAACTCATATACAATAACAAGGCTGACATAACGCTGATTTACTATCATATAGATTATATGACATGACAGCAGTCAAAAATTGCTGTAACAGATGATGTCAGTATATTTCAAATGATAATACGGTCTCGCTCATATCTGTACATGCGACAGATATTTAGCGCCAGACTAAAGCACTTTTGTGTGCACAACAGCTTTATGGAGCTCGACATCAACTGACTTTGGTGTGATATCTTGTGAAAGCTGTTATAGTAGTTTGCAGTGATGATTACACACCACCGCTTTGTCTAAAAGGGATCCTAATATAATACATCTTGATAATTTTTTGATGAAAATATATTTAAAAAACATTGTATTTGGCTGAGGAAAAAAAAATCATTCCCACAAGTATGTTGAGGTAAAAATATGTGTAATTAAAAAAACATCAATTTTTTTATATTTTTTTGGGACACTTACACAGCCCAAATCCATGTTTGAAGGCTCATTCCATGATTATTGGAGCTAAAAGAATAGTTTACACTGGTTTGAGGAAACATTATTCTGCAATATTACTTCTGATGGCTAGTTGTACCAGTTATATAAGGTGACGTGAACTTTGAGCAGCGTCACAGTGTTAAACACGATGGCAAGAAGGTAGGAGCTCTCTGAGATTGTCTGTCGCAGCATTCTGGCCTTACATGATACTGAAGACGTTAAATGCTGCCATGACACTTTTAGAGACACCGTCAAGCGTTTCAGAGACTGGTTCGCTGAAAACTAGTGGCGATACAGGTGCAAAACAGAAATTAAGTGCCTCTGATGTCCGTTATGTGTGTATGTAGAAAAAAAAAATCAGCAGTTCACAGCACAACAGCTCCTTAGTGATATTAATAGCGGCAGAAGTAAAGACAGGAAGGTATCGTGATCTAGTATTTCCAGACGCCTGTGTGAAAATGGTCTGATTGAATGTGTTGCTGCCAAGAACTGGCAACATTAAAAAAAGACTTGAGTTTGTCTAGAAATTCAAGGGTTGGACATGAATGGACTGGGAACAAGTGCTTTGGACCAATGAATCAATATTCAAAATTTTCTCACCCAAACCCAGAACTTACAGGATGTGCTCTGTAGAGTTGGGGAATGTTTATATAACGACTGTTTAATCCCTTCAGTAAAACTTTGAGGTGGTAATATTATGGTTCAGGGGTTTAGTCTGCTTGAAAGGAGCTGGTGATCCCATAAAAATCGATGGAATTATGGATCAAAAGAAGTATCATGGCATTCTTGTGAGGCAGGCACTACCATGATTGGGCAGGGATTTTATTTTCAACAAGATAATGACCCTAAACACACTTGTAAGTTGTGCAAGACTTATCTCAATCTGAAAGAAACATCTGGTGACGTAAAAGATATGACTTTGCCTGCTCAAAGTCCAGACCTTAATTTGATTGAACAAATCTGTTGTAACATCGAAATAATCTCTTTGGAATGAACTTCAAACCCTATGGAATGGTAAAGCAAATGAGGGAATAAAGAAATATGGGGAACTATGCCTGACAGATTAAATGCTGTAATTAAATGCTGTAAAAAGCAAAGGGTGGTCATACTGGATATTGACTTTTTCTCCCAAAAAAAATTTCTTATTTTTGTTTTTACTACATATTGTTATCTGTTTACTTAATTTCAGTGAAATGATCCGATGATTCATGAAATAAATCCTTGAATAGTACTAGGTTTCTGATTTATCTTCATTTTGTTAAGTGAATAATCATCACTGCACTCTAATGTACAGTATGTCATGTATTTAACAGCGTTTGAAAGTCAGCCTCATTATGAGGATTTAGAGTAAGGCATCGCCAAAACTTCTTTGCATCGTCTGATCATTTGTATATCAGTGTGTGCGTGTGTGTGTGTGTGTGTGTGTGCGTGTTTGTGCTCAGTCAGGGAGTTGAGGTGCCTCTGTCCTTCTGGTCAGAATTGGGGTGCAGGGTTAACTTTGTCAGGGCTTTGTGTGTTGCGCTTGGAAGGTTCCAAAAGCTTTGGGGGCCACTGGAGTGTGAAATTGGAGACGCTGCTCTGGCCTCCACATCGCTCTCCATCTCCGAGCACCTGATTCTCCCCCAAATTTACTCTAAGATTCAAATCCAGACCCTGCATGATAATCACACATCAAGGTCACATGGGCTCTCTGGCTTCCTGGCAGGTGCAACAGTTTGGTGGACTTGCTGAAAAACTGTGATTAAGAAACAAAATCAATTCTTCCTTTAAAACAAAACAAACAAAGAAAAAAACCTTCGGCAACTGCACATTTGTATCCTTTTCCCACTGAAAGGTAGGCTCAGTATTTTTTCTTTATTGGCCTGTTCCTGACTACTATGGTCCATCTGTCTGTTTTTATGTGATTCTGAAGAAGAATCCAGAAAACCTCATCCAAACTTCTCTGGACAGTCAGGTTCTCTCTCTTGCTTCTCAGTTTATCAAATTATTATTTCCCTCCAAACCAGTACCCCGAGTGGCCAAGGGCTGCGTTACAATATTTATATACTCGATCCTTCTGTTGGGGTAAAGGCATCTACTGTATGTTGGCTTTTTTTGTGCTTTGGCTACAAGATGTGACCTACCTGTGCTCTTCCATCTGAGTGCACTTTGAGGCCCGCTAACGTCAGGTAGTACCACGCCGTGCAGCCGGCGCGCTCATTATGCTTCTGCTGGACCGAAACCTCTTCCACTTCACTTCTCCGGCTTTATTTTCCATTCTCAGCACTTTCCCTCCTCCGCCTATTACCGCCGCCCCGCACCCCCGGAAATTTCCACCCAACTCTCCATTTATTCACCTCTCTCCTTCTACATCCATTTCAATCTCTGCTCCAGGAAACATGAGTTCACTTTTCACAAGTGAGGAGAGAACAGAGCTCAGAAGGTCTGTCTCACGGGTGCAGCTTAGAGCTGGTTCTGGAGTGACTTTGTTTTTTAATGCATAATCAGATTTTTTAAAATGGAATTTAGTCAAAAACTAAGCTCACACTGTGTTAGATCACCGTCACTGCTCAATTTGCAATGATTAATTTGATAATGAGCTGGTTTAGCTGATGAGGTTTTTGATAGTCAAAGTTGAAGAGGGAAACTGAAGGGTGAGAGGACAGTGTTGGACGGCCCAGGAGCTGGTTATCGTCTGATGAAATGAAAGCTTTGCTTCTGCCCAGGGTCTGCTGTCACTCCTACCCCATCTCCTGCAGTTAGCTTGCATGATCATGTACCCCCAAAAGGTCCAAAATGTCAATCACTCAGCGATGACGATGTGAAGAGAAAAACGTTATGATAACTTTATCTTCATACCATCAGCACTGCTCCTGCATGTTCAGAGTAAGTGGGGCTTTGTGTGTAAAAAGTCAAAAGGGGATGGCTAAATTTGTTTGGATACACTCTCACTGATAAACTATGGCAATGTCCTTTCATTTCTTGTGGTTTCTTTACCCCAAAGACAGGAGAACACGTGGAGGAAAAAACCTCCGCAGTAAGGCTGGGAATTCACAAAGTAAAAGGGTCCTTATAAACACCTGTCGCAACAGGTAATGTATGAGCGATTCAACAGACTGAAAGAAAAAGATATTAAGCCTGTCTGCTGTACACCATTACTGATAATCATGCAATACAGTAAGTGAATTATTTATTAATTTACTCACAAATTATTTAGCTTGATTGAAGTTGTGCTTGTGTTCCGGTCTAGGCAACGAGGTTCCTGATTTACACTTAGTAAACCAGACAGTGGGCTTCAGCTACAATAATAATGTATTGCAAATAGAGAAATAATATAGGAAACAAGGTTCCTTACCAATAAAGTTAAAGTCTTGACATAATAAACAGCACTAATTTCAAGAGTTAGAATATATAAATGCGAAACGCAGGGGAACAAGTCTATGCAAGACAAGAGATACAACAAAAGCATGTGGCTCATGAGACTTTGCGAAGACAAGGTGCGAAGCTCGGTCTTATATAGCCCAACACTACCATACAGTGGAAATGAACAGCAGCTGCATGCAGAGATTACGCGCCTGAGAATGCGGCCCAGGTCTTAATAGACAGGTGAGTTTGAAGGCTGGAGGCGTGGCCTCACACCTGAGGTGAATGCAGCACACAGTCAGGATTAGCTCACTTAATGAGCGACATCATTGCTATCAAAATATACTCTGCATCAGATGTGTGTCTTCAATGAGAGAGAGTAGGACAGAGATATTTTAGCAGAAATCCCATAGTTTTCAGCAGAATATATTGATCGCTGTGGAGTTGATGAAGCCGTCAATGAGTAAATCATTCTTTCTCAAACTGGGATGAAACTTAAGTTGATAACCAGTACAATGTACACCTTCAGCCTGAAGAAAGACTATGGGATCGATATGCAGGTCCATGAATATACATTATAGTTTCAACTTAGCATGGCTGTTATTTGATAGTTTCAACGAGAATCACTGGCGGACCATGATGATTCAAGGATTATTTGTTTCAAGCTATTTGATCAAAAATGGCTACCAACCAACCCTCATCCTACTCATTCTGAGTAACCTTTGTTCATCTCAGGCTCTTGCTGGTTGGAGCAGTAAAATGGATAGGAAGTGAAGCACATCTGGCTTCTCTGTAAAAATCTTGTCGTGCTTTTCACTCTCTCCGGTGTAGAAGTATAAGTGTGAGCTGCGCAGCTGCAGCAGGTCAGCTGCGCAGGTTGTCATGCAGCTTTTGCAGTGGCTGCCAGTGGGCTGCGTGCAGAACCGCTTTAATTTGTCCACGCCGTTTGTCGGGGGGCTCAGCCGAGCGTGTGGTGATAGATGAGGTAAATTATTGATTGCAGCCTTTCTGCCTAACTGTGTGTGGCAGACCTCAGCGTCCGTCTCTCTTGCCGTCTTCGCTCTTTCTTCTCAGTCACTCTCCATCTCTCTCTCTCTCTCTCTCCATCTCTCTCTCTCTCTCTCTCTCTCATTGGTTTATTTGAGTAGGTAGTACTCTCACTATGTGTGTCCTGTCCTCACTGGACAATTTAAATAACGACTTTACCCCATCTTCTCCTCTCTCTGCATCACTCTCTCCGTCACTATCTCTCCCTCTCCTTCCACTTTCTCTCCATCATTTTATATCTCTTCAGCTCATGAAGTGAGCAGCAAAGAGTTCAGAGTTGCTGTTAATAGCTCTACTGGGTGCTGTAGGAGAAATCAATTAAGAGTCCCGTGGCCCCCAGGGGCCCATCCAGTCCTGCAGCTTCATTTCCTGTTTCCTTACGAGAGACAGAACATGCAGGGCGAAAACTGGGGGAGTCAGAGGGGACACACGATGTTCAGGTGGTTTGGGCTAATGCGCTCGGGCAGATAGCCTTTCCTTCTTACGCCAGCAGCCTGCCGTGGTTTCCCTCTCTGAAGCATATGGTCATTGCATGAAACAGACTGAGAAGTGAGCTGGATAACTGATCACATGTCATGCGTATTAGCAGCATTTTCTCTGTATGGTTGTCATTTATCATATTAGTGATACTGAATGCCGGCTTTGAATGACACTGTGAAATCTGCACTGATCTTGGAGAGTCAGGTCAGCAGTTTGTGTGGGCAGATGGGTGTGACTCCATGCATCTATGCCTCACTATTCTCTATGCCTGGAGACTAAAGTCCAGTGGGTCTCCTTTAAAATGACTGCGATTGTAATGGTTTATTTGTTCATTTTAGTTCTTGGATTCTTAATGCTTTTTCCAGCTCTGTAGTTCCCCGCAAGAGCCCAGAGGAGGTGGTGACACATTTGAATTTGTTTTTGTGAGATATTTCAGCGCAGATGAGCATGCATGAGCTCAACACAACACTTTCAGTGCCATACTGATGTGTGGGCAAGACCTGCTGAAGCAGCTATGCGTGTCAAGTGACCTGTGTCATGTGATCTGTGACTCATGCACGTGATGGCATTGAGGTGGTGAAGTGGGGTTGATGGAAGGAAAACAGGTTTAATATCATCAATAATTTAAGCATAGGTCGTCGTCTTTTTTAGTCTGTTTTTTTTTTCTGGCTGAAAATTCTTCACCCACAACTGGTCAGCTTTAAACCCAGAGAGGCTGTGCTGTCCCCACTCAGAAACTGCACACCCACTCAGGTCTGATGATGATGGTGATGTAAACACAACCACATACTTAAACACTCACGCATGCTCACAAACAGCACAGACACATACACTCACTCATACACTCACACTCGCGCATCTACACACAGACACACTCGAGCGTTCACACAGACGAAAGCACACACACACTTGAACGCACAGAAATGTATGCGCATACGCGCAAACACATTCAAACACTTACTAACAAGTGCACATGTACATGCAGTGATAAGCATATTGAATCACGCACCCGATCTGGAGATGACACCGTCCCCGCAGTGCCCTCCTTACAGAGGCCGACATCTCACTGAGCATCATGGAGGGGACTCCCCAGTATCCTGGCTAAACTCCAAATCTGGCTCTTTCAACCTGCCACCTAATCATCCCCTGATTTAATTGGCTATGAAAATCGCTCACTCCCTCGCTACCTCAGTTGATATGGGTTGAGCATTCTGGCACAAAATGGCTGCTATTGCATCATGCAAGTAGGTATTACACATTGGTGGTGGAGAGGAGAGATTCCTTCACATGATTGTAAAGTGATTTGAGAGCCAATGACAATACGCTATATAAATGCAACATTCATCAATTCATTGATTAATGTAAATCCACTTTGATATCTAAAGTGATCTTAAATCTGTGCGAGGAGTTAGGCTTGTTATAAACTTTTGAATAAAAAAAATATATAAATAAAAAATGTTTTAATTAACAGCTTTTTAATCAGAAACTCCATAGCCTTGACTTCATTTCTGTTTGGAATATACAGTAAAACGAATTTATATTCAGTATTGATTACACAACATTATATAACATTACAATACATTACATTATTTTTATTTTGGAGACTTTTCAATCCAAGATATGTGGTGAACTGCACCCCCCAATCCCCCCCGCCCGTTACATTCATTGCCAAAAAGCAGACAGAGACAACAGGAGTTAACTAAGACTGCATTCATATTTTTTAAAAAATAATTTCTTCACCAAAACTGAACCAGAGGTCGCTTTTTTTTTTTTTTTTATATTATTAAAGCAATCATTGAGCGTGTGAGGGTAAGGGTGAGGGTAAACACATTGGTGTAAATTGCGCCGAGCTGTACATTTCTTTTGATCTGCCCACTGTGGAGAGCGCAGTGTGTGCGTGTATATGTGTGCGTGTATATGTGTGTGTGTGTGTGTGTGTGTGTGTGTGTGTGTGGGGGGGGGGGAGGGCCGGAGTGTATTTCACCAGGGTTGTTCAGTACAGGATCTGAGCACAGGGCTAATGGAGTTGATGATAATGCACATTCCAGCATCAAGGCCCACAGAAAATCAATACCTCTACCATTCTCCGCGCGCACAACTCCCAACTGCCGGCACATTTCTGCAGCATTGATCCATCAATAAAAGAGATCTTGGCATAAATCGGGAGGGCGCATTGCTGTGTTGTAAGTGGGCACTTATTTAAATAAAGAGCATCATCGCAGTGCTGGCTCTGTCATTACATGTCAGGCCTACTTGTGCCATTCAGTGTGGTACGTAAGGCTGGAAACAAATATAATGTAACACAATTTAGTGCAATGTGATATTATTAAATATGATAGTATGCAGCTTAATTTTGTGTAATATTACTCAGTGTAATTTAGCAAAATAAAGCGCATTTTAATTCAGTGTGATGCAATATTGTGTAATTCAGTGCGTCGCTATTTCGTGTAATGACGTGTAATGCAAGGCTGCATTTATTCCACATTCATAGGCCTCTTTCTCCTTTCTGAACACCAATTCCGTGAAAAAATTCTTAATTACGTCTCTTTTATCTTTGTTAGGGTAATGAATGAGGCAGACCTTGAGTTAATTGATTAATTCTTCTTTGTCTCCTTCTTTGGTGGTATATTAATATTGATGAGCATCTAGCAGCTCGGAGTGTGAATGAGGTAAGAGTGTTCAGGCCAGTTTCACAAGCTGATTGGATAGTTCATGGCACTTATATAATGCTTTACTTGCCAACAGGTTGAAATTGACAGCACTGTACATTGATGAGAGACCAACTTGCATCCACCACCACTGATGTCAGCCACCCACCTGGGTGATGCTTTGAACCCATTTTGCCCCCAATCACTCCCCACAATTTTCACAGATTACTCAGTTTAATCAAGGACCTTGCCTCATCTGCCACTGTGATGCTGGCCATTCCAGCTCTGCATTTGGGAAATGATACTCAATATGTAGAATGACAACCTCCAACCAACTCCCGACCAACCCCTGACCAACTCTCAACAAACCTCCAACCAACTCTCAACCAACCCCTAACGAACACTCAACCATCCTCCAAGCAACTCCCAACCAATCCCTAGACAGCTCCCAACCATCCTCCAACCAACTCCCAACCAATCCCTAGACAGCTCCCAACTAACCCTCAACCAACTTCCAACCAATCTCCAACCAAAATCCAACCAATCATCAACCAACCTCCGACCAACCTTCAACCAACTCCAAACCTACACCCATCCAATCATCAACCAACCTCCAACCAATGCTCAACCAATACGCAACTAACATCCAACCAATGCCCAACTGACCTGCAACTAAAGCCCGACTAACCTCTAACCACCCTCCAACCAACAGCCAACTAACCTCCAACCAACACCTAGCCAGCCTCCAACCAACCTCCCAATGCCTAACCAACCTTCGGCTATCACTTCACTTCACCCAGATCACTTCACTCGGAAGATTTGCAGTGTTCGGCAGACTTTTTTCCATTTTGAAGTGAGTCGTAATTAATTGCCTGATGGTTAACACAGTGAAGTTAATTTTAATGCATGCTACAACAGCGTGTATTATCATGGCAGTGGATCAAATAGAACGTCGTGCGAATTTGTGTGTGCCTCAGTAGAGGATCGTCCAGTTGAAATGCGAGACCAGATCCTGACTTGGGGAGGACTGGGGAGGTCCAAAAAAGCAGGACCAATCTTCTCCTTCCCGGGGTTGGGGCTGGGGATCCAGTGAGATGTTGAAGATGGTTCGGGGGTACTGTTCCACTTTCTAGGGGATTTAGTGTTTATTTACATGTTAGAGAGGCTGGGATCACCTTCAAAGTGTCTGCTAATGAGGCGGGACAGATGATGATGGGGGTGTGAATCGGGGCGACCAGGGAGGGCCATGCATTATTGATGGATTTTCAACACAAAAATGTGACAGTTAGCTTTAATTTCCTCGTTGGCTGGAATGGGCTCTGACAGGGTAGAGCTGGCTAATCAATACAGCCTCGTAGAGCACTGGCATTTCAACTAATCATAATGCGCAGCGGCTCTCTAATCTGAGTGTGCTGGCTCTTCTATCTTTTGTGTCTTGTGTGTTTGAGGACATACTTTTAAGCAGTTTTTTGTTTTTTCTTTGTGTATGGGTTCATTGTTGGCAGAGCTAATCCAAAGTACACTGGCCTGAATCTGTTATCAGACTTTCGCAATGATAAAGACATACGGCGCGCATTCTTTGATTTCAAGGGGCGCTGACAATGGTCAAATTATTTAAAAGAAAGTGGCGTTAGGACATTTCACAAAAGCACTGTGCGCAGAAGTATATACTAACTAGCTGTATGTAGGAAAATGCAGGCACGTGATTTTAGCATGTGAAAATTTGGCTAATCTTTATTCATGCTGCATTTTTTTCATATGTAGTTTCACAAACATATATATTTGGGTGAATTACGTATTACACATATTTTTTTCCTCTTTAACTCATAGAATATATAAGCCCTGTTATGTGTGCGTATCACTTAACACATAACAGGTAACTGAAATATCTAATAAAAATGCCTACACTAGCCAAGAGAAATGACTACTAGCCAGCACAAGACCAAATCTATATTACCATTCCCGGTACGTTAGACTCTTTGGCGCAGGGCTTCCTTTATTTTCTCAGGATTTCATCCATATGCACAATACATAATATTTATCCTTTAAGTACTGACCTCATTATTTACCATATTTATCAAATATGCTCATAGTGAAGCTGGGGTTAAATGTGAAATCTGACTGGAAAGGCCACCATCATGTCGATTGCACACAGCCCAGAATGAGCCGCTAGCAAGACGGACAGCTGTGTTGAGGAAAGGGAGCCGTCAGTCTCGTGAAGATGAATGATAACACGTCAGTCCCTCTGACAGGCGGGTCGATCGACTCCCGCAAACCCTGTCTTTATGAAGGGAAAACCTCTAATAAACATCTCTTTAACTTAGCCCACTCACAACAAAGCCCAGCATTCTGTCAGCGTGCAACTTCAGAAAGATGCGCGCACGCCATGAATTATGGATGGGGCTGTCTCGTACGCTGGAGCGAGCGAGTACATTAGGTAATGCGGGTGCTCGGTTTAACTGGATAGGCTTGTTAATGCCTCCCCGTGGGAAGCGCCCGGTTCCTTTAAGTTTCCTCCGGAACGCCGGCAAGGGGAAGTGATGTTTGGAGATGAGAGATCAGAGCGCTCGCGGGGCAGAAGGTTCGTCCGGCAGTGCGGTAGAGAAGCCTGAACTCACTTTAGATGCGCGGCCGAGGCCTCAAACTCCAACACGCAGGTCAGCTGCAGTCCCTCCGCGGCTCGACACCCTCCCCACTGCGCCAATCATTCCCCCCGTCTTACACGCAAGGGATTCCGCGTGCAGTCAGTGTGTGCGGCAAGAACACGGACTCGAGCTATAACCTTATTTCACAGCTCTCATTTTCTAGCGTTCGCTGTCCAGAATTTTCTTTAAAACACCACCGCTTCTCTGCCTATTTCCTCTGAAGTCTGATTTAAATTCTGGGGGAGTGGGGTTTTTCTGACAGTGTGGAGGGAGAGCTGAACTCTCCGCCCTGGGCCTGTCGACCCCAGTGGCTCCCCAGCCCCCCCACGTCCGCCGACTTCTGAACGGCTCTCTGTTCCTCCCACTGCCTCGCATTCTGATTGGCCCTCCCTGGGAATTTAAAAAAGGTTCAATTAGCGGAGCTCGGCAGCTCACTCTGCATGCGGCTGAAAGGCAAGGGTCCCGGCCTCCCTCTAATGCCCGGAGTGCTCGAATACGCGGATCGACACACACTTATGATAACGTGCTAACGATGGCTCAGGTCACGCGGATTCGCTAATGGCAGCTCGGCCATGAGGACTCGCTGAGCGACGTCGCCTATGCTAACGTGCTAATGACGGCTCGGCATGTGGATTTCCTGAGTGACACCGCCTATGCTAACGACTGCTCGGCCGCTGCTAATGCGCCCTCTCTCTGGGACCGAGCCCGGCCCATAATTACTGATGGACCGGGGACGGCAGGTGCGGTTGTCATCTCCAATCAGCTCCCCACGCCCATGCACCCTCGCCCCCCCAAAAGAACGGTACGGTGCACTTCCCCCATCCCATTTCCCCTTTTATTTCACCACTGCACTTCTGCTTCTCCGTCTCTCCATCCCTTTCTGCTGGTCTCTGTTGCACTCTCACCCCTCTCTCCACACCTGTCGACTCGATTATGGAAATGTGCGTCCTGCACGGCCTCTAAAGAGCAGATTAAGGGACCAAGCCTCTTTATTGCGACACACTCATTCCGTCGGGTGGCAGAGAGAGGGGGATTAGCTCATCATTTGGAGTGCGTCCCCCTTGTGACCCCCTTTGCTGGGGGAATGTCAGGTGGCAAGGCGTCCTACGGTGGACCCCCCCTACGCCCCATCTCAAAACAGCAGCTCTCGGGACATCCCAGCACCAGGGGTGGGCTGGCGAAGCAGACCCAAATGCCATCATCCCAGTTCTGATGCCCCAAAATAAAAATGGTCATGTGAAAATCCCTGAAACATGGGCCACTCACTGACAGGGACCATCGCTTTTCTTTGTCATCTTTTTTTCCAATTACTGCTAGCTATTTTTTTTTTTTTAATATCTTCACATGGGACATAATTTCTGAGAAATAAAATTATTTGGACTTGTGAAAAATTACACCTAATCTTTTTTTAAGCTGCTGTTTCTAGCTGACCCTGAATGCCAAGCAGTCGCCGTCATGACTGCGGTTTTGCAGAGGAGCTATACGGCACCTTCAATTGTAACAATGATGCGATTAGTAGAGATACCAGGGCGTTGGTATAGCATTGAAAGAAGCTTTAATTTTTTAGATATGGAAGGCTAGAAGCATTAAAAATGTAGCCCATCTCATATTATCTACAAGGTTCAGATAATGCAACTGTTGCAATTCAAAGCTGAGGCCCCTCTATCTGATCTACAAAAGATCCCAAGCCCTGATGCAGGACTTTCTATCACCACTGTTTTATGGGAAATGCTGCTTACATTGTTGCCCATTCTAAACTGGCCCAGCGAGTGAGCTTAGTTTGAGTTAAGTGGTGCCCGAGTTCAGCAAAGTGCGCAAACATGGCTAAAATAATTCAGCGGGAGAGACGAGGACACAATCTTGTCTAGGAATAAGTATGATTACGAATAAAGATGAATACTTTTCAAGCATGAACAAAATGCTTGTTTCTGCCGTGATTACAGACTTCACTGATTACAATTAACCAGCGTAAAAATAATAAGAAAGTAAAATAAGAGTTTTGGCTATTGTCATCTGACAAGGAAAGTATTGTTTGGACACAGAATCTCGCTGCACTGAAAAGGCACTCTTTCCTTCAAATAGAAACGCAGAGTCCAGAGTTTTGTCAAATTTAACATGAACTTTATTATCCCACTGTACATACAGTCACACTCACTCCTGCATGCACGCCCGCACACACACACGCATGCGGACACACACTCGTCAGCACACAACATAATTTCCTGCGCATTATACACAGTATATATAAATATAAATATATAGTATGCAGAATTAAAGGTATAACTGAATTTAATTTGAGTCGACTATTTTCCTTCCAATTATGTTTTGTTTAATTATTGAGAAAGGTTAACTCTAAATATCGACTTGATTAAAACAGCGGATTGAGCATAATCGTCTTGAGAAAGTTGATTTCCTGAGAGTTGGAGAAAACAACAATGATTTGCCGCTTCACAGGAAGTGACATCATCTCAGGAACCATGCATGTATTGCATTGCATTTCATCAATGAAAGACTCCCACGATTCTTCAAGTTCAACTAACGATTTTAATTGTTCTTAGCAAAACCCCCCCCAAAAATATTTGTGCCCCCTTTTAAAATCCTTCTGGCTAAAAAAAAAAGCAAAAAAGTGGAGGTTGTGTGTGGTACTGTTGCCCCATGCTGAAAAAGTCTGATTGTGGCAAAGATGTGTCTGCTTTTCCAAATGTCAAGAGTCCTGACATTCTAAATTACCTGGTGCTTCAGACCTCGCAGAAGTAATATAATATGAGAACAGATTCTGTGCAGAGTAATTTTTTTTGCAATAAAGCAGGCATGATAGGAGAAAACAATGTCAATCACTGACAAACAAGTGCCAGATTCTGCTGAAGGACAGAACACCGAACAGTTGAACGACCTCCTCATTTTGTTGTATATGGGCTCGTCAACAGCTCTCTGTGTAAAAGTGGTCAAGGTTGTTTGGTTGATTTTGTCTCTTTCAGTTTCTGGCTTCAGGAAGAGAATTTTGTTCAATCGAGACTCATTCTTTATATTTCCATGACTGAGATGTACAGTTGGTGCCCAGTCAGGATTCATCGTGTCAGCTGGTTTCCTTGCATGTAAAAAAATCTCCAGAGCAGGCTTAACAATATAAAGTTTCACATTTTCAAAGTTTCAAATTAACTGACAGAGATTAACCATGTGGACCCGTTAAAGCTGCCAGCAGCAGAGTGGGACAGGAGCTGGACAGTCTAGCACCGTGTGCCTATACTGACATTGTGAACTACCTAGTTTTCGGCATCAGTTATTATACGATGCAGGAATACAAAAGCCTGAGGTCCCTGGACAGCAACAAGCAATTCTGCTGCAGCTTGGTGCAAGACTTGGTGATCCACAAGCCTCCAAATTGTGAAAACAGAATCGGACTGGCAAGGCTAAGGTTGCGCTAAGGTTCCCACGGATTGTTTTGATAATGAATGTAGAGTTGTACCTTGATTTTAGCTCAATGAATCATAGCCTGGTGGGTGTGTTGGGTGTTGAGGACATCTAAGTGGACCAAACAGTTCTGGGAAGGCTAAATGTCATTAAAGGTGTAAGAGCAGAGGGCCATAAAGGGCGATAGTGCAAGGTGTAAATGTGATCTGGAATAGCAAGGCTACAGACAAATGGAAATTTGAAATTGTATGAAATACAATGACAGCATGTAGCTTTTTACTGTTTCTCTAATTCATTTACCTCTTGTCTTTAACAGGTCATGCATTCTCAATGCCTCAGCCTCCTCTCAAGCCATGGGTAATCCTAGCACCATCAGGACAAGTGTGCTCAGCCCTCTGCACTGGCAGGACTGGCGTGGTCGAGTCATGCACCCATGTTGTAGCCTTGCTCTTTATGGTTAAGGGCTGTGTCCGGCTAAAGGAAAAGGCCACAGTTATCGATGAACTGGCTTTACTGATTGCTACCAGGCAGCATCAGTAAAGTCCACCAGAGGTTGGCCACAGAATTAGCTTTGCCTTTGCTGCTGCAGCCACGAGCAAGTCACTGAACAGTCGTTTTGATGGTGAGACGCAATCCAGACCTGCCATCAGAACACGTGCAGCCAAAACCATAAAGATAACACCAACACCGGAAGAGCTGGAAAAGTTCTACCATGATCTCCATAGAACAGGCACAAGATCAGCCATTCTGAGTGGTCTACCACAATACAGCAAGGAATTTAGAGACCCTGTCCCGCCTATCCGTACCTTACAGTCTCCGGCGAATATTCGTGGCCCTAGCCTACTGTGGACAGGAGTGACCTTTCAGAGCAGCAGAAGCACCGCCAGACTGTAATGAACATCTCTGTTGTTTCAGAGTAACAGGCCATACAGATAGAGAGAAGAATGAGGGGACAGCACACCTTTTCACTTTGGTTTGCCGCACGGGCTGGCAGAATCACGGCCTCCTCAATGCATAGTGTCTATGCAACAGACATCAGGTCACCAGCTCTCTCCAGCATTGAAAGGGTTTGTTACCGTACGCGCAAGCCAGGAGCAGCAGCCACCAGCTGTGGTGTAAAACAGGAGGAGACAGCAAGGCAGGCATACATCAGCCGAACCAATGAAAAGCACAGTTACCACCAAGTGCAGACCTGTGGTTTTTTGTCAAGCCAGCCTTTCCATAAGTAGGAGCATCACCAGATGCCATTGTGAGCTGCATCTGCTGTGGGAAAGGCTGTATTGAAATGAAATGCCTGGAAAAATACAAAGACTGCACAGTCCTTGATGCATGTTCATCTAACAACTACAACTTCTGCCTGCATGTGGTTGATGGTCAGGTGCAACTGAGGAAATGCCATCAGTACTACAGCCAGGTCCAAACCCAGCTTTTTGTTACAGACAGTGGCTACTGTGACTTTGTAGTCTGGACACTGAAGGACTGTGTGGTACTCTCTATAACCCCCGACCCAGACTTTTGGAAGGCACGGGTCCAGAAGGCACAGGAGGTCCTTGTGAAGGTGGATCTCCCTGAACTCGTGGTGCAACACTTCACGCGACACCTACCTCCCAAGCATCAGTTAGTCCCAGAGTGCTACAGCAAAATCAGCCGCTAGAAGAGCATGGAAAGAAGCTAAGAAAGCATCGGGTGAAAAACAAACAAAGCACCCAAGAGAAAGATGTCAGTGTGGTGTCTCTGTGCTGGACCAGAGAAGGGTCAAATGGTGGCATGTGACAACCAGAACTGTCCAATTCAATGGTTTCACTTTGGTCGTGCGGGGCTTGTGGCCCCCCCTCCTGCAGTCACTCCTTGGTTTTGCCTTTCTTGTGTTAGTTCTTGAAGGTTAACCTACTGTACATATGTATTTTGCACTGTTTGCTGTAAATTTTTTTTGTGATTTTGCTATTTCTATTTGTTTTATTTATGTTGTTCCATCTGTGTCCTTTTTCCACATAACTACTTATAATATATTTATTGTAAATTATATTTTTCTCAATAGACATCATTATATAATATGATATTACAGTAAAATACTGTTGTAGGAACCTTAACCTCAGCACACATCATGACCACTTTCCCTGATGCTGAAGCCCCAATCTGCCAGGGCAATGTCACCTGGCAACAGTTTTTTGAGGAAACCACTTTGCTCTGTTATATGTTTGTCACTAGCGCATCCACCCCACCCCACAGAAATGAAAGAAATTACACCCTGTGGTGTAATCACAATAAGGTATTTCATGGTGTGTGCATGTTTATAATGAGAAAAAGTCTGTGCACTTGCAAGTACATTTGAGCGTTTCTCAATAAAAACTTCAAAGCAGCCCACAATGGTGGTCACATTTTTCTCAAACGATTCCACAAACTGGCGTGGCATGCTGGCCAATTAACTTTCTCTGCTTGGCCATTACACCATTGGTGTGGAAGCATATAGTTAACAAAATTAAAATGAAAATGGAATGTCAGAAATGACTTTGCATTTTCGATTTCGAGGTCCCACGCATTTTTCCTAACAAAATTGAAAAGAAAATACCCTCCCTAGTTGGGTGCGGCCTGTCGGTGAGAAGGCGGGACTTCCCCCATAATTTGGTACGGATTGGTTATTAACAAATACAAGCGATCTCATTGGTTATCAATTAGAGAGAAGCTCCTGCAGCACTCACCTTTATGTCAAAAGACACTGCTCTCGCGCCTGTGTGTGCTTGGATTATCGCTGCTTCCACTGAAACTGTGTGCTTTCGCTCACATCTGTCGATCTTCGGACGGGTTATCTGCGCATCATCTGTTTAGTAGTTCAGTCGGTTACAAAACAAGTTCATATGCTCCTGCTCTCTTGGGCTTCATGTACTTCCATTGCTTTCTTCATGAATTTGGAGTAAAAGGACAGTTTGTATTAATACACCAGTGTCAATACGTCTCATTACCTTAATAGCTGGCTACATACCATGGCAGCCGTGTAACACATCGACCTCCAGTTCTCTATTATGCGAGTCTGTGGATGAACCGCAGAGGTAGATTGAGCTAAGAAAGGGACAGATTCTTCCTGTTCGCCTGCATCCTGCTGCAGAAGAAAGGCTTGCGAAATCCACAGATCTATGATTTCTCTTATTATACCATAAAGTCGCTCGTGACAATATGTTGACGCTGGCCAAAGCCAGATGTCCACACAGTGATATGTTTCGGCCAATCGATGTGTTTTTCATGAACGGTCTGATCAGCTTTTTCTTTTTTTTTTGAATAAGGTCATTGTACAGCTGCGATGTAGACACCAGATCAAGCCCAATGACCCTGCTTTGATTGCATTTATTATGCAATCCCGTCTCCCGTCTCCCCCCGGTGCTTCCACACTAGCAATAGCTAACGTACCTGAGTACACTTGCAAATATGTCAAAATTCCGATACAGCGCGTTACAGTATGCACCTAGGTGGTTTAAAATGGGGAACGATTTTAAAAGAAGGTGCCATTATATTTCGGGGGGCTTTATTATTGGGAAGGGGGTATAGAATATTAATACTGAATATAAATATCCCGAATGCATTCGCTGCGCGTGCAATAGCAACTTGGTGCGTAATCAGCAGCACGAGAAATTAGACTCGTAATTTTCTTGACTGGATGGATCCTTGATGTTTTTACTCCCCCAAATCTTTCTCTGGGTGCCCAAACATCAAGGTCAGCCGAAAAAGAAAAGTACTGATTACTTTCGATATTGGTGGAGGTTGAATATGGAATTCTTTTACCTTTGCGTTTTTGGCCAATTATGCTGTCCTCTACCTTGTACTATAAAAATGTATCCATCTCATAGCTTGAGCTGCCAGAATTTTGCACTGCGTCCCACACTTTGAAATATTTGCAGCAGCATTTTCTTTAATTTGTCACAACACTGTTCTGTTGTTCTGTGGTAACTACGTGAATTTAACTACTCAAATTATTCCATATATCTTCAAGTTTTTGTGTGTAGTATCCAGTTGTGACTGGATGGTTTTGTCTGCCTAAATTTTGAGCAAGCATTGAATTTTTCCATTTGAATAGAGGGATCCTTTCACCGCTGCATTTGTTAGAACAAGTGAGCTGTATGCCATAACAGTAATCTTCCGTGCTCAAGTACGGTTGCTTTCCCATTCGGTACGAGTACGAATGAACTGTGCCTGAATCCACCTCTTCCAACCGTACTCGCGTACCATGCCCAAGCACGGTACACTTGTGTTCACACTTACCAAATGAATTGGACTTCGGGGTCAAGTGTACTTGGATCCGTGCCCCAGTCCCGAGTGTGAAAGCATCTTTAGGTGTGGATAATTTACGACACTATATTGTGACCTCAGTATTATAAGGGTCTTTCACATATTTGTTTTGGGGCTGCTAGAACCATGTAATACTATGGTTACGATATCATGAAGTGATTCAGGTCATGGCATGTCTTGGAACAGCTGGTGAGAAATACATTCAATACAACAAAGAGGAATGATTCAAGATAAGAAAATAGCTGTAATCAAAAGTGAGTAAGATGGTTGTGAATTAAAAAAACAAAGCACTAAAGTCCATTCACTTTAACTCTCCTTTTCGTTATGCCTTTCTTTGCTCTTCACCTGTCATCGTCCACTTTTCTACATGCGTCGCATATCAGTTTCTGCCATGTTGTTTCGTCATCTATGCACTTTGCCCTGTTTTTAGTACCTCTCCTCTTTTCAGTGTATCCTTCAGGGTGTCGTTAAATCTCAGCAGGGGGCGGCTAACTTTCCTGGATCCCATTTGAAGTTGTCCATACAGAAGTGTCTTCACAGGTCACTGATTTGGCATAAGGCAAACGTCCCATCCACCGTAACCTTTTTTTGACGAGTGTGATCTCAATATCTGTTGCGTTAGTGCGATCCAGCACTTCAAGGTTAGTGAAGAAGTCATCCCATGTGATATTTAAGATGGTTCTTAGGTGTCATTGTTGGATTGTCCTGAGAAGCTTGATGTGATGGTGATACAGGGTCCAAGTCTCACTTCCGTACATCATAAGCGGTATAATACATTAGTTATACACCTTCAATTTTGTTTCAACGGAAAGTTCTTGATTGTCAAAGACCCTGCCCCTGAGCTTACCATATGCACAGGATGCGGCTTGAATTTGTGCTTTAACCTTCTCATCTATTTTGCAATCTTTAGTAACATAACTGCCAAGATACTTAAAACGGTCACTTTTTTTTAAACTTGTGTCCATTCATGAAAAAGTCGACCTGTTCGCCAACGCTCATTGTTTCTGTTTTTGTATGATTTATGCTTTGACCCATCTTCCTTGACAGTCCACTGTAGGCTGATAGCAGAAGTAGTGGGGTTGTACCATCATTGGCTAAACTCTTGATAAAATTAATTAATTTGACTGAGACAACAGCTAATTAGTGATGTAAGACTAGAACTGAAGGCCTATTTTGTAGAATGTATTTCTGTAGCAGAGATGATTGTGTTGTCCACATGACTTTGAGGAGCAGTGGTCAAAATACTGTATTATGCCCACTGAAGACCGCAGACCCTCATTAGCGTGTCATGAGTCGATTAGCACCTGGGATAGCAGCTTTATGTCTGTGAGTGTATGTGAATGAGGACATTAATATTAAAGCACTCAGTCTTTCTATAGGTGCTGGGAAACACATTTTATAAATTCAGACCATTTACCTTTTATCACTGAGAGCTGTGGAGAGACTGGAGAAGATGGTGAGGTAAGTGTTTGTGTGTGTAGAGCAGTGGATGGAGAGATGGAGAGGTGTGTGTAGAGCAGTGGTTGGAGAGATGGAGAGGTGTGTGTAGAGCAGTGGATGGAGAGATGGAGAGGTGTGTGTAGAGCAGTGGATGGAGAGATGGAGAGGTGTGTGTAGAGCAGTGGTTGGAGAGATGGAGAGGTGTGTGTAGAGCAGTGGTTGGAGAGATGGAGAGGTGTGTGTAGAGCAGTGGATGGAGAGATGGAGAAGTGTGTGTAGAGCAGTGGATGGAGAGATGGAGAGGTGTGTGTAGAGCAGTGGATGGAGAGATGGAGAGGTGTGTGTAGAGCAGTGGTTGGAGAGATGGAGAGGGGTGTGTAGAGCAGTGGTTGGAGAGATGGAGAGGTATGTGTAGAGCAGTGGATGGAGAGATGGAGAGGTGTGTGTAGAGCAGTGGATGGAGAGATGGAGAGGTGTGTGTAGAGCAGTGGATGGAGAGATGGAGAGGTGTGTGTAGAGCAGTGGATGGAGAGGTGTGTGTAGAGCAGTGGATGGAGAGATGGAGAGGTGTGTGTAGAGCAGTGGATGGAGAGATGGAGAGGTGTGTGTAGAGCAGTGGTGGGAGAGAGGGAGAGGGATGTGTAGAGCAGTGGTTGGAGAGATGGAGAGGTTTGTGTAGAGCAGTGGATGGAGAGATGGAGAGGTGTGTGTAGAGCAGTGGATGGAGAGATGGAGAGGTGTGTGTAGAGCAGTGGATGGACAGATGGAGAGGTGTGTGTAGAGCAGTGGATGAGAGATGGAGAGGTGTGTGTAGAGCAGTGGATGGAGAGATGGAGAGGTGTGTGTAGAGCAGTGGATGGAGAGATGGAGAGGTGTGTGTAGAGCAGTGGATGGAGAGATGGAGAGGTGTGTGTAGAGCAGTGGATGGAGAGATGGAGAGGTGTGTGTAGAGCAGTGGATGGAGAGATGGAGAGGTGTGTGTAGAGCAGTGGATGGAGAGATGGAGAGGTGTGTGTAGAGCAGTGGATGGAGAGATGGAGAGGTGTGTGTAGAGCAGTGGATGGAGAGGTGTGTGTAGAGCAGTGGTTGGAGAGATGGAGAGGTTTGTGTAGAGCAGTGGATGGAGAGATGGAGAGGTGTGTGTTGAGCAGTGGATGGAGAGATGGAGAGGTGAGAGTAGAGCAGTGGATGGAGAGATGGAGAGGTGTGTGTAAAGCAGTGGATGAGAGATGGAGAGGTGTGTGTAGAGCAGTGGATGGAGAGAGGGAGAGGTGTGTGTAGAGGAGTGGATGGAGAGATGGAGAGGTGTGTGTAGAGCAGTGGATGGAGAGATGGAGAGGTGTGTGTAGAGCAGTGGATGGAGAGATGGAGAGGTGTGTGTAGAGCAGTGGATGGAGAGATGGAGAGGTGTGTGTAGAGCAGTGGATGGAGAGATGGAGAGGTGGGTGTAGAGCAGTGGATGGAGAGATGGAGAGGTGTGTGTAGAGCAGTGGATGGAGAGGTGTGTGTAGAGCAGTGGATGGAGAGATGGAGAGGTGTGTGTAGAGGAGTGGAGGGAGAGGTGTGTGTAGAGCAGTGGTTGGAGAGATGGAGAGGTGTGTGTAGAGCAGTTGATGGAGAGATGGAGAGGTGTGTGTAGAGCAGTGGTTGGAGAGATGGAGAGGTGTGTGTAGAGCAGTGGTTGGAGAGATGGAGAGGTGTGTGTAGAGCAGTGGATGGAGAGGTGGAGAGGTGTGTGTAGAGCAGCGGATGGAGAGATGGAGAGGTGTGTGTAGAGCAGTGGATGGAGAGATGGAGAGGTGTGTGTAGAGCAGTGGATGGAGAGATGGAGAGGTGTGTGTAAAGCAGTGGATGGAGAGATGGAGAGGTGTGTGTAGAGCAGTGGATGGAGAGATGGAGAGGTGTGTGTAGAGCAGTGGTTGGAGAGACGGAGAGGTGTGTGTAGAGCAGTGGATGGAGAGATGGAGAGGTATGTGTAGAGCAGTGGATGGAGAGATGAAGAGGTGTGTGTAGAGCAGTGGTTGGAGAGATGGAGAGGTGTGTGTAGAGCAGTGGATGGAGAGATGGAGAGGTGTGTGTAGAGCAGTGGATGGAGAGATGGAGAGGTGTGTGTAGAGCAGTGGTTGGAGAGATGGAGAGGTGTGTGTAGAGCAGTGATTGGAGAAATGGAGAGGTGTGTGTAGAGCAGTGGATGGAGAGATGGAGAGGTGTGTGTAGAGCAGTGGATGGAGAGATGGAGAGGTGTGTGTAGAGCAGTGGATGGAGAGATGGATGGGTGTGTGTAGAGCAGTGGTTGGAGAGATGGAGAGGGTTGTGTAGAGCAGTGGTTGGAGAGATGGAGAGGTGTGTGTAGAGCAGTGGATGGAGAGATGGAGAGGTGTGTGTAGAGCAGTGGATGGAGAGGTGGAGGGGTGTGTGTAGAGCAGGGGATGAGAGATGGAGAGGTGTGTGTAGAGCAGTGGATGGAGAGATGGAGAGGTGTGTGTAGAGCAGTGGATGAGAGATGGAGAGGTGTGTGTAGAGCAGTGGATGGAGAGATGGAGAGGTGTGTGTAGAGCAGTGGATGGAGAGATGGAGAGGTGTGTGTAGAGGAGTGGATGGAGAGATGGAGAGGTGTGTGTAGAGCAGTGGTCGGAGAGATAGAGAGGTGTGTGTAGAGCAGTGGTCGGAGAGATAGAGAGGTGTGTGTAGAGCAGTGGATGGAGAGATGGAGAAGTGTGTGTAGAGCAGTGGATGGAGAGATGGAGAGGTGTGTGTAGAGCAGTGGATGGAGAGATGGAGAGGTGTGTGGAGAGCAGTGGTTGGAGAGATGGAGAGGGGTGTGTAGAGCAGTGGTTGGAGAGATGGAGAGGTATGTGTAGAGCAGTGGATGGAGAGATGGAGAGGTGTGTGTAGAGCAGTGGATGGAGAGATGGAGAGGTGTGTGTAGAGCAGTGGATGGAGAGATGGAGAGGTGTGTGTAGAGCAGTGGATGGAGAGGTGTGTGTAGAGCAGTGGATGGAGAGATGGAGAGGTGTGTGTAGAGCAGTGGATGGAGAGATGGAGAGGTGTGTGTAGAGCAGTGGTTGGAGAGAGGGAGAGGTATGTGTAGAGCAGTGGTTGGAGAGATGGAGAGGTTTGTGTAGAGCAGTGGATGGAGAGATGGAGAGGTGTGTGTAGAGCAGTGGATGGAGAGATGGAGAGGTGTGTGTAGAGCAGTGGATGGACAGATGGAGAGGTGTGTGTAGAGCAGTGGATGAGAGATGGAAAGGTGTGTGTAGAGCAGTGGATGGAGAGATGGAGAGGTGTGTGTAGAGCAGTGGATGGAGAGATGGAGAGGTGTGTGTAGGGCAGTGGATGGAGAGATGGAGAGGTGGGTGTAGAGCAGGGGATGGGGAGATGGAGAGGTGTGTGAGGAGCGGTGGTGGGAGAGATGGAGAGGTGTGTGTAGAGCAGTGGATGGAGAGATGGAGAGGTGTGTGTAGAGCAGTGGTTGGAGAGATGGAGAGGTGTGTGTAGAGCAGCGGATGGAGAGGTGTGTGTAGAGCAGTGGTTGGAGAGATGGAGAGGTTTGTGTAGAGCAGTGGATGGAGAGATGGAGAGGTGTGTGTTGAGCAGTGGATGGAGAGATGGAGAGGTGAGAGTAGAGGAGTGGATGGAGAGATGGAGAGGTGTGTGTAAAGCAGTGGATGAGAGATGGAGAGGTGTGTGAAGAGCAGTGGATGGAGAGATGGAGAGGTGTGTGTAGAGTAGTGGATGGAGAGATGGAGAGGTGTGTGTAGAGCAGTGGATGGAGAGATGGAGAGGTGTGTGTAGAGCAGTGGATGGAGAGATGGAGAGGTGTGTGTAGAGCAGTGGATGGAGAGATGGAGAGGTGTGTGTAGAGCAGTGGATGGAGAGATGGAGAGGTGTGTGTAGAGCAGTGGATGGAGAGATGGAGAGGTGTGTGTAGAGCAGTGGATGGAGAGGTGTGTGTAGAGCAGTGGATGGAGAGATGGAGAGGTGTGTGTAGAGCAGTGGATGGAGAGGTGTGTGTAGAGCAGTGGTTGGAGAGATGGAGAGGTGTGTGTAGAGCAGTTGATGGAGAGATGGAGAGGTGTGTGTAGAGCAGTGGTTGGAGAGATGGAGAGGTGTGTGTAGAGCAGTGGTTGGAGAGATGGAGAGGTGTGTGTAGAGCAGTGGATGGAGAGGTGGAGAGGTGTGTGTAGAGCAGCGGATGGAGAGATGGAGAGGTGTGTGTAGAGCAGTGGATGGAGAGATGGAGAGGTGTGTGTAGAGCAATGGATGGAGAGATGGAGAGGTGTGTGTAAAGCAGTGGATGGAGAGATGGAGAGGTGTGTGTAGAGCAGTGGATGGAGAGATGGAGAGGTGTGTGTAGAGCAGTGGATGGAGAGATGGAGAGGTGTGTGTAGAGCAGTGGATGGAGAGATGGAGAGGTGTGTGTAGAGCAGCGGATGGAGAGATGGAGAGGTGTGTGTAGAGCAGCGGATGGAGAGGTGTGTGTAGAGCAGTGGTTGGAGAGATGGAGAGGTGTGTGTAGAGCAGTGGATGGAGAGATGGAGAAGTGTGTGTAGAGCAGTGGATGGAGAGATGGAAAGGTGTGTGTAGAGCAGTGGATGGAGAGGTGGAGAGGTGTGTGTAGAGCAGTGGATGGAGTGATGGAGAGGTGTGTGTAGAGCAGCGGATGGAGAGATGGAGAGGTGTGTGTAGAGCAGTGGATGGAGAGATGGAGAGGTGTGTGTAGAGCAGTGGATGGAGAGATGGAGAGGTGTGTGTAGAGCAGTGGATGGAGAGATGGAGAGGTGTGTGTAGAGCAGTGTATGGAGAGATGGAGAGGTGAGTGTAGAGCAGTGGTTGGAGAGATGGAGAGGTGTGTGTAGAGCAGTGGATGGAGAGATGGAGAGGTGTGTGTAGAGCAGTGGTTGGAGAGAGGGAGAGGTATGTGTAGAGCAGTGGATGGAGAGATGGAGAGGTGTGTGTAGAGTAGTGGATGGAGAGATGGAGAGGTGTGTGTAGAGCAGTGGTTGGAGAGATGGAGAGGTGTGTGTAGAGCAGTGGTTGGAGAGATGGAGAGGTGTGTGTAGAGCAGTGGATGGAGAGATGGAGAGGTGTGTGTAGAGCAGTGGTTGGAGAGATGGAGAGGTGCGTGTAGAGCAGTGGATGGAGAGATGAAGAGTTGTGTGTAGAGCAGTGGATGGAGAGATGGAGAGGTGTGTGTAGAGCAGTGGATGGAGAGATGGAGAGGTGTGTGTAGAGCAGTGGATGGAGAGATGGAGAGGGGTGTGTAGAGTAGTGGATGGAGAGATGGAGAGGTGTGGGTAGGGCAGTGGATGGAGAGATAGAGAGGTGAGTGGAGAGCAGTGGTTGGAGAGATGGAGATGTGTGTGTAGAGCAGTGGATGGAGAGAGGGAGAGGTGTGTGTAGAGCAGGGGTTGGAGAGAGGGAGAGGTATGTGTAGAGCAGTGGATGGAGAGATGGAGAGGTGTGTGTAGAGCAGTGGATGGAGAAATGGAGAGGAGTGTGTAGAGCAGTGGATGGAGAGATGAAGAGGTGTGTGTAGAGCAGTGGTTGGAGAGATGGAGAGGTGTGTGTAGAGCAGTGGATGGAGAGATGGAGAGGTGTGTGTAGAGCAGTGGATGGAGAGATGGAGAGGTGTGTGTAGAGCAGTGGATGGAGAGATGGAGAGGTGTGTGTAGAGAAGTGGATGGAGAGATAGAGAGGTGAGTGTAGAGCAGTGGTTGGAGAGATGGAGAGGTGTGTGTAGAGCAGTGGATGGAGAGATGGAGAGGTGTGTGTAGAGCAGTGGTTGGAGAGATGGAGAGGTGTGTGTAGAGCAGTGGTTGGAGAGATGGAGAGGTGTGTGTAGAGCAGTGGATGGAGATATGGAGAGGTGTGTGTAGAGCAGTGATTGGAGAGATGGAGAGGTGTGTGTAGAGCAGTGGTTGGACAGACGGAGAGGTGTGTGTAGAGCAGTGGTTGGAGAGATGGAGAGGTGTGTGTAGAGCAGCGGATGGAGAGGTGTGTGTAGAGCAGTGGATGGAAAGATGGAGAGGTGTGGGTAGGGCAGTGGATGGAGAGAGGGGGGGGTGTGTGTAGAGCAGTGGATGGAAAGATGGAGAGGTGTGTGTAGAGCAGTGGATGGAGAGATGGAGAGGTGTGTGTAGAGCAGTGGATGGAGAAGTGTGTGTAGAGCAGTGGATGGAGATATGGAAAGGTGTGTGTAGAGCAGTGGTTGGAAAGATGGAGAGGTGTGTGTAGAGCAGTGGATGGGGAGATGGAGAGGTGTGTGTAGAGCAGTGGATGGAGAAGTGTGTGTAGAGCAGTGGATGGAGAGATGGAGAGGTGTGTGTAGAGCAGTGGTTGGAGAGATTGAGAGGTGTGTGTAGAGCAGTGGATGGAGAGATGGAGAGGTGTGTGTAGAGCAGTGGTTGGAGAGAGGGAGAGGTATGTGTAGAGCAGTGGTTGGAGAGATGGAGAGGTTTGTGTAGAGCCGTGGATGGAGAGATGGAGAGGTGTGTGTAGAGCAGTGGTTGGAGAGATAGAGAGGTGTGTGTAGAGCAGTGGATGGAGAGATGGAGAGGTGTGTGTAGAGCAGTGGATGGAGAGATGGAGAGGTGTGTGTAGAGCAGTGGATGGAGAGATGGGGAGGTGTGTGTAGAGCAGTGGATGGAGAGATGGAGAGGGGTGTGTTGAGCAGCGGATGGAGAGGTGTGTGTAGAGCAGTGGATGGAGATATGGAAAGGTGTGTGTAGAGCAGTGGTTGGAAAGATGGAGAGGTGTGTGTAGAGCAGTGGATGGAGAGATGGAGAGGGGTGTGGAAAGCAGTGGATGGTGAAGTGTGTGGGGAGCAGTGGATGGAGAGATGGAGAGGTGTGTGTAGAGCAGTGGTTGGAGAGATGGAGAGGTGTGTGTAGAGCAGTGGATGGAGAGATGGAGAGGTGTGTGTAGAGCAGTGGTTGGAGAGAGGGAGAGGTATGTGTAGAGCAGTGGTTGGAGAGATGGAGAGGTTTGTGTAGAGCAGTGGATGGAGAGATGGAGAGGTGTGTGTAGAGCAGTGGTTGGAGAGATAGAGAGGTGTGTGTAGAGCAGTAGATGGAGAGATGGAGAGGTGTGTGTAGAGCAGTGGTTGGAGAGATGGAGAGGTGTGTGTAGAGCAGTGGATGGAGAGATGGAGAGGTGTGTGTAGAGCAGTGGTTGGAGAGATGGAGAGGTGTGTGTAGAGCAGTGGATGGAGAGATGGAGAGGTGTGTGTAGAGCAGTGGATGGAGAGATGGAGAGGTGTGTGTAGAGCAGTGGATGGAGAGATGGAGAGGTGTGTGTAGAGCGGTGGATGGAGAGATGGAGAGGTGTGTGTAGAGCAGTGGATGGAGAGATAGAGAGGTGAGTGTAGAGCAGTGGTTGGAGAGATGGAGAGGTGTCTGTAGAGCAGTGGATGGAGAGGTGTGTGTAGAGCAGTGGTTGGAGAGAGGGAGAGGTATGTGTAGAGCAGTGGATGGAGAGATGGAGAGGTGTGTGTAGAGCACTGGATGGAGAGATGGAGAGGTGTGTGTAGAGCAGTGGATGGAGAGATGGAGAGGTGTGTGTAGAGCAGTGGTTGGGGAGATGGAGAGGTGTGTGTAGAGCAGTGGATGGAGAGATGGAGAGGTGTGTGTAGAGCAGTGGTTGGAGAGATGGAGAGATGTGTGTAGAGCAGTGGATGGAGAGATGGAAAGGTGTGTGTAGAGCAGTGGATGGAGAGATGGAGAGGAGTGTGTAGAGCAGTGGATGGAGAGATGGAGAGGTGTGTGTAGAGCAGTGGATGGAGATATGGAGAGGTGTGTGTAGAGCAGTGGTTGGAGAGATGGAGAGGTGTGTGTAGAGCAGTGGATGGAGAGATGGAAAGGTGTGTGTAGAGCAGTGGATGGAGAGATGGAGAGGTGTGTGTAGAGCAGTGGATGGAGATATGGAGAGGTGTGTGTAGAGCAGTGGTTGGAGAGATGGAGAGGTGTGTGTAGAGCAGTGGATGGAGATATGGAGAGGTGTGTGTAGAGCAGTGATTGGAGAGATGGAGAGGTGTGTGTAGAGCAGTGGTTGGACAGACGGAGAGGTGTGTGTAGAGCAGTGGTTGGAGAGATGGAGAGGTGTGTGTAGAGCAGCGGATGGAGAGGTGTGTGTAGAGCAGTGGATGGAGATATGGAAAGGTGTGTGTAGAGCAGTGGTTGGAGAGATGGAGAGGTGTGTGTAGAGCAGTGGTTGGAAAGATGGAGAGGTGTGTGTAGAGCAGTGGATGGAGAGATGGAGAGGTGTGTGTAGAGCAGTGGATGGAGAAGTGTGTGTAGAGCAGTGGATGGAGAGATGGAGAGGTGTGTGTAGAGCAGTGGTTGGAGAGATGGAGAGGTGGGTGTAGTGCAGTGGATGGAGAGATGGAGAGGTGTGTGTAGAGCAGTGGATGGAGAGATGGAGAGGTGTGTGTAGAGCAGTGGTTGGAGAGATGGAGAGGTGTGTGTACAGCAGTGGATGGAGAGATTGAGAGGTGTGTGTAGAGCAGTGGATGGAGAGATGGAGAGGTGTGTGTAGAGCAGTGGATGGAGAGATGGAGAGGTGTGTGTAGAGCAGTGGATGGAGAGATGGAGAGGTGTGTGTAGAGCAGTGGATGGAGAGATGGAGAGGTGTGTGCAGAGCAGTGGATGGAGAGATGGAGAGGGGTGTATAGAGCAGTGGATGGAGAGATGGAGAGGTGTGTGTAGAGCAGTGGATGGAGAGATGGAGAGGTGTGTATAGAGCAGTGGATGGAGAGATGGGGAGGTGTGTGTAGAGCAGTGGATGGAGAGATGGAGAGGTGTGTGTAGCGCAGTAGATGGAGAGATGGAGAGGTGTGTGTATGTAAAGAGCAAGTCTGGATAAAACACTCTTGCACTCCCTCTCTCCCTCGCTCATTTCTTCCATCCCTCTCCACACCTATCTTTTCCTTCCTGTCACATGACAGATATCGATGAGGATCAGTGTGCATTATATCTCCACTTTTCACTGTAATCCTCACACCATGACTTTCACCACAAATCCTCACACTATTCTCTTCATGGAAATCCTCACATCACGCTTCGCAATAATCCTCACTCCAGTCAGTACATCGTCACCTTCACACCATTCTCTCCTCCATAATCCTCACATCATTCTTTTCACTCTAATCCTCACATTGTTCCCCTCATCATTATGCTCACATCTCTGTTTTCTCTGTAATTCTCACACCATGTTCTTCACCGTAATCCTCACACTACTTTCTTCACCGTAATCCTCACACGGGTCTTTTGACCATAATCCTCACACCATTCTCTTCACCTTAATTCTCTTTCCACTCGGCTCACCGTAGTCTTTTCAACGTTCTCTTCACCGTAACCCTCATAATACTCTCTTCACCATAATCCTCGCATCACTCTCTTCACCGTAATCCTTATACCTCTCTTTTTGACGCCACTGAGAGCATGAAGTGTCTGAACGAACTAGATTAGTCACTTCCAGTGCTGGTTTGAATGAGCAACTAAATTTAGCATACCTGTAAGTACACAACCTGATCCATGACATTTTAATTTCTATTCTATATAATAATAATTTTTTGCTTTCCACAAGGTATAAATGGTCTGAGAGGCCAAACTTTTAACAGGATGTGATTTTAACAGTCCTTGGGGTTGCCTGTTACGTGGTGGCCATTATATATGGCTGTAGTCTGCAAGTTTAGTGTTTCGAGCCCCAGCATATTCACAATTAAAGCAGCTATTTTGCAAGCTCTTAACCCCACATTGCTCAATCTAATCCACTGTAAGTTCGTTCTAATACAAAACAGTCAGCTAAGTTACTGCAGTGTCCCCATATGTTGATACATGTGTTTCATTTGTACGCTGTCCCGTTATTCAAGTTTTCCCCTGCGTTCCTGGCATGTTGTCATGCTGTAAGAGTGAGCATTAGCCCCTCCTGCCAGGGGCTTTATTGTGAGTGGAATGCTAATGAGCAGACTGACAAAGTTTTGCTTTTTTCTTTTTAGGTCTGTTTTAGTGTCAGATGTCAGAGTGTGTGTGTGTGTGTGGGGGGGGGGGCAATACCTCTGCGATGAATCAGAATCAGATGAAAGCTAGAAAGCTTTAAGAAGGGAGATGGGGGGGCAGTGAGTCAACACTGTTGCTAATTCGCTGACATGGGGGTTTGTGGGGTCGGAGCACCGGGGGAGGGGGGGGGGGGGGTGCCTTGCTATATTATTGTTTCTTGAACAAGCAGTGATGGCAATGAGAGGAACAAAAGTAACCGCGCCCCGCAAATCCTGTAGCCAATTAGTCAGGATGAATAATTAATGCTCATTGTCTGTCCAGGCCGCAGCAGATTGAGTTTCTCTGCGCCAGGCCTGATTGTTATGACAAGGAGCGACTACATAATGATATTAGAGATTAATAATTCAGGGGAAGCCCAGTTTCTGCAGGTGAAGACTGTGTCTGCAGGTTACCATCTTTCTCCTGAGCAGCCACACACGCCGAGGGTCTAACCTCTGGATTTGGCCCCTCTTTTTTGGGCAACCCAGGACTGAAGTGGAGAGGCAGGAAGTGAGGTATACTGTCGGAAGAACAAAATAATGCAGTGCTACTCTATTTGACCCCAAGGGGGTCGCGTCAGCAATCAATGGCCTATATTCATCAAGTCCCTCGAAAATGGACTGACTGATTTTAGATCAGTTAACCCTACTTATTTCCACACCACACTTACTAGTTGAGACAGAGACCAAACGAATCACGGATCAGTTGGCTCACTCAATGATGCTTTAAGAAATGGCAGCCAATGTGTTTAACTTAACAGGAAAGCAAGTACAATTTATGAGTTAATTTAAGTTTGTTGTAACATTTTTGTTGAAGCTGGAAACATTTTATTTTTGAGACTGCTGTGGCAGTACAGTCGTACAATCTCCTGGATTCTCAGCACCTCAAGGAAAGCAAAAAATTTTTTTTTCTCTCTGTAATAACCATTTTATGAGACTCAGAGAGCTGGGCAAAACTTCAATTTCTATTATTAATCTGGGTTCAGCTTGATGATGTAAATCTTACCGCCGGTGAAAATAGCCAGCTGTTTGTCCATGATGTTTCCACTAACATATACAGGCCTTTAGCAAGGCATCAACTGACTGTGGGCAACGTAAGAAGCAAAGTTTGGAGTTCGTAATGTTAAAGTTTTGGAAACTCAAAAGCCTACTTAGTTCTGCTTATTACTGTCCATCAATCTTTCTTCAATTTATTTTATTGAAATAAAATCACAAAAAGGGCGGAATGCATTTTAAAGTGAGACATTAAGGGTCCGAATTATTTTTAAAAATTCCAGATCAGTCAACCTGAACAGCGGTCTCCCCTGTATCTAACAGCCCAGATTTTGAGACCCTCAGTTTAGCTGTCAGACCAGTGGTTCTCAGCATTATTCCCTGAGGCCCTCTGTATATGCTGATTTTTGTTCCAACTACAATTAAATTGATGAATTCAATATGGGCCAAACTCCATGAAACAAAACGTTTCAGGGGAATAGTTTCATTTCATTCCTAAAAGTGAGGCTATGATCTTATTATCATATTTTTGACTCAAGTGATAATTTGGATTTAGTTCAATGATCAAATAAAGACATAGGAGTTGGGCCCTTTTTAAATTAAACAACTGAATCTTCTACATGGAAAGGAAAAAAGATGTCTCATTTCTTCAGAGTCATTTAATTCTAAATGCAATATGAAATGAATTGCCCAAAGTGCCTATTTTGTAACTTGTTTATGTCATCAGGATACTTATGCTGAGATATAATACCTCATCGTGGGGGGTCATCCTCTAAGGTCTTGTGGTAACAGCTCCAATACAAGAGAAATATTCTTTGTAAAGTGTATTATGTGTAGTGACAGCCCAGCGGCTGGCACAATTTCTCTTGAAGCCAGATACAAGGGGAATATTCTTTTTTTATATAAAAAAAATTGGCATCTCTAATCCCACCCGAATCTGGAATGTCTAATTGGGGAACTATGTACAAGGCTTTTGCATATGCGACCCCCTGGTGCCAACTCAGGAGAGTGAAGACATCTCACGGCTCTCCTCCAAAGCACGCGCCTGTCAGCCACTGCTTCTTATACATTCATTGGTTGAATCCTCGCAAGTTCAGAGAGAGGGCGGAGGGTACCCGAACACGGAAAGCTTAGAATCTTCCTGATGAGCACCCGTCTGGCGAATGGGAGGCACCTAAAGAACGAACAAAAAAACGTATATTACCCTCCCCGGCAGACTATTCCTAATTTGCATCCCTGTAGTGCATTGGCCAATTGCACGCTACTTCTGAGACAGCTGCTGACCATTGCCAGATGGAATGACCGGAGCTCGAACTTGCACCATGATAGTCACTTCTGCTTCACAATGCTATGTTTTAACTGAGTGAGCTATCCAGCAGCCCACAAGGGGAAGTGTACAATGTTTAGTGACAGGCCAGCCACTGGCACAATTTCTCTTGAAGCCAAATACTAGAGAAAAATTCTGTGTGAAGTGCACTATGTGTATTGATAATCGGCAGTGGGCACAATTTCTCTTGAAGCCGAATACAAGGGGGATATTCTATATGAAGTGTGCTATATGTAGTGACAGCCTGGCAGCGGGACACAATTTCTTTTAAAGCAAAATACAAGAGAAATATTCTGTGAAGTGCAATATGTGTAGTGATCGCTGGCAGTTGGCAGAATTTCTCTTGAAGCCAAATATAAGAGAAATATTCTATGTGAATGACAATATTTGTAATGACAACTGTTGGCTGGCACAATTTCTCTGGAATCCAAACACAAGAGAAATATTCAAATTGAAGTCTGCAATATGTAGTGGCTGCCCAGCAGCTGGCAAAATTTCTTTTGAAGCCAAATACAAAAGATATATACTATACATTGTGAACTTTGTGAAGTGACAGCCCAGCAGCTGACATAATTTCTCTTGAAGCAAAATGCAACAGAAATATTTTATGTGAAGTGCAATATGTGTAGTCAAAATCCGCAGTGGGCACAATTTATCTTGAAACCAAATACAAGATAAAGTTTCTATGTGTAGTGTACTATGTGTACTGACAGCCCAGCTGCTGCCACAATTTCTCTTGTAACCAAATACAAGAGTAATATTCTATGTGAAGTGCAATATGTGCAATATGTGGCAGTGGGCACAATTTCTCTTGAAGCCAAATTTTAGAGAAATAATCTATGTGAAGTGCACTCTGGGGTCTATTCTCCCATGCGCTCAAGTCGAAAAAAGTGGGTAGCTACGCGCTTTTCAGCCTAAGCGTATTCTCCCCTCGACTTAAGTGCGTGCATTACGCGCCCCGAAGGTCGTTACGTACTTGGGGCGGAGCAAGGCCAAAATCTGGGCATTTCCGGACGTTTCTCAGGCAAAAAACAATTACGTGTATTCTCCCCCTGGTTTATGCGCTTTTTCTGTCAAGCGCTTTTGAGGGCTGTATTAAGGTCAAGCGCCAACATAAGGCGAAATGGAATATTGCGTTTTATGTCGGTCATAGGCCCAAATTTTAACATTAATTTAATTTTTTTGCGTTGACGTCCTTATTTTCAGATAGAAGAGGTTTTATCCTACCTTGACATGTTTCGACGGGATACTCCCGTCTTCTTCAGAAGAGTCACTGATGTTACGAGTGACGTGTCTTATCAGCAGATGTTAGCGAGGCGTGGTCGCCCTGTTTGATTTGACAGGCCGCTCCTCCAAGATGGCACTCCAGGTGTGGGAAAGCGTGTATGCCCCCTCGTCCCGGTTCATGGTCCTGTGGGCCCGCTTCCTGATTTCAATTGCCTCCATGATCCAGCGTTCATGTCGGTTGTTCTGAGTGCGGATGACTTTAGCCTTGTCCCAGTCCATAATATGATTTTCCCTCTTGCAGTGGTCTGTGATTGCTGATTTAAGGTTTACCTGTAGTGCTTGTTCTTTACCTGAGCGTGTCTGTCTTACTGTTGTCTCTTTCTCGCATTCTTTTTGGTGTTCTTTTTTACGTGTGTGAAAACGTCTACCTGTTTCTCCAATGTATGCTTTATGGCAGGACCGGCATGGGATTTCGTATATGACGTCACATTTGTTACAGTTGTCAATTTGGTCTTTCGGGTGTACAAGTAGTTGTCGTAATTTTATGTTTGGTTTTACCAGGGTGTTGATGTGGAATTTTCTCATGGCCCGTTGAATCCGCTCTGTGACGCCTCTTATGTATGGTAACGTAACAACTCCTTTGGTTTCGGTTTAATTTTTTTGTTTCTTTCTGAATGCCGCGGGGTTTTGTTTCTGCTGTACCTGTAGTTTGCCTGTGTTTATGGCCCATAGGGGGTACTGGCATTTCTTCAGTGCGTTAGTTATATGTTCCTATTCCTTTTTCTTGTCTGAGTCTTCTGTAATGATGGATACGCGATCAAACAGTGTTCTTACCACGGAGAGTTCGTGATTTATGGGGTGTTCAGATGACCAAAGCAGGTATTTGAGGTATCGGTATTTTTTTCCTCGCTGATGGTTCTAAGCTCCAGAACCCGCTCTCTGAGATTTGAACTTGACGGAGCACTGGCGTGAACTGAGGAGAAAGGGGGAGGGGGCTGTCTGCAGCGCGTGCATGTGCACTGTTTGACGGCTGTCAGACACCATCCTGGCTCTAATTGGTTCTTTCTAGTCGGTCCGAACGATTATTTTAAATTGCAGTAGGAGCATTAGGTGGGTTTAAATTAGCCTTTTTTTAATTACAGAGTACTAGTTTTATGTAATACTGTCTGTACACAGTGACAGTTTTGCCAAAAATGACAAAAAGTTACTTTTCTAAAACTTACCAACTGCAGCTTTAAATGAATGAAACGCAGAGTTTGAATCCATACGTGCCATTTTTCGCTTTTGTGATTTTTTTTATGAACCTCTGCTTCATCTGCTTCAATGGACGAGCCACCCCTGGTGTGCTGGCTTGTGGGACTCTGAAGAAAAATGGACAAAACTCTATACTGTATCATGGATAAAAGGCATGTTTTGTGTTTGGAGAGGTTACTGGTGACCGCTGATGTCCAACTGTACCTATATTGATAAACTCATGCTAAATTCAACCAGAAAATCATTAATTAGGGCCCGAGCACTAACAGTGCGAGAATCCTATTGAAATTGTTCAAATTTTTCTTTTTTTTTTTTTTTATTTTTAACCAATTATTTTTAAATGTTTGGAGGCCTTAACATGCTCAAAAACTCACCAAAGTTTGCACACTTGTCAGGTCTGGGGAATATTGACATATTTTAAAGTCCTTGCAAAAAGTCGGGGCAAAATGGCGCCCACTGTAAAATTTCAAAATGCCCCCCTGATTGGGGATAATTTGTCATAGGCCAATGAAATGTAGTATGCACATGTATCATACCAAGAGGCACAAAAGGGTCTTTTGATGTCATGGTCCAACCCCAACAGGAAGTCGGCTATTTTGATTTCAATTTTTGATTACCGGCGATTTCCTCACCTCGTATTTTAATTAACTCTTCCTAGGGATTTCACCCAAACAACTTCTTATTTGGTACAGATCATCTATAGCATCATCCATGCTGATCAAAAGTTGTGTGAAGAAGGTCTATAGGTCAAACAGCGTGGCTTCTAGGGCGTGACAAACTTTGGCAACTTTTTGTGATTTCGCCATCCATTTTCCAACGGCTCTCACGCCCACATACTTTATCCTAACAGCTTAAAATTTCATGGACATGATGTTGGCTCTGCCCGCCTTACTCATAGCGCTCCCCGGTGGTAACAGAAAGTGACCTTTTTTTACTCTACCATGTACCGATCCAACATAGTTGACCCCATCAACTTAAAGACATGCAGAACAAGTTGGTAAAGCTACATTATGAATGCTGGGAAGCTACGAGCAATGGCATCTGTCTGCCGGTGTAACGACTATCAACCCCTCACCATCAAATTACATTTGGCTTTTTCATGGCTTTAATGAAGTCATAACCTCATGAAAATTGATACACACTTAAAAAAATGGTGAGTACTTACTAATAATAGGGATGTTGCCCATGGAGGGGTAAAATAACTCTGTAGCGCCCCCTTGAAATTTTCTATAACCCCTCCTTAAAGGGCTTTTTTGGAGTTGCTGGATGAAAATTGGTACGCATGTAGAAGTTGTCCTGATGCACAAAAAAGTCTCTTTTTTTGCCTGCCATTTTGATTTTCATTTTCGATTATGTCGGCCATTCCACACCTTGTATTTTAAGAAACTCCTCCTACAGATTTTGTCCAATCAACTTCAGATTTGGTGAACATCATCTAAAGACCTTTGTGATCTAAAGTTTGTAAAAGCTTTCCTCTACGTCGATGGGCGTGGCCACTATGGCGCCACCATTTTTGATGATTCGCCATGAATATTCGAGAAGCTCTCGCTCCCACATACTTCATCCTAACTGCTTTCAAAATTTCTGGACATGACAAGAGCCCCACTCTGAACGCCTCCATATGCTCATAGGCAATCTCGCTCATGGTGCCCCCTTGTGGAAACAGGAAATGCCATATTTTACATTGACAAAAACCAACCCCAAACTCCTGACCTGATCAACTACATTTTGTGGCCACGTGACGATCAAGTTGATGAATCTTCACAGTGACACACGTGTTGTGTCGTGTTGCAGGCTGCCCTTGGTGGTGGCGTCGACTTTTGATCCTCGCCACGGAACATCAACTCGTTTTAAATCCGTCACTCATTGTCCGATTGGCTCGAAACTTCACATTTGTGATGAGGTTCCCCCCTGAATGCATCTGCCCACATGTGGTTACACTCGTAGTGCCACATAGTGGATGAAAGAAACATTGCATTTCTTCGCTCCTTCCTGTTTTTTTCTTTCTTCTCACTTCACGCTGGGGCACTCGCGTGCCGCAGGCCCCCCGCAGTCGTGTGGGAGTGTGAGGGCCCGATCACAGCTGCATGCAGCTTTAATTCATATTGAATTTTATGCGTGAAAAGTTGATCTGTGTTAAATATATGATTATTTCATGATTTGACAGTGCACCATTTTGAGGGATCTTAGAGTTCGAGGAGCCACCTGGATAGCTGTCTTATTTGGCTCCTAGAGAGTAGGTAATTTAGAATATAATGCTCAGATGGATTGTACTTGTGGTAAAGGAGTTTATGATCCCGGAAATGTATAGTTTTAACTCCCAGCCATTCTTCAATTCTCTGTTTTTTTTTTACGTCACAGCTGAATTGTCATGAAGATTTTTTATGTTTGCAGCCCTTTTTATCTACCAAAATCATGAAAATAAACTGAAATATGATGGAATTCTAAATGCTTTGTGTCTTGACTTCGTTGAACCATTCCCTTCCTCTCTGTGCAGCTGCAATCTTGAATAATAAAGCCTTAAATAAGGAAACACATAAATAGCCAGATTTGGCAAAAGTCAGCAAAGACAGCAAAGTCAGATGACAGTCATGAGCTGTTATGCCCTCGGATCTGGGAACAAGGCATCATAACAGAAAAACTAATAGCTCCTCTGTTTTGTGGTAAAATGTAGATGTAGGTAACGCACATTTAGTGACGTGGCAGCTGTGCACTGCGTTTGGTGACTTGTAGGGGAAATTGGGACGATGCCTTGTGCCCTGATTGGGCAGTAGTTGGTCATGGGAGGGGTGTCCCTTTTAAATAGGCCAAAATCAAAGGTGGCTCTGGCGATATGCCGGAGCCCCGAAGTGGCGGACCTTCCCTAAACTCTCGTTTTCCCGACCACGTGATTTTGCTTAATTTTAAAACGTCACCCATAATACTGCCATGCTTTTAGTAAATAACTTGATGCAGAGCTATTCGCCGGTGGAGCGGCGGCTTGAGCTCGCCCTGGAATGTTGCTGTGCCGTCGCGAGGGGAGGTTAGTCCCGGCTTTCCTTCCAGATTCACCAGTCCAGGCCAGCCTGCCTACTTTTATAAGTGAAATCATATCCCGAGACAAACGTGACTGTAACATGAGCACTCAGGTGATTCTCTGTTGGGAGAAGCGGCTCCTCTACATTAGCAAGTTTGACTCCGTGCCCTATCAGCTTGAGTTTACGTCAAGCTTCAGTTTTTCACTCAGAATATTTCAACAATTTTTCCAAAATGCCTTTGGCTTTTCAGTGTACCTCTGGCATGACTTCAGGCAAAAGTTTCATGTTACTTCAGTATGCAGAATGATCCCCTACATTCTGTATGTTCTTTTCGGATAATTTTGAATTGTCACCTCTGTGTTCCATAAGCTTCTCCATGGGCTGTTATGTTCGTTTTTTTTTTTTTTTTCAAAATAAGCTCTCTCATTTTCTGTCAGCAAAACACAAATCCACTTGAAGTAAAGGCTAATGTCACCTGCCTGAAGAGTTAATTACACTGACAGACGAGCTGCACAACATTGTCTCATTGATATTTAACCCTGTCCTTTTACTCAGACACAATGATCAATAAATTAATGACTCACCATCAAAACTCTGTGATTCAATTGAGGGTAAAATGCATTATTTATCATCAGAGTTCACTGCGTACTGTGGAAATGCGGGGAGGAATTCCCTGCATTGATTGCACAGTTAAAAGGCTAATCACTGTGAAAGTAGCATTTGTCAAGTATACGCACTTCCTTACTGATCCTGGACCTGTCTGTCAGTCAGAGGTACTGGGGTTACGCCCCCTCTGGCCAACCAATCAGATCTTACAGGGCAATTCTTACCCAGGCTCGGGCAGTTCTTACCCTGGCTTCCAGCAGTTCTTACTCAGTCTGGGGTAATTCTTACCCAGGCTGGGGCAAGTCTTTCCCGAGCAGGGGCAATTCCTGCCCAGTCTGAGAAAATTCTTCTTCAGCCTGGTGCAGCTCTTACCCTGGCTGGGGCAATTCTTACCCAGTCTGAGACAATTCTTATCGCGGCTGGGCCAGTTTTTACTTGGGCTGGGGCAGTTTTTACCTGGGCTTTCATGATATTTATGATATTTAACCAATGTTTGAAATTCTATGCAGCAGCACTGATATTGCATACCATGCAGAGGCACACGCATATTACTGGGTGTGATAAACTGGTAAGACAAGGGAATATTTTTTATTTTTAAAAAAAGATGAGATTTGAAATAAAAAACTGCCTCTCAATGTGTGTTGATCCTTTATTTCCCCCCCCCCACCTGCGCCTCTTGCCCTGGCATTGAAGGCTCTGCTCCTCTGCAGTGGTCAGATGAGGTGGGGCAGAAATCCTGCTGACCGTGACCTACCCCCCCCCCCCCAGCAGTCATTCTCACATCTCCTCCTCTATGTCCACAGGGTATCAAAGTTGGGGGGCGCTAACCTTGCTTTCATACACCCCAGTGCTGGTATGGGTGGGTGGGGGATGAGGGGCGTTTATCCTTGTCTTTTCATCTGTGAAATCCTACGATTTGACTGGGATGGCTGTGATCTCCGGAACAGAGCAGTTTCACCAGGAAGCTGTATCTCTGGTAAGCCATCAGGCTGTCATGGTGGCCTCAGGACGACAGAGCTGAACTGGATGGATGAATTTGAACAGGAGTTTATTTATAGGACAGAAAAAGTTGAACAAATAAGGATTTAAATAAATCTAAATGCTATGCAGAAAAGACACAGGCTGGGAACAGGGACTGGAATGACAAAGAGATCTAGGAAAAGTAAACTAGAATAAACTAAGGCACAGAATATCTTAGTGTAAAAACGTTGACAACAGAATACACTAAACTAAGCCTTTTAGGGCACACACACACACACACAGAAATCAGGGATATAAACTAGAAACAAACACAGGTCTGAAAGAACTCTAGCTTTAGCAAAGTAGTGGGCGATGAGAGAAATCAGGTCTGGACAAAGAGGCCAGAAAATGAGTGAATGTTGAGTGGCTGTTTAAATAAGGAAGTCCACAGTCCACAGGTGCTCGTGATTATTATTCTGCTAAGTTAGAATGAAATCTTGGCCAGGAATTTGATTCTGGAGGGGGCATGTCGGATGAAAAACCCCGCGCAGACATGACACAGGTGGTGTGAGGGACAGATTTTATTGTACAGTTTCTCTACCAGAGGTGGAAACACCAGGTTCAGAAGTTCTCCCCATTTTTTGTGATTTACTGAATTTTGGTATTAGCGCACCCCCACTGCCAGGAGGCAACGATAATTTGTGAAGTCAGCTCTATGTATCTGTGGAGGGAAAGCAGTGATAAGCTTTTACCAAGCTTATTTTTACTCACGGTGGCTAAAAGAGAAGCACAAAGGACACGTCAAAGTGAAAGAAAACTTTCATGTGAAGTTAACTGTAAACAGAAGAACTGCCCACTTGGTGCGACCAAACTTTTTTGGTTATTTTATGACAGCTGAACTGAATGATTAATTCCTAAATATCTAGATCAAAAAAATTCATGGAATCCTCCATTTTCCCTTTAAAGGAGCATCTAATGTACTATAGCTCTTTAATAGCAAGTGGTAAAAAAAAAGTTCTTTCTGAGGACACAAGGTGTCTGCTTTCCTGTTCGTGATCTGATACCAGTCTGATACCCAACACCCGAACGCATTGGCTATTCACTAAACAATTGTGTCGACCAACACAGCAAATGCTGTGATATATCACCAAATAAACATGGTTGTAATGTTTTTAAAACACTGAAAACAACTCTCCGTTGATACTGCAGGAATAAGCCAACGTGGCACAGCTGACAGTGAAATGTATTCAGAAAAAATGTCTATTCCAGGAGTTTAGGGGCTAGCTAAAATGTCCATCCTCAGTACCGTACATTGATAAGAAGGAGACGAGGCAGGAGACCCTTTTATATAAATATACTAAACTTCAGAAGGGATATATATTCACATGTATGGTTTTCCTGGAAGAAAACATGAGAAAGGTTATTGCACATGCGTAGTGATTTAACAATGACGCCAGCTTGGAAAACCACTTAAGCTTAAACATAAATTAGTTCCTTAAACATGCTTGCAGGGTGTAGAAATCAAATCAGCAGCAAAATCCCCAGACCCCCGAACTATAAAAGGAGCAACATCCTCATCATAGCTGGTGATGGGCATAACTGTATTTTTGTAAATGTCTGCTCAATATTATGAATATGACAGACCACTCATTTTTCACTCATGCACACTTTGCAGAAAAGAAACAAACACAGAAAGAAAAAATATAAAACCAATATGGAAAAGGAGGGGGAGCACGAACTTCTGCATTAATTGGTTTAAGCTAAAAGGAAAAAAAAAGGAAGTGGCTATTTTTATGCCAGTCGGTCTGTGCATTAGTGTTAGAGTTTGGGTTAGGGTTAAAGTTACGGTTAGGGTTAGGTTTACAACCCCTAGGCCAGGGCTCTCCAAATCACGGTCCTCAAAGGCCGAGAACTGCTGGTTTTCCACCCTCCCTAAACTTGGAAATTAGGTGTGATGACAGTCAGGCCAATCAGAGGGAATTACTGTTCACTCAAGTCCCTGGAAGGATGGAAAACCAGGGCTGAAATTGGGTTTGAGGGCCAGATTTGAGGAGCCCTGCCGTTGGCATTTTCTTGCCTACAGTACATATACTGAGTACAAATGAAAACGCACCACTTGAAAAAAGTCAATATTTAAGTTCAAATGAACTTCAATATAATTTTTATACCACAACAACACTACAGTGACGTCACCCGACATGCCAGGTGCAAGAAATGCGAGAATTTCAAGTTAACTGTAACGCTAGGCAATTTTTTGCAAAAACGCAACATCTTGTACGCACATCGCGGGAAAAATGAATTTCACTCTGAATTTGAGCACACATTGCCTTTAAAAGCATGTGAATCCGAATAAAATTTCACTTCTTCACTGACACTTGTGAAACGTCGACACTGTGCCGCGACTTACAGCCCCTGAACGGGAACGTGCCATAGGCATGCTTCAAATTGGCGCCATCACCAGGGAAATTGCCAGACGACTACACTATGCACACACAACGATCGCATGACTCCATCAAAGGCTTCTGCAAACGGGGAGCACTCGGGACCATCCTCGACCGGGTCAACAACGTGTGACAACGGCACGTCAGGACCGTCAGATCGTACGGGATCTTGTCCGAGACCGAACACTACCAGTGACAAGAACGGCTGCTCAAGTCCAAGGACGATGTGGATTCATTCACCCCAACACTGTACGGAACCGTCTGCGAGCTGCAGGCCTGCGTGCACGACGTCCTTATTTCGCCCCCCATATTAACGGATTGTCACCGAAACCAGCGTCTACAGTGGGCAAACAGGCACCAGAATTGGCGACTACGACAATGGCACGGTGTCATCTTTTCTGACGAGTCACGATTTCACCTGACCTCTCCCCTATCGAGCACTTATGGGATGAAATTGGACGACGTCTTTCACGTCGACGCCAGATGGACAACATCCGAGAACTTGAGGTTGCCCTTGTTCATGAGTGGAATGCTATCCCTCAGAACACTATCCAGAGACTGATCAACTCCATGCGACAACGATGCACCGCATGTGTCAAAGCAAATGGCGGTCACACCCGTTATTGACTTTCCTGTTTGAACCCTACACCAGTTAAACCTCTCTCGCGCATTAACATTATCGTGAATGAAATTGAATGATGTTTACATGTCTTCTTAAATCATTCATTATCTCAAATGCATCATACGTATATACTTCACATATCAATAAGTAGAGCTATTCCAGATTTCGTGAGTGGTGCGTTTTCATTTGTTCTCTATATTTGGAGTATGAGATCATGCATCGCCCTTGCGCATGTGGACGTTTCTGAGAACGGCGAATTGGTGTACGTTTACGACTGGTGTAAAAATAGCCACTGCCACCCACTCCAGCCCCCTCCCCTAAAAAAAAAACAAAAAACTGAAAACGAGAGGGAATTTAACACAAAATGAATTAAGCCTTTATAGACTTTAGTCATGCTTTGGTCATTCGATGTCACTGTAAACTTACTGCGATAGCGTTCCTCGGCCTCTCGATGGATGGCAACCATCCTGTTTTTATTGTTCAGTCTCATTTTTGTAATGTGAAACATCGTAAAACTTTACAAATATGTAATTCTTCTATTTAAGGTTGATTTTTGTCTTTCACTTCGAGAATTCAATATATGTAGTTGAAAAGACACATAGTTCATTGTGTCATAAAGCATGTTTGTGTCCGTTTCTAAAGTCTCACACATTTTGCTATTTACAGAATAGCACTTACTCTGCACGTGATTTACACCATTATGTTTGTGTTTTTTATTGCTCAGCATCAGCACTCACACACAAGTATGTGCATCATCATATGAGGAACAAGTCAAAGTCTTATGAGTTACTGTGCTTGTGTGTAATCACAAACATGTTTCTGATTATGAGATTACACACACACACGCACTCATATTTTACTCTGAGATTACAGACACATTTCTCTGTGAGATTAAACACACATTTCTGACAGTGAGGTCACATGCACATTTCATTATATGATTATGCTCATACTCCTGTGTGTACAAGTGCAATTATACACAAACATGTTAAAGCTTCTGAAAGGTAAGATTACTCTCACAAACACACTCATGCTGTTTGCTGTTTTGCATAAATGGCCCAACAGCAGCCGCTGTGTTGCCGTTTCTCTAATTGCTGTGGACTTTCACCTCTGCCTTTTACTGTGTCATAGAAAAGTGCATTTGTAGCGTACAGTTTGGCTTTTATCTATATTTTAAGCAACACACAAGGTGTAGAGGCGAGCGGGAGCTTGTTACAGGGTCCAGGCTGAATTATTCAGGAGGGGAGCAGACTACAGCCGCAGCTAAATAAAAGATCCGGCTGTCAGAGCAGGGACGGCCACACATGTCTGCCGCAAGCTCCTGCCGTGGCCCGTTCCCAGAGATCAATACACGTTTGGATGGCATGCGTTCCTCTCAGAGCTGGCTTTTGTAACAGCGATCAGTCCCCGCGGCGGTGTAATCCCGTCTTTATTCCGATGTTTTCCCTGCTTTGGGGGCTTTCCAGAACTCGGAACAGCGTCGGAGACGCAGCGTCTGACCCTGTGTCTGGTTGCACAGCCCCCTTAGTGTGCTGAAGATTATCTGTGCGTGTGCGCGCGCGCGCCCGTGTGTGTGTGTGTGTGTGTGTGTGTGTGTGTGTGTGTGTGCGTGTGTGTATTTGTGTGTGTGTGTGTGTGTGTGTGTGTGCGCGTGTGTGTATTTGTGTGTGTGTGTGTGTGTGTGTGTGTGCGCGTGTGCGTGCGTGTGTAATTGTGTGTGTGTGTGTGTGTGTGCGCGTATTTGTGCCCCTCTATCCAATACATCCTGTCTCATTTGCTTCTCTACCTTTCCCACCATTATGAGACGGTTTGGTAATGCCGGTGTTCTTGATTGAGATCTGCACCCATAACGTCTGCTGCACCACCACAGAGCCAGCACAAGAGGGTAGCACGCTCTGGGCCCCCGGCTAAGACCTCCTAGGGCCAGGGAAAGGCCTGTCAGGGAGGGGGATTAAATAGTAATGCATGGAGAGACAGCTCGGCGGAGTGTGTGCAGCATGAAACTGCATATGGAAGAGAGGTACACTAAATTGGACAGTGGAGTGTATCTTTACAACAAACATGAATCCACCGCAGAATAGACCTTTCTTTCTCTCCCTCACACTGTCTCTCAGTCTCCCTCCCTCTCTCTATTGCCTCTCTCTCACACTATCTCCTCCCTCCCTTACTCTCTCATCATTCTATTTTATCTTTTTTACCCTCGTGCACTTTCGCTGTCTCCCTCCTTCACTCCCAGTCATTTCTGTCTTTCTATTGTTTCTCTCACTTTACGATTGTTTCATTGCTCCACCTCTCTGTCTTTCAGGGCCGATTTCTCATTTCCTCTCCTTGTAGCCTTTCTCTTCCTCTGTCTCTCAGTCACTTCCCTTTCTTTCTGTCCATCATTATCTCACACTGCCTGTCTTCCCCCTCTCTCTTTACGAACAGGTTGGCTGACAACGACTAGGTCAGGTTTTGAGTGATGGGATGAGGTTCTGTAACCGGATGGTCTGTGGGTAATGGGTCAGCTGACTATGACGTGGTCTAGTCTTGGGTAGTGGGTTCATTGACTGCAACCAGAGGGGCTGTGGTTACTGGGTAGAGTGACTATGACCTGATCAAGTCTTGAATAATGGGTTGAGTTACTGTAACAAGAAGGGCCGGGGTATTGGATTTGGTGACTATGACCTGGACTGGTTGAATTACTGTAACCAGATCATTCATACGTATTAGCTGGAGTGACTTTAACTTGGTCAGGTCTTGAGTAATGGGTTGAGTTATTGTAACAAGATGGGCTGTGGGTATTGGCTAGAATGACCTTGTCAGGTCTTGAGTAAGAAGCTGAGTTTCTATAACCAAATTGGTCATATGTAGTAGGTTGAGTGACATTGACCTAGTCAGGTCTTGAGTAACAAATTGAGTCACTTTAACCAGTGGGCCTTGGGTATTGGGTTGAGTGACTTTGACCAAGTCAGGTCTTGAGTAACGAGTTGAGTCCCTGTACCCAGTGGGCCAGGGATATTGGGTGGAGCGATTTTAATGTTGTCAGGTCTTGAGTTACAAGTTGAGTTACTTTACCCAGTGGGTCATGGGTATTGGGTTGAGTGACTTTAAAGTTGTCAGGACTTGAGGACTTGGTTGAGTTACTGTAACCAGATTGGCCATGTATAGTAGGTTGAGTGACATTGACCTGGTCAGGTCTTGAGTTACAGATTGAGTTACTGCAGTGGTTCTCAAACTTGGTCCTGGTGCCCCAATAAGAACGCTGCTTTTTGTTCCAACCACAATTCTGCCCTGTCAAGCCAGGCGGTCAGTATCTGCAAATTTCTCAAAATTGGGAAAATTCGCCATTAACCCTTTTCAGCACCAGCTCCGTCTATTTTTAGTTCGGATTAGCCTGATCAATACACATGTACAGAGTTATTGCATGTGTAAGTTAGCAGTATCTACAAAAGTAGGGCAGGAGGTAAAATTTAAGGCCAATTTTCTCAGTTTCACTATTTTGTAGATACTGTTGTCTGGCTTGCCAGGGCAGAATTGCAATCTTAGGATTTTAACAAACTGTTGATTTGTCTTCATTAACAGCATTTATGTTTGCAGCAGTTATTTATCCTCTTAAGCCACTATTGACTAATCTATACATGCCATGAAGAATAAAAACTTCATATTCACTTTGAAGTATATTGGAAACTAGCATGAATGCATCAATGTAAACATTCAAACGTTCCTCATTGGTGAAACTGTTGACACATGGTTGCAAAAACTATCAATTTATTTGTCAAACAATAGTCGCACCTGTTCTTTGTTGTGTTAATTTTATTAATTTCAGGAAAATTATTTTGAAAGAACTCAAAACACCTGTGTTCAGCTACATAATTTAGAGCCTACCGATTTTCCCAGAGTCTAATCTGATCTGTTTTAAATGTTTTTACCTGAAAATCCTCACAATATAGAAAATAAGTACAACATCTTCAAGAGTTTTTGTTTATCATGGCACAGTGGATATGTCCATCAAAATGTGGCTTAAGATGGTTAATTACTGCTCTATTGCCTGATTTTTTCCTAATAGTGGAATGTCTGTTCTGTTATAATAAGGTATATCTCAGATATTACTGAGTAAGTGAGTTATACTTGTTCCTTTCAAGGTATGAAAAGTTTTGATATAAGGTTGTGAGCTCGGGAGTAGGAACTGCTAGCTTTTCATTGTGGGGTGAATATTCTGACTGTGAAATAAGCAGTTCCTTTAATAAGTATGTCTGCTGGCTTATGGGACTCCGAAGAACAATGGACAAAACTATCATCTTTATCATGGAGAAAAGGCATGTTTTGTGTTTGGAGAGGTTACTGGTGATCACTGATGTCCAACTGCACTTATATTGAAAAACTCCCACTAAATTCAACCAGAAAATCATTATCTTCATTTTCATCATTCAAATTGAATTTCAGTTGATTTGTATTAAATATAAGATTATTTTATGATTTGACAGTGCGCCATTTTGAGGGATCTTAGAGTTTGGGGATCCTCCGGGATAGCTGTCTTACTTGGCTCCTAGAAAGTAGGTAATTTCAGTGGTGTGCGGTTCAGAGGGGATTCAATAACCTTACCCTTTACCGCTCGCCCGTCCTATCGCTGTTCTCATTCTAGTTCCCCTGATTAACAACAAAACAATTTATCAACTGAATGACCAAGTATCCATTTTCCATAATGATAATGATTCCAGAAATGATAATGAAAAAATAAATGCCTATTGCCAACATTAATATAACTGATACAATATTGTTAAGATGGAAACATAAATGCACAAAATCCCAAACTTTCGCTGACTTCGCAGCAATTATTTTTGCCATCAGTCTGCTGGACATCATACCTAACAAAGCCCTTTAGCTGTCACTACATTCAGACTATAGAACGGACTCTTGTGGCTTATTGCTCAATGAGCCGAGCAAACAAATTTACACAAATCTGTGCTGTTTCATGAGCTACACGAGCGCAGAAATTATAAAAACATTTTGATATTTTTCAATATTGATAAGAAAATACTGTACAATTTTGTAGTGCAGTATATAGCAAGGCTTTCAAAAATAAATTAGATTCTCGTTGGGTCTACCAATTAGTCTGAGCAACTGTTGCTAATGTGGAGAGGTAAACTGCAAGAGGTTTAGTCATTAAGTGGTGAAAGGTGAGGTTGCTGGCCCTGTGTTTCTATCGACAGACCAGCACTGGTTAATTTAGTATTTAATGCTCAGATGAATTATACTTCTGGTCAAGGAGTTTATGATCCAAGAAATGTATAGTTTCAATTATCCGTATTTTTTTTCCAATTTCAATGCTGAATTTTCATGAAGATTTTTTATGTTTGCAGCCCTTTTTCTCTACCAAAAACATGAAAATAAATGGAAATACGATGGAATTCTAAATGCTTCAAGTGTCCTGACTCAGTTGAGCCATTCCTTTCCTGTCTGTGAAGCTGCTATCTTGAGTTATAAAGGCTTAAATAAGGTAGCAAGTAAATAGGCAGAATTAGCCTCTGCACAAAGCGGTTAAGGCAAATCAACTGCTTGTTAAAATCCTCAGATTGAAATTGCGGTTGGAACAAAAACCAGCATACACAGTGGGGTGCCAGGACCGAATCTGCGTTACTGTAACCAGATGGGCCGTGGATATTGGATTGAGTGACTATGACCTGCGCAGGTCTTGAGTAACGGGTGGAGTTGCAGTAACCAGATGGGCGTAGGATATTGGGTTGATTGACGATGACCTAGCCAGGATCACGAGTCACAGGTTGAGTTACTGTTACCAGATGAACTATGATTATTGGGTTGAGTGATTTTGACCTGGTCAGGTCTTGAGTTCTGGGTTGAGTTGCTGTAACGAGATGGGCCTTGGGTTTTGGGGTGAGTGACTATATCTGTCAGGTCTTGAAAAACAGTCTTAGTTGACTGCCACTGAGCCGATGAGCATTCAATAAAGTAATGTTTGCTGCAAACTGTTACTTTTTTTGTCACAACCCTCAGCTGAATTCCTTTTGTTTCTCATTGAATTCAGCAACTCGCATGTCTATATCTTGTGTGATTGGCTTATGTTGTGTATGTCTTCCCACCCCCCACTGCATCACGTTACATAGTTATCCTTTGATAGCTAGGTGACAGGTTTATAAGTCCACCTCTCAGTGTTGCAAGGTCCTGGATTTTAATGTGCTTTCTGTAGTTAGAACCAGTCAGTATTACGAGTGTAGACTGTTGTGTTGCGATCAGGAACCAGATGCGAGAACCAGGAAATGCAGTAGAGCTTGTTTTATTGGTAAAGGGGGGTGACCCCCGCAGGGCGAAAAACAACAGTACAAAGTCCACAATCCAAAAGTCGAAATCCAGTTGGGCAAAAATAGTATCAAAAACCAGGGCAGCAATCACAGTAATCGTAATCGGACAGAAATGGGTCTGGTACAAGGGAATAGTACTATCAGAGAGACAAGCCAGAATCCACAGGACGTAATCCGAATCGTTACCAGGGCAACAAACAGATATCTCGTATTCGGGCAGAAAAATGGTCAAAACATACAGATGCAACAGTAATCCAAAATCACAAAGGCAAAAATCAAAAGTCGGGCAATCCAGTCAGAAAGATAAATCTCTAAGAATCGAGGCCAGAAACAAACGTGGCACAGGAAGCTAGGAAGAACGATCTGACAACTAGAAGTGACTAAACAGACATCTTAAATACACATCCGGGTGAAACACATGACCAGGGAGAACAGGTGAAATCAATGATACAATAATCAGGAGTGACACATGAGGAATAATCTAATTACATGAATTTGTCAAATGCCAAAACGCAGACAGGGATCACAAGACAATCCTATGAACAAACCACAGCTCCGGTTAAGGAGTACTAAAAGTGCATAGTCTAAAGAAAAGGAAAGCATGAGATATAAGTGGAAATTCACAGAAGCTGCAACAGAGAGAAGCAAGAGGGCGGAGATTAGAATTGGGCGACTGCTGAGAGATCGTTAGTCAATTAGTATGTGCAGCTATACAATCCCGAGTGCATGTTAGTAAGTTAGTAAAAATATACAATGTTAATAAGGGTTAGTAATTATCGAAAACAATAAACTGTTAGTACGGTTAGTAGATAGTAAAAGAGAGAGGAAGGAAGCACACGAGATAATGAAGGAAGATTGAAAACCCAGAAACCAATAAATCACTCGAATGAGATGCATGCAAGACTAGGGACCGCGGGCAAAGACCTACACAAGACAAGACAGCGTAGACGAAGTGCAATGCATGGAAATGAAAACATGGCTTAGAAAACTGAATGATCTAAACATGAAAAATAATAAAACAAGAAATCTAAATACCAGGAACACAATACACAATCCTAAGAATGGTCAAAAGGCAGGCAGTGGTCACTTAACACAAAAAGCATACATGGCAGAGCCAGGCACAGAACTTAAACATGACAAGACAAAAAGCAGAATCACAACATAGACTCTTAGTCTTTATTGAATGCAACTTCTACTTTAATGACAGCAGTACCTAAATATTATTCTTCTAACTTTGTTAATTCGAAGAAGCTTCCAGTCTTAATCAGGGCCCAGGACCGGTACCACATTGAAGTCATCCCAGCTCCAGTCAGTTTGTCTGTCTTTCATAAGAAAAAGCACTCAAGCACAGCAAGGTCCAGGATTGGGATTGCTTTCATCGTAATGTGTTCCTCTGTCCTGTTTGTCAGGAACAAGCTCCCAATCCTTCTATGGTCATCAGGATTGGAACCGAGTTCCCTTCAAGCTACTCCATCCTCCTGTGGGACAGTTCGGTATTGGCAAAGTCTGCGCACCATCTGGTTGTAATCCTGGAAGGCTTGCTCAGCTTCGTTTATAACTTGTATTGAACTGTGCTGTGATTATCTGGGGTTTGGTCCCCGCCTATTCCTATGGGGATCCATCGCCTTCACGACCATATAAGCTGTCAATAAACAACCTGTTGGGTTGCACTCAGCCTCCGCACTTGGTTCCTGTTCTGGACTGTAACACTTTTGACTGATTTCAAATGAACATCCCATTTAGCTTGTTATCTTTGGCATTTTGAATGAAATGGAGGTGAATTCCGTGGGCCATTTCCACCTCAGATTTTATGATATAAGATGGGCTACATTGATAGTAATCTTCCTGACATGCAACATTTTGTTTGAGTACTCTATGCTGGCATGAGGTGCATTGAATTTTAAACAGTAAAGTGATGTTCCCTCAGTGTCCTTACTGTTGGCTATTTTTTATTGGCAAGCACTGCCTTTTCTGATCATTGGGTATTGTTAGTCAATGGTCCTGGCCGACAGTGAAAACATTTTTCATCGGTAGATGAGCATTGGGGGGGGGATCCTAGTCCTCTTGGGATTGGCTGAAGGCTTACAAGGGGATGCATCTAATGAAGAAAGTGGTGCCAGTCTGATACTGTGCGTGAGGGCGGACCGGCCAAGAGGTTCAGGGGGGAATGCATGGATGTGTGTGGGGGGGGGTTGAGGTTGATCCTTTAAAAGCCTTGCTCCTCCACCAGTGAAATTATTACCAGAGTGAAAACAAGGCTAGCTCCAGGGCTAGCCACCCAGGAGAGTGCTTAGCCCGGGGCAGTGTGGGGAGAGAGCAGCACGGGACGGGTAATGGGGTGGGAACGAGAGGAAGGTAAAAGGGAATTTTTATTTAGTTTCTGCCTCCTCACCGGCTGCTGCCGCCTCCTCCTTCTCTTTCATGCCGCTTTCTTCCCAAAGAAAGGCTGCGGAGGAGGTTCTAATGAGAGCCTCTTAAGGCTCATAGATTACTGCAGCGTACTGAGGACCTCTCACTCTCTCGCTCTCTCTCTCTCTCCTCAGGGCCAGGTGAAGCGCCGGCCGGCGGTGCGCTGTCCTCCCCAGGGCAGAGAGGAAAAAGCGAAACAGAGAGAGGGGAGGAGAGAGAGAGAGAGAGATATGCACAAGGCCTGTTCTCTCCTGAAACATATTCGGGCCCCAAACTTCGGCTGCTACCCGCACCACTGCACCCTCTCCTCTGAACTTTCCTTTCTTCTTCTTCTCTTCTTCTCCTCTTTGTATTCTCTCTCTCTCTCTGCACACCTCTACAAACACACTTTCAGATCAAACCACACCCTGGCCTGTCTGCCTGTCCGTACCGTCCAAGCTCATGTGAGACTGAGGGGTGAGCGGACTCCTTCTCTAGGATACACATCTTTGTAGACCCGAGGTGCGTACACTTTGTATGAGAGATTACTGCTACAAGGATGGCTTAAATATTTAGTGCAGAAATGTGGCTGATTCTCTGTAAGTATAAATCTTGCATAGCTTCATGAAGCAATAGGAAACCTATCCTTTTCTTTATTATTTTTCCATGAAGGAGAACCACCTCTCTGCTCTCAGTGTCAACTCATTTGAAGTGATGGAATTTTTATGACGTACCAGTGACATATTTGTGCATCGGGGAGTTTTTGTGACTCAGAAGCAAGAGTTATTCCGCTGAGCTCATAATGACTGGATGGTAATGATGGCTGACATGAAGGCCCACTTGATAAAGGAAAATTTGTCATCATATGAAGAGTGACAGAAATGCACAGAGAAAAACGAAGCCTGTGTTTAACATGCAAGCAACCTCATCTGTGTGATTCATCCTGGTGGGTTGGGGGAAAATCAGCATCCTCTCAATGCTTTGCTCTGGCATTCAATGGACAAAGGTGTGTGTGTGTGTTTATGTAGAGGGAGTTACTGTGTATGTGGGGCTGTGAGTATGTACTGTATTTGTGCGTGAGGAGTGTGTCTATGGGTGTTTTTTTTTTTTTGTTTGTTTATAGAGGGAGTTGACGTGTGTGTGGAGATGAGAGTTTGAGTGTGTGAGGGGTTTGTACGTGTTTGTATGAGTGATTTATGTGTGAGAGGTGTGTTTGAGTACAGTGTGTGTTATGGGGGTGAGTGTGTGTGTGTGCATGTGAGTTTATGGGGGTGTTTGTTTTTGTGAGGGGGGTGAGAGTGTACAGTATGTGTGTGTTTATATGGGTGAGTGAGTGTGTATGAGTGTTTGAGGGTGTGTTTGTGTGTGAGGGGTGCACATGAACAGTGTGTGCGAGTGTTTATGGGGGAGTGTGTTTACGTGCGCGTGTGGATGTGAAAAGTGTGTTTGTTCATGGCGGTGAGTGGCCTCCCATATGTGGCATACGACACAATATAATGGAGAACAAACCGATTACGCCACCCTTGGATTTTACCCAAGGGAATATTTACCTCTGACAAACCAAAAGCCCGAAAGCACCCAGGATCATAGTAACAAATCAGAGACGTGGTTCCATCAAAAATCTTTTATTACAACAATTTTTAAAGATTAAGAATAAGGGGAGATTTTAGCTGGAGTTTACCTGTGGGAAGGCGCAAAAAAAAAAAAAAAAAAAAAAACTTGCCACACACTCAAACAGATAAGTGCTCACACCTCTGCACACTGAAGTGAGGAATCCCAAATTAGGTTCACTGCGTCTAGAGACAAGGGAAGTCGGGAGTAAGGACAAACAAAACACTTCACAATATCAATAAACTGGTGGACCAAGTGCTGAAATAAGCACTGGTCACCCACAGCTGTTACAGTGGGCCTCCTACCAGTGTCATAAGAATAAGATTTTAATCGGCAGCAGAGGTGCTAAAATGCTCAACAGCTACATATAGCAGGCCTTCCACCAATGTTGTTACGATGATACAAACAAAATTTCAGCACATCAAGTGGAAAACACAGCTTCAAATGGCCTCCTGCCACTAAAACAAAATATTTAAAAAATAAAACATACAATGAATCAATAAATACACAAAATACCATATAAACCCCACAAACCCACTTGCCTCTTTCACAAATAAACACAAACTAAAAGGGAATGAAATCTCAAAGTCGCGGTGTCGTCACTTCCGGCTGGCCCAATTAGGCACTCGGTGAAAACAATTACTCTTGTGTGTTTGTCTATGTGTTATCTCATCAACAAATGTCACTTTCTAATCCACCTTATTAGTATTTGTATCTGCGATTTTTCTTTTTTGCGAGTAAATACAGTGTGTAGGAGTTATTATAAGGTACTTGAGATGTCATTTGAACATTTTGATAATCATTGTGTCACAGGCATCAAAAATTGCAGGTACTTAGAGTTGTAAATTAAAAGCATGACAGCAAATGGCAAAAGTGATTCCCCGCTAACAAAATATTTCGCTATTTACTATTTCACCTCCGATAAAATGCTTCCCACACAGCGCTGCATGAGCTGACGATTCTCACTTGCTGCCGGTTACATGCCAACTCTACCGCTTTTGGGGTGTTTTTTTCAGAACTAAACGCCCCAAAAGTGGAAGTCTACTGCCAAAAGCGGTATAGTAGACATGCATGCATCAGGGTTCTGTCTTTTGACAGCTTGTATCCATGCTTCACGCCGCTTACTTTCCTTTGGAAATACGTGAAATGAAATTTTCTCTCCCTGTTTCATGTTGTGATTTGACCAACCAAACGCTACACACCACTTGGGCCTGTTTTTTGATGGACTGTTGCTTCGTTTGCATCACTTTCAATTTGGTTTCATGGGCCATGTGAGTTTTGTTTTCACCAAGTCATCCTGTTCCGGAAGTGGGCCCGACTTTGTGAATTCCGAACAACACTGGCCAGACTTAGTCAACGAAGCCAGATATCCGGGACACACAGTCGGAATAAAACGGCAAAACAGATTGGATGCGATATTCCGGGTAAAACAAGAGGCAAAGCAGCAGCAATCCTGCCGCACACCCAACGCAGCAGACTCCGTTCCCCAGTCAAACAGTTAACGCCAACTGCGATATGCACTGTAATCAAGTAAAACAAAGTTAAACACGATTAATATGCATTTATAAAACAAATTATCCCGTTAGACTACATACCACTCAGGCGGCGTCTAACTCACGGAATGGAAAATACTCCTGCTGCTGCCATCAGCGTCTACCTAAACCAGGACACGTGGCCACAACACATGCAAGAAAAACCATGTTGTGCGAATAAAACAGGGAAAAAAAAAACCGACCAGCAGAATGCACAAATTTACTAAATCCAATATAAGGGAAAAACCGCTCCACGAAAAGAGCCTGCATCAACGCGCAAAACAAAAAAAAATAAAAAAATTAAATCACGAAATAACAAAGCCTGAGCCATTGCAAGAGAAGCACTCATATCCGCGTCAACAGCGGTAGCCGGAAAACAGATGGGCGTTTGCGTCAGAGAGAGCGGAAGCAACCAATACATGCCTTTATATAGACTACACTTGACGGATGACCGGCTAGTAAAGTTAGGGAGGATCCAATATCAGCTGAATAGAATAAAATAAATATCAATTCTGCCACATCTGCATGTGTGTGTGTGTTTGTGGGTGTGTTAGTGAGGTTACACTGCGAGTGGGTCAGCCTGCAGTTCTCAGTGTGCAAGAGCAGCTCAGGGCTGACTGATATCCATCCTGACATGTCAGTCGCACTGTGCAATGCGGTCCATAGTTTAGTGCAGGGGAAACATGTTAATGTGCCAGTGCATTAGTACACTCAGGGTCCGGAGCACTCACAGCGTACAAGATCCAGAGCCAAAGCCCTGAGCTGTAACTGGAGCTAAAACCTGGAGCTGGAGTCCAAACTCGTGATGAAGCCTGAAGGCAGAATCCAGAGCTACAGGTTGAAGGCTGGAGGTTGGGGGCTTTGGTCTTGACTCTTTCATCTTGACTCTTGGCCCTTTCCTTTTAAGTCTTCAGTCTTGACTCTCGGCTGTTGACTCTTGATTCTTGGGTCTTGACTCTTCGCTCGATTCTTGAGTCTTGACTCTGAGCTCAGCTCTTGAGTCTTGAATCTTGGCTCTTGAACCTTGAGCCTCAACTTGAAGCCTCTCAGCCATGTACAAGGGCTGGAATGACTTCAAGCTCCATAGAATAATGGACATTTTACACAGAGTCGATTTTTTATACCTCTATGGCTCTGAATAAAGGAGTAAACTGCCTACCCATCCATTATTATTATTGTCTTTATTCATAATCATGATACAGGTTGGTATTTACACATACATACATAGACACATACATATATATAGATACACATACATAAATTTCTCTCACTCACATAACACATAAAACAACATTAGATTACAAAGATTAGTTAAAGGTCAACTAAGTTGGGGAAAAAAATGCTGTATACATGCATTATTGCCTGTAATTCACAAATCCAGCATTTAACTTTCATAACTGTATGTCATAATGGCAAAAAAAAAGAAGAAACTAGACACTTTGAGGCCTCTCCTTAAAACTTGCGAGTGATTGGCTAATCGGCTGCCACGTATGAGAAGTAAGTTGCACTGAAGCTTGTGCACAAAATTAAGTGCTTGACTCCTCATTTCAACAGCCAATTTGTGAAAGAAAGACGAGTTACAGTTATCTTATTTGGGACTAATTTTCTTATCAGAACATTTTCTACATACTCAATTAAATGATTTCACACAAAATGTCCAGATTTTGTGGGTTTTTAACTTTTCCCTGAACAAAGCTCTGATCTCATCTGGGATTGCAAAACGAAAAGTTTTGGTCGTAGACGTGTGTGCAGTCGTTTTACACGTTCTTGAATTGTATACTACACAAAATGAGTGCAGTCATTTTGGACTTTGAACATAGTAAGCGACTGAGAAACACGGCAACTTCATACTCGCATGGACCGGTCGCTTGTGTTTATGTTTGGGTTTCGCTTTCGGATATGAGCCGTACCGAAGTCCTAGTAGTCCCGGTGACTAGGATCACGATATGGCCAGTGTTTCAGAAACAAACACAAATGCAAAATTTGAATGTCACCATCAACAACAATGATCAACAATACTAAATTACGATCAACAATAGAGCAACGTAATTACAAGCTCACTTGTCAGCTCGTCTTCACAGCACTCTTACATAGACATTTACACCGGAGCCGTACAGCGGGGCTGCGCCGTGGGCTACCCGCGCCGGGCTCGGCGGGGCAGCAGCTGAGCAAGTGGGGTGTAAGCACGAGAACGGATCTCAGAGATGCCAAGTCTCACGCATTCAACGTAGGTCCAACGCATTTTTTAGGCTTATTCACCGTAGTCCGCCATTGAGGATGCTAGTGCTAAAAGGAGGTCAAGTGCCATCAGTGACATTTTGAGAAAATGAGCAAAAATGCTTTTTTTCACCTGTGTGGCAAAACTGCTCAATGCAGGGTCATTTTCATGGTCATGCTGCTAGCTCAATCAGGGAAGATGCAGAGAGCCATCGACTGTTATAAAATGGCACTAACTCAAATTTCATCAAAATGGCACTTGACCCCCTTTTAGCACTAGCATCCTCAATTATTCAATGAAAGTTTATTAACAAGATTCTAACACGGAATTATAATCCTTGTGCATTGAAGTTTCCGTTTCACTTGCGTAAAGGTGGACCTCATCACAGGTAACATGGAAAGTGATTATGACTCCGAGCTTCCCGTGCCTCTCTTTACTCAGGGATTGGAAACAATGCATGTTTCCAATTTGTGTTTCATGATAGTGTAAATTGTTTTAATGTAGCAAGACCATTTGAAACATCTTTATGCAATGCCATTGCTTTCAATCCCTCAGTAAAGACAAGCATGAGAATTCCAGGGTCATAATTGATTAACGTGTCACTGGTGGGGAAATCCACCATAATGCACATGAAACTGATTAACTTAATGCACAATGACTTCAATTCCGCAAGTGAATTTCTCCAGTGCACGTTGGTTGAAAAATTGCGGACTACAGCACAGGAAGGTGAATGCCACTAAGAGGCGAGAGACTCTACCGAATACGTGAGACTTGGCATCTCTTTTTTGAGAAGTGATGTAAACTCATACCATCGTTTGGAGTCTTGTTACAGCCTGCCACTACACACCTATTTGGCATGTTGATGAATGTTATCTCAAAATCAACGAAATCAAGGATTGATCAAGGCTAAATCAATTATCAGTATAGATCAAACCACTGGTCGATCAACTGGGTACATTTGCGACTTACATTTCACACGTCACAGGTCATATGACTATGAGGTCCGTGTGCAATGACTTTTTTGAGGGGTGGGGCTTAGGACCGTACAAACCAGCCAAATTTTACCTTTCAAATAATTTTCAAAGGTTACAGAAAGCATTTACAAATGTGTGATGCATATTAATTTGCTACATATGATCCATTTCTTCGCAAAATAGCCAAAAAATTTTCTGAGTGAACCTTTAACATGTTTAATCCGAGTCAGAGTCACAATATGCTGGAAATTGTCACGTTATGTATTCTGTCAGAGGCAGAAAAACACCTTGAACATTTCACCTATCCATCAACAACAACAGTATTAAAATTAATAATAGTAATGTCTGTAGTGTTATACATTTCCTAAAGTCAAATTTCTCATCCTAGGTATCTTCGGTTTTATTTTTTGTTTTCATGCTGAATATTGCACTATTGATGGCAGTTAAATCAGGTTTTCTGTGCAAATGTAGAACGACTTTCCCTTTACAAGGAGACCAAATACATCACAGCCTGGTCACAGTCTATGTCATATTCTTCAGTCATGCAGCTGCCAAAAAAAATGTTTTTTTTTTAATTATTATTTTAACAAAAGTGACGCTAGGCAAAATCATAGTGCTCATAACTTTGACAAAACCGCGAGAGATTTTGGATAGTAAATCTTATCATGAAGAAGCTATGAATGCAAATTAAGTGAAACACAAAACCAACAAGGCAGAAAAAGTAGGGGAGACCGGGGTCACCTCATCATGATTTTATATTTGGCTCCATATCTCTTTGTTGTTTAAACTCAAAGAAATACCTTTATGGTCTATGTGTGGTGTGGAATGTCGCCTACAAAACTTGTATTGATACCATCTCAGTATAACATATATTTTTGTCACAATATTTAATTTTCAATATATCACAAACATGCCAAAGTAACCCCATACCCGGGGTTACTTCGTCAGATGGGGGGGGTAAAACTGTCACAGTTGGCAATCAGCGGAAGCTGAAAAAGACAGTCCAATATTCTCATAACAGAAATGGTGAGAACTGTTTTATTTTTACAACAAACCAACACAAGCTATGATTTATGCATAATCACCATCAGAGTAGCAGTTATGACATACAGCACCCTCCATAAATATTGGCACCCCTGGTTTAGATGTGTTCTTTAGCTTCTTATAAATTCAGTTTTTTTTCTCAATAATATAGGACCTCAATGAAAAAAGAGCCAAATCCAACCTTTAATTCAAATGCATTTATTCAGTGGGCAAAAAAAAATCCCACATTATGAAATAATTCTTTTACATCAAATCATGTGTGCCACAATTATTAGCACCCCTGCTGTTAATACTTGGTACAACCCCGTTTTGCAAACAAAACATCACCTAATCTTCTCCTATAATGTTTCACAAGATGGGAGAATACAGAAAGAGGGATCTTTGACCATTCCTCTTTGCACAATCTCTCTAAATCATCCAGCGACCTGGGTCCTCTCCTCTGCACTCTCCTCTTCAGCTCACTCCACAGGTTTTCAATGGGGTGGAGGTCTGGGGACTGAGATGGCCACGGGAGGAGCTTGATTCTGTCTCTGGCAAACCATTTCAGTGTAGATTTGGCCACATGTTTAGGGTCATTATCTTGCTGAAAGACCCAGTGACGACCCATCTTCAGCTTTTGGGCAGAGGCCACCAGATTTTGATTTAAAATGTCCTGGTATTTCAAAGTGTTCATGATGTCATGCACCCTAACAAGGTTCCCAGGGACTCTGGAAGAGAAACAGGCCCACAGCATCACCGATTCTCCCCCATACTTCACAGTGGGCATGAGGTGCTTTTCTGCATACTCATCTTTTGTGTTCCGCCAGGCCCACTTAGACTGTTTGTTGCCAAAAAGCTCTATCTTGGTCTCATCTGACCAAAGCACATGGTCCCATATGAAGTCCCAGTACTGTTTAGCGAACTCAAGACGTTTGCATTTATGATTGTGAGTGAGAAAAGGTTTTTTCCGTGCATGTCTCCCAAACAGCTTGTTGGCATGTAGATAACGCCTGATGGTTGTTTTGGAGACTTTGTGACCCCAAGATGCTACCATTTGTTGCAATTCTTTAACAGTGAGCTTTGGAGAACTTTGTATTTCTCTTACCATCCTCCTCACTGTGCGTGGTGACAAAATAACCTTGCATCCTCTTCCAGGCTTGTTTACCACTGTTCCAGTTGTTTTAAACTTCTTAATGATTCCTCTGACAGTAGATATGGGCAGGTGCAGGCGAGTGGCTATTTTCTTGTGGCCATTGCCTGACTTGTGAAGGTCGACACACATCTGCCTTACTTGAATGGTGTGTTGCTTTGTCTTGTCAGAGAAATGGCCTCTGTGTCACATCATATTTATACCCCAGGGAAACAGGAAGTGATGATTTACTAATTAAATGTTCCTAGATACTCTGATCAACTTTGTAAACTACTGTAGAAATGACGGAAATACTTCAATTACATTTCATTCCAGGGAATTGTTAGGGGTGCCAATAATTGTGGAACAGGTGATTTTATGAAAAATAATTTCTTAGTCAGGGATTTTTTCCCCCCTTAAAATTCACTTGAGTTGAAGGTTACCTTTTTCTAAAATTGCTTCTGCAATAAAAATTGAATTTCTTTCAAGGCTTTTAACACACCTTAACCAGGGGTGGCAATAATTATGGAGGGCACTGTATGTAGGCGAGCCCACTGACATTTGCACAGTCCTCATGTGCCCACCCTTCGCATGAGAAGCACAGGACCCCCTCCTCTCCACCTCTGGATGATGAGTCAGGACCACGACACCAAAGAGGAGCAGCAAACACTCCCACTGACACAGGAATGCAGAGGCCCCAGGGCTGGTACCTACCACCTGCCAACCCTAAATACTCTGCCAGCACCCCCACGTTAATGGGCCCCAACTGTGGCCCATTAAGGTGGAGGTGAAAGAATGAGAAAGGGGAGGGGCTGCAAGGAGCAAACCCTTACAAACCCATACTTGTGTTCGCCAAACAAAGGCCCAAATAGGTCCTCTTGTGAGGTTTTACGAAATGAACCAAGAGCCAACACCAGTAAAATGCAAAAAGGAGGCTTTATTTCTGAAGGGGGAAACCCCCCAACAGAGCTGGTGACAGTACAAAATCCGCAATCCAAAATCAGAGTCCAAGGGGCGAAATCCAGAATCATAAACAGGGCACCAATCACAAAAATCATAGTCAGACAAAATGGGTCAAAAAACAAGTACACGAAATAGGCAAAGCTCGAAGTCTATGACGGTCCAGTCAGAAAGGTAAATCACAATGATACAAGGCGAGAGAAGCGTGGCACAGGTAGCAAGGGAAGTTAACGATCTGACAAAGGAAGTGTAACAAACAGACATCTAATATACATATCCGGGTGACCACATGACAAGGGAACACAGGTGCAATCAATGGAAACAATAAGAGACACATTAGGAACAAACTAATTATATGAATTTGGCCGTAGCCACAACACAGACAGGGATAACAAGACAAACCTATGGACAGACAAACAGCTCCAGTCACGGAGTACTAAATTGCATAGACAATGAGAGAGAAAGAACAGCACAAAGCAGTTGTGGAGACCCACAGAAAGTGCAGCAGAGATAATTAGAGAAAGGCAAGAGGCGGAGACTAGAATAGGGCGCCTGCTGAGAGATCGTTAGTCAATTAGTAAGTGCAGCTATACAATCCTGAGTAGTAAGTTAGTCAAAATATACAAGGTTAGTGTTGGTTAGTAATTATCAAAATAACAAACTGTTAGTATGTGTTAGTATGATAGCAAAAGTAAGAGGAAAGAAGGACACAAGATAATGAAAGAAGGTTGAAACCCAGAAACCAATAAATCACTCGAATGAGTGGCACGCAAGACTAGGGACTGTGAGCAAAGATACACACATGACAAGACGGGGGAGAACGAGGTGCAATGCATGGAAGTGAAACATGGCATGGAAATGAAAACATGGCTATGAATAAACAGAACTAAATCATGGCAAATAAAACATGAAATCCAAATACCAAGACAATACACAATCAGAGAATGATCAGACATGAGCAGAGGTCACTAAACACATGGTCAATCAAAACATGGCACTAGGCCAGGCACAGAACTAGAGCATGGGCATAAATCATGGGACATGGCATGGCAAAGACAGATTCACAACACCTCTATCATAAACATAAAATAAATGTAAATATTAGAATTATTGAGACACTATAAGTGTTTGAAAAACAATAAATCGGCTCCTATATTTGACTTTGGATTATTGTAATATAGGCCTAACATAGGACCAACAAACTGGGCAACCTCAGGACCCTGACCCCATGCTGCTTGGCCAGTGTAGCCCTGTGCTCCCATTTTGGAAATCAGGCCGCATTTCTCATCTCATGATCGCAGCAGGACTTTATCTTGGCCAATGTGTTCTTAATAACTCTAGTTAGATACGTTTATGAAACAGTAAAAACACCGTGGAAATTTTTGTCTTCAAAGAAGCTATAGACGCATTTCTTTCAGAGACTCAAAATTTGCAACTTGGGTCAAAATTCAGTTTTTTAGGCAGAAAACACTTACATGACACTACAAGTCCTTCTTCTTTCCAAGAGATGACGTCGCTGTGATGTCACATAAGTACATTTTCGTTTTCCCGTCAGTGCGTTTGCAATGAAAAAAACTGGGGTGACAAACCTAACCCCGGGGCCGAAGTAACCCCAGTCTCCCCTAATCGCTAGTCGCCATTTTTTTACTTTTCATTTTCTTATCTTCAAATGCTGGAAACAATTATGCGTGCCAACATGTATTAAAAGGGGGAAAAACTTTTGTATTAAATAGAATTATCTCTTCCTATCAGTGAAGCGTTCGTCCTGATGTCAGCTCTTCTCCATTAGATTCCATTAGATTGGGGTCATGAATATGCAAGCATTGGGGTAATAAAGGTTATTAATATTAAATCTGCCGTAATATATATAATCCGCGGTTTTATACACATATATATGGAAACCTGCTTTCTCTAGTAATAAAGCTCAAATGCTGTGACCAGCAAGACTGGGATTTAATTGGGCCGACTCCTTCCAGGAACAAGAGTTCAGTTTTGCTGCCTGACACTGGCGTTAATGAAATAAGAAGCGAGAGAACGAAGCAATTTAAAGATTTTGTAATAAAAAATTTAACACTTCACTCACTTGATGGGCCCACGTGAAGAGAAGCGATTTCAGATTAAGTCCTCTGAGGTGATGAATTCAGACAAAGCTGTAAACTCGAGTCAACTTTGTGGATTTGGGTTTAGCCTACTTCATTTCTTTCTTTATTTTTTTAGAATTTAACGGAACGCACATTTTTGCACCTCTGTATGCTGTTAATGAGGTACGCAGACCGAGTGCTGATAAGCATACATTAACTATGGCGCACTTTCACCCAACTCAGTTCTGCTCTAGTGCCAAAGTCTTCGTCCTAGAAGCACCCCAGCAGTCAACCCCAAATAACAGCCCCTGGAGGACATTCCGTTATCATGATTATTGACCTCAGACACAGGTTGCTCAGAAAGACTCCGCTGTTTCACTAATCATCATGCAACAGATGCCTAAACATGCATCAGAACCATCATTACAGACAGTTACGTGCCATTAGCCGACTGTATTCATATTTTCACCTTGTTTATCTCATGGCCGCGTCACGCCCAACCTTATAAGCGGGACTCATCTGGTTTTGCCTTGAGCCTCCGAGCGGCAGGCCTTGTAGTTCCCTCTATGTCTGTACTTTCCTACGTTTCACGTGGGGGAATTTGGCATTCCCCTCATCCAGGCTCTTTGAAAGGGTGAATTTTATTAGCCCAAGCGCGCCGGAGGAGGGACCGCTGCGCCGCATCGGATTAAACTTTCATGGTAAACCAACACACTCTCGTGTCCGCTGAAGATCCAACAGGTCGGCGGGTAAATCTCGGGTGGCTGTGCAAGCAAATACGCTTATTGAAATGAACAAGGCCTGTATGGTGTTATCGGCAACCGCCTGAATCCTGCAATAATTTCGTGGTGTCTTTTGCAGCTCGTATTGCGTGAAATCGCGGGACATAGTGGCAGCCTGGTAAAGTTCGACTGTTTAGCTTTTGTGCTTCTTATTACCGCAAAATGAATACGGTCCCCTTGCGCTGCATGGTAGAGATGCAGCCAACTCTGCGTTTGGTTTTCATTTATTGGCTGCTATCGGCTGTCAAATACATATTAGCCCACAGACCTATCAAAAAGATAGAAAGAAAAAACATTAATTAAATGATAGAATAATCCTATATTTCCTTCAGTTCCTCCTTCTGGAGCATGCTGGGGGAAAAAAACGAGGAAAAGATCAAACAATTACAGAGAACGTCAAATACAAATCTACAAGTCTTACAGGATTGTATTCATTAATACTTAGCTCCCTCATTAATATATCCGACTGTTGATACACTTATTAGCGCTCTTCAATTCATTATTTATGCCTCGTGATGAATACAAAAGAAGGGTGCGTCTGCATACTGAACTGCACCATTTCGCCCGCGCTATTTCCTCTTTCCGTGTACCCGAGTATTCAGCTCCTGCAGCCAGAAAAGGTCCGCGTCCGGGTGGACATAGTCCCGGTGGCACGACCACGTCGGTGATGCGCAGGATGAAGGCTTGCCTCCACAGCGGCAGTGCATGGGAGTGAAATTTGAATTCATTGTGGGCCGCTTGTTGGTAATTCTGTTAACAAAAGGTATCCTTAGAAGATATGAAATATTTATCACCTCTATGAATAACAATTGGTTAGGGACGGGGGGCTATGTTTACTTTCCTTCAGTTTTACTTCACTACACATCTGATCCCGATGTTCTCCGCGGTTGAGGCCCGACGGAGGGTTCCCGTGGCAGCGGAGGTTAGTTGTTTTGTTCAACTGACGTCAGACCCATTTGCACCCGCTAAAATATGACAACTCTCTTCCATGATCGCTATAATCTTTTTTCCCAGTCTGATTTTTGTCTGGTTCATGAATTCATTAGCCTACATGTAGGCTAACTGAACAACTTCTGGCGTTTCTCTGTTTTTCGTTGTATTGTTAGAATAGCCTACTTTACGAAAGACCTTCAAAGCATTTTCTATGTTGCCTCGGTGTGTGGAAATGTTTTGTCGGGTTATTTTGTTTTGTACGTCATTAAAATGAATGACAAGCTACTTGTCTGGAATAGGGTCCTCGAGTTACCTATTGTCCAACTTAAGGAAACTATTAGGCCTATACGTACAATTCAGTTCATTAAGAATGAAGAAATTGAATGGGTTCTGACAATAAATTATTTGTATGCCGATTGTAAAATTCAGACTGACGCCAGAAACATGGAAGTAGGCCTGTATGAAATAATATTTAGGGTCCACGGAGATACCAGCTCGATTCTATCTGGTTTTTGGCGCGTGCTATACTCACGCTGTCCAGAGGCGCGATGGAAACTTTCCCCCTGAACAAGCAATGAGAGGTGAACTTCTGTAACTGCAGCTTATCAAATGAGGGTGAATTTCTCGAGTTTTTTTTTTTTTTTCTTTGAGTATTTTAATGCATAGGTGATTGGGTGAATATGAAAAGTAGAGGAAAATACGACGATGATGATAGTGTAAAAAATTTGAGGCCAAAATGACAAGCTGCGTATTGACATTTCCGGGCATATGCTTTGGAGTGACAGAATACTGTAGGCTGCTTCGTTTTATTGCTAATTGTTCATGCATCGCATCCCACGAATATCGTAAAACCACTGGTCTCTCCAAGCTCTCTGAAGTTGGTGGAGGGGAAACTGGTTAAGCAAAGCAGCTATTTTGCTGGAAACTTGCTGCCTTCGATCATTCCATTATTCATCACTATCACTACTGAGCGCTCAAGACCAGACTGGACCGATGCCTCCGCAGCGAAGCGGTTTAAAAATATAGGGCAAACATTCTGGGCCCGCCGAGAGTGCGTTCCCGCGTCGGACTGCTGGACGATGTAACTGTTTTGAACTTGGTCTAAGTACACAACCGAAACATATTTTTCTAAAAGAAATGCAAGAAGTGCACAGTGTCGTTATTAATATTCCTGAACGCACGGCGGCTGTAGAGAGTGGTATTTCAACCTTAAATTATCAAATTACCTGGGTTTCATAAATGACATGGAGCTCGATTAGAGCGCTGTGACAAGTTGGATATACAGGTCTGTGTGTGTGTGTGTGTGTGTGTGTGTGTGGGGGGGCGGGGGGGGGGGTGTTATTTGTGTGACTTACTATAGGCCTAGGCTACTTAACTTGACATACAGTTGTTCAGTTCATGGTTCATTCCTTCATTCCCTCATTTCGGGTTACCTCGTATTTTGAGAGATTGAACTGAAATCCCTAGCATTTTAAACAAATAGCCGTCGTGGATGTCAGTTCACACCGAGTACGATTAATTTGAAACATAGTCATAGAATTAAGTATCCTCAATGTATTTAATTTCATTAAAATTGTACTTTAGCTAAACGGATGTGTTTAGCCGGTGTCCGACACTTAACGAGGTTTATGCAGTATTGGACGGTGGTAGGGTATCTTGTCAGTTTAGAATATATTATTTATGGGACATGATTAGAGAGTTATGCACATTTCTTTGATCATTTTTTCAGTTTAGTCTAAACTGAGCATATTTTTCTATGTTTTGAGGTAGAGACAGACATTTCTCTCGTCGAAAGTCCAAACAGATTCGATAACTAATCCCATGCTTAAAAAAATATTTTATCACGCATATTCTGCCACTTGAATTATAGGATTTGGATGAAGCAAAGTTATAATTTCAATACTATTAATATTATATGTTAATATTCCTTATTATTTAAAGAAAATTGATTGTGATATTGACAATAGTTTCAGAACTTATTGCAGAACTTGAAATAACTGCTTTGAGTCTTGTGAAATATTACCAGGAAGAACACAAGTAAACCCAGAAAGAACTACTCTTTCTGCAGGCATACACTTTCCATATTTATGTTGCGCTTTTAATGGGCTGTTACTTTCTTCCCCTTGATTAAACAGTTTCAGAATCGCTGCAAATTGCATAAGTTGGCTGACTAAATATTCGAACGAGAAAATAAATGGCATTTTGTATATTATTTTCTTCCTTTACTGAATTATATTCAGGACTGAGTGGAAGGAATTTGCCCTTGTTCATGCCTTACTTGACATGTCCTACGCCGATTTCTTTAAATCTATATTTCGCCCCTGCATGTTAAATATAGATCTATGTTTGTTTCGCGGTAAATATGCGTTGCTTGAAATGCATTTTTCACCACAAATGGCTGAGGTATGAAGCAGCCATTGCTAGAAAGGAATATAGCCCAAGCCTATGTCCCTTCCAAGCTTTCGTTTTACCTTTTGATGATGCCTAAATACAATGCGATACAAGCACATATTTTAGTTTGAGGCAATTTCGTCGCTCGACAAAGGTGCCACATTTGTTCATTTTTCCATATTCAACGCTTGAGGAAACTGGCTCAAGGAAATGTTGCTAAGACGCTCATAAGAAATTTGTTTAAGCATGGAGCGCAGCACTGTAGGATTGCGCCTTTTAAAAACTTGGATGGGCACGCAAAGCCTACATTTAAATGTATATGTAAAAGAAGAAGTTCTCTCCAATACGTGTTTCAAAATTGGCTATTATATGAAGAGTTCAATTCCTGTGGAGTTCTATATTTTTTCTCTGCAAATTGTTTGGGAAGGATATTGAGATATTCTAAAGATCATCGTCACATGCGTAGGCTAGTGCAGAGGCATGTACGGACAATTTTGTATATAAAAGGCTAGAGCTATCCCTTTTTTTCGATTAATATTTGTTTAAACAAAATATTTTTATCACATTGCAGTCTCAGGGTTTGTGAGGAGGTATTCCCCACTATATAGGCCGTTTGGGATTGATGAGTGTGACGACTTGAGCGAGCTTTGATAGTCGCATTTCTGAGTCGCGCTGCAGCTGTCCACGGTGCTGAAGCCTTGGGTGGGAGACAGTTTAATCTTCACCACAGCACGCGCAGATTGTTAGATGTTGCGCGTCACTGAAAAAATCAATCTGTACCACAAATGCTTCATATTGTCATTCATTTGTGGGGGGTGATAAAAAACACAAGCTTACTTTATTATTAAAAAGAAATCATACCTACTCTCTCTCTCTCTAATCAAGTCGACATATTGATCATCCAACAACAAGAGCAACAACAACAGCAGAAATAATAATAATAATAATAATAATAATAATAATAATAATAATGTATAGTTAAGGCACTAGGCCTGATAAAATATTTATGAATGAAAGTATTTGTATTTATTTTCAACACGGATTGGATTTTATCTCTTTATCACTTTTTTCCTTTTCGGGTGAACTAATTTATATGAAAAAAAATAATCAAATTGAATATTTCATTAAAAAAAATATATATATGTATATAGGTATTATATAATATTATATATATATAATACATATATATATATATATATATATATATATATATATATATATATATATATAAAATATAAAAACGAATTACGACGTAAGATAATTCCCATTGTCATACCCTTTTCTGCATTAGATTTATAATGGGCGACCGCCCTCTCTCTCTCTCTCTCTCTCTCTCTCTCCTTCGCTTACTGAGACGTGCGCGTCTCTTGAATAACCAAGATCTTCTCTGTGTGGAAGCATCCCGCGCCGAAGGAGTCTTGAATCCATCGTCATTAAATAATCATGCTTCCCACGCCTTTAACTCTTGAGCACCTAGTAATGCAGACGGCTGAATTTTAGAGTAACCGCATGGAAGTGAACATCACAGGTCATTGAGCATGTAGCCTAATGTGAACGACGTCTTGAATACCTTTTTCTTTTAAAAACGCGCTAACATTTTGCATACTCTTGGCTTTAGGCTTCCTGTTAGTGGACGCCACCAGAGATTTTTTAAGATCATTATTCAGGGATCTTTGGCCCGTAATATCTTGGGCTAGTTTCGTCTACAGACTATAAGATCTATATTGGTAGACTGTGTCTCTTTGAAAGATAAATTAAATTCGTAATATTGGAAAGTTCAAAATTTGGGTAATATCGCCAACCTTTCTGTAATCATATCAGTTTCATTTCCATTTTAAAGGGCAGTCTCACGACGCCGGAGAAAACAAACTCACCAAGGAAAATCTCTAAACAAAATCGTTGAAAAAAAAAACATTTAGCATGTTGCAAAACATGCAGTGTTGGATTCTAGAGGTGTTCATAACTTTTGAATTCATAATTTTTCCTTTAATGATTGAAAGGTCTTGGAACCATATACACCCATCCCATTATAGCGTAAACGATGACAGAGAGCATTTATGAGCATATATGCGAGAGCATGTCATTCTTTTTGGTTAGAAACAGCCTCTGTCTTGTTTCCTGAACTCAACTTTTTGGCGTAGGCCTACGAATAATATTGCCCTTCTACAATTTATAAATACTTTTTACTAAAGCAGAGGACGTAATCTCTACAGCACGTCAATCTGGGCTCGACGGCCACTCGATCGTCTTGTATTCTACTTTACAGCGGCTACTTCTTTTAACCTGTAGCTACGTTTATGCGCACAATCTGGGGCATAGAAATACCTGCGTGAATGCAAAGTAATGTGTTCACTGTTAAAATAAACTCTTCCAGAAAGCATACGCACTGTTAAACTGTAAGAGCTGTTTTTGTTCTGTTCATTTGTATTAGCGCAGGACATTTTGCTGTGAGGAAAAGCAACTGCGCCACTGACATCGCCCCTCTAGTTTGTGTCGACTTGTTTCTCGACTACAAGCCTGCGTTTGATCAGCTTTGCTAGCGCTCCTGTCAATCATTACACTTCATTATACAGAGTAGCTTATTATTGGGTCATGTTTTAATTATTGTCGAATATGCATGTTCTCGTTCGTCGCTCTTCGGGTGCTCAGGAGAGAGCAATTTATGCATGATTTGTTTTTTAAAACCGCTTTTACTTAAATCAGATGGAGCAAACGTTTCATAGATGTTCCCGTGTTCACCTTGTCAAAATCGATTGGATTTGTGATCTCGTGCACCTTTATCCCAATAATGGCGTTTTAGCAGCCATGTGCAGCCTGGTCTTCCACCAGGCTCATCGATTATTACAGCACCGCAAAAACCAGCGAGTAAAAATAATAGGTCCAACATCTTCTCCCAAAACCTTCATCCAGTGTACAATATCATCGGTGTTTCACCTGCAGAAGACGTATTTTTAATGTTAGAGGATTCATGTTGCCTAAGGGTTTTATCAATTAACCCATTTGATAAATATTGCATCCTCCAGGTTTAAAACTTTCAAAGTGACCTGACTTATCTGACGGGGGAGAGATGGAGTGGCCTTGTTTAGCGGGGCAGCAAGCAGCAAAATTAACGCAAGCGGGTACCCCGGAAAATAAATAAAAAAACTCAATACTGGACCGTCTCAGAACCGTGGTCTGCGTTCTCTAACCTTGCCTCTGATGGTTCGAAGCGAGCAGCGGCGCTACAATGGATGTGTGTGCGCTGGAGAGGGAGGGAGAGCGAGAGGAGAGAAAGCCATAGTAATGCAACCGAGCGATGATTCTCCAAGGCCCCTCCGCTGCACTCAGGACTCCAGATTCATTAAAATTTCATGCATAGCGCTTGGCCAAGGTCTATTTATGAAAATGCGCTTTCCGCTCCATGGAAAACTCTGGTCCGAAACAGAACCGCGAGAGGAATGTCAATTTAAGTGTGTAATTATATGTACACCTATATATTTGTGTCCTTTCCCTCCATATTACACGGATAAAAAAATAAAGTCGCTTATTCCGGATCCAAAGTCTTGGCTTTTATTTAACAGCCACATTCTTTTTCCTCTTCTGAGCTGATGAATAATGTATACAGTTTTGGAAAGAAATATGCAGATTGGTATATGTACTCCAGTACATTTACGTGTTTTACGGACTGTGTCGCTTCATCTTTTCAGCCAATGCACAACTTATGCTATAGTCCGTCTTTCTGGATAAGTAGGCTAGTGCTGAGCTAAATAAACAAATAAGTAAGTAAATTATAGGCCGAAGTAAAATAGGTAAATTGAACATTTTAACAAATAAGCCTTTCTTTTTTTTCTTACTGTTGATGACCGGGGTTTGGATATAGTTTTAACATTCCACGCGGCGATCTGTGTGTGATGTAATGCGTGCGTGCGGTGGGTTTGCGCGCGCTTGTTATATTTGGTAGTGCTAATTGGCCCAAGCTTTTTTTTTTTTTTTTTTTTCTTTTTTTGCATTAGTTTCTGCAGGTCTAAGCGGAAAGAATTGGATTTGCGTAACCAGTCTCTTGTTTAGATTCCTCTGGAAAACAGAAAATAACTCATTTTCACAGTTAATTATTTAAATCAAACAATTAACAAAGACTGTCGAGACTGTCTTTATTCACTCACCCTCGACTACCCTTTCAGCCGAGTAGTCTACAAATTAAAAAGCTGCCAAAGCGGTGCGTTACCGAAAACAGTGTGAGGTTGCTACTTTGTGTCAATAGTCTGTATATGAGGAAAATACAATGCAAATAAATCAGTAACCTCTGAAAGCAAATAACTATCTGCAATTTGCGATTTTAACAACTTGGTATGCGATGTTTTTTCGGCAATGACGGTTAGTGCATGCTGGGGTCATTTTGTCGCTTACATAGCGAAAAGGTTCCAGCGCCTTGGTTAGCAACCTGAAATAAGTAGGAATATCACGACATTTGTTATAGGACTGTATCAACCCTTATCATAGGCATTTAGCCATTTCCTGAAATAGGCTAAATTTAGAATTGTGCATTGACCGTTAAAATCAGTCATACATTGGACTATGGGAATTTCTCTCTAATACTGATTCCGGGAGGTGAAGCTTGGGTGGCCAGATGATTGAATGGCTGGACCAAGGTGAATCCAAAAATGCAGAGGCTACGATGGGAATTTAAAAGTAAGGTTGGCAAAAAAAAGTTTACATCGGAGGTTGACGATCGTTTTCACAGCGTACTTTCCTTCTTCTTCTACTTCTTCTTCTTCTTTTCTGATGATGATGATGGTGATTATTATTATTATTATTATTATTATTATCATCATCATCAGCTGGGCACAAGGTTGTTACGATTGATTTGACTTCATTTGCGTGCGAAATCCCTTAAAATTGCAGTTTTTTTTTTCAGTTTTACGGATTTGTCACTTTTTATAGCTCGGCCTATTTAGGTTAAACGAACGCATTGAGTTGCAAACCTCCAAGGGAATCGTATCGGCATCGTGTTGGACAACAAGAGTCCATTCTGAAAAAGGATATCCCCTTCTTAACAAACACATACAAAAATCAATAGTATCATAACAGCTGATATTCATTATTCATTAATAACGAGTTTTACAGACTGAAACCACCTGCTGAACACGAGGGAGAACCGAGAGCCATGTGACATTCACTGGACTGTCAGGTTCTGTCTTCATCTGCCGGTTTTTCCGCCCGGTTCACGTATGGGTCTGGCTTTGCTTGGAGTTCTCGAGTATGCAGGCCTAGCAATAACATGCAATAGACCCGCTGCAAACAATGAAACTACACGGCATGTTATCATCCGCTAAGTTAACGTGGCCACCCTTATAGGCCAACGCACTAGCAAAGGCAACACATTTCACGTGGACGTACCCGCTAAAAAGATTAGTTTGTCGATGATTTAGCAAATATGCCAGTAATTGATTGTATACTCTATCATTTGAGAATTGTAGTCTGGAAATGATATGGACATGTACAGTTGGCTAATGTGTTAGTTTCACTTTTAAATATGAAGCTCTATACGACGAAATGAACAGGGCCTAGGCCTACTCTAACATGGCCTATTATTTCATAATTATTGAGTATGCAGCCGTCAGCCAATGCCATAATTTTAGGATTTTTTGTTGGATTTAGCCTAAAGATCATGGCTGTCTTCCTAGAAATGTGCCTTTTTATGTTTCATTAGGAGTTATGATTACATCCTTGTAAAACCGTATTAATCTCCTGCCGCATATAGTATATAGTAAAATCGTTAATCAGACCTAGTTTTGCTTTGAGAATATTAAGTGACAGGCTGCACCAGCAAAAGTAGCCTGTCCTGGGCTGCACCTGCTGTAGTTCTTTAGTCACTGCACAAATGAGATCTTAACCAAATACTTAAAAATGTAACTTCTAGCTGACGCCAGTGTAAAGCTGTCTTCATAGTTCGTTTGCCCAACTTTACTGACTTGGCAGGGACATGGCCTGATTTGCATAAATCATTGAATTATTAGCTTTCTAAAAATAAAAGCCCATATCCTTCATTTTCTTTAGGCTACAACGGCTTGTGGCGAAAGACTCAAATTTGCAATGAGTTTGCAAACTACTGCATTGCGAATAGATCCGAAATTATAATTATGATTTGAATAATAATAAAAATTATTATTATTATTACTATTACTATTATTTTTATTATTATGTTATTGTTGTTGTTATTATATAAATAATAATAATAATTTCGGAACTGTTCGCAATGCACTAGTTTGCATATTATTATTATTATATAATGCTCCTGCAGCTGTTTTTGTAAGCATGCACTGCGATTGAAATATATAATACTTCAATCTCAGAATGTTCATGATTGTCACGGTCCTCTGAACTATCAAAAGACGCAAATTTCATTGAAGGCTATTGTTTAGAATATTTATTCCGAGTGCTTCTAAATTGAGTGGAAAGAGCCTGACCTTTATTTGGTTATCTGAATATTACTACTGGGTGTGGATGAGAACAGAATGTGGCCTATTTGTTCTGAAGAAGAAAACTCGTCATATCTTGTCGACATTGATTGAAATGGTGAATATGTAGGCTGGCTTGAGTATATCTGGTTCGAAAATGAAGTATTTTGTCATCGGCATGGCTCTGTAGCCACGAAGCGATTATGTCCATCGATTTCAAATCTACTCTATCCTCTTCACACACCCCAGGCGCAGGCATCCAGCCGCCGTAACCCGGCAGAACTTCATAACAGTCTGATGATCAAGTGTCTTTACAAAATGATTGGAACAGATGAGGTAAAACGTGCATGGTTTATTTGAGTTTCTGTCGCTTACACAGACACATTTTAAGCACACCTTCACAAATGAAATTGACAAATGTCTTCCTAAATAAATTAAGTTCAAATAAATAGGTAAAAAAATAAAATCATTAAGTTAACCGACAATTCCCCTTTTTTCAGTATCTACAAAGTGCACGCAATTTATCGGAAATACAATATAAACACGTTTGGGACTCGTAAAATAATAATAATGATATTAATAATAATAATAATAATAATAATAATAATAATAATAATAATAACAATGAGAACCCAAGGACGCATTCTGATACAGATTGGAAAAAATTGGATTTTTACAATGTAATAACTCAATGATTTGATTGTCAAAGCATTGTTAATTCTAGTGAAATCAGTTGAGACATACAAGACATGTTTACATATCTGTGTTATCTAATTAATTCATAAGTCTGTGTCAAATCAAAAGCAAAAACATCTATTGGTTTTCCTTCTCACAAATTTAAATCAAATGTGTCAAGACTAGAATAATGAGGTAGACACAGAGTACTGTGTATGTCTAAGTCTTCGTGCGTGTACGTGTGTATGCTGCCTTATTGCAATGCTTTCAAAAGAGTTTCAAAACTATAACGCACAGATAACGCCCTACTGGTAAACCATGCAATGGATTACAATAACACCATTGTCTTATCCAGGGTAAATTGCTTCTTCTGACGCACTTAAAGTAGCATTAATAAGCCTCAATTATCTTATGCAAACAACAGCAGTCAGTTTTATAAAAGGAACAATGTCGATGCGCTCTTCACACAAGGGTGCAATCTATTTACAATATTTACAGGAATAAATATAAAAGTGAAATTTTCTATTTGAGAGAATAATAACCATTATTATTCAATTTTCGCTGCGTTTTGTACACCGCGATGGGCGAATGGTTGCTTCTTCTTCTCGTCGCAAAACAAGTTGATATCATCCCCCATTTGTGGTACCATTTCAATTATAAATATTTGCGTTTTATAACAAAAGTTATATGTATTATAATCTGGGATATTAGTTTCAGGTTCTCATCCCATGTCAGAATTACAAAACGTTTTAGCCACAATGATCCATCTTAGTCTGTTGCTACGTTTTGTTCGTGATTAGTCCTTTAAAATAAGTCTCTGTGGTCTTTGCTTTGTCCTAATGCGTGGCTGAAAACTTCATCCTTTTCTGCTTTTGCCTTTGATTGCAAAACCACACCCGCACAACGTTCTTTTTCAGGTCCAGCTTTTCGGCTATTGCTGCTATTTTCTCCGAAGAGGGCCTCGGCTGCACGGCGAAGTACGCTTCCAGGGACCTCTTCTCCGGAGCTGCGATGGAGGTGCGTTTTCTCTTTTTGTCGCCGCCGTTAAAGATCTCCGGCTTGGTCATTTTCTCACGCTGCGCCCTCTCCGCCTCCTCCAGCCACGCTTCCAGGATGGGCTTGAGGGCGACCATGTTGTTGTGCGACAGGGTCAGGGATTCAAACCGGCAAATAGTGCTTTGGCTGAGACAGCCGACTCCAGGGATCTTTAAATTAGCCAAAGCCGAACCGACGTCGGCCTGCGTAACCCCGAGTTTGATTCGCCTCTGTTTGAAGCGTTCTGCAAAGGACTCCAGCTCGCGCGGGTCGGGCTCGGAGTCCCCCGCGGTCCCCAGCGAGGTGTGCGAGCTGAGGCCGTGCGGGTGCATGTTCATGGTCTGCGGGTGGTGGTGCTGCATGTGGTTGATGGCGGACATATGCGAGTGCGGGTGCGAGGCTGTCGGGCATACGTCGGACCCGGGCATGCCCGCCAGGGATAAACCGGGAGTCAGGTGATCCAGCAGGTCGCCCTCGAGGCCCTGGGACGGCTGGTGGTGATGATGATGGTGAGAGGTGAGCACGGACGGGTGATGAAGGTGCGCCGAGGAAGACGTGGGGGTACAGGTCATGCTGGTCATTGTGGTCATGGTGTGGTACGTAGCATCTGGCTTGAATGGGTGGCTTTTCTGTGCAATGTCAACTGCCGCAAGCGCTTCTGCTCTCTGCAGTAAAGTCTCATCGAACCCAGCAAAGATGTTCCCTTGTAGCTATGAGAGAGAAGACAGAGAGCAAGTCGATTAATTGTACGATTCTAGGTGTCCATAAGTGGATCGGTTTACGGTCTAAAACTGTAACCACAGGTGTTAAAACGCAACTTAAGACTGTGGTAACATGTGATTATTTATTTATTTAATTTTATTTTTTTGGGAGGGGGGAATTGTTTACATTTTCGGTTTCATTTAGACTCATGGAGAACCATCATATGGCCTAATAATAATACCCAGCCTCATGGGGTCCGATCTTCGTAATTGGTATTGAAAAAGACTTGGATAATCCGGGTATTACGGTACATTTTGGCTATTAGCCTAATATAAATATTTGCACTACATTGCAGAAAATTCAGAGAAGCCCAGATAAATAAATGCACTGCTTGCAGCGGTATTCTTCATTTATTCATTTATTTTTATTATTATTTTTTACAAAGAGATTACTTTTCGCTTAAACTTAACGCTGCCTGGAGCACTGCGTTTAGCAAACGTCTCTCCTATCACGCGTGAATCAGCTGCGCAATACTTGCAAATCCAGTGAGATCAAATGTGGTTTTATGGAACTTACCGAAGGCGTAGGCAGACATGCCCTCCGAATCGCCTCTGAGCTGGAGTGCAGTGGTGTGTACTTCGGTTCGTGCAGAATTGGATGCATGCTGAAAGGCTGCTTGCTGTTCATGGACATCATATTTAGAACTGTTCTGTGAAGACCTTCCCCGACTTCCTTGATGTTGTATTTCGTTTAAAACCTCAGCACGGTAGATATCTGAAACCTGCCACTAGAAGCTTTCATAAAGCGCTCTAAATCTCCTCTCCCAGCTTGACTACCTAACAGTCCCAACTGTTGTAGATCAACCGCTGTCGGACGTGTGCTTCGTTGTTTGTGGTACAGGAGATAGCTATGCTGGCAACTAAAATATAACTTATGGGGTGTAGCCCCGCCTACCGTGAACTTGCCCTCCGCCCCTTCATTCGTTTCCCAATGTTATTGGAACGTGCAAGTGGGAGCACGCCTCTCACGCGCAGGATTCCTCCCCTTTGTTCTTTATCGGATCTCAGGGAAACATCTTCCTACCCCGGGAGACGGTCTTTAAAGATGATCACGCCCACTTCGACGGTATCATAGGACTGACAGCTCTGATGTGTCGGACGGGATTGGCCGAGGGCCCAATCTTCACCAGACCCCACGCGCTGGTTCAGGTGAGGGATGCTGGAATTTTCAGTTTTATTTTGACCCGTTTTGTGTGCGTCTGAGTTACTTTATTTTGAGTAGAGGAGAAAAATTGATTCCGTTTCATGCCGCGAACTCTATAAGCTGGCTGTGAGACGACAAAAGATTTTGTTTGTCCCAGTCTGCAACTTCTCTCCACACCTTGCGCTGTTAAAATTCCCTCGATGTAATGTTTTTATCATGATATTAATGTTTATTGTCGCCGTAATTTTAACAATCAGTCAAAGTAAAAATAACAATGAAAATGATTAAAAAAAAAAACGTAATGATAAGCAGAAGAAGAAAAAGAGCCTCAGCGTGGTGCTGTGATAGCGGTGATAATGAATACAATCTTTTAAAATAATTGCTATGAATAATAATAATAATAATAACAATAATAATAATACTAACAATAATAATAATAATTATTATTATTATTATTGTCATTATTATTATTATTATTATTATTATTATTATTATTTCCCTCTGACTTGAAAACATTATGAACATGAGTGAATTTTAGATTCCTCCCATTCCTATTTATATCCTAATTGAGAGAGGAGTGTTTAAATAGAAACCACAGAGCTCAGGGTAAGGCAATGAGAACTCACATCACAACTTTCAAAGCCTCTCAGTAAATTTGAAGACCAAATAAACCAGTTTATCTGAATTTAGTAACATAAATAAACCATTTGGGGCGCCTTGTGGTTCTGACTTCATTGCCAGGGTAGACCTTGCTGTTTAAATACATGAATTAATTATTGCTAGCTTACTTTGTGGTAGTTACCACACTGTATATCCACAATTAAAGAACTGACTGTGAGAGAATGGTTGATAGGGTTATGAAGAATGAAATATTTATTGTGGAACCACAGGTCAAAGGAGTAACTGTAGTTTGAGCGTATCCAGTGATGACAGTTGATAACACCATGCCTGAGAGACCGTGCCTATGCTCGCTGTTAGTACTGCTGTGCTTCTTTGGTACAGTATGCACCCCTTGCTGAAGGAGGCACTGTGACAACCTGCTCTTCCTCCATGTGACCAGTGCTGCATACAGTTCTCTACAACAAATCATGCTTTTCCCTGAGTTCCCATTCCTAGGTACTGAATTCTGTGAAGTAAAGAATATATAGGGATTTTTTTTGACATGTACCCAAAAAATAACTTTTGTAAAATACATTAATTAATGAATATTTAAAAAATCTAAATGTACATTTGTATATCCATCTTGTTATCAAGTGATTTTGCAGATTTACTCCAAATTTTAGGTTTATATGACTGCCAGAATTAAAAGATTCAAAATGCTGCCTGTTCTATATAAATTTTGAAATGGTTTCCTAAAAACAGGAATCTGATTTGACATCACTAACCCTCTAGATTATGACTGAGTCCGGATTAAAGATTTACTCAGGGAACTAAAAATGCGAGCTCAAATTCACATGCTAGGGTGAGCGATGTCCTTCAGTTGTTCTCCTTGTCAGTCCTTGGGGCCAGTGTGTATGCTGGTTTTCACGACAATGCATCAATCAGTTTTTACAACCTCAATTCCGAAATAGCTGGGACAAAGTGTAAATTGTGAATAAAATAAAAATGCAATGACTTTCAGATCACATGAGCCAATATGTTATTTACAATAGATCATAGATAACATTTCAAATGTTGAAACTGAGACATTTTACATTTATGTCCGCAAAGTGAGGTTATTTCAAATTGACAATACTAAATAGGCCTAGGAATACTTCAAGAATTCACTGCCTGTATCATGCCAAAAGGAAGCCATTATTAAGCATAGTCCAGAAGTGCTGCCATGTTCTGTGGGTCAAGGCTCATTTAAAATGGACTGTAGAAAAGTGGCAAAGTGTCTTGTGGTCAGACGAGTCCAAATTTGACATTCTTGTTGGAAATCATGGGTGTTGTGTCCTCCAGGTATCAGTGTTCAGTTCAAAAGGCTGCATCTCTGATGGTGGGATGCATTATTGCATATGGTGTGGGACACTTGCATGTTTTAAAAAGCACCATGAATGCTGAAAGGTATATAAAGGTTTTTGAGCAATATGCTCCCCTGCAGGCGACGTCTCTTCCAGTGAAGGCCTTGTGTATTTCAGCTGGACAATGCAAAATCACATACTGCAGCTCTTACGCAAGCATGACTTCGTAGTAGAAGAGTCCGTGTGCTGAACTGGCCTGCCTGCAGTCCTGATCTTTCACCGATTGAGAACATTCAGCGCATAATTTAATGAAAAGTCTGTCAAAGGAGACCCAAAACTCTCCAGCAGCTGGAAGCCTGTATTAAACAAGGGTGGGATCAAATTCCAATGGCTAAACTCAAGAAACTTGTCTCTTCAATGCCCAGGCACCTCCACTCTGTGTTAAAAAGAAGAGGGGATGTTACATCATGGTAAACAAGCCCCTGTCCCAACTTTTTTGAGACGTGTTGCAGCCAGCAAATTTGAAACGAGTTCATTTTGTGGATAAAATGGTAAAATTTCTCAGTTTCAACATTTATTATCTCTGTTCAATTGTGAATAAAAAACTGGCTGGTGTGATTTGAAAGTTTTGATTGCGTTTTGATTTTATTCACAATTTACACTTCGTCCCAATTATTTCAGAATTGGGGGTTGTACTTTTTAGGTGCCTGCTATCCCTTTAAAATGATTGATACATTTTTTTCCCTCTTTTTATGCAGCTGTTTCAAATATGAAATTTTTATTCTTCACAGGATGCCAGGATATTTCTATCGACACGTGGCTTATGAGGGTTAAAAACTTCTATGAACATGAAATGCATCAAATTAAGACTAATTTACAACTTGAAGAAATTCTGCTATTGTAATTTTGTTTGGGTTGAATACCAGCATACTCAAAGGGACCATAAGAGGGATGTTGAGAATCTGCACTACACCATCCCATCAGTGATGGGTGAGATGGGGCGCTCAGGTGGAGGAGTCCTGCTCTGCTGTAGACTGTACAGTATATTCAGCTGGAAGAGCCATTTCCCTAATTGGACCTGAAACCCCAGAGCCACACAAAGGGCTGTGGAGAGTCTGTGACACAGCTGCTGAAACTGGAGCTGTGATCACGGAGAGCAGTATTTCATTTCCTCCACCCCACGCTCTCTGTTCTTCATCAGGGCCATCAAACTGGCTCGTCCATTATGAAGAAAAACATTCAAAACTCCCATAGAATAGTGGAAATGGAGCCAACTGACAGACGGACAGACAGACACAGACAGGCAAGCATACAGATGGACAAGGGAACAAAATGAAAGATGGACAGAGGGGGCTGTTGGGTGTTGTGAGGTGAGGGGCTGTAGGGTACAAAGAGGTTAGGGAGCTGTAGGGTACAGTGAGGTGAGGGAGCTGTAGGGTACAGTGAGGTGAGGGAGCTGTAGGGTACAGTGAGGTGAGGGGACTGTAGGGTACAGTGAGGTGAGGGAGCTGTAGGATACAGTGAGGTGAGGGAGGTGTAGGGTACAGTGAGGTGAGGGGCTGTAGGGTACAGTGAGGTGAGGGTGCTGTATGGTACAGAGAGGTGAGGGCGCTGAAGGGTGCAGTGAGGTGAGGGAGGTGTAGGATACAGTGAGGGGGGGGAGGTGTAGGGTACAGTGAGGTGAGGGGCTGTAGGGTACAGTGAGGTGAGGGGCTGTAGGGTACAGAGCGGTGAGGGAGCTGTAGGGTACAGTGAGGTGAGGGAGCTGTAGGGTACAGTGAGGTGAGGGGCTGTAGGGTACAGTGAGGTGAGGGTGCTGTAGGGTACAGAGAGGTGAGGGCGCTGTAGGGTACAGTGAGGTGAGGGAGGTGTAGGGTACAGTGAGGTGAGGGGCTGTAGGGTAGAGAGCGGTGAGGGGGGTGTAGGGTACAGTGAGGTGAGGGGCTGTAGGGTACAGTGAGGTGAGGGTGCTGTAGGGTACAGAGAGGTGAGGGCGCTGTAGGGTACAGTGAGGTGAGGGAGGTGTAGGGTACAGTGAGGTGAGGGGCTGTAGGGTACAGAGCGGTGAGGGGGCTGTAGGGTACAGTGAGGTGAGGGAGCTGTAGGGTACAGTGAGGTGAGGGCGCTGTAGGGTACAGTGAGGTGAGGGCGCTGTAGGGTACAGTGAGGTGAGGGAACTGTAGGGTACAGTGAGGTGAGGGAACTGTAGGGTACAGTGAGGTGAGTGAGCTGTAGGGTACAGTGAGGTGAGGGCGCTGTAGGGTACAGTGAGGTGAGGGAACTGGAGGGTACAGTGAGGTGAGTGAGCTGTAGGGTACAGTGAGGTGAGGGCGCTGTTGGGTACAGTGAGGTGAGGGAGCTGTAGGGTACAGTGAGGTGAGGGGCTATAGGGTACAGTGAGGTGAGGGGGCTGTTCGGTACAGTGAGGTGAGGGAGCTGTAGGGTACAGTGAGGTGAGGGGGCTGTTGGGTACAGTGAGGTGAGGGAGCTGTAGGGTACAGTGAGGTGAGGGGCTGTAGGGTACAGTGAGGTGAGGGCGCTGTAGGGTACAGTGAGGTGAAGGGCTGTAGGGTACAGAGAGGTGAGGGAGCTGTAGGGTACAGTGAGGTGAGGGAGCTGTAGGGTACAGAGCGGTGAGGGGCTGTAGGGTGCAGGAAGGTCAAGGAACTGTTGGGTACAGTGAGGTGACGGGGCTGTTGGGTACAGTGAGGTGAGGGAGCTGTAGGGTACAGTGAGGTGAGGGAGCTGTAGGGTACAGTGAGGTGAGGGAGCTGTAGGGTACAGAGCGGTGAGGGAGCTGTAGGGTACAGTGAGGTGAGGGAGCTGTAGGGTACAGAGCGGTGAGGGAGCTGTAGGGTACAGTGAGGTGAGGGAGCTGTAGGGTACAGTGAGGTGAGGGAGCTGTAGGGTACAGTGAGGTGAGGGCGCTGTAGGGTACAGAGCGGTGAGGGAGCTGTAGGGTACAGTGAGGCGAGGGGGCTGTAGGGTACAGTGAGGCGAGGGGGCTGTAGGGTACAGTGAGGTGAGGGGCTGTAGGGTACAGTGAGGTGAGGGAGCTGTATTGTACAGTGAGGTGAGGAAGCTGTAGGGTACAGTGAGGTGAGGGAGCTGTAGGGTACAGTGAGGTGAGGGGGCTGTAGGGTACAGTGAGGTGAGGAAGCTGTAGGGTACAGTGAGGTGAGGGGGCTGTAGGGCACAGTGAGGTGAGGGCACTGTAGGGTACAGTGAGGTGAGGGAGCTGTAGGGTACAGTGAGGTAAGGGTGCTGTAGGGTACAGTGAGGTGAGGGGACTGTAGGGTACAGTGAGGTGAGGGGACTGTAGGGTACAGTGAGGTGAGGGGACTGTAGGGTACAGTGAGGTGAGGGTGCTGTAGGGTACAGTGAGGTGAGGGCGCTGTAGGGTACAGTGAGGTGAGGAGCTGTAGTGTACAGTGAGGTGAGGGCGCTGTAGGGTACAGTGAGGTGAGGGCGCTGTAGGGTACAGTGAGGTGAGGGAGCTGTACGATACAGTGAGGTGAGGGGACTGTAGGGTACAGTGAGGTGAGGGGACTGTAGGGTACAGTGAGGTGAGGGTGCTGTAGGGTACAGTGAGGTGAGGGCGCTGTAGGGTACAGTGAGGTGAGGGGCTGTAGGGTACAGAGCGGTGAGGGAGCTGTAGGGTACTGTGAGGTGAGGGGGCTGTAGGGTACAGTGAGGTGAGGGTGCTGTAGGGTACAGTGAGGTGAGGGCGCTGTAGGGGACAGTGAGGTGAGGGAGCTGTAGGAGACAGTGAGGGGAGGGGCTGTAGGGTACAGCGAGGTGAGGGGGCTGTAGGGTACAGTGAGGGGAGGGGGCTGTAGGGTACAGTGAGGTGAGGGTGCTGTAGGGTACAGTGAGGTGAGGGCGCTGTATGGTACAGTGAGGTGAGGGAGCTGTAGGGTACAGTGAGGCGAGGGGGCTGTAGGGGACAGTGAGGTGAGGGTGCTGTAGGGTACAGTGAGGTGAGGGGGCTGTAGGGTACAGTGAGGTGAGGGAGCTGTAGGGTACAGTGAGGTGAGGGAGCTGTAGGGTGCAGTGAGGTGAGGGGGCTGTTGGGTACAGTGAGGTGAGGGCGCTGTAGGGTACAGTGAGGTGAGGGAGCTGTAGGATACAGTGAGGTGAGGGAGCTGTAGGATACAGTGAGGTGAGGGAGCGGTAGGGTACAGTGAGGTGAGGGTGCTGTAGGGTACAGTGAGGTGAGGGGACTGTAGGGTACAGTGAGGTGAGGGGACTGTAGGGTACAGTGAGGTGAGGGGGCTGTAGGGTACAGTGAGGTCAAGGAACTGTTGGGTACAGTGAGGTGAGGGGGCAGTTGGGTACTTTGAGGTAAGGGGCTGTAGTGTACGCAGAGATGAGGGGCTGTAGGGTACAAGGAGGCGAGGATACTGAAGAGTACAGAGGAGCAAGGCTTTCTTTGGGTACAGAGAGCTGAGGGTGTTGTGGGTACAGTGAGGTGAGGGTAGTGTAAGGTACGGATTGGTTTAGTTGTTGTTGGCTCCAGAAATGTGAGGATTCTATAAAGCTTCAGAGGGCTGAGGTCGTCTCAGTTTCAATGGTTCGTCTGTTTGTTTGATCCAAGTCACCTGTGACTGAGTGAGCCTTTCCTCACCTCCTTTATGGAGTTTAATCCGCAATCAACAACCCCATCTTTGTGGAATTTCTGCACTGATTATTGTTGGTCAATGAACTCCAGGGCAGAAAATTCCTAGTTCGTGTGGGAACTGGGGGCAGAGCCAAAATTTCTGTCTCTCCCAGCTGGTGAACAGACAGGAGAATGCTTGCTCTTGTACTCGGTGAAATATTTTATTCCTAGGATGCCATAGGTATGACTTGCCCTACTCCACCTTTAATTTGCTTACTCCAATATTCTCACCGAAGCCCTCACCATTCTCACTCTTCATTCTGCAATCCAGCCAAAAAAGACAATGAGTACTCGCCAATCAGAGGCAGAGTAGGGCGTGTCTTGAATTCACCATCCTGGGAGAAAAATTGCCGTTCAGGACAGCACCCCTCTCAAGTGGCAATACTGGAATTGGTGTGGCACATTGGGAGGGGAATGCAGTTAGGCATGATGGTGGACTTGCTTCTCTACTCTCCACTGCAAGGGAAACAGTCCGGCGCTTTGTAACTGCAGAGATGCCAAGGCTTACGTCTTAGGTGGGAGTCTCTCCTCTTAGTGACATTCACGTTTCTGTGCCGTCGTCGGCAATTATTCAATCGAAGCGCACTGAAGGAATTCACTCGCAGAATTTAAGTCATTGTGCATCAATTTAATTAGTTTCACATGCATTTCGGTGGATTTCCCCACTAATGACACGGAAATCGATTATGACTCGGAAATTCTCATGCTTGTCTTTACTGAGGGATTAAAAGCAATGGAATTGCATAAACATGTTTCAAATGGTCTTATTTCATTAAAACAATATACACAATCATGAAACACCTGCATTGTTTCCAATCCCTGAGTAAAGAGAAGCAGGAGAAGTCCGGAGTCATAATCGCTTTACATGTTAATTTAGGTGCACCTGTACGCAAGTGAAACGGAAACTTCAATGCACAAGGATTTTAATTCCGCATGAGAATCTTGCTAAGCATTAAATGAATAACTACCAACTATGGTGAACAAGCCTAAAAATGCATTAGACCTACGCCGAATGCTTGAGACTTGGCATCTCTATAACTGTGGAGCAGCCGTGTCTTGTTACTCTGAGCCTGGGACAGTTCTGGTCCTCAGGATAGTTTAACCCTCCCCTGTAGCTTTGGTGTAAAAGCCAAGTACACACAGTTAGTCCTCCATTTAGCTATAGCAGTAGTTTCTTAAAATTCAACAAATACATGACTGTGAGGGAAAGTTAGCACAAAATCCACAAAATGTAAAAGCCCTTGTATGAACCTAGTGTTTCCAGAGTTGGTCTCCAAAGTCAAAAAGGTTTTTTTTTTTGTTGTAAATTTAAGCCCCTTTTTTTGTAAATGACCTCTCACTCATGTGTCAAACCACTACATAATCCATCCATGAATCGGCACCGCTGGAAATCGCATTCCTGCTAAAGTTAGCAAATTAGCAAACTGAAAGAAAAAGACATGCAAACATTCCTCTCTTTATCCTTCGTTCCTTCCTTTTCCTCCGTCCCACCTCCACCCCCCTCTCGTCAGATGATTGATAAATTTTTGATAGGGTGTAAAATCTAGCGTTGTAGATTGCGACCATCCGCCAAATGGCTTGATTCACACTGTGGGGTTCTGTGGGGAGCGGGTGTCTAACTGCACGCTTTAATGTAATTGCCTTTAGGGTGGGTTGTAAATATTTCATCGGCTGCCAGTGCAAATTAAAGCCACTAAGCTGAGGGGCCTCTTCCCCACCAAAAGGGAGCTTCTTTAGGGCCCCTCTTTCTCTTCTCCTTACTGAAGGGAACTTCCTTACCAGGCATCTTCACTTCCCTTACTGAAGGGAGCTTCCTTAGGGGCCCTCTGTCTCACCCCCTAGTGAGGGGATCTTTCTTCGGGTCCTCCTTTTCTTTTCTTAACTGACGGGATCTTTCATGGAACTTCGACCCCTTCCCTACTGAGAGGCTCTCGTGAACGTAACCCATCCTCGCAGGTGGTAATTTTTGACTGCTGCACTCAGGACAGTTTGCTGTCCTGGGGGAGACTGGGCTGGGTTTTTTGGTGCTCTGGGGAAGGTTTGAGTAGGGGAGGGGGAGATGGGAAATGGTGCGACCGCAACATCCTGGTTAAGGAGTCATTGGATTGTGGAACTAGGGAGTGTCTGGGTTGTTGGACTATTTCCTCTTTAATGGGCTGGTCTTATTGGTCAAGTTCTTAACCAACACCATTCTTCAGTGGCACTTTTTTTAATGCTTTTCTTAAGTTGTGCTTTAATAATCCCATTTCCGAAAAAGTTGCGGCGCTTTGTCAGATGTGAATAAACACAGATTGCAATGATTTGCTAATCACCTGAACCTTAACTTTGATGGACACATAGTACAAAGATAAGATATTACATGTTAAAACGGAGACATTTTGTTGTTTCTTGAAAAATATCTGCTCGTTTAGAATTTGATGTCAGCAATGTGTTTCAAAAAAGTTGGGACAGTGGCAATAATAGGCTATAAAAATTGTCACATGTGAAAGAAATACACTTGATGGAACATCTCGCTGCTAATTCGGTCAATTGGCAACAGGGCAGGAACATCATTGGGTATAAAAAGTCTTTGAGAAGTAAAGATAGCAAGGGCTTCACTACTCTGTTAAAGACTGCATGGGCAAATTGTTCAAAAATTTAAGAATAAGGTTTCTTAATTTAAAATTGCAAAGAATTTGGAGATTTTTTCCTCTATGATTCACAATGTAATTTACAGATTCAGAGAATCCAAAGAAACCTCTGTATTCAGGGGACATGGCTGAAAACAAACACTGATTGGCCGACTGATTGGCTGGGAGCTTCTGACCCTCAGGGCGCATGGCATTTAAAAAAAGTTTCTGGAGTGGAAATGATTACATGGGCTTGGGAACACATCTGTGAACTATTGTTAGTGAACAGGGCCAGTGACTGAATCTACAAATGTAATTTAAAACTTTGCCATGTAAACATTGAACCATTTCTAAACCAAATCCAGAATTGCTGCCTTCTCTTGGCCCAAGCTCATTTAAGATGGACAAAGGCTAAGAAGAAAACTGTTCAGTGGTCTGACCAATCAGATTGTAAAATTTTTTTTGGGATTCATGGACAATTTATCCTCCTGGCTAAAGAGCAGAGGGACCATCCGGCTCATTATCAGCACACGGTTCAAAACCCAGTGATAGTATGGGAGTGCATTAGTGCACATAGTTTGGGTAACTTGCACATTTGTGAAGACAACATTAATTCTGATTAATTCATCCAGATGGCTTTTTCAAGGAATGGCTTGCGTATTTCTGCAGGACTTTGCCAAATACCATATTCTGCATGTATTACAACAACATGGCTCTGTAGTTAAAGTGTCTGGGTGCTAAACTGGCCTACCTACAGTCCACACTGAGAATAGTTTGTGCATTATAAAAAGAAATATGACACAGGAGGCCATGAATTGTTGAAATTTGAAATCCTGCATCAAGAAAGAATATTAAAATTTTTTTTTCTCTCAAAACTGCAGCATTTTGTTCCCTAAGTTCCCAAATACTTGTGACTGTTGTTAGAAGAAGAGGTGATGCAACACAGTGATGAACAACACATTATTCCAACTTTTTTGAAACGTATTGCTGACATCAAATCCAAAATGAGCAGATGTTTTTCGAAAAGCAATAAAATCGCTCAGTTTAAACATCTAATATAATGTCTTTGTACTATTTTCAATAAAATTTAAGGTTTAAGCGATTTGCAAATCAATGCATTGTTTTTATTTACATTTGACACATTGTACCTACTTTTTTGGAAATGGGGTTGTAAGTTGGGGACTTCTCAAGTTGTTCTTAAGTTGAGCTGTTCCTTAAAGTGGCTGTTAATGAGTTGAACACTTCTTTTAACCCTTTAGGGTCTAATTCAAAAATCCTGGGAGTGTGTCATACTGCCATGTTTACCGTAGTTACCTGTTTGTGGGCTGAGGCGCAACTTCTCAGGTTTCTGGACAAGTTGGAATTTTTTTGAAAGTGCAAACCTTACAGAAATTATGGTACTTAACATGACATGCGCATTTGTGTCGGCAACAACATGTTCAGATTAGAAAGGTTCAGTGCCTGTTCTTCAGTTGGGCCTTTGTTATTTGTGACTATTCTTAAATTGAGCTTTTTTTAAAAAAAATCTGGCTGCTTCTAATGTAAGCCGTTTTTGCGTCGAGTGCTTTTTAAGTTGAGCTTTTTTAAAATTCAGTTACACTGAAGTGGAGCTATTCATAAATGTGGCTGTTGTCAAATGGGGCTGTGGCCACTAGAGAGGAAAGGAGCGACATAAATCCTCTCGCCCCGCTTCCAGAGCAAACATCTGAAGCAGAGCCGCTCACTTTGGCTAAAAAACTTCATTATATGAAAGGTAGGTTAAGAAAGCCATGAAATATGTATGGGCCAAAATACCTGAATGGATCCAAGACAATACATTTGAAAAAGGGGGAGCGGGTGGGTGGGTGGTTCATATTCTGTTGTTCTGTTGTTTCCAGTGAATTGCAGAGGCCAGAAATTTTAAGCTTTCAATCATAAGGACACGTCCCTGTTGTCCGTTTAATGATGAAATGCTTGAAGGAAAAATGTAGCTGTGTTTGTAAGGACTGCCCGTTGAAGAAATTCAGTTGGAGAAATGCAGCTTGAAGTCCGGCAGAAAATGTAAAGTGTTGTTATCACATTTCAGTTTTGAGCGCTTTGCGATTGTAAGCAGGGCATAGCTGCAAGTGATGAATTATGATAAATTATAGAGCACATTTATACCCAGTAAGCTCTGACTGTGAAAAGGAGAGTGCTGATGAAATAAGGCCAATTTAATTCTGCAACCTGCAGTCGTGATGCCTGTTTCATATCTGTGTTTGTTTGTGTGTGTGTCTGTGTGTGTGAGTGTTCTAAGTATGTATGTATTTATATCTTTGTGTGTGTGTGTGTGTGTGCATGTGTGTGTGTGTGTGTGCGTGCGTGTGTGTGTGTGTGTGTGTGTGTGTGTGTGTGTGTGTGTGTGTGTGTGTGCGTGTGTGCGTGTGTGTGAATGTGTATGTTACAGTGGGCTCCAAAATTACTGTCACACCTGACTGGCAATGCACAAACAATACTTTTAAAAAATTCTAAAAAAAAAAAAAAATTTTAATTGAAACTCTAAATAACGACAAGCAATAAATACTGTACAATATTAATGTTCATACGGAGGCAATCAAAATCGTTCACTGATTTAATTAAAAATAAATTTCCTCCAAATCAAGGTTTCATGATTAAGATTATTGTAAATAACATCTACCAAAATTTAACCAGGTATTAAATTCAACTCAGTTTTTTATTTTTTAAGGAACTAAATTGAGTCATTACATCACTTCCTGTTTCACTAGAGTATTAAAATGAGGTAACACACATACAGTATTCCCTTGTCACCCAACACCGTGAAGGAAACCATACTTTCAGTTCAGAGGAGGCAGATGGTTGAAGACCTTCATGTGTCTCATGATGGCTGCAAGAGGATTCACAAACGATTGAACATGCCACTGAACGCGGCCAGGGCTAAGTATTAAGAAATTCCATAAATATGGAACTTTTGAAAACATCAAGGGCAGAGGGCGCAACTGCATTCTGCCCCCCAGGATACTGAGGAGGATGGTGAGAGAAGCAACAAAATCCCGAGGAAGGAATTGTAGGCTTTGGTGGCATCTTGGGGTCACTAGGTTTCAAAAACCACAATCGGGCGCCACCTCTGCAACCTCAGGCTCTTTGGAAGAATTGCCAGAAGAAAGCCTTTTCTGACCAGAACACACTGAAGCAAGCGCTTGGAGTTTGCCAGACATCATTTAAATTATGACTGGAACAAGATGCTTTGGTCAGATGAGACCAAATTTGCACGTTTCGGTCAGATACAACATCGGCAAGTTTGGCGTCGAAACAGACATGGATACAAGGATTAGCATTTTAATTCAAGTAGTCCCCGGGCACTGGTTAAGATTAATGGCATAATGAATTTCACCTAATATCAGGTTATCTTGGCTGACAAACTGGTTGCCTCCGCCAGAAGGCTGGGACCTGGCTTTAGGTTGACTTTCCTACAAGACACTGACCCAGAGCAGACCTCAAAATCCACACAGAAATGGTTCTGTGACAACAAAATCAACGTTCTGCAATGAGCATCTCAGTCACCAGACCTCAATCAAATTCAACACCTGTAGGCTGAGTTGAAGAGGGGAGCTGACAAACCCAAACCTAAGAATGTGAAGAATCTTGAAAGTATCTGCATAGAGGAATGATCCAAAATCCCTTCAAATGTGTCCCGTAGCCTTGCCAAAAATTACAGGCAAAAACTCCATCTTGTTATCCTTGCCAGAGGTGGTTGCACTTAGTACTAAATGAAGGGTGCCAATTGTTATGAAACCTTGGTTTTGTTGAATTTTTTTTTTTAATTAAATGATTATTATGATTTTGGTTGTCTCCATTGAAATATTAATAAAGAAAAGTATTTCACACATGTTGGTATATTCCATTTCTCTATTATAATATTGTTTATATACATTTTTCTGTTTTATTTGTGCAATGCCAGTGACGGGTGCCAGTAATTTTTGAGTCTACTGTATGTGTTTGTGTGGATGTCGGTGAGTATATACGCATGTGTCTGTCGCTGTGTGTGCTTTTGTATTTGCATTCGTGTGTGTACGTTTGTTTGTGTGTGTGTGTGTGTGTGTGTGTGTACAAGTCTGTTTGTGAGTGTGTGTGTGTGCGTGTGTACGCGCGTGTGTGTGTGTGTGTGTGTGTGTGTGTGTACATTTATATGTGTGTGTGTGTGTGTGTGTGTGTGCGTGTGTATGCGCGCGTGTGTGTGTGCGCGTGTGTACGCGCACGCGCGTGTGTGTGTGTGTGTACATTTGTATGTGTGTGTGTGTGTGTGTGTACATTTGTGTGTGTGTGTGTGTGTGTGTACATTTGTATGTGTGTGTGTGTGTGTGTGTGTAAATTTGTATGTGTGTGTGTGTGTGTGTGTGTGTGTGTGCGTGCGCGCACGTAAAGTTTCCTCTCTTGTATTCTCTCCCTCATTCACCTGGCTCTGTTGGCTGAGGGTCGGTTGCCTTTGGGTCTGCAGCGCAGGGATCGATAGATTAACTGAGTGTTCATTAAAGATGCATGCTGGCCCTGCAGCCGTTGGGCTTAAAGAGAATGTGCAGCTGAATTGACGTGTAAAAGCTTTAAAGCGCAGGGCTGTTTACTCCTCTCAGTGCTGCTGGGGTACACAGCAGGACCTCCCCGTCTCACGCCTGCCTCGGCCATCGGCGTAGATCTGGCAACCTTTGCAGATGGAGTCCAGACCAGGCAACCCTAGTAGCAGGTTGGGTTCAGACATTTCTTCAGTAGACTTAGATTGAGCATTAATCTATCTATACTGGCAGCAGACTGGGTGCAGATATGGCAACAGCTATTCAGGGGCCACCAGTCAGACAATTCCAAACGGTTCTGAGAAACCAATCATCTCCACTGGCTTCAATCCTGCAGGCCTGCACATACAGTCTGGCATTTTAATTCGACCGTCATTTATCTAAAACTATACACTTCAGGTGGCCAGTGTGACTTTTACAGCTTTGTACCGCCATCCAGGATTAAATTGAATTTTTAACAGCCAAACACATCGTAATTCTTGGCCAGCATTGCTGCTGCTATTTTCTATCTGAGTCCACTGTATGGCCAGAAATCCTGTTCCTACAACATCGCAGTCCATAATCTTGGGTGGTAATGCGGAGCCGGGGCCTCATCTACTATTGTAGCGGTCGCCACTCTTGTCAGAGGGATGTTCATCAGGTGTTAGAACATGGCGACAGGGATTTGCTTCCATTTCAGCCGGAAATTCATTGCAAAGCTCAGGGAAGATGGAATTTGGCTTCTAAAAGTTTGGTACTGTTGACTCTAGTGGTGTTTGATAGAGTTCAGTTCAGGATTTTGCGAAGATCATACATGTTCCACCGCACTGAACTTGGGCAATCCAATTGTGGACCTCTGGGCATGGAGCCATTGTAATACTGAAGCAGGTAGCAGCCTTACCCAAACTGTTAGAAGCGTGGGATCATCTGGAAATCCTCTGTCTATGCATTTTCCTTGATGGCACCTAGAGGCCGAGTCTGAACCATCCATGAAAAACCACCCGGGCCAAGGAGTGTCCACTTATTTTTGTGCTTGTAGTTTATCTTTGCATTTGTGAATCAGTCCGTGTACTGTCAGAGATTTCTCTCCATGTTGCAATGGGCTGCAAGGCTATGGCATCCAGCTCCCACGGGCGCCTACACTGAGCGCGCTCCATTTCTGTGAGCTCATCAATATGGCATTACTGCTCCAAACTGGCCAATCAGCATCCAGTCCTGCTTTACAGGTTTTGAGGCTATAGCTTTGGACTTAGTCTTTGACCAGTGAACACTGACCAAATACGGTGTTGAAACAGACTTCAGCTTCAAGCTGTGTGTACTGGGATTGACCTTCTGAACAGATCAAGAGGAACAGCTCTGACAGGCATAGCTGCACAGACCTCTGGGCCGTCAGGTAAACGTGTGTGTTTTTCTCACAATTTTAGCCCAGATACTCCACTCGCGTGCTGAAGTGAGTTTGATGATGATGATCAGAGATTTAAACAGACGTGTTGTTGGGAAGTTCTGGCCGCACCTTCTGCTGGGGTCTGAATATCCGTGAAGGTTCTCCCTCAGACCTTTAGCCATGCTGATCTTTTCCCCTCAGTGTTCGCTCATTTTTATTGTTCAGCTTCATAAGATAAAATAAATTTTAATAAATAACTGAAACAACTGACAGGCATCAAACGCGGAGGCCGTCTGATGCATCTCTGCTGAGGATTTGCACGTACATTTGCATACAAATGCGATCAGTTCAACAAGTATGTTTCTGTTGTTCTGTGAGAACAGAAAAAAAGGAATAAAGCTAAGGCAAACAAACACAAACACAAAATGATGTAAATATTCCAGCAAGAAAAGGAAAGAAAGATTAATGACATGTAAATTTCAGTTAAATATGTTTTTGTTTCTGTCGTTCTGAAACAGGAAAAAGAAAAGAAAAAAATCCTTTATTTGTCTTTTTAAAGCTGTTGAGAATTGCCCGGCTCTGTTTTATGCGCAGTCCCTGCTGAACTGAGGACGAGACGGCATGGAAACGCAGATGAGTTTGATGACATCTAAATAATTAGAAGAAACACAAAAGGAAGAAGATGAAGAGTCGGAGTCGGGGAAATGAGTCGGATTTCACACGCGATTGTCTCGAGTCGTCTGTTCTTTCCTTCTTATTTATTTAAATATTAATGCGATTGGTTCGCTCCGCGTGTTTTTGCGTCGGACTCACGCGGTTTTGCTGAGATGTGGTCTGACGCTGGGCCGTTGACTCCCATCATTGTGGGATGATCAGTCCAATTAGGTGCTGCGAGTCGCCCTTCGCTACCTCGCCCCTCCCCTCCGCCTCGTTTGGATCTTTAAATGCCATCTCTCGCTCATTTTTTAAAACTCTTCGCTTCTCAAATTGTGTGGAACACATCAATTGAAGAGTTTGCTCATTTATTGTTTGCTAATTATTGGTTAACTTGGTGCTGAAGTGGGAGGATTTTGGCGTATGTGGTGGGGGTTCTGATGATGAATAAAATTGAGGTCCTAGGAGGGGAGAGTACTTGTGTATTTATTTCAGTTACACTTAAAGGGCATCTAGAGTCGATTCTCAGACGGGACGTTGAACGTCCAATGTTTACAAACAAATCACTTGCTTTTGTTGACATCTTGCATTGTCACATGACCAATTTCATTCATATAAGCCAATGTTTTGTGTACATGCGTATATAAGCCAATGTTTTGTGTATATGCGTAGATAATCTTTCTATTTTGACTCATTTGTTCAGGTACAGCTTGC